>OY796886.1:37960580-38608110 GCA_963680785.1 Diplosoma virens | reverse complement strand
TGCAAAGCGATATAGAAAACTTTGCGATTTTATCGAAGCATTTTTTTACTCACTCTGTTGTGCTTTGAGTTTTTTCCATTTTGTTTCAGTAAGAAATATTCGGAATCACTTCTGTTGTTTTCTTTGTTAGATCAACTTTTCTGAATCAACTTGAGACTCGCTCCTCTTATAAGCGATGTTTCCACTAAAACCACCGGCATCACGAGACATTTCCCGCAACGCGCCACTGATTAACACGTGATGCTCTGAAATCGTGTTCTCATTACAGGGTTGCCACAAAAAAATGATTTATCAAACAGATTCATTTAGTTTACTAAGGTATGGCATCGAATTTCGTTGCAAATTAACTTACTAAAGCTAAAAAAACGTTCCATTATTTAAACTTTCCGAAAAAGGAATTAGATCTTCAAATAATATCATCATCATTTCATCCATTCATTCTTCTGACCTATTGGATAGGATCGTTATGAGATTAAACTTCATTTTACGTGACGGTCATGCAATTTCAATGAATTAATTTGAACTGCTGTCAAAATGGTCAATGAGAAGAACAAAATGGCTATGCTTTCTACTATTTTTGTAATCAAAAACAAAATAGTCAAGAACAAAATGACCATGCTTTTTATTGTTTTGTACTTCCACTTTCTGATTATCTTATGCATGTTTTAACGTTTGATGTTATGCTGCTTCTTCCTTTTCTTGATCTTTTTAATATTTATAATTTTTGTGTTAAACTGTTTAATAATGATTGAGAATAAAATAATGAATGAATGAATGAATGAAACTAATGTTTTTGCAAAGATTTTTCAACTTAAATCTTTCACATTATCCTAAAATGCAACCTATTAATGTTGTTTTATTTGTTTAATTTTTTTAAGCTTCAAAGTTAAATATGTTGTTCCTACTATCAAAAATGGCAACACTGCTACGAAATATTATTCAAATAATATTCTCTCTGAACTTTATTTTAATGGACTGATTTCGTGATTTTAACTAAATATAACTCGGGCATGGCGTGTGCACAACTGCAACATTCAGTCATGTTGTTTGCAAGATGATGCAGCAAAAGTACTAAAATCATAAAACAATCAAGCTTCAACATTTAATTTATAAACCGAAAGATTTCAACTTACCAATAATCCAGTTCGCTAATTTTAGAACTTCGTTGAGACACAATACACGTCATTAAATGAATTAGAAAGCGCGGGTTTTTATTTTCCCTGAGAAAGTCCCGATTAACTTTACCATACCACTTTGAAATCGAAGAGGGCTTTCAAAAAAAATTGTGTTAAAAAAGAATGTTAGTTTTAATATACTTTTGTGTCTTTTTCGATTTTATTTAATTCACTTTGCAAAAAAAAATCGAAAAACAAAGCTATACATAATTATCAGAACACAAGTTTTTTTGAAATTCAATTTATTAAAATTGGTCCCAACACACTGTTTCGCCTGTGAAGGCTCATCAGAAGACCTCAAACGCATAATTTACTGATATTGTCTTTAATTTCCTTTATTTTCAAAAGGGGAAAGATCGCACGGTTTTTAAAGTCTTTATTGATAGAGTTAAATCGGTAAGTTTTAAATTTATAAAACTTTGAAAAAATATTTTTCAAAAATTATATTCCTGTTCAGGTAGCAAACAAAGGGTTTGCTATTTCTGCAGTTTAGTTTTCTGTTTCAAAGATTTTAGAACTTGAGGCATTCGCGCATTCATAATTAGAAAAAATCATCATTATCATCACTCTTATTACGTTATATCCTGACCATTTTTTTATGCTTTCAAAGAATCCATTTAATAGAATCAAATTATATAGACTTAAAAATTCAATAGCTTTAAATATTTTTGAAATTTTAAGAAATTCTGTTTTCATAACCATAGTTTAACGATTACAATTTTAAAAAATCTTAAAAACAAAATCCCACAAATGTAGAAAGAACAGTCCAAAATCAGTTGTAAAAACAACAAAAAGTTAGCAGCACACTAGTCAGCACACTAGTCAGATGCTTCGCTAAAGGCCCGTTTCCACTACGAGCGTGGAAAAAAGCATTTTTGTTTGTTTTATTGCTTTTTTTTGCGCTCGCTTCAATTTTAATCACTCTTGACCGAAATGTTTTATAAAAGAATTTTAAGATAAACTAAAAAAACAACTTTTTTATGCAAGAGGCATTAAAGATTGCATTTACCATCAGAGAGCGCTAAAGAAACGCGACAGAAAAAAACTCAAATTTTTTTTTAATTATTCGCCATATTAAACAGAAATGTACAAATGTTTTTATTTGCAAATAAATAAAAAATATTTTTATGAGTTTTTTCCTCGTAGAGTAAATGTATCGGTTGAGAAGCTAATCTCGGTCAAAGTTGAAAATTTTGTGTTCTATGGAATTTTTTAAATCTATAAAATTTCATAGTTTTAAAGTGATTGCAAAAAATTATTGCATCATTTTAGAAAAGGACACGTCGTACCGTAACAGTTCTGCACACGCCATGTTCTAGTTATTTATATCCGTGTAACAAAATAATTGCGGTTATTATGACATAAGCGACAGTGTTGCCATTTTTCAAAATTTTTTAAAACTACGTAAATTGTTAGTGCCAAAACCGGTTATATGGGGTACCGATGGCCAAAAAAATAATTAATAAGTTAAACTTTTTTTTGCTATTATTAAAATAGAGTAAATTAAAAAGTAACCTAAAAGTTTTAGAAATATATTGAGCAACAATTCAGTAATAAATCCTACATTACTTTCACCTAAAAATTATACATTATCTGCTTTAGAGATTTGTTGTTTAATGTAATTCTATGATATTAGTTATTGCTAGTCTGTTTCTCTTTTTATATAATCTTGACTTAATAAAAGTGCAATAACTTTTTTGTTAATAGCAAATCAAAATAATTCTGTTTGATAAATCATTTTTTTGTGGCAACCCTGTAATGAGAACACGATTTCAGAGCATCACGTGTTAATCAGTGGCGCGTTGCGGGAAATGTCTCGTGATGCCGGTGGTTTTAGTGGAAACATCGCTTATAAGAGGAGCGAGTCTCAAGTTGATTCAGAAAAGTTGATCTAACAAAGAAAACAACAGAAGTGATTCCGAATATTTCTTACTGAAACAAAATGGAAAAAACTCAAAGCACAACAGAGTGAGTAAAAAAATGCTTCGATAAAATCGCAAAGTTTTCTATATCGCTTTGCAATTTTGATCTTTGCACTAAAGTATACTTGCACGCAAGATCTTTAAATAATCTTGGAAAAATTTGTTTGAAAAAATTTTCTGAATAAATTCAAAGTTGATAAGCTTTGACCTTTCTTACAATTGTTTAATTAATACGCATCACTGAACTCTATAAAAAGCGTGTTGCGAGTTTCATTTAGTGTCCTCCTTCGCAACAATGCACCAGGACAACACAGCTACTGCGTGGCACTCTCGCATGTGTTTTTGTCAGTAATTGTGTCTGGTCTGTGGAATCAGATTAACTGAAACCGGGATCAGGAATGATAAATGCTTCAGTAATCAATTCAGTTTACAAAAAAAACGTTGATGTACAATAAATTTCAAATAATTTTTAAATTCACAAACAATTGTAAAGTTTCAATAAAACTAAGTTATCTTTTGAACTTTTTCAGAATGAAAAACGAAAAAGTTAAAGTCATGTGTTTGGGCAATAACTATCTTGCCCCATGTACGTCACCATTCAACCTCAAGCTTCAAACCTATTTGAGAATGGCGGAAATCGACTACGAGGTAAAAATAACAAGAGCTTTTATTGTTCTTTCAGTCAGATATGATTAAAGATTTATATTCCAAGCAAACTCAACACGAATTATTGTGTGGCTTATACTTTTAATGTTAGCTTTTTTGTAAATTTTTGTTAATTGCTTTCAGGTAGTTTCATGTGTGATGTCATCGTCCAAAGGGAAAACTCCGTTTGTGGAGTTTGAAAAAGAAAGAATTGAAGATTCGACCAAGATTCTTAATGTTCTCAATTGTAAACTAGGCAAGAACCTGAATGAAAAACTGAGCATCGAAGAAGTTGAGAAAACTTTCAAGTTTCAAGACCTTGTGGAAAAGAAACTTTTTTATTCCATGGAATATCAAAGATGGTTTCTCGACAATGAGATCAATGATAAGTTTCCACTTCCAAACTGGTTTTTTCGTTTCATCTTTAAGTTGATGATCAAACACAAAATCCGTCCTGAATTGCTTCAAGAAATGAAGGTTTGCATCAAATATTAAAGAATGCAAATAAATTAAATGATATTTTAGTTTCGATTTATAAAAATACAGATTGATGTGATCAGATAAGTTAAATTTCAACAATTTAAGCACTAATTAAAATTGTTTAAGTTTCTGGAAACTTTTACGTTGATAGGCATTGTCATTTATTGTTATTGTTCCTGACGATTTCGTCAAATTTAAAAGCAACATGGATTTATTTATTGCAGATTCATGATTTGGAGAAATGCAGTCCAGAGGAACTAATTGAATTATCGGAAACAAGCTTGACCAGTATCTCTCAACATCTGGGCGAGAATCCGTTTTTCATGGGGGAATTCCCGAGCGAGATCGACGCCACGATGTTTGGATTCCTTGGGATTTTGCTGAACGGAATGGAGTCATCAGCATCTGGTCAGTTCGTGGTCAAGAATCTTCCCAATTTGGTTTCGTATGTGGAGAGAATGAAGGAAAAATATTGGCAGGATTGGGACGAACAGTGCAGTCAAACGACAAATAAAAGAAAAAGTAAAATATTTAATATTAAAACGAATAAAAGATAGCGATGTTTTGTATTTATAAATGTTTTTAAAAGTTGGTTTACCGACAATGTTGATGAGTTAAAACAAAATGCTACAATCTAAATGCGTAATATATTTTAACAGGACTCAGCAAAACAAAGGGAAGAGAAAATCGCTCTTCACAATAAGTCTCAAAAGTCAATGTGGCTTGAACGAAAGGAAAAAAGCGAACTTTCAAATTTTTCAAAAAAAGTACAACTATAAATCTTAATTCATTATGTAATTGCATTTTAAAAAGTTTAGTTATTATTTCCTTATAATAGGTGTTAACAATATAATACTTGCCGTGAAATAAGAATTTTATTGTTGTTACAAATGTGTTATATTTTTTATATTGTAAAAAAAGATTTTTTAATTTTTTTTTCAATTTTATACTTCTGGTATTTTTTGTGTGAAGTTGTTTTTTTTGCGTTCTCATTGCAATTTAACCTACGCTCTAAGCCTTCTTTAATAGATTATTGCTGCATAAAAACGGCTTGTAAAGTTTGTTTTTTTCGAAAACTCATTTTGTAAAAAATTTCTCTGTGAAGGTTTACTGATTTTAAAGCGAGTTGAAACATCTTTTCTTTTTAATTACTAACAATTATAAGTAAAGAAACTACTTTTCACCAAATTTTTGAAAGTTTATCAAATTTTTGATCATTCTGGCGTAATTTGTTACAAACCTTTATAATAATAGTTTCTGCTTAAAACTTTAACGAAAATTTTAATCACATGACAAAGTTATAAATCCAGAAGTGTACAATGTGTTTCTATTTTACTTTTCAATTGTGTATTTTCTTTATTGTTGTTGTGTACTTTTTTATTTTTATTAGTACTTTTTTAAAGGTTTTTTTTATATTCAAAGCGTACAATAATTTATTCCTAATAAATATTGGGTAATTAAAGCTTGGAAGTAAGTTTTAACGGCAAGTTGTTTATAAACCAGAGATCAAAAAAATATGCACTAAAAACTAGAGCAAAACTAATTGTGTAGGTGCAAGGCCATATTTAAAGCAGGAAACTGGGGCTTAAATCGCCAGAAAATATTAAAACAGTATTTGAAACTTTTCATGACTTTCTTAGGCGTTTTTTAAAATATTTAGGGTAGAGTTGCAAATATTCCGCCCAGGTTTTTGGATGGGGTTGGGCTTAAGTTTTTTTAAGCCTTTGGAACTCAGGCCTGAATCGGGTTTTAATTGTGGTCACCTGGCGATATGTCATGCTTATCCAAATATGCCAGGATGCGCCGATGAATCGATATAATATGGTTATATCGACACAATCAATATTTTATAGGATTTCATTCGTTGATCTCAGCCATAAGAACTTTTAAGGCTACATCCCAATTTTGATTCATTTCACAAATCGAATTCTATTTTGAGCTCCAAATAAACTTTCAAGTTTAAGAGTGTTTAACATTATATTTTCAGTTTGAGTTTGGGATCAGACTTTAAGTAAAGAATTTGCTGCAAGCTCTAATTTTGTACCGTATAAATTTGTTTTTAATAAGCACCATTTTCCTCTCCCTCGATTATAAAAGAACAATTTATTGCAAAACGCTTTATTTTACTTTTTTCTGATAACTCGGCCGCTTTGAGACTTGTTTCCAGTATGAACGTGTAATGAAGTATTCTTTATTTTATATTGATTTTTTTGTTTAACTTAGCGCTTAAGCGCGTAAAAAAGTTAAAAATCAATAAAACAAACAAAGAATGCTTTATTTCACGCTCATAGTGGAAACAAGCCTTTAGAACAGGGTTTCTCAAAGGGGCCACGGGGTCTTTACCGGGGGGGCACGGGAAAAATTTTTATTTTGAACTTTAATTTACTTTTGAGACGAAAATGACAAAATCAGACACAGTTTCAAAGTAATAAGCTTTTTTTTTGATCTTTACTTGACCTTTGAGACAATATTATAACCAGGGGGCCACAGACCACCAAAATTTGAGAACCGTTGCTTTAGAACTTTACAAAGCCTTTTCCCCTTGTTGTACAAGTTTTTCGTCTAATTTGTGTTGTTTTTAACTTCATTTGAAAGTGTTCCGATCCAGCTTATTTACAGTTTAAAAGTTATGCGATACCAAGTTTTTTTTCTTATTTTTAAAATATTTTGATTTATTAAACTTTTCCTAACTTTGATTTCGTTTGCAGAAGCGGCTTTAGCACAATGCAAACGAAGCGGCCTTACCAGGGTCGCTAAAAGCGCCTCAAAAACGTCCCTCTGAAAAAACTAACCCTTCCAAAACAGTTGCTCAATAACAGTTTGTTTTTTTTGGTAAAGCGATTCGTTTTCCAAATACCTTTAAATCAGTAAACATATCTAAAGGTTTTGGGAATGCTTGACTGTCAAGTCAAAACCATTTTTTTGGAAAAAATAATGTTTCATGTAAGTCAATACTTCCAAAAAAAAGTTTTACCAAAAATCTGCTATAAGTTTCTTAAGTCATCCACTATTTAATTTATTTCCCTTTCTACTTATTTCTTAGACCAAGGGTTCCCAAACTGGGGTACATGTACCCCTAAGGGTACATTTAGTCTTCTCAAAAGGTACATTATTATGTGAGAGAATATCCTTATTTAAGTTAAATTCCGTGTCTAAAAAAAATAATAGACTCGAATGTCTAGAATTTTCGAATCCAGTCGATTGTTATTACGTCAAACAGGACAATTAAGAGGGAAGACTTTTTTACAGATCACCGTGATTTTGGGTTTAAATGGGGAAAATTTGTGGCTGCTGAAAAGTGAAGAGTTTTCATTTTTTAAAGATCACCTTGATTTTCGGCATGAATTGGAAAAATTTGTATCTGATTCAAAGTGAAGACTTTTTTTTCAGAGATCACTTTGATTTTGGGCATGAATTGGGGGAAAATTAGTGGCTGATTCTAATTGAAAGCCTTTTTTTTAGAGAAATGTCACAAAATTTCGGGGGTACATGCAAACCTGCTACAGTGTCCAAAGGGTACCAATGAACTAAAAGTTTGAGAAACCCTGTATTAGACCATTCTCCCCCTTTTTGTAAAGCAATCGCAGTCATTATACTTAACAATTCTTAATCAATTTGTTTAATAAAAACTGATTTGCAAATTTAATTTACAGATTAAAAAAAAACGTTTGTTTTGTTACCAAGCAAAAAGTTTGGCTTGCTAAATTTATTGTCTCTATTTATCTTCCTGGCTCGCAGGAAAACAACGGAGGCGCTATACTTAGGCCAACTGTCAAAGAACGCCCCGACCTGCTTTCAGAAATACCAAGCTATTTGTGTCTTAAACAAAATTTTTATTTCTTCAAACCAACCGTTAGGAACGCCCAACCTAAGGCCCGCATAAAGGTCTTAATTGGCCCGCGCGGCATTTCACGAAAAACACAATGGGATCACATCTTTTAGTTTTCATTCGTAACAATGAATGTCGGCATTTGTCACATGAAAGTCGAGAAAACACCAAAAAAATATCTTTACTTCATGTAGAAGCTAAAAAGTGGCCTACTTTTCGAAGTATTTTAGTCTAGTCACCAGAATGTCGCGATGCCCAGTTCAAAAGCCTCTGATAGTGGCCTAAAATCGAAAAAATATAAGTCAACACACTACTTCGTCACAAAACAATTAAAGTTTTTGTTAATGAATCAAAGTTCTTTGAAACAACATGTACGGGCCAAAAAAATTTTTTGCTCATTGGGTCCGAGCTGTTGGTCGTAGCTTAGTGCCCCTTTCTTTAAACTATTTCATCTCAATTCGGTAACGAAAGAATGGCGTCACTATGTGCCGCGGACAGAATTATTGAACTTTCGAATGCTTTGCAGCAGAGGTTTTTTGATTGTTTAGCAGATTTATGTTATTAAATTTGATTGTGACGTTCTGATGACATTTTACCTGTCGTGAACCAGCTCCACCAATGGTAAATCCTAAATATGTGCCCTGTGTAGCCGTATATAATTCAAAACATGACTATAAAATTTTAGACGAGAGTTTTCTCAAGTTAGATTTATACGTAAACCAGTGGCGTACGTAGAAATTTGTCAAGAGGGTGGGGGGTTGCAAGTCAAAAATACGATTACTAAAAGTGGCCCTGGTCATCGGCCGACAACTTTTCCAAACTTACATTCCAAATTAGAGTGAGTAAGCCTATTACACTTTTTAGAGCGCCTTGCAGATCCATGAATATTTTTTTGCCTATCCGTAAACACAACTTTAAATATCAATAAAATTTTTCACGGGTTTAACTCACTGATATAAGTGAATTTATTCAGCTCAAATCAAAACCAATTTTAATAGTGGCTGCAAACACAAAGCATTACTACAAAAGTGTGAAGATAATTCACCTTGTAGGCCTGTAGCCATATATTGAATTCTATTGGAATAAGATGGTGATCGCACTTGGGTGAAAAAAAGTATGGGGTTTTTTAATGATTTATATTTTAATTGCATGATAGTTAGATTCAGAAGCATTTAGTTCTGACTGCCTTATCTAGCACTCTGTATTGCAACTAAAATCAACTATACCTAGATCAGTGTCTCTCAAAGTAAGCCAATTGGCTGCCTAGGAAGAAATTCGTAGTCTGTGGAAAAAAATAATCTTTTCGGAAAGCATTTGAATAAAATATAAGTTGATTCTAAATTATTAATTGATAACATAAACTGGCACCTTCTTTATAGTTCCACTTTGATAGTTCATAAAAACGTTTCCGCTAAAGTGAAGACCGAAAAAAAAGTTGTTGTCGTAATATGGAAGGCCATCTACTATAGGTGAAACACAAACAGGGCTGCGGCCGAAGGTTTATCCTTGTACTACCCCAGGCTGCTGCACTGCCACGACAGATGCTGGCAGCGATGATGTTGAGACGCTAGCATTGGAATTCATCATTAAGAACTATCAGATTAAGTACAATGCAGACCGCGGGGCACGCTGTTAAGACCTGGTCTGGGGTTTGTTCAATGGCGGCGCACTACCAATCTGGAAAAAGGAGCGAGACCCCATCGTGAATGGACAAATGGAATCACCCAACACCAGTCTGCAGGCGATTGATCTTAACCCAAGCTGCCCTAAAGTAAGCCCATTCCAACAGGCTTGGTATTGGTCATAAGTATGAAAGTACAAAGCCTGGATGTATTCTCACAGTACGTCGTGTTCCATCTGTGATTCGTCAACTGGATAACCCCAGACTGGCGCGCAGTATTTAGCTGTCGGGTAGGCCAGAAATAGGGCCACACGCAGTGGTGGATATTCAAATTCAGTGGCCCGAGGCAAGGATTTTCAAAGATTGGTGTTCTCTAAAAAAGAAATGGTGATCTCTAAAAAAAAATAGAAAAAAAAGGTCTTCACTTCAGTTTCATCTCTGATCTCCCTATTTTACTCCCGAAATCAAGGTGTTCTCTAAAAAAAAAGGTCTTCACCTTGAATCGATCTTGTAATTTCCACTTTTCGTCCCGACTTCATAATAATTTCTAAAAAACATCTGCAGCGGATTGAAACTGTATGTGCTATTTTCCAGGGGGCCCCCAAAAAAGGGGGTCCCGAGGCAACTGCCTTATTCGCCCCACTCAATATCCACCACTGGCCACACGTATTAATAAGAAGAGAAACCAATACTGATCCCCGAGGAACGTCATTTCTTTGACGGCGGAGCTTATTTCGCTTGCTATCAAGTATTAGGAGTAAAACTTCTGTTTCAGACAAGCTCCATGATCATTCTAATCATGTGCTTATCTGAGAGAAGTTTCCGCAGCTTACAGGTAAGACCACGGCGCTTCATATTAACACAAAAACTAAAAAAAGTATTTTACTTAATAAGAAAAAGGAATTTTCCTCAAAAAAATTTTGACATATACATTTTGGAAAGGGCAAAGCCTTAAAAGGGCAGAATACGACTTAAACTTCGAGAACCACTGATCTACCTACATGTTGAAATAATTTTTGTAAAAATGAAGAACCATTTTCGTTATATTTGCGTGTATTTTTAATTTTTTTATATTGCTTTCCAAAGTATAATCGAATTTTTTTAGAGATCTTTCTTAAATGCTTCGCACTTGTTTCGCTTTTCATAGCAATGTAACGTATAGCGGAATAGAATATAGCTGGGATCTCACGCGCAAACATCGTGATAAAACTATAGCCATCAAAAGTGAAGCATAGAAGACCTGACTTTATGTTAAAATAATTTTCAGTTTTAGAAAGTTTTACTTAGATTAGCTAACTCTGACGCAATCGGGGTGATAGAAAAAACGATTTTTCAGAAAATTACTGATAAAGTTTAAGAAGAATAAAGCGCAAAAACGAAGCTTATATCAATACACGATACTATTGTAGTCTGCTTGTTGTTATTTTATTTACGTATAAGTGCAGATCTTTGCCAAGTTTTTTCAAGAGGGATTTTGACCTCTGAAAATTCCCCCTAGCGCACGCCTAGGATGTAAACATTATGTTTTTATAAGCTTAATTACCTTGAAAATTAATCAACTTTTTAAAAACTATTTTTTGACAGAAAGTATGTCAAAGGAAACTTTAAAATTTGGCTTAAATTAAAAAAGTTACAAAAGCGAAAATAAATATACCATAGAAATGAAACAAAAGTCATACACCGACATCAACTGTATTCAAGGGCGGATTTAAGGGGGTGCAAGGGGTCCACCGCCCCGAAACTTTATTAAAATGGGTTATGATTTAATCCACAGAATCATTATTATTTTCAGTATCATCTTTATTCATCGTTTTAACTCGCCGGAAAGCTGACGAGGCGTTAAACTCAGGATAACTCTCAAGCAATTTCCCCGATCTGCTGTTGGAAATGCCAAGATATTGCTATCCGATTAAAAACTTTCATTTGATTTTTTAGTTTGTTTTTTGAATGAAATATTTAAAGCTGCTTGTAAAAACGACAAGCAGAGAAAACTGTTTTTTTTTTCAAGAACACAATAGAATAACGAGAACAGGTTTTGAACCACGGCCGCGCCGATCGTTTTGCCATCAATACGGCGCTCTTAACTATTACCGAGGTTTTCCGAATGTCTGCCCTGGGCCATTAATTGGAAAAAGACAAATTGAGAAAATTAGACGTAAACCATATAAGCGCCCGGGCGGTTTCATATTTCCTGTGCCTAAACAACTACACATGCACACAAAACCCACACATCTTAGCATCATATTAGCACCATATAAATGCCCACCTAAAATAAGTGCCCATGGCGGACTAAAGACTAGGCGGTTTTCCGGAAAGCCCCGGTAGCAATTTTCAATTTTGTACCTAAGGAATCGTGATCTATATATTTTTAATCTATCAAAAATCCAAATTTTTTTCTCTTTTCAAAAAATTCTCATTCAGCTCTTTACAGTTCAATCATATTTATCTTTCGGTACATTTGCAAATCAATCATATTTATTTTTCGGTACATTTGCAAACGCTATATATAAAACAGATTGGTTTGTTTATCATCTTAAAAAGTCGCTAAAAAAAAGCTTTGCCTTGACAACTAACATGGAGTGCTCCTTGATCGCTCCAAGACCTGAGTGATAGAATTTTTATGAGCAGAGAAAAAAATTTTGGATTTTTGATCGGTTGAAAATATGTAGATCACGATTCCTTGGGTACAAAATTGAAAATCGCGCCCCGGTAGGCCTCGCTGCCGAAAGAGGAAGTTTTTGGATTGTATGTTATATTTGTAATTGGATATGTAATTGGATAATAGTATTTGTAATTGGATATGTTAGTATTGTATTATTTTTGGATTGGGCTTCTGACATTGCCCTTCTATCCCCTTCGTACACACTGTGTCTAATTGTACACATGCAATTTAATTGGGTTTTATCTAACTCAGCCAAGCAATTATTGGCTTAGTAGGGCATGTAAACATTTGTTCATGTAGTTAAGGTTACCAGCAATCTTACTAAATTAAAAATTTGTTAATTTGTTCTTTAAAAGTTTGATTTTTAAGGATTTGTTTGGGGTTACATTTTGTACTAAAATAAGGGTGCATTAAATATCTATAATACACCCTATAAAAGGTTGAAAAAGTCAGATAGCTTGTCGAAAATATGTCCAAAAGGATCAATATTTTTATTTGGAAGCTCCCTGTTGGATGAAAAAGTGTTCTACGAGTGGTAATAATTTTATAAGTTTAAGCGTCATCATTTGCACACATGGTGTATCAATCAATGAAAATGTTGTTAAAAAAGCAAAAAATTGCATCAAATACATGGGTTCGTACAAATTTGTGTACAATTGTACACATCAATTAATTTGCACATGAATGACGTCACATCCAAAAAAGAAATTGTTTCATGTCTCGGTGACCATACCCTTTTCATAAAAACAAAAATATAGTTTTTTGCTTAATTCCTTCAAGGGGCGTGTACGAAGGGGCTATAATCAAAAATACGTTTGCTATTGCGTCAACTTTTTAGACTTGTAAAATTA
Source organism: Diplosoma virens (assembly GCA_963680785.1). NCBI lineage: Eukaryota > Metazoa > Chordata > Ascidiacea > Aplousobranchia > Didemnidae > Diplosoma > Diplosoma virens. The sequence continues at coordinate 38,594,925 of OY796886.1, read as the reverse complement.
TATAATATAATTGCTGAAAAGTTTGGGAACTTCAGTCACGCAATCGTTTAAAGTGGATAAGGACTGGCGTTGCTCTTGAAGGAGAAGTTAAGAAAGTTGTGTCTTAACCTTGCAAAAAGCAAAGGCCAAAGCCACGATAGTGTTGCTACCATGATGGGTAAAATGAAAGACGTTGCTAGCATTTTTGTAGCTTTTAATCTCATCTTGAAAGAAATATTTTGACTACTATGCCTAATATAAGTTTATTAAACAATAGACAAAATCATGCAGTTTCATTTCTGGTTTCGTTTTTTACATGTCTTTTTGTCAATTGATATTGTAAATTTCTGCACCCCCCTCCCCCCGAGAAAAACCTTAAATCCGCGCCTGACTGTATTGTATTTAAATTAGAATGACCAGCAGTGCATTTATAAAACTTGAGTGAAAAATTATATTTTACATGTAAACGGAGAATCAAAGTTACTCAAACGGGTCTTCTTTTTTTAATATATATTAATGATATTCCCAACAGTGTTAAATGTACTCCGCGTTTATTTGCTGACGATACTTGTCTCCTGATGGGAGCTCCGTCTACTACTATTCTAGAAAACCAACTTAAAGATGATCTTAATAATATTTGTAATTGGATATCTGCCAACATTTAACGCTAAATTTAAAAAAATCGCAATTATTAATTATTGCACCAAACCTCAAGTTTTCAAATGTTGTTTTAAATATTCAAAGTTCAGCCGGTAAAATTAAAACTGTTTTTAAGGCAAAATATTTGGGAATTTTATTTGATAACCGATTAAACTTTCATGAGCATGTAAAAATTCTTGAAGTAAAAATAGCTCGATCAGTTGGAATTCTAAATAAACTGAAGTATTTTTTACCCAGCTCGGCATTATTGAAATTATATTATGCACTTATTCATTCCCATTTTAATTATGGCCTTGCTGTTTGGGGAAGCACTTATCCGACTTATCTTAATAAACTAAAATTGCTTCAAAATAAAGCTATTCGTATTGTCACCTTTTCTCATATGTCAACTAGCTCGAAACCTTTATATATTAAATCAAATATTTTGCCCTTGCCTAAATTGTTTGAGTTTGAAATAGCCAAAGTTGTTTATTTTTATAAATTTAATTTGTTACCCAAGATTTTTGATAACTACTTTTCATATGCTAAATCCTGCCATTCTCGTACCACAAGATTTTTACTTAATAATCACCTTACCATTCCTCTGTTTAAAAGTAATCGAACTCAAAGATCAATTAAATATATAGGACCAAAAATTTGGAATTCAATCAGTCATAATCTAAAGGCGCGTTTACAGCCGTTTACAGTACTTTTTTCTTTCAGCGCGATTTTGGTTTGTTTTATTGACGCTCAAATCCACTCATGTTTTCGAGAAAAAATGAGTGGATTTGAGCGTCAATAAAACAAACCAAGCTCGGGCTGAAAAAAAAAAGTACTGTAAACAGCTGTAAAGGCCCGTTTCCACTACGAGCGTGGAAAAAACCATTCTTTGTTTGTTTTATTGCTTTTTTTTTTGCGCTCGCTTCAATTTTAACCGCTCGCTTCAATCGAAGATCAATAAAAGAGACAAAGAATGCTCTTTTCCACGCTCGTAGTGAAAACGGGCCTTAAACGCGCCTTAAAAATAATGACATTTAATAAATTTAAAAAACATTATAAATCAGTTCTACTTCTCAACGATTAAACTTACAATTTGTTTTGTGTACCTTATATTATTTTTTTTTATTGCTTGGTTTGTCTCCACATATTCTTAATGTTATATTGGTGTTTTGTTTTGTTTTGTTGTGTTTTTTTGTTGTTTTTCATTTTTGTGAACATTTTCAATCTTAATATTGTCAATTTGCTTCTATATTTCTGTATTTTACAACGTGATTGCTTGACTCGACGACCTTACGGTCCCTTCGCAATCACCTTGTCGCAACTTTAAGAGTTTATAGTGGTATTTACTGCTGACTAAATTTACCTATTTTTCTTTTTACGACAAAATAAATTACATGTAAATTGAATTGAATTGATTTGAATTGAAAACGGCGGTTCTACTGTATTTCTTAAGTTGCACTAAATGGTGGCGACAAAGAGAAGTAAAATGAACCAATTAGAAATGCGATGTGAAACAGAAAAATAGCTGAACCAGCGGGGAATAGTAAAAAAGAAAAACGCTTCCAGCCAGTTGAATATCAAGCGTGCACAAGGGCACTCTAAAACTACTTCAAAGCTCGAACTAAAATTGTACAACATTGAGATTTCACCGTAACATGTTGTTGATCGAAAGTAAGTTATAAATGTAATAAAGTATAATCTCCAAGATTAGCAACAAGTTCGATTTTTAATGTTTAGTAGAAAAAAAATGCAAAGAAAGTTGGTGATAATGTTTTTTTACTTTGTGAATTGCGATTAACTCAAACTTTTTAAAACTAAGCAGCTCTTTTTCGAATCTTGCCAAAAAGCAGTAAAAAACAATTCGGTTCTCACGTAAATAGATTTTAATAGTCATCTTGTATTTTATATTAAAAGAACTGTGTCAGATTTGAAACGAAAATCTAATTTATTCAAATAAAGTATGTTATTGAGTGCTTTTTGCTTTTAAGGACCTGACAAGTTGAATTTGAAGGAGGTCAGCGGAATTCAAGTTAAAATCTTACAAAGTGCCTCAAAACTAAACGTTTTTTAAAATTAAAAAAATTTCTCTTGGCAGAAATTAAAGCTGCTATTATCAACCATAGCAAGAATAAAAAAAAGTTCTCTCTTGTACTTTATTTCATATGTTTCTGATGAAATCATAGGACCAAAAAGTTTAAAACTGTAGTAAATTTTTTTCAAATTGAACGTTATCATCGTAGAAATGTAAATTGATAAAAAAACAGAATAGATAGAAACATACTGTGTGTTTTGAAATTTTATTTGCAAGGAGGCCTATTTCAACTAATAATAAACAGTCGTTTGAAATTTTTTTTGCATGACTAGCAACGATTTCGTCATGCTTGACAAGGTTTAATGTACTTTGCCAACCTTAACAAAAGGCTTAAAGGGCTTTATTTTACCCGGTCGGTAATATAATATATAGGGTTGACTTTGTAATAACTCCTGACATATGGAATCGCGGTTCCTTGATTTTTTAAACTTTAGACAAACAGCCTTGTTGACCAAAAATAAGCTGAGATACATTTTGAGTTGAAATTTGAGCGCTTTCAGACAAAATATTTCGTCAAAGTATCTCTTTCAATAGTCAAAATTTTTGAAAAGTTTTTTTTAAGTACGGCAATACGCCTTATTTTTAAAAAGTGTCAAATAAAATGGGATACCTTTTGTCTTGATTATCCGATTGGGCTGAAACTTTCCAGTTCCTCATTATCAATTTCAAAGAAACTTTGCTAACAAACATTTTTGTGCTCTTTTTTGAAGACGTTTTATTGATAGAAAGGTTAAAAGTTGGTTTTTATTTTGAAGTTAGGCGACATGACATTGATAACATCTAGAGTTTTTTCAGTATGTGAAAGAAAAGCAACTCTGATTTCAAAAGCAATGAAGTGGACTGGTCATAGCCGTGTCAGCTGAAAAAATGTTGAGAGGAGGCAATAAAATTTTGCCCGAATTTTGTTGACCCTTGCCTGAATCATGATTTTCTAGCACTTCACAGATATAGAAGAAATTTCGTCTCAAATTGAAGGTGAAGACCAAAAAAAAAGGTCTTCACTTTGAGTCAATCTCTGATTTCTTGATTTTCGCCCCAAAAAGCAGTGATCTCTAAAAAAAAAGGTCTTCACCTTAAATCTTAATTCGTTTTCCTGAATTTGGAAACTTTGTCCTACAGGGTTGGTTCGTTTTCAGCGCACAAAAAAAAGTTGTATTGCCAAAATATTTACTGTCGCTGCCCGAAGAAATTCTGATTTTACCCAAATTTTTAAGACATAGGGTCAATTTTCTCCCCGTATCGTACAGCTATGGGACTGGTTACTGCATTGATCTTACCACTTTTCAGTTGATTGTTGGTCAGAGTTTTGTATAGAAATATGCTACAAGTAAAAACATAGGGGTTCTAGACAAGGTAAAGATGAAGAACTTTAACAATTTGAAATCCTACTCTGTCACGCTTTGAGGAATTTTCAAGACCCACCAATAATTTATCTGTGAATCACCAGACCAATGATTTATCAGAAGTGATATAGGTCTACATTTGCTATACATTCATTCATTCATTCATTTTATTCTCGATCATTATTAAACAGTTTATATAGGTGCGGCTAAACACTGAAATGGTTGGAAATTTTATTTTTTTGGGGAACTAAAAGCTTGAAAAACTTAAATACTATTTACTTATTTTATTATTTGTTTACATGTATTTTATCTTTACATTTATCCTCCTTACTCGAAATCAACGGAGGCGCTATACATAGGGCAAGCAATTACCCCAACCTGCTTCCGGAGATGCCAAGATATTGCTGTCCGCATGAAATTTAATAAAGATATGACTTCTTGCCGAGACCGCGAAGCAGGAAAAGTGCTGTAAAGTGTCTTTTCAAGGGCACAACAGAATGGCGCAAGTGGGTTTTGAACCGAGACCATGTCGATCACAATCCCGGCGCTCTAACCATTCGACCAAACTATGAAACTACATGTAAAAAACCAAACAACTATGGGATTGGAACGGAGTCAACAAAAATCACGCAACGTTAATTGATTCTGGCCTCTCAACTTCACCGCCAATAAACTAAAAAAAGTATTAAACTAAGATAACTAAACAGGATACGACCTTTTTATTTTTGGTCTTCAACCGATTTTCTAGAGGTAAGTCTACTCAAAATTTATTTTGGATTTTTTTCTTTTCTTTACTTTGAGTTGACTTTAAAGAGATTGTGCCCATGTGGCTACAAAATTTGGTTCTCAGTTATCAGTGTTGTTTGTTATCTGGGCTTTTTCCTAAAAATTTGATAAATTTTGGGTTAAAAAATAGTAGGTACGCGAGGTTGTGCTTAAAAAAGCTATTCTTTAATCCCAAAAAAAATTTAAGCAAGTTTTGAAACACTAAAGGCCCGTTTCCACTACGAGCGTGGAAAAGAGCATTCTTTGTTTGTTTTATTGATTTTTTTTGCGCTCGCTTCAATTTTAACCGCCCGCTTCAATTGAAGATCAATAAAAGAAACAAAGAATGCTCTTTTCCACGCTGGTAGTGGAAACGGGCCTTAAAAATCGATTTAAATAAAGTGTGACGTGATACTGAACTAATTTGGGAAAATCCATTTTCTAGAACTGGAGCTCACTAACAGCGGGACGCAACCCAAATTTAAATCATGGGATCAATAAATTGGGTCGCGAAAACTATAAGAGTTGCGTAACATTTTTATGAAATATCTATTCATTTTAAATTGTTCGCCGAATTGTGTTTTTTTACGAAACTGGATCAAACTTTTTTCTTCAGGCTTTGTTTTACTGTGAAAAACAAAAACATGTTAAAATTCGGGTCGCAACAACTTAGAAATAGTTTTTTTGGTTTACACCATAAAGTATTTGAGGTCTTGCTGATCTCTTGTTTTAAAAGGCTGGTCGCCAAACTTTTGAACTTCATGGACCACTAAATATATAATTTGTTATTTGGTGGACCACTAATACGAATTTCAAAAAAGCTACTGTGAAAACTAAAAAAAAGGTCTTCATTTTTAAAATTCCTATTTTTTTATGTCAATCATTAAACATGTAAAAATTATTCAAAAATCAAAAAGCTCTTATGATCGTCGAATATAAAGACTTATGGATATAATTTAAAGGTTGTTGGATTTGATTTGATTCGAGTTCTTCAACTGGTGAACTTGTTCTGCACGGACCACCGGTTGGCAACCACTGTTCTCGAAGAATTCTTATGCTTTGAAAATCAAGTGCAGCTATGTTTCCAGGGGCGAAGTATTTCTACCAAGGCCAGTTTGAATACTTTCAATATACAGAGTTATTCAAAAATAAAGAGTCATTATTCAAAAATAACAAAACATAACACAAAATTTTTAAGAAATTAAAAAGGACAAATTTTCAGAAATTTGTTTAATTACTTCCACAGATAAGTAAATTTTTCTCCGCATTTCTTTTATTAAAAATTTCGCTCTCTTTGAGAAGAGACCGTAACTATTTTTTGTGGGTGAAATTAACCTAGAATAACCCCTGCAGCACCAACAGGGAATAAAAAAGAAACCAAGAAAAAGAAGATAGTAAGCGATGGTAACCACAGAGGGATTATGCCTAAAGATATTTTTTAATTACCTAAATTTTATAATTACATTTATTTTTTGTTTCTTTATTATGAAAAATTTTTAATTCTGAATAATGTCTCTTTATTTCGGAATAACTTTGGTAATTCCATGTATACTTCAGATGCGCATTTGAATTAAGCCAAAAAAGTTCAGTCGTGATTAAAAAATTTGAAAAGAAATTAAGTTAACTGGTCGAGAAAACCCACTACAATAGAATCAAAACTGATTAATTATGATGTAACAGTTTCAATTGGTTTTAAAACTTGCACATTTTTCATGTTAACTTCAGAACAATCAAAATCTGCCGGCATAAAAGTCAAGCTTGGTGTCAGTTTGCCAAGGCTTACATGGTACCGGGTGTCTGTAGCTAATTTTCAAGATTTCTTACTCATAAACTGTTTTTAAAAAACTTTGAGTAACGTTATGTTGATGTTTTCTTGCGTAGCCTATAAATGTAGCTTGTAAATGTTTTGCAATCTGTGTTTTGTTATTAAACCTTTTACTTGCTTTTTGCAGAAAGCAGGATAAAGTCTTAACCAAATCTAATGTTAATACACTGTCATTTTTTTCCAGGATCAATTGTAGGCTAGTTGTTGTGCAGTAAAATTTATTTTATTCTTACATTCACAAGACAACATGGCTCCGGAAATATTTCATGAAGAATTTGATAAAGCGGGAAAGAAAGATGGAATGCAAATATGGAGAATCGAGGTAAGCATAATATACAGTATAGGCCTAATAAAAAATATAATCGCTTTTCACTTCTGGATTTGTAAATCAAAATGGTTATAATTTAGGCAGAGAGTATATGCATTTCATCATAAACACAATCTTTTTTTATTTTAATTTTATTGTTTTATTTTTTTGATGAGCGTGATTTTGTAATGTACACTTGTGTTGTTTCTTGTATGTTGTATATACTCGTTTGAACTTTGCTACCCCACCACTTGGCTGTTTGGATTTTACCTGCTTTTAAACTTGTAATTACAGCAAAATGAAAAAGCATTTGTTTTACTAATACTGAACATGAAAAGTATAAAAAAAAGACACGCGAATAAAAATGTAAGTTTTTGCCGGAGTTAAAGCCTTCTTCTTTCGTCCTTTCCCTTTGATCAAGGCTAGCCACAGCGTATGATGCTTCTCCAAAGTGTTCTGTTTACAATGTCCTTCTCCCTTGCATCAACTTTCCCCATATCTTCCTTTACTACATCTAAAGATCTTCTCTTTGGCCTCTCTCTTTTCCTCTTTCCAGCAACTCCATTTCTATCACCCTTCTTCCTACGTACTCCTGGTCTCTCCTCATGATATGTCCATACCACCTTAGCCTGCTCTCACTCATCTTCATTTCTAACCGTTTTACCTTAACTGTACCCTGATGTACTCATTTCTAATCTTATCTTTTCTCGTCACTCCCATAGCAAACCTCAACATTTTCATCTCTGCAACTTCCGTCTCTTCTACTTATTTCTTTGTGGCCGTCTCATGTCCATATACCATTGCTGGTCTCACCACTAAACTGTACACTTTTCCTTTTACTCTAGCTTAGGTGTGGGCAAACTTTTTAGCTCGCGTGCCGCATTTGGATGTTGAATTTGATTGCGGGCCGCACTATAGTGATCTCTAAAAAAAAGTTTTTACTTTGATTCTGACTCGGGTTTTTAAATTTTTGAGCTCAAAATGAAATGATCTCTTAAAAATAAAGATTTTTACTTTGATTCTGCATCCGATTTCCGAGTTTTCAAGTCCAAAATGAAGTAACCTCTAAAAAAAGATCTTCACTCTGATTCTGCCTCGGATTTCTTGGTTTTCTAAAAATCAGTGATCGCTAAAAGCACGACCAAAAATTTGGTTGAAGACAAAAAAACAACTTTTTTAAAGTATTTGTTTAAAGCCTTTGCGGGCCGCACAAAAGGTCGTTGCGGGCCGTAGTTTGCTTACTCCTGCTCTAGCTGGTAACTTACTGTCACAGATTACTCCTGATACTTTTCTCCATCCGTTCCATCCTCTTTATCTCTCTCTCTCACAACTACCACTTTCTTGCACCGTTGATCCCAAATACTTAAATTCCTTTACTCTTGGCACTTTTGTATCCTCCATCTTCACTGTTTCGTCGTCATTTTCTCCATTTACGTGCAGATATTCGGTCTTTGACCTACTTACTTTCATCCCTCTTCTTTCCAACCCATATTTCCCGCATTCTAGTCTCCGTTCTACTTCTTCCCTGGTCTCTTCGCAAATCACAATATCATCAGCAAACAGCATCGTCCACGGTGGTTCTCTCCTTACTTCGTCCGTTAGCCTATCCATTATCACTGCAAACAGGAACGGACTTAATGCTGATCCCTGGTGCAGTCCGACCTTAACTTTGGAACTTTCTGTCGTTCCTACTGCACACCTCACCACTGTTTCGCTTCCCTCATACATATCGTGTACAAATCGCACATACTTTTCCGCCATTCCTGATTTTTTCATACAGTACCACAACTCTTGGAACCCTGTCGTAAGCTTTCTCTAGGTCAATAAATACGCAATGAAGCTCTCTTTGACCTTCCCTGTACTTTTCCATCAACATTCTTAAGACAAACATGGCATCGGTAGTTCCCTTTCCTGGCATAAATCCATATTACTGTTCACTGATCTCTACTCTATCTTTTAGCCTGGCTTCATTTATTATTTCCCACATCTTCATTGTGTGGCTTATCAGCTTTATTCCACTTTAGCTTTCACAGCACTGTGCGTCCCTTTGTTTTTATAGATTGGGATAAGCACACTCCTTCTCCATTCTTCTGGCATTCGTTCACCCATTAATAATCTGTTGAACAGTCTGGTCAAAGACTTTATCCCCATCTCTCCCATGCACTTCCAAACTTCTACTGGCAACTCATCTGGCCCAACCGCTTTACCTTTTTCATCCTTCTCAGTATATTCTTTACTTCTTCTCTACCGACGCAATTTATCTCTTCGTTAACCACTTCTGCTTCCTCTGTCCTAGGGTCTCTGTCATTTTCCTCGTTCATCAGTTTCTCAAAGTACTCCTTCCATCTCTTTAACACTGCCTCCGAACTTACCATCACATTACCGTTTTCATCCTTCAAAACTCTCACGTGCTGTACATCTTTCCCTGCTCTGTCTCTCTGCCTAGCCAATCTGTACAACTCCTTTTCACCTTCTTTTGTTTCCAATCTAGCATACAAATTGTCATATGCACGTCCCTTCGCCATCGCAACTGTCTTCTTTGCCTTACTCTTCTTTTCTTTGTACACCCTATTTTCATCTCTTATTTTGTCTTTTAGCTGTATTTAAGGATCTCAAACTCAAATTGCTCTAAAGCCAAAATAAAAATTCATTCTAACATTAGGTTTGCAACACAACTCCCTTAGATATTTGTATGTTTTGATAGGGCAACCATAATAAAAGTTTTTTTATGCAATTAGCACGCAGAAAAGCTTTTCTAAAATTCTTCGTCTTAACCAACTAAAAATTAAAAAAATTTGAACAAATATTTAGCGGGCCGTATTAAATAATTTTGTGGGGCGCTACTAGATTGGGGATTATACAAAACATTGTCTGGCCTACCGTAACCTCATTCTTGTTTATCGATTGAAGTTAAACATTTTTTGATGTTTCAAAGCATTTTTTATTTTATTGGTTTACCATTTGCAGTATTGTAGATAAAAATCAATCATGTAAATAAAGAACTGCCAACTTAGAATGCTTGAAGGCTCGTTTTCATTACAAGCGTTAGCGGTATACCTTTTTTTTGATTTTTTTGCTCTTCTTAGCGCCTAAACGCGGCAGTTTTATTGATTTTTTTGCTTCTCTTACCGCTTGAGCGCGGAAAGAAGTAAAAAATCAATTGAACAAACAAAGAATACTCCCGCCAACGCTAGCATAAGTGGAACGAGTGGCAGCGTGGTCGAGTGGTTAAAGCGCCGGGATCGTGACCAACACGGTTCAAAAAAATCAATTGAACAACAAAATTTACTCCGCCATTCTGTTGTGTCCTTGGGAAAGACACTTTACGGCACATTCCCCTGCTTGGTGGTCCTGGCAAGCAGTTCTAAATTACATTCATATTTTTATTAAATTATAAGCGGACAGCAATATCTTGGCATCTCCGGAAGCAGGTCGGGGTACTTGCCTACCCTATGTATTAGCGCCTCCGTCGCTTTCCTGCGAGTCAGGAGGATAAATATAGAGGTAAACAAATAAATAAATAAATAAAAAAAAACGAGACAGAAATGTTTGCCGAAATTGTAGAAGCTTTTTAAGATTGTTAAATTAGTATAATTCTTTGGGACTTGCTATTTTCAACATTGCATTATGGTAATGTTTATTAAGTTTAATGTGTTGTCATGTTGTTTAGAACATGGAAGTTGTTCCTGTGCCACCAAAAATGCATGGAAAATTTTTCTCAGGGGACGCATACATTGTGCTACAGGTGAGAATTATTTTCATTGTTCAGTGTAAATTTATTTAATTAGATAATTTCACATCTCTGTTTTTATGACTAAATTTTACTTTTTTCTCACCATATTATCGTGAAGAAAAATTTAGCTGCTACATTTTACAAAGTCATTTAGACTTATTCTAAATTCTTTTAAACTTAAAACAAATCGTACCTCACCATCAAAATAAAGTACTTCAGCGCAATATTTATTATATTTCTTGACAGTTTGAAGCATACTTATCATCCACAGAAACTAAACTCTTATTCGCTAAGTTAAATAAAACAGTAACATTATTGAGCAGTATATTCCACGATACAAAAATTATCGTAGCTTTAAAATATTCGAAAAAATTTCAGCCATGTTTAAATTAATTTTAAAATTCTTACTTTAACCTACTTTCAGACCAAAAAAATGGGGAGTAAGGCGTCGTATAATCTCCACTTCTGGTTAGGTCAGCAATCAAGCCAAGATGAGCAAGGTTCGATTCTTACATATATCTGTAATATAAATTTCATCAGTTCGCTTTGTTTATCTTGGCAACAAAGTGCCTGAACGAAACAGCTAGTTCGCGCATAAGCGATATATATTGGTAACACTGTGCGGTTTAAAAATGAACTGATTGATAGTATGAAAAATCGAGATAAGACTGCAATGGAAATCAATTTAAATTATTTGATTAAATCAATAACATATTGAATTCTTATTACTATTATTTTTTAATTATTAAGTAAATAAACTTCTAAGTTTATGTTTTCAATCATTTTTATTTGCGCAAGATAAATTACAAATATGTTTCATCCATTAAAACAAATAAACAGTCAAGAATGAAAGTGTTCAGTCGAAACGATCGGTTATTCAGGGGCAGCAGCCATGTTGGCGACACAGTTGGATGACTACCTGAATGGCGATCCTGTGCAATACAGAGAAACACAAGGCAACGAGTCGGAAATGTTCAAAGGATATTTCAAGACCGGGATCGTGTAAGATGTTCGTTTTTACGGAATAGGGACCTATGTCTCTGAAGTTTTTTTGTTAAGAAAATAATGGGATTCGAAAAGAATCAAAACACAATCTTATAAAAAAATAAGTCATGTGTGAAATATGAGTTTCATAAAGGTTAGAAAATTTTGTATACTTCAAGAAATTTTGAAAACTGGTTCATAAAGATTGGAAATCATTTTAGCCTTAAACTGCTCTAGTTGTTATGTAATGACTGTAAATCTGTCAACGAATTGAACTCGTCAAATCAACTGTACTGCTTTTCAATGAACATATTTTTATCTTTATAATTAGTTTTAGTTATTTTTGATTAGTGCAAAATCATTGTATCATTAATCATTATCTCATCATCGTAGCATTATAGTTTGCGCAGCGTTTCTCAAACCATGGGTCGCCAAGACTATGCGGATGGGTCGTAAAAGCTTGTATCTACAATTACTTTTAGCCATTCGTACAAATTAGTTTAGACCAGGGATGTCCAACCTGCGGCCCACTTAAGGTTCTGATGCGGCTCAGAGACAATTTCCAGTTTTCTGGCTATGATAAAGGTTACGAAGAAAAGTTCCACAAGATTGCTGAAAGACATTTGTGGCGGAAATCGATAAATAAGAGCGAGATTCTAGAAGACCTTTTTTTTTTTTTAGAGAAACTTGAATTTTGGGACGAAAAGTAAAAAATTGTAGCGAGAAAATAGAGAAAGACCTTTTTTTTTAGAGATCACTACGTTTTTCAGACGAAAATACAGAAATCAAGATAAGTTTGTTCACAAACAAATTTCTGCCCACACATACACAACTAAAAATTAGAGGAACATTGTTGGCTCTCATGGAAATACATTTAAAAATATGTAGTCTTTATGGCTCTCTTACCCAAAAAGGTTCCCGACCCCTGCAATATGCGCTCACTCAAATTTATTTGTATCGCAGTCCTTTTTATAAATCGTTGTTTTAACTCAATTTGGGTCGCAGAAAAAACACATATAGTCCAAATTTGAAAAACACTTCTATGTTTTTCGGTTTTACTTAATGGCAAGACTTAAGAGTTTAGTCGCTCATTTTTGATCAGGTTTCTAAATTCGTAGGAATACACGGACTACTAGGCTGATTTTATAAACTTCTATTAACGCCAAGTCGAACTTTTCTCGCAAATCTTAAATATTGTTTCGAAAAGCTTAAATTTTTTTTAAAAGCAAAATGAAGACAAAAAAGGTCTAGACTTTACGTTTAACGGAAAACTGTTTTAGTTGTTGATGTTCAGTTGTTGATTTTTTCACTTTTTTTGTTTGTCTTCACTTAACTTTCAAAAAAAATGTTATTCTCTAACGTCAAGTTAAGATTTTTACTTGGTTATGCGCTTATCATTGAAAAGTTTGTACGATGTTATGGATTAGTTTTGGATAAAGTAAAATGTAGACCGCAAATTAATAGTTTTATAAAAAAAATTTTAGGGTCCCCTCGTTAGGTTTCTCTGGATCCTTAAGGGTCCATGTCTTAGCTTTACCCATTTTTCTAAATGAAAAACTAAAAAGAAAGAAATAAAAAAGATTTTTTCCACCGGACAGCAATATCTTGGTATCTCCGAAAGCAGATCTCGTTAATCACTCAACGCTTAAAAGTTTACGCCTCCGACTTTCCTGCGAGTCAGTAGAATAAACAAACACAATAATAATGAAAATAAAAGATTTTCTTTTAAAGTCTTTTTTCTAACGACCGCTTGCGTTGACGACGCGATTATGACGTCACTGTGCTTGTCGCAGGTACATGAAAGGTGGCGTTGCCTCCGGGTTTAAGCACGCCGAGACCAACCAATACGACGTCCGTCGTTTGCTTCATGTCAAAGGCAAAAAAGCGGTTACAGCCACCGAGGTCCCCCTCGCATGGTCCTCATTTAACCGGGGCGACGTTTTCCTGGTCGACCTGGGGAAGGTGATCATACAATGGAACGGACCTCAGAGCAACAGACTTGAGCGATTGAAGGTTGCCAACTTAAATTGACTTGCTTTTTAACCATTGTTTAAGTTGTTTTCTTTTCCATGGTAATGGAGTGTCAAGTGTGCCATGTTTGTACTTATTAGTCATTGAGCTGCAATATTACCTTTAAATTACGATTAATCTTTACTTCTGATATTAATTGGAATACTTTAAATAGCGGAATTTTCTCAAGTTTTAACCATGGAAATAGATCTCAAATTCTTATTTTAACATGATACAGGGAACTATTATGGCCAAAGATATCCGAGACAATGAAAGGGGCGGGAGAGCAGCCGTGCATGTTATTGACGGTGAAAGTGAAAAAAGCAGCAATGCGTTTGCTGTAAGTTGCTTTTAATTAAAGGTTTTTAATTACTTTTTAAGAAAAGCAGGTGTAATTATTTTGTTTGTTTAACAATAGAATATAATTTTACATCGTATGATCTTTACTTACTGAAATATCAACGCACAAGTCCTGGTTACGATTTGTAAGGTTTCGTATCGGTGCTCACATTTCACATGACGAACTTCATCTTTTGCGGTTTGTCTTCGTACGAAAACCTAATAGGTCTACAGGTCTAAAATTTCTCCCTAAAAATAGGGCTCTCTCAAAACAAAAGTCTTCACTTCGAATCATTCTCGGATTTCATGTTTTTCGTCCCTTAAAAGCAGTATTCTTTATAAAAAAAAAGGTTTTTACATTGAAGCAGTCTCTGATTTTCTAAATTTCGTCCTTTAAAAGCAGTATTCTCTAAAAAAAAGGTCTTCACTTTGAATCACTGTTCGATTTGATGATTTTCGTCCCTAAAAAAAGCGTTCTCTAAAAAAAGGTCTTCACTTTGAATCTATCTCGGATTTTATGATTTTTGTCTCTAAAAACTAAGTGAACTCGGAAAAAAAAACAGAAAAAAGGGGGTTTTCACATTGAATCTGTCTTCGCTTTCTGGTAGGATTCCGAAATGGACGGGACAGAGCCCTAAAAATCGAAACTATTCTGCCGAAATCAGGACGTATGGTGAGCCTATCTATATCCAGACGTCTCACCTGAGAAACATCGCAAGCACCCACACTATGCCATTATCTCACAATAGACCAGTTCCAAAAAAAACAACAAAGTCACCGACGCTACATCCCATGTCATTCATTTCTTAGAACCGATATTACCAAATTACCACGTCACATGTGACAAAACTGGCACAACTGAAAACCAATGAATCACCGCTTTTGAAAAGTTACCCACATACGGTAAACCTTGATACGGCCCAATGTCCGCTGTGCTTGATACACAAACAGCACCCTAATCCTCTCTTAAAATGTAGCAAAATACCAAAACAACACCGTTAGTCCGTGGAAAAAGTCCTGTCAAATAGCGGAGCTCGTCCAAGACTTATAGACTTGGTTGACTTTTTTAGTGGGTTAAGATTTGGCTCGTCCAAAATCATTCTTGGAAAATTCTTATAAACCCAGACACGAACATCAAATTAAAAATTCTGCGATTTAATAAATTAGAATTAGATTATCTCATTACAACATTAAGATATGAAAATGTGACTCCATATAAACAGGACTCTTACGATTTGCAGGGCTTGAAGAAGCTGCTTGGTGAAAAACCGCAGATCAAAGCAGCCACCCCGGATGTCGGCAGCACGAGGCAAGCTCTCAGTCAACTGAAACTGTTCCAGTAAGTTCCTAGCAGTTTCATGTTATAGAAGTATTTGTTAATTCGCGTTTTTTTGTTTGATTGTGAACCAAGTTATTTTGATGTTGGATACGATTTTTAAAAAACTTGGATGTTATTCGAACATATTTTTTCTTGCTAATGAGCAAATTAACCAATACAGTTATTTGCTTATAGTTTTAAAAAGTTTTCAAAAAACTCAAGTTTTTATATTTTTTTCTCCATGTTTTAATGTAAAAATATATAAAACTTAGAAGCACATATAATAATGGAAGAATCCTTTGCTCGAATCATTGCGTCATAAATTGCTAAACAAAATTTGTATCATTCTGTTAACGTTGCTGTTCGTGTTTAGACGAGGTTTGACATCGCAAAGCAATTACAATGTTAGTATTGAATCAAATGGCCTTGATTAAAAGCACTTTCACCCGAAATATTACTAACCAATATGACTGAGGTTTATTGTTAACATTATGAAACATCAGCCTTGAATAAACCAACTAAGACGACCTAATTTGTTACTATATTTAGAATTTTAAATTTGACCAATGAAATCCATGAGGTTTGTTTACTTTAATTTCAGCCACTTGTACATTCTGGCCAATGATTAATTGCTTTAGACTGAACAAGAAAGGCAGAGGTGACTATTAGACCAAAGATTGCATATTGTTTGCTCAGAATAATAATACGTAATTTCGTTTGAAAATTTAAAATCATTACATGAAAATGTTTATAAAAAAAACTCTTTGTTTTTATAAATTTATGCGAAAATCCATCAGCTAGCTTTAAAACAGAGAATGACCTTATCGATAAATGACATCAAATAAATAAAATACTAAGAAATATTGAAATTGTTTCCATGTTCATAGCATGCTTTGATTAGAAGCCATTTGAGAATATTCATTAAATCTTATTCTTATATTTGAATTAGTTTTTTGAAATAGATTTTTATTAAAAGATATTGCAAGTAGTGTGTATCATTTACCTTTTACGCTTATTAATTTTTTTTTAATTTTAATTTTATTATGCATAGGCATTTCTTTTAAACGAATCTCAAATTCTTCTACATATCAAATCAACCTTTCATTACACTTTTCACACTGAAACGTAGACCTAATAAGGCGCGTCCGTCTCCCCATCGCTGCGTCTGGGGAACGAGACCGCAACTTACGTAGCACTATCGCAACGATAGTGAATTTTTCCCTCTGTGTCATATGTTGCAGGAGAGGTTCGAACCCAACTTACCCCGGCAAAACGAAAAGTTTTATCTAATTGCGTTTTTAATCAAACTAGAATCAGGTGTAATTCAATCTAGCATCTCAGCAATGCAGATTTTGAGCAAGGAAAAGAAATATTTCCGAAACAATTTCTAAATTATCTTCCTAGTCCTGTGTTACATATCATAAGGTTTTCGAAAATATACTTAAAGATGCAACTAGAATGCAAAACGTTAGCTTTATATAGTCCAAAAAGTAAAATGAAAATGTTTTTAGTTGATTAAAATGGTCGAAAAGTTTTAAAACTATTTTATTGCACAGAGAAAAGTAGTAGGTCTAATATTAATCACATTAACAATCAAGATTTTTGCTATGTCTAATTTTTCAACTTTCAGTGGTTGCAGATTAAATTTTCGAAAACTATTAAAAATTAAACGAAAAATTTTATCAAAACAGCCGCTGGTAGAAATTGAACGACTGATTGAATTATTGATAGATTGCAACTCGTAAATTTTTCTTCGGCGTAGTTAATAATTAAACACACTTTGTTACACTCCCAAAACTGGTTCCTGCGCACCATGTATTTCGAATTTACAGCCAGGCTGTTAATCTTCTGAAGCAGGTTAGTTAGTATGAGTTTTACACCCAAGCTTCGGCAAACTTTAAAAAATTCCATTATTTAGCGCCACATTGATATAAGTTTTAAGAAAGTTAGACGTCCGGAACTTGTAAAAGTTTCTAATCTCGTACTTGACGCTCGCCACTTACGCATTCCAACACCGTTGCCAGTTTTCGTACAATTTCCTTAAAAGGACAAAGCCTATTCTTAAAAAATATTGAGAAACTTGAATTTTTTTTATCCCATACTTGGCTTTAAAAGTTGAAAAGTTCAACCTCACAACCATCTTTATAATATAAAAAACAAGAAGAATCTTGTTTTTTAAGTTATCGTAGCTTATCGCCTCAACTATTAATACTCCTTTCTCGTGGGACAATGTCGCAGGCTTTATATTTAAGGCAACCTTCAAACAACTCTCTCGACCTGCTTTTAGAAATTCACGAGAGTAATAAATGAACCGGGTCCACTTCACTACTGCCGCGATAGATACAGCGATCGTATCTACTCGATATCGCTGGCTGCAAATTTAAGATCGCCTGATTTAAGCTGGTGATTATCAAGCTAGAAGAAATCAGTTTCAAATTACCTGATTTGCAAATCCTTTACCTGTTCGTTTAATACTTAAGGTTTCAGTCAGGTAAATAGTGATTTGCTCCAATAAGTATTGATTATTAGGATATAGAATAAAATTATAATATAAGATTAACTTTACAGCCGTTTTTCTGTTGTCAAAAATGCCAATTTAACTGCAAATCTTCTTACAGAAAATTTATTAACAATGGATCCAAGGCTTGCAAATCGTCATATTAGAATCAAACACAACTCAAAGATTTTTTACGAGTTTTTGTATTAATTTTTTAGAAATAACATAGTCTTTAATATTTTTTTCTCTCATGCTTTTACAGACTGGCGATGGTTTTAAAACAAAATCGATTTTTTATTATTTCATAGTGTAAAATTTTTAATAAACTTAGATTTAAAAAAATTTTTTGCTGTAGTGACTTTCGGGATATCTTGGCCTTCGTTTTTTCAGTATTTCAGCGTTAAATATAGTTTTTTTCTCTTATCTTATTGGGTTACAAAAATGTCCTGAAAGAAACTGATGAGAAATAGTCTTATTTGTTGAAATTCCATTGTTAGGGCTTTGGTTATTGTCAGGTATTGTTTGATAAGATTCGTGTCTCACCTCGCAGAGTATGATTAATATTTTGAATAACCGGCTTTTTGTTCTGGCTCTGTTAAAAATTATCAAGATTTCTTTGTGTAGTTAACTTAATTTCCAATTTCTTAGTTAATTCACCGGCCATCAATCACGTTTTGACTAACTCTAGCGTCTTTCTTGTTTGATTTCACTGTTTGTTGCTGGGAGGAAAATCAATTTCATGACTTGAATTGTATTTTTAAAGCAAGAATGTTCGTTGGTTTTTGCATTAATTTTCTGATAGCTTTATTTGGTTCGGTTTCAGTTAACCCTAATTAACTCCAAGTAAAAACAGCAATTTTATTTGAATTTATGATGTGTCAAAATAAAACTGAATCAACTTTTTAATAATCATATTAATGGTTCAAATATCCAAATAATTGATTAATACTTACCGTTCCTAAAAAGCAGATTTCGAAAAGAAAAATAAGGCGACCAATTGATGGCTTGTTGAGTGATACATTTGTAAGATTTAACTACAGGCTTAAGCAAACAGACTTTTTATTTTACTGCTAACTTTTTACAAGACAGCCTTGAAAATTTTGATGGTTTATGCCATTGAACATTAAATTTATTTGCCGGTTTTGCGTTGCATCGAAACGAGTTGTTTGATTAAGGGTAAATGTCGTTAGACTGTTTAACGATCGTAATTATGTCTATACAATTGATATCGTTGAGGTTATACGACTGATTTACGTAACAAAAAGCACAATTTTAAATTTAAAAAACAATTGTGCATTTATATTGAATAGATTTCTCTTATTTGTACATTTAACGTGCCAAGAAATATCCTGAAACATAGCGTAGACCAGTGGTTCTTAAATGGGGCACGCCTCTTTTGGGGGGAGAGTGGAAAAATTTCAAAGAAGCGAGTCAATTAAAGAAATATTTGTAACTATGCATTTTTTTGCCAACTTCATAACTATTATTTCTTTTGAGTTAATTGTGTTTGAGAATTGATGTCCCGGCCGTGATTTGAAAAGAAGACTTTTTGGTTTTCACTTCACTTTCAAAAAAATATTTACTTTTTTTAATTAAAATTACGGCTCTTTTGTCTTCGCTTCGCTTTCGAAAACAAAACAATATTTGCCTTGAATTTTTAAAAGCTCTTACGCTGCCTCTGTTTTTACCTCGTCGTGTCCCGCATTACGTTTGGGAGGCGTGGCCAAAAAAAAGGTGCTGACACAATGTCCTACTAGTTTTAGTCAGAGATTTTTTTCTTTAAAGCTGGGTCGGCAATTCGTGGTTTAGCATTTGTTATAAAATGAATCATTTAACCGGAACATGTCAGTCTCTATCTCTCAATGTCACCAACATTTTGATTTTGATTTCAAGTGAACATAAACTAAAAGCAGTAAGCAGAATAATTGTTTTTAAGTTTTACAACTCAGCAATCTCGAACAATACAAAGCAGAAGTGTTTGTTCTTCTCATTGATTATGTTGTCAGCGATGATCCCTACAGAGCTTGAGTGCTTTGTGTTCGTATTAAAAAGACAAAGCGTCTTTTAATAAACAGACATTCCTAATTCTCTTTTATCAAAATAAAATCTTATAAAATAAGTACGGTTACCAGTCACCTTAAACTAGGGGTGGAAAGCCTTATTTCACTTGCGGGCCTTATCTGAAAATTAAAAAATCGGTACGGGCCGCATAAAATTTAGCAGTATACTTGCAGCAATATAGTTTTGCCCAAATTTTATAGACGTTTGCCCAAATCATGACCTTTTAGCACTTTACGGAAACGAGAAGAAATTGTTTTCTAAATTTATGACGAAGACCTAAAAAAAAATATTATCACTTAGAATCTGTCTCTGATTTTTCGATTTTTGTCACAAAAAATTAGAACTGGTTTTGCTTTTTTCCAATCACACGGGGGCCGCAGGTCCCCCACCCCTGCCTTAAACGAATAAGCTTGGAAATGGTGTTTATACGAAATCTACTGCTATTATTCTATTTGACGAATTGGCGCCAAATAAGCTTGGGATACAAAACAGGGTTGCCAGATGCAGAACTTAAAAACAAGCCAATTAAGGTGAAAAAGTAGCCAAAATTAAGCCA
Organism: Diplosoma virens; assembly: GCA_963680785.1. Classification (NCBI taxonomy): domain Eukaryota; kingdom Metazoa; phylum Chordata; class Ascidiacea; order Aplousobranchia; family Didemnidae; genus Diplosoma; species Diplosoma virens. The sequence goes on along the minus strand of OY796886.1, from coordinate 38,574,477 downwards.
AACAAAATTTAATTTTTGTCGCTAAAAAAAGCGTTCTCTAAAAAAAAAGGTCTTCACTTAAAATTTGTCTGTGATCTCTCAATTTTTCTCCCAAAATCATGGCTAGTTTGCACTTGGGAGCCAAAAAATAAAAAGCCAAAAAGCCAAACAAAATTTTTGATGCCAATCACACTAAAAAAAGCTAGATTTTGCAAATTTGGCGTCAAAAAAGCCAATCTGATACTACCCTGATACAAAACCTTTTAAGAATTTAAAACCTCGAGCAAATTTTCTCTTCGAGTCAAAGTTTTTCAAGTTTTGGCTACGATAAGTAGACGTGCTTTGAAAATGTAAAATACGACTCTTGTGACTGGTTCGTTTAAAAACAGTAGAAAAGATTTTAATTGCTATGAGAAAAAACTGAAATAAATTCTGATAGCACAATCGATTGAAAATAAAGGGCAGGTTAAGATTGGAGTCGCATAAAAAAGAATTCTAAAAAAGTCCAATTACAAATCACTTCCCAAAAGAGTTGACTCACTTATTTTGACAAGTATGCAAAAGAATTCTCGAAAAAGCTTAGACTTTTCAACAGTTTATTTTATAGATTATTAACAGTGAAAAATAAACTTCCATATTAATAAGTTTGCCGAAACCTTACTCATTTGCTTTGTAGGTTTATGCTTGCTCAAGTAGGTTTGCCGCTTCCAAATTAAACTTCCAAGTTTTGAAGTTATTATTCACTTGTTCACGATTTCATGTGTTTGACCAGTACACTCTTTAACATTTTTTCACATCTCTTGAAAATCTTTCAAAGTCATTCTTCCAGCATCGAAGTAGTTATAAAATAAACAAAATATGGTCGACATTCCATCTTATGTTTTCATTCGGCAACACTGCATTCGTGTTATCTTGATAAAAAGGCTTGGTTTGAAAGACACTAGATTTTGCTAAGATTAACAAAAAAAACGCAAAAAAAAAGATTTTTCAACGAAATTCCATGGCACTCACGTGGTTTCAGACAGTGTTTCCCAATTTTGTTTTTGGCCATGCTCCACCTAATTGCCTCTGAAAAAACCAAATGTTCCCTTCCCTTAGTATTTTTTGTTCTCACAAAATTTTTTAGACATAAATGGAGCAATGTCACCCTGATTTAATGTGAAGGCTCTTGTTTTTTTTTCGTCTTCACTTAATTATATAGTCGAATAAGAAGCAGAATCGATTGTTTCTGCAAACAAGAGGTTTGCACTGTAAATCTGTGTGACATTGCTCCATCTGTGTCTAAAATTTCTATAAGACCAATAAAAAAGGTCTTCATGTTAAATCTGGGTGACGTTGCTCCATTTATGTCTAAAAAATCTGGTAAAGGCCAAAAAAAGGCTGATGAATGAAATAAATGTGTGTTTACTTGATTTTCATTTATTGGAATGTTACGTCTAATAAATTCGAAGAACATAGACTTTGATTACCAAAACACCTAAAAATCAAATTGTCCCCTTGTGGGGCGTACGCCCCACGTTGGAAACCACTGGTTTTAAAAAATATTTTTTTTGTAAACCTTAATTGAAACTGCAAATAAAATTCTTTGTTTTTAGAAAGTGTTTTGAAGATTCAGAAGTTTGAGCTTTTCTAGAATATGTAATTGTCGAATAATTAGCACACAGGTCGGGTTACTCGCACCAGTGCACTAAAAATATTCTAAACTCGGTTTGCGGATTTACACAGAAACAATCCGAACGGGACATTGTTAATCCTTTCTTATGGTTCATCTTCATATTACTTTCAAACTGAAAAATTGCACAATTTTTTGTCAGAATATTTTTTAGACGGTGCTTTACTCATCCAATTATGCAATTTTCATCTTAGGGTCTTCATTCAGATTCTTTTTTCCATTAAATATTAATATCTAATGCATTTCTAACTGGCTTCTTTTGTATTTCTGGATTCTTTTTTAATTTGACTTGGTCAAGGTTATATTTCAGTTAATCTCATCTTTTTTATCTGCACATGGAAGTTTTGAGATTTATTAATTCTTATTTCATTTTTAATGTGTGGTTAAGATTTAATTGTTGTTTTCAATAGTTTTTTTTATTTTTTATTCTATTCAAAATCTTAAAATTTCGTCGAAGTTTATATCAAATGTCAATCCAGCAATCTCCCGCCAGCAAAAACTAATTAAATTTTTTCACAGCGATATTTTTAAAGCCACTTTGGCTGATTGTAAAATTAATTTAAAATTAAAAATACATAACTTTTTATTCGCTTTTCTACTCAACACAACGAAAGCTCATTGCTCTTTACTTGCAGTCTTTTCATCTCGTATGGCTACGATAGTTTTGTGGCCGCCATCGAACACACTATACCTTCACAAGCATGTGCAGCCTTTTTTCAAAGTGATTGACAAATGAAGGCGTTGTTGGCTATGGCTATCAGAACTCGTGTTATTACTGAATATATAACAATTAACAAGGATTAAGCAAAACTGTTTTTAACATATTGGATTTTTTTATTATTTAGAATTGATCGTGACATAAATGGTATAACTGCCTCTCCATCTATTTATGAGTGTTTTGCTCAACTATGGGGTCAATATCCAGATTTAACAAGGACATTTAGGCCAAGATCGTTTAAAAGTTGCTAACAAATATCATTAAAGTTTGCATAAAACCTCTTTCTATAATGGCAAATTTAAACACGATTGGCCACAATGTAGTTTTTAATGTAATAAATGCTTTGCTATTTAAATAAAAAATGCAAGTGAGGACAAAAAAAAAATCAACAACAGCAGGCAGCAAAAGGTTTTCAAATAATGATTTGGACAAAAAAAGTCAAAAACTTCATATTCAAGTAAACTAAAGCACAGTCACAACACATCTTTTGGAACGAAAAATTTTTCTACACGTAAATAAAAAATTGGGTTAAAATTGCGTCAATCACTTAGTAATGAAAATAAAAAAACTTTCAAAATTAAACTTGTTTTAGTGTTTCTGACGAGTCGGGTCAGCTGACAGTACAAGAAATAGCCACGAAGCCCCTCACCCAGGACCTACTCAAGCACGAGGTTTGTGATCCGTGTTTTCCAATTCTACTCCGATGCGAGACATCGAATGCCTGCTATTACATGTCTTGATAAAAACTTTTTCCATCTACGGCGTGATCTATTGCAGAACTTCCAGGTTGAAAATGAGTCAATGTTTTAAATAATTATCATGCGTGAATGGTTCGATTAAATTTTTCGACTTTCGAATTGCTTACAAAAAATATATACGTTTCATTTTGTTATCGTTTAAAATTTCTTCGTTCTTTGTGATGCACATTTCAAAATGCCCAACATAATTTAGCTCGTAAAACACAAAAAATCAGGTCGAAGTTTCTTGTCAAAACGCTTCAATGCCTTAAAAGTGCGCTTAACAAACTTTCTAGTGATCGGCGTTTGTTTCAGGATTGCTACATTCTTGACCAAGGAGGAAGCAAGGTCTATGTTTGGAAGGGGAAGAACGCAACGAAGGAGGAGCGATCCGGAGCGATGTCCCGCGCAATGGTTAGTCGGGGAAACTGCTTTGAACTATTTTCTACAAAGCACTTTTAGAAGTTGTTCTCTGTTGCTTCTTAACCAGACTGCGACTGGTAAAAAACAACGATTGTATTAAATCTTCTGAATAGTTTTTTGGAAAAAGTTATAGTGGGATCACATGCTTGAGTTTTTAGGGGTATGTTGAAGCGAAAGGATACCCCAGCAACACACAAATCGAAACTGTCCCCGACGGAGCTGAATCAGCCATGTTCAAGCAGCTTTTTAAGGGATGGAAATCGAAAGGGGACACCGTTGGAAGGGGATCAACGTACACCAGAGGAAGGATCGGTAAGTGACTCCTGTATGATTTGGAACAGGAGAGACTTGTTTGTTCTTTCCGTGTTTAGCAGCTAATTGCTTTGCATAGCATTCTTGGCGCTAACATGTCTTGACAGTCAAAAGAAATTTAACTTTATGAAGCTTTGTTGCTTGCAAATCTTACACATACGAACACTCTTTGCTGCTAGTTTTCATAATTTTATCAATATTTTTTTTTGAACGGATTCAAATTTATTTGAAATTAAAACTTTTCAATCGCAAATCTTTCAACATTCAACAGGAGGCTTATTTTAACTAAAACAGTCACCAAAATGCAGATTATACAAAGAGCATTATCTTTAAGATTATTGAATAAAGCTCCCTCAGTAATTGTAGTGAATTTCGAACAAACTTTTCGTTATGGTTTTAAACAAACAGGCATTATGCATATTTGTGGAGAAGTGTGTTTTTTATGAGGACGTAAATGCTAAAAGATACAGTTTTATCACTGATTATGATTTTTGATCTTATAAATTGATCAAAACCAGATTGGTGACAAGTTTTTGCTAAAATTTCATCAAACCGGCACCGTTGTCGAGTGGTTAAGAGCGCCGTGATTATGATTAGCATGATCACAATAAATCAACATGGTTCAAAACGTATTCGCGCCGTTCTGTTGTGTCCTTGGGAAAGATACTTTATGGCACTTTCTCCCGCTTGGTGTCTTGGCAAGCAGTTCTAAATTTCAGTCATATCTCCTATAAAACTAAAAAACCGAAATAAAAGATTTCAACTGAAGCAAGTCGGGGTAATTGCTTGCCCTATGTATAGCGCCTCCGTCGCTTTTCTGCGAGTCAGGAGAAAATGAAAAACATAAAACGAGATATTTTTCACCTTATTTCGAAATGTACGCAAAATAACCGATTTAATACTTCTATCGTCTTCAAGATGCAAAAAAAGAAATGATAAACAATCGAATTGGCTTTTGGAACCGCTTATGTTTGGAGCGGAACGATTTCGTATTCCAGATCACAACCACCTGCTATCATGCTCACACCAAAACCATTATTTGCTGTATGATCTTTTTGTATTATTGCTAATAAATTAGAGAGATTAACAAAGTTCATTTTTTGTTCTGGATTTTGCAATTGAAAAAAGCCTTTGCTTGTTAATTAAAGAGAAAGCTGGTGATGTTGACAAACCGGTTAAAATTTGACCGGTAATGTAATTGTTTGCTGACTGATTTAATGGAATTTCTGAAAGAGCACGCTGTGAGCACTCTTGGTGATGGTGACGTAACAATGCAAACCTTTGGGTGTGGTATCCGTGTCCGATTCCTTTTATGGTCATGAAAATTTCCCCGGCTTAACTTAACAATAGCTCATTTAATGAGTCAATTACTCAAGTAATTTACTAATATTTCAGAGTTCGTGTATTTATCGATATAATATTAAAGTTAAGTACTTAATACTGTAAGTTAACTTCTAGTTAGTTTGCTTTTTGGAACACTTCTGCAATTAATGACTGAATCTATTTTTCTATTTAATTTTTAAAAAGATCAAGGTATTGTGGTTTGAATCGACTTGTACTAAGGAGACCTTGTGTTGTAATCTTTAGTGTGACTAAAATGTATTTCATCCTAGATCGATTAAAAAAAAGGCTTTTTTTGAAGTTTCATCGACAAGAAAGGACAATGTTTTTTGGTCACTTAAATGACCCAAAAATTCTTCACATGAATTACAACTGCACGGAAGTGTTATAAATGCAGTTATCAAACATAAACAACTTTAAGCATGTTTTTCCCTAAAAACATTTTTTATAAAACATTGGCAATTAATAAGAATGTTTAGCAGCGAAATACGTAGTTATTTGTGACTTAAAAATGTTAATGAATTAACTCTGTAATTCGAATACGTGCCTATCGTCTGGATCGCAAACATTGACAAACTGGTAAGACAACAATATTCTCTCAGCTGTTAAACATTACCGAAAGTCACATAGCGATAAGAAAACTAATTGTTGATGCAATTTTAAAGTGTTTTTATGCTTGAAAAATAAACTGCTGCTTAATATGGCAGAGCATTGTGATTGATATGCTTTGCAAAATATTTGTTGTTTTTATTTTTATATCGATGTTATTTTAAATTTAAAGATTTATTCAAGGTCATAAAACAGCACCTTATGCAAAAATCTGTTTTCTGTTAAAGCTCTACTTTGATTCAATTTTTCTAATCAAATTTTATTTCAGCAAGCACGAAAAATCTTCGATTTGACGCCACTACCATGCACACCCAACCCAAAGTTGCGGCCCAAGAAAGAATGGTCGACGATGGCACTGGGGAGGTGGAGGTGAGTGGGTCGTGTTTAAAATGGGGTCACACGAGATCAGACTATTATTGATGATGAATTAATACTGGTAAAAAAGGCGAAAAAAGCTGGAAAATTCTTAAATGGCCATAAGCGTAAAAATTTTGAACCACGAAAGCAAACTTTAATTTGTAGGATGACTTAGGCATGGGCTGTCTTGGTTATTTGTCTGGTTTTGTTGTACAGTAAGCTGTTTAAAAAACTTCCAAATAGTAAAAGTTAAAAACGTTTAATTGCATTAAAATACCACTTTCGTCAACCAAACAGATTATGTATTTACACCGTACGAAATGAAGCGATACGTGTTCACGGAGAAGTTAAAAACTAGCGATTCGCCGTATGTTCAGCTCAGGAACAGAATACGTGTCTTTCTGATCGCCGGTTCGGTGTTCGTGCCACTAAGCTACTCTGAATTAACCTGTTGTCGTCATATTGTCCTTATCAAATGGGAAACGACTGTTTGAAATGATTTGATTTGAAAATCTTAAAGTAGTGCAAACTAATTTAATATTTTTACGCCATGTAGAAAAGACATTTTTTAGTGTTTCTAATGTTTTTAGCATTGTCGCATCTGCATTTATTTCGGATATTCGAAATCCAGTGATGCACTGCCAAATGCATGAGTTTAGACATAGCTCCGTTCAACGTTTTATTCACTAGATATGGCGGATAGAGAATAACGAACTGGCTCCTGTCGATCCTAAAACATACGGACAATTTTACGGAGGAGACTGTTACATCATCTTGTACACCTACCAATATAACAACAAAAAATCCTACATCATTTATTATTGGCAAGTAAGTATTTTTCACCCTGCAAACCAAATATTTTTTCAATTTTGTGTAATAACTCTAGGCTACAGTTACAGCTAAAAAAACTAATCAACAGCTAAAAAAACATTTCTCATTGGGATGGGCAACATTCTCCTTATACCGTTTATCTTTTTTAGCCAGCTAAGAGAACTAATGAATTAGACAAAGTAATAGATAGTTGAAGTAAGGAAAACAAAACAAACATTTAAGACCATTGATTATGTCTTACATCGTTTTGTAGAAGTATTTGTTGGATTTTTTCTAGTTAGGTAATCGCTGACAGAAATAGATTTTTTCATATTGCTATTAATAACTGCAAACTAGGTCATCCAGACTGGTTTGTTAAGCAATCAAACTTGTCCATTCTACTATATTTGTGGACATTTAAGTCAACGAATCGAAGCGACCCTTCTTACGACATCATAGAAGTGATTATTCTCGTCTATATTATTCACCATATTCTCGTCTTAATAAAATTGTCTCAATAGAAACCAAATGTTTGCAGAATTGTCTGATTTTTTTTGGCATAAGTCATGTTAAAACAGGGACAGCACGCAACCCAAGATGAAATCGCTGCCTCCGCCTTCCACGCGGTGGCGCTAGACGACAAGTACAATGGGGCTCCCGTTCAAGTCCGGGTGGTAATGGGGAAAGAACCGAAACACTTCATGTCCATATTCAAAGGAAATCTTATTATATACGAGGTGAATGCACGTGCTTCGGTGGAGAAGCGATCAACGCGCTGTGCTTATTTACTGCATCATTCGTTTTCATTGACGTGCAAGTAAATCGACGTCATTCTATCATGTGAATTGTACCCCGCTTTATTTCGTGTCCGACCGTCACTACGAACCACTATCTTTATGAAAAGATATTATTTTCCCTTAATTACTGCATCTAAAGATCGCAGCGACGGGGGGGCTCAATCACGTGTGCTTGGTTTTTCAAGCTGGTTCTTCTGTTCGGCGATGGACCAATCTTTTATTCAAGACCATTGCTAATCATGGCGCTTTTTTGCAGGGAGGAACTTCTAGAAAGACGGAGGAACCCCAGCAGGAACCTCCAGTTCGACTCTTCCAAGTCCGTGGCACTGATAAGTTCAACACAAAAGCTGTTGAAGTTAAAGCAGTGTGAGTTTCTAATTTCACATTATTAGTTCTCTTAAAACGAGTTAAGACGAGTTCTCTTAAAAATCGTTACTTTCATGTGGCGCTTGTAAAGACATTTTTTCATTTCCTCCCTACCTTTGAATGCAAAGCTGGTTTAAAGCAGATTTTCATCTTATTTTCAAAAGCTAAAAGGTGCGTTTTGGCAATTTGTTGAAGCAAAGACGTTTTTTTAATTTTTACTTGACTTTCAAAGACGTAAAAGTCTTTTTCGGCTTTTGATTTAAAGCAAAAAACGTTAGTCAAAAGAATTGTCAACCCCTAATCTATACCTAAAGCATCCAACAACAATAAGCCGTGTTATTATAAGTTAGCTGATAACACTTTGTTTCAAAATCAGCGTTATAAAATAATAGTTGAGTCACGACTTTATTTTAAAAATCTTTTGTATAATCTTGTGTAATCTTACCAAGTTTGCTACTTTGTCGAAGAAGTAAAGAAAAATGATTTTTTTTCTGTTTTTAGTTTGATTTTAAAACTTAAATTAAATTCAAAGCTTTTTCACAACGTTTTTTAAAAATACTTTTGGTTTCCTAAATTTTTGACATTTTATATGTTTTACCGGATGTGCAAATTGATAATTTTATTCGTATCAAGTAAAAGTTTTGGTTTTGAGTAAAAAATGTATCAATAAAAAAGAATCATCTATTCACAATTTCAAACTATTGCGAAGGCTTTTTTTGGCAGTCTGCAAAGGTTTTGTTTAAATTAATTTACATTTTACTCAGTTACTACATTACTAAGTCAACAATTACAATAACTAGGCTTAAGAACTAAACTTTCAAATTAATTCAATGAAAACAATGCACTACCAGCGTAACTTTGATAAGCATCGCTAAGCCGCAAGGGCATACTGACGTAGTGTCCTGATTAAGGATGTCCTAAAGCAGGGGTGGGCAAACTACGGCCCGCGGGCCGCATGCGGCCCCTGACGACGTTTTGTGCGGCCCGCGGAGCTCTTTTTAAAAAATACATACCCTCACTTTGAGCCACAGTTGCATAGAATTATGTCGGAAATATCCCAGTTTCAGTTTCTTATGTTTTCATGCTTTTAGAGAACACACCAAGATTTTGGGAGAGAAATAGTGAATCACAGATTGAATGTAAGTGAAGACCTTTTTTTTTAGAAATCACTACGATTTTGGGAGAAAAATAGCGTAATTTGCGACCCGCGAACAAATTCAACATCTAAATGCGGCCCTCAGTTAGCTTCCACGGCCGCAATGCGGCCCGCAAGCGAAAACAATTGCCCACCCCTGTCCTAAAGGATTAATTCGGTGATTTTGCTGTTAGGTTACTCAAACTAATTTAGATTTTCTCATTTTCCCATGTTATTATTTGAATAGGACTGATGAAAAGAGTTGTTGCAAACATATTGAAAAGCGATTAATTATTGCCGTAATTTTGCTGAAATCAAATGAAAAGATAAGGCGCTGTTGATAGAAAATTAAAGACTATTTATCAGTTAAATTACACAAAAAATGTCAAGACTTAAATTATTGATGCAGAGGATCCTCACTGAACTCGAACGACGTCTTCCTCCTGAAAACCCCTCGTGAGGTGTTCATGTGGTGTGGGAAGGGCTGCAGCGGGGACGAGAGGGAGATGGCCAAGAACGTCGCCTCCGTCATTTCAAAAAGGTTCGTTGAACGGCTAATTGACTGGAAGCGTTGATTTGGTCTTTTTTAAAGCACGTTTTTTAACAATTAACTTATTATTGAGTTTATACTATTGCCGACATCACTGGAAACAACCTGTCAGTTTTTGCAAACATGAAGTTATACAATGCAAGTTTATTAGCAAATACCAACTTGACGAAGCTTGAATCTATGCATTTACAATTTCTATCTTCAAAAAACACATCGGCAGCTCAAAACTCGAGGTCATACGATCGTCACACGTTTACTTCGCTTCCGGAGCTGCCAGCAAGATATTGCTGTACAGTTCAAATTTTACAATTTTATCTTTAAGAAGTCATGTGATCATGATTGAAAGCTGCCCCCCCAATGAGCCCCGACCCAAGCTGAAGAAAACGATAAAAAGTTTCTTTTTCAAGATCGCAACAACACGGGAATGGGAGTTGAACCAGGACCACTTCGATCCTATAGACCAGTGCTTCTCAATCTTTTTACCATCGAGGCCCAATAAACTTATAACGCAATTGTTGTGGCCCACTATTGCTATAGGATTTCTTTATTTTCGTCAACAAAAAAACTAATGAAGACTAAAAAAAGGTTTTGTATATATCTTAGCTTTGCACCCTTCAAATTAAAGTGGCTCACCTAAGTATACGGCCCACCTAAAGGACCTTTGTGACCCGCGACCCCTCGGTTGAGAAACACTGCTCTAGACTGCGCTTAGTGTTCTTCGACGATAGCGCCGACAGTTAAAAGTCAAACGATTGAAAAAAACAAAATAATTTCAAAAAACTTCAATCAATCGAGGTCAATCTTGAAATCGAGATTTTAACAGGGAGCTTGAAACTATATCCGAGGGTCAGGAAAGCACGAAATTCTGGGTTCCTCTCGGCGGAAAAGTTCCGTACGCCGACTCCGTTCAGCTGCAAAACGATGAAACGGAGCACGAAGCGCGATTGTTCGAATGTTCGAACGCTTCCGGTTCCTTCCGGTGCGAGGAGATCGTCAACTTCGATCAAAGCGACCTTGACGAGGATGACGTCATGCTGCTTGACACTTTCACCGAGGCAAGTGCCTTTTGCTTGACGGTCGCATCACGTGACCAGGTGTTGCTCGCTAATCGCAGAGGAAACTGCTGTAGTTGCAAGAACTGGGAGGGCGGGTGATCTTCGGTAGAACCTCATCAGTTTGAAATTAGCCACAGATTTGTTGGCAAAGCACGATTTTATTAAGTCAGCCACGGGTTTGACCTTCAAGCGATTGTTTCTATTTGGTAAAAATTGCCCCAATTACTTCAAATCAAAATTTCCAAAGGTAGAAAAGAATTTAAATTTAAAACGACATTCTTCGAAAAGCGACGATCCTATTGAAACAACATTTTCAAAAAATCTCATTACTTTTTTCAGCAATGTGTCTTTTTTAACAGAAATCGCTTGAAGTACTTCAAACCGGAACCATTTTAGTCATCTCTATATTTAACCTGCTAACTCGCAAGAAAGCGACGGAGGCGCTAATACATAGGGTAGGCAATTATCCCGATCTATTGCCGGAAATGCCGAGATATTGCTGTCCCGTTGATATTTTTTGTTTTGATTTTTTAGTTTTTTATAGATATCATTAGAATGAAGAGCTGCTTGCCAAGGCCACCGAGCAGGGAAAAAGTGCCATAACGTGTCTTTTAGAACGCAACAGGATGGCGGGAGTAAGTTTTGAATCGAGACCATATTGACCACAATCACGGCGCTCCTAACCACCCGACCACGCTGTCAACAATTCATACTTCGATTTTTTATCTTTGTAATGAAATGTTTTTGACATAACGAGATTGTTTTACGAGCTATTTTGCATTTAGTTGTACTTGTGGTTCGGGAATGGCGCCAATAAAGAAGAAAAGAAGGAGGCCCTAGTCACCGCCATCAATTACCTGCGAACCGACCCGACCGGTTCTCGCGACGTCCAGACACCTATCATCACCGTCAAGCAAGGATTCGAACCTCCCACCTTCACAGGATGGTTCGGAGTTTGGGACCCATCGAAGTGGAGCGTAAGTTTGTTGGTTATACTTTAGACTTTATCTAAAGTTTAACTTTCTTAAATCGACGTTTTTGGAATAAGAGCAAAAATTGTTTTGGTTATTAATGACGTTGTTGTTTTGGAAAGCAAGCAAATTTTAACCGGGAGAAGTGAAAAGAATGATAACACACCTCAACAAAAATAACTTTTTAGTTTGCCAAAGATATTTTATGGTTTTAGGGTAAATCGGGATCCTTGAATCTGAAAATGACTTCATTTTTGTCGCATTGGTTTTTCTTTTTGAGATAGCAGCCATAAATTTAAACTTTAAAAATTAGTACAAATATTGGAAATACCTCAATTATCTGTTTGCAAAGTTTTGCTGAACCAACTGAGAACATTTAATGAGCATTGAGTAACATCTTAACTGAATTACTTATTAATCTTCTTCAATTTAATTTAATGCCGCAACATATTGTTGGAAAGGAATAAAAACTGATAGATAACTTTTCACAGTAAAAACGCTGAAAATGTACCATAAAGGCCATAAACAAGTCAAACTGTAACCAATGATATGCCTATCCTAAGGTTTTTAAATTTGCTTCTAGTCTTACAGTAGGTTTTGTTCTGTAGCTTATGCAACAGCGACTTAGTGACAATCTTTAATTAATACAAATAAAAAGATAATCGTTAAGAAATTCTAAAATACTTGACCACCAGACACACTACCGATGTTTTTTGAAGAACATGCATCTAACATCTGCAAAAGTAGGCATAGGGAAAGACTAAAAGTTTTGAGTTTGGTGTACCACTGGTTTGGCGAAAACCTTAAAATCATTTCGATGATTGTTCCTTTTTTATGGTAGATTTAAAGGGGTTTAATCAACATAAGAAAAAGTCATAGGATCATCCAAATTTGAAATCTGTTAAGCGTTTTTTACCCCGCTCTGAAAAAATACTTGTGCCACAATTTAATCATTTACCAAGTACATTAATCTGCCAAGACCTCGTGATATGTGAAGAAAAAGTTAGAAAGCTCAAGCAATAATACGGAAGTATTTTTGAAAGAAGCTGTACTACACCTACGCAATTTATCCAAAAAAAACAAAAAATTCAGGGATCTTGTAGGAATTATAATCTTTCCAGAGATGCATGAAGGCTACTTACATTCACGCTGAAAGGTAAAAATAGTTTAGAAGACTAAGAAGAATCAGGCAATATTGAATGTGTCCCGGAAAAACTAATCTATTAATATCATCAGTGGCTAATTTGCATTGATCTTAAAATAATCAGTTTTCAGTAGAACAACAGAATGGTAATACCAAATATTCTAGTTTTTTATGTATCTAGGATAGCTGTGTTTGAAATAACCATTGGGTGAAGAAGAAGTGGCTCACAAGAGTTGCTTTGTCAGTTGGTCAAGCCAATATCATCAATGATTTTCTTGACCCTTGAGAAAATTATTATTTTTCCATTTCACATTAAAATAGGTTTAATAAAACATTTTGTGAACATTACCAGTTGATGGTTGTTGTTTCAATTATCTTTGCAGATTTTTCCTGGAATGAGCCACCAAAAACTTAAAGCAGGCGTATTTAATGGTCCATAAATTTAAAAACTCATCAGTAAGCCGGTTTTTATCGATTTCATGACTAATTAGGAGTCAGACACTTAAGATTTCGTTTTTCTGATTTTTGAAAAACACAAAACAAGTAGTTGTATTAATAATATGTTAACTTTAAACTTGCTCTTCAATTCGATCATTTAGGAATTTAAGATAAGCATTAAAATCCATTGTTTTTTGCTTATTTCAATAGATTTTCAGAAAACCTTTGGAATTTAAGCAGAAACCAAATGGAAAGATTGCACCAAAAAGTGTCAATACAGACGAATTCTGTTATGATAATGCCTAGTACTGTCAGCATTTGCCACAGATAGAATGTGCGATATACGTACCTACAGGACACCCATGAAATATTAGCATTGCGATTTTTAAAATTCTGATTGATGTGTAAATCAAGACAATGAAATTATCTCAAAAACTAGGAGATATCTGATAAAACGGATGTCATTTTCGGAGTCAGCGCCCGTAACAAACCTTAAAAACAATGAAATATATTTGGGAAAAAATGTGTCTTGACCAGTGTAATTCGAATCTTGTTTTTGCTGAAAAAATTTTGTGAGTGTGTTTCTTTCGGTGTTTCACTTAATTGAAAAATCATTCGTTCATTGAATGAGTTTTTCTCGCCCGGCTTAAGCCTGGTAATTTATACCTAAAGCTGAGCGGGTAATCGCTTAATACAAGTACTCCTCGTTTATATCAAGCTGATATGGCTTTAACTGCTCAGAAGCTTGTATACAAACTATGCTAAGTAGTGAGCAAATAAACGTTTGGATCACCTAAAGATTCTTTTCCAAGGTACCTTTGAAGAAAGGTTCTTCAGGAGAGTATTTTTTGGTAAGGGGTTAGGGTTAGAGATTTTAATGAAGGGAAGGATTCCTTAGAAGAGAATTTCGGGATTCTTTAGTAGATACTTTTAGGGAGGGGGAAGATTCTTCAGTAGATACTTTTAGGGAGGGGGAAGATTCTTTTGGTGATCCCGACTCTTACCAACAACAACTGCTTTGTAATTAGCAGGTTTTCCTTTACATTTTTTTGATTTATTAAAAAAAACAAAAAACAGGGCAACAAGTCTTATGAAGAGCTGAAAAAGGAGCTTGGAGGTCAGGAAGAGCTGTTCAACACTGTCCTCGCTTCTAGTGTTCCCTCGGGGGCCAGTAAAACTGCTGCCGTCAATGGAGCCCACGAAGAAGTGACCAGTTTCTACAGCTACGACGAACTGAGGGTTCTCAATGAAGATTTGCCTTCAGATGTTAACCCTTCTAGAAAAGAAGTAAGTCTTTTAACGTTCGGTTCGGACTGAAAGCGGAAGTGGAAAAAGTAAATCGTGAGGCAAAAAGCGCAAAAAATTACTAAAACGAAAAATTTTTCGTGTTTAGCGGAAAAAGATTGAAGTTAAAATATTTCAACTTGGTTCAAACCGAAAGCGGTCGTGCGAGAAAAGTAAGCGGGAGGCGTGGCAGAAAATCCCGCTTTCCGCTTACTTTCAGTCTGAACCGACTTAAAGCATGGTAGAAAAACCTTACTCGATCAATGTTTTTCAACTGGGATTTTGTGAGATTTAAAGCTTTTTATTAAAACAATCTGTAATATTAAACTTTGAGAAATAAACGATCAATTAAGTTTAATAGATCGATTATAGAAATGTCCTTTGATTCGTTAAAAGATTATACTGTTCAAACTTTAATCAGAAAAAAAGATACTTGTCGAAAAGCTTTTGTTTATTATTGCATTAACTTTTGCGTTTAAAGCTGTTCAAACAAAATGATCAAATTTCCTTAATGAAATCTTTCCAATCAAACCTGAATGTTTAGTGCTTAATTAACACTTCACCATCTTGCCACATAAACAAATTGAACAAAAAGGAAAAGAAACCTTCTAACGCAATTGATTTTCTTGATGTTAAACGAGCTTAATCTTAAAATCCTTTTGTTTACAGCTGCATCTTAGCAATGAAGATTTTCAAAAAGTCTTTAAAATGCCTAAAGCCGAATTTTTATCGAAACCAGAATGGAAACAAGCCAGTCTCAAGAAACAATTCAAACTATTTTGATTGGCTAATAAAAATATTACATGACCGACAAACATAGAAAGAAGCAATTCTAATGGTCAAAAATTTTACTTTCTATTTTATGTTGAGGCTTCTTAAACCAGCCGAAACATAAAAATTGAAACGATATTATTTAGCGACTTTTGAACTGCAGCAATTTGTTGATGTTTGTAAACACTTGTAAAAAGCTTTTTTTGTAAATTTATAAATGAAAATATCCCTGTATGTGTTTCATTGCATACCAATGGCTGTATCAGATTGGCGGTGGATCGTCGTAATTAACATTTTCCCGTTCGCATCGATAATTACGTACTCGTTCATGCGGCATACTGTGACGTATAATCATTTTCTGTGACGTGTAATCATTTTCTAGAAATACTGTGACCCAGCCTCGCTTTAGCATTCGCTGATAATTCAACAAGCTTTAATTCTATTCGATGTTCCGGAATGTTCTAGAACGAAGTATTTCTTGCTGTATTTCGATTGTGAATTATGTTGAGGTGTAACATTCAGTGAAACCGTCTGATAAAAAATTGCTTTCGTACCAAGTGGCTCCTAACTCAACACTGACGCTTCTTTTAATCAACGCTACTTGTTGCTTGTTTTCTATCGGCCGTTCTTCGATTTATATCTTGTAGTTTTTTCAAATAAACTTAATTCATTTCTAATCTATTTTATTTTGTACATTGCTAATTTATTGATTTTACTATGAAACATTGAAATAAACTTGCAGAAGTTAGCTTTATATGAAACTTTTTGTTGATATTTTGGAGTTAGCAGTTGGGTTTTTGAAAGAATATTATAAAAGTGATTTATACTTGAAATAACCTCAGCACTAGTAGAAAATCAAACTGAAAGCTTTAGCTAAATCACAAGGATGCAGAAAACAGTTTGCTTAGTTTTGCTTAGTTGGTTTCATCGTGACAATGTGACTTTGTAATTGTAATTAAGTTGCACCTGACGAGCTCCATAAGAGCGAAACAGGGCCTTGTAGTGCAATAAATTACTTTTGCACCCACTTTATTGTAATTTGTGCTTTTTTTTGGATAATAGCCCAAATCCTTGCTTCTAATAATTATGCAGAAAACAGTAAGTTTTGAAATAATATTTAATTATTTTCTTCAATTTTTTACACATAGTTTTATTAATCTTCTGCAATATACGCAATTATTAAATCATGAATAAACTTGTAATATTAACCATTGTAGAACAATCTCAAAAAATAAACGTCATAATTTTCCTCAATTTTTTTATCGCATAGCACAGAAATCTCGACTAAAACATTGATAAAAAAACTGTTAAAAAAGAATTTTTTTGGCGCAAATAGTGAGCAAATTTAGTTTTTGTCTATAAGAAAATTTTGATCAATTTTTTTGAAAGTCTGGTCTTAAAATATTTAAAGATTTTTTAATAAACTGTAGGCAGTTAGATACTGACCATATATTTTTGTTCTGCGCTTGCAGAACAAGAGGCTTAGATCTACACAGTAGAAAAAGTTTTTGTCCGAAAATCAAACGATAAGAATCGTTAATTTTTTAATATGACACAGATTCTTTTTTCAAAGTTTTTCCTTATTGTCAAAGTGAGTCTTTGATTTCATTAATTTCCAAAGAGTAGGCGCACCATATTTCCGAAGGACAAACTAGGATGCTCATTAATAGAAAAAAATTCGTCCCAAAAAAGTAGTGTTTTCTAAAAAAAAGATCTTCATTTTGAATAAGTCTCGGATTTTATGATTTTTGTGTCTAAAAATTAGTGATCTCTGAAAAAAACAACAGGCCTCCACTTGTAGTCTGTCTTGGAATTCTGGCGGAATTTTTGCCGAAATAACCAGGACAAAGCCTAAAAATCGGGACTGCCCCGTCAAAATCGGGACGTATGGTAAGCCTACCAAAGAGTAGACCAAAAAGAAGGCCACCACATTAAAGAAGGCCATCACATTAAAAATAATGGCAATCTTACAGGCCAGGTCTCGATGTGGTATTGGTAGGCTTACAATAGGTCCTGATTTTTAGGGCTTTCCAACGGCCATTTTGGCAGAAATCTTGACAGAAGTCGAAGACATATTCCATGTGCAGATTCCCTTTTTCTTGTTTTTTCCGAGATCACTAGTTTTCAGAGACAAAAATTATGAAATTCGAGACTGATCCAAAGTGAAGACCTTTTTTTTTGACAAAATTCAGAAATTCGGTGACTGTATTATAATTAAAGATTTTTTTTAGAGATCACTTCTCTTTTGGGACGAAATTTATGAAATCCGAGAATGATTCGAAGGGAAGGCCTTTTTTTAGTGAACTCTACTTTTTAAGGATGGATTTTTTTTCCGTCAACGAGCGTCCTGGTTTGCCCCTTTGAAAATATGGTATGCCTAGGTATTGGCAATGATCGAGCAGTAGCGCTTCGGCTTCTATTTGTAAAGAAAATAAACTGTGGCCATAGTGAATAACAAAGGGTTACACTTTTTTCACGACCGCAAACAGAAAAGCTTCATTCTCTTAAAGATTTTCACTCGCTTCAATGTTCCCCAATGAAGAAGCAAATTATTCGCAAAACCTTCTTATAAATCCAGAAACACATTATGTCACTGTTGTTTCGTCTTAACCGTCAAAATTAAAAGCATTCAAAAAAATTCAGCGAGTAAATAAAATATTATTTTTTTGCAAATTATGAATTTTGAATCCATTTTCTTCGACAAAAAATGCTTATATACATATATTTATTTGTATAACGATAAACTGAATTTTGTGCATAATGAATTATTCAAAAAGAAAACTGATGTAATTCTGTCCAAAGAAAACGCTGAAAAAACCTTGTTGAGAAAACCAAAGAAAACAGTGTTGAAATCCAACAGCAGTAAAATTTTTTACGAAAAAAAGAAATTGGACGACAATGTAAATGACACCGTTTATTTGACAAAATAGAGGGTGACAGATGAAGAGTACTCAAAATATTAAATCTTAGTAAATTGCTATCGAGATTTTATTGTTCATTTAATACAACTCATTCTAAATAGTTAAGAGAAGCGCAGGTATTAAATGATAAAAGAAAAACACTTCTTGTACTGTTAAAAACTCCTTACCTACAGCGAGAGTAATTTAAACAGTTTACCAATTTAACATGCCTGTACTAGGAAACGTCAATATAGTAGCTGGTTTTTTCAGTAGCTTAAAAATACCTCGAAACTATTTCTGAAGAAACTAAACTAGGGTTTTTTAAGTAAAGAATTGATTGTAAATGTCAGAATAAAAAGTAAAGCCAATATATTTTGAAACATTGTTTTATTCAGGACGTTTCGGAATTATAACTCATTCCATTACAGCAGCGTTTCTCAAACCATGGGTCGCGACCCAAATGTGGGTCGCCAAGACTATCGGATGGGTCGCGACTCAAATGTGGGTCACTAAGGCTACGCGGAATGATCGCAAAAGCTTGTAAATTACCGCACGTAAAAGAAAAAGAACTGCGCACACAAGATTTCAATAGTGAAAACCTTTTTTTTATGAGAACATTACGATTTTAAGACGAAAATCAAGAAATCAGGGTCAGATTCAAGTTGAAGACCTTTTTTTTTAGAAAACACCTTGATGTTGGAACGAAAAGTAAAAAATCGGAGACTGAATTCAAGTGATGACCTTTTTTTTTTAGAGATCGCTATGTTTTTGAGCCGAAAATCAAGAAATTAAAGTAAGTTTGCTCAAGAATAAATTTCTGCCCACATATATACAGCTAAAAATTAGATGATCATTGTTGGTTTGCATAACACTTTCGTGTTCTTTCAATATGTGCTCACTCAAATTTATTTGGGTCGCAGTCATATTTGTAGATCATTGTTTTTAGCAACTTTAGGTTGCAGAAAAAAGGTTTGAGAAACGCTGCATTACAGTATCAATTGCGTTAAACTAAATAATTAATTGTAAATTTGAAAATTTAACTTTAGATAATTTATGACGTAGCAGAATAAAATATTGGCAACTTATACTACTAAATAAAACGGAGTTATCTGTGCGTAACCATAGACTCTACAATACTTGGTGTTTTGCTACATCAGTTTCTTATCGGAGGGGTGAATCAACGTTGTGGTTCTTGAGTCTAGTGATCAGATTTCTGTCGGTTTGCCGAATATGATTTCTGCCGGTTTGCTGATTGTACTGTAAATGGTGTATTAGCTTTTTATTCTTCACGTTAAATACAGCTCGAAAAAGATGGCTGTGGAAATTGCTAATAGGTTAATTCATAAGTGCTAAAAAGTCTAATTAGCTAGTTCGCACTCATGTGTTGGAAGCTAAATCACTAAAAAGTCGGTGAATTTTACAAAGCCCAAAAAAGTGTCGTGCTTTATCGGTTTATAACTCGATAACAAATTATGTTATGCAAGCTTATACTCAATATGTGATGACACAAGTTGTTCTTTTATATTATTCAGTATTTTGAAGGAACAGTAAGCGTTAGCTGAAGACAAAATAACCATTGTATGGTCCCAGCGCTGCAATTAAATATTTTGTAGTTTTTAAAGATAGGCTACGACTGCAGTTTACAGTTGTAGTTTTTAAATTGATTGTTTAGAGAAAATTTTTGGTCAAACAGAAAATTTATTTTCATTCTTTTGCAAAAAGGTAGCATACATTATAGCTTTTAAGTACTGATTGTTTACAACCTTTTTTTTAAAACAAGCAAGCGATTAATTGCGAATAATCAACTCCGCTGAATAAGCTTTTCAAATTCAGAACCTGAATTGAAGTTTTAGTTGGCAGAATCCGGTTAACATGGTTACTCTAAGTAGTTTCTTGATAAAAACTATTTGCCTCTGTGATGCTTGTCGGCTAGAAAGTGCTTGTTCAACCATTATCGACTAAAGTATTTTCGTTTAACTGCTCTAGAATAAAGAGCAACAATGCGCGTAGAATCCAACAAATAAAAGATAGTCTACAACACAAGATTATCTTCTTAACGAATGTAAACGCCGCTGCCTTGTGTAGTTTATAAGCTACAGCTGACTGATTGGTTCAAGTTTCAGAAAGTTAGTTACCTGTAAGTGTAAAGGAATATCAAAGCTCTGAAATTCATGCGTACAGTAGATCTGAAATAAGTCAAATGACCTGTTATAGGAAAGTATTTAATAACAAGAAGTGGTCGGATAGTAACTCTTGCTTTTTTGTGCTGCGCAACCATCTTGGCTTTGACGATTTAAAGTAGCTGAAGAAATTGTACGATAAAGTATTGAGAATATTGTGTATATAAAACGCCGACTGAATAAAATAACAAGGTAATTTATTTGATTAGTGATTGTTGGTGTACAGCAATGATCAGTCTAGTCTACAAACGCAATTTAGTTTGAATATTAGCGCGCAATTGACCCGAGACAACTTGCTATTCGCTGGTAAATTACTGTACTCCTTTGAGAATTTTGTTTTAGCAACTTTTTCGCCTTTTCTGTCATCAAATAGATTGAGATTTGTAATATGGAAAGCACAGCAAGCTCTTGGTGGGTATTACAGCTATGTGCAAAGTACAACGGCATTGGAGACTATAATTTCTGAATGCACTTTCATATTGTTGTAAAAACGTTATTATGATATGTTTTTTTTAAACTCTATTATGATCAATGATATATGTTGAAATATGTATCGTTTAACTGGTTGTTTTGTTGTGTTACATCGGTTTGTTCAAATAAAAGTATTTTAAGACCAAGACCAAGTTTTACAATTTAGGAAGGTTCTTGGTTTAGATTCGTTTCTAAAAATTGTCACAAATGCTATGTAAGATTATAAATGAATGTTTTTTTTGCAAAGTTTATTTAAATCCATTGACTCTGTTACAGTATTTTGATTTCCGAACGTCGTAGTTTGTACAGAGAAAGAGAAGCAGTGACACTAATTTTGGCAAGTAGAAATTTGGTACAAGAAAAAATTTATTAAGTTAGTAATATAAACTAGCTAGGTGCTCCTAGTATTGTTTTATGATGATATGATTTTTAAAAGATGGACCCAAATATTTATTAAATGGAAGGATGTGAAATTGAAAAGCTAGTTTGACAGTTGTCTGAACAATAGCTTTCTGTTACTATCGTGTTTCTTATTTGAGAAAACATTATTTTACACGTGGCGTGATTATCTTCCTTTAATTCGATATTTAAGAAGTTCTCTTATCATGAATTTGGAATTTCTTTTTCCGACTCCCTTTTCAATAGGTTTTTACGAGCTTTTAATTTTTCGTAGGTAGCTTTGCCAATAAAACCACAAATAACTATACGTCAATGATAAACAAAACAAATCGTCTTGCATTTGATTATTACTGAATCTATTCGATTCCCGGACTAGCCAAATAACAACACAATAACCAAATCTGAGACAGTACTGTCAACAAACCGCCATCGCAGCGACTCTAATATTAATAATTAAGCAGATGTGTTACTGAAGCACAGTGTTGCGGATACATGAATCGCGAACTCGTAACACGCTCCTGTGTAATGAAAGAACTAGTTGGAAAGGTTTGTTTTATGATTTGAATATATTCTACTACAGTATTTGTTTGAATGCTTTTGACGGTTTTGCAAACTCCATAGAAAAGTTTCGCTTTCGATCGTTTTCTTTTCGCAATGTGCATATTTTCACGATTTATTTAGCAATAGAATACAATGCTTCAAACGCAAGCGTATTTTAGACTGTATGATTTTCATTTAGAACGTTAGTCTTGTGCGTGTGTGAGAAAGAGGTTTTGCTTCTTTGCTGGAGTTGGTTGTAGAGCAGAAACGGACCAGTGCCACACTATAGAACGGGCAACTTCGTGAGAACAGCAAACGCCGGTTCAGACTGAAAGCGGTCGCGAAAAAAGCAGACGGAAAGCGTAATAGCTCGTTTCTACTGCTAACGTGGAATGGAGTATTCTTTGTTTTGTTGATTTTTTTGCTTCGCTTAGCGCTTGCTTAGATTTTAAGCGCGGAAAGATCACTAAAGCAAAGAAAGAATGCTTATTCCTCGCTCGTGGTGTAAAAGAGTCGTAATGTTTAAAAACTTGGTAGAAAATTACGCTTTCCGCCTTTTTCCGTGACCGCTTTCGGTTTAAACCAAGCAAAAAAAATACAATCTTTTTCTGGCTAAGCGCGAAAAATTTTTCGCATTTCTTTTTTTCCGCTTTCCGCCATACGCTTTTTTTTACATCCACTTTCAGTCTGAATCAAACTCAACCGCCGTTTTCGTTCCTGCGAATCTAACAGTTATTTTGTTCAGGATTTGCAACCCTATCAAAGGTCCAGCACCTTTCAACTTACTCTATAACCATTCGTGAACTATAATCATAAAAAAGGTGTGAGATTTTAAATTCCGCTCTCTACTCCGTTTTGAGAACGTTTATATTAAAACCATATCAAATTCCGAGCCCGTTCTTGCCGACAAAAAGAATTAGTTTACAATTTCAAAACTTTTAATTACAGTAAATATGCGCGCTTTTCGACCAATCATATTTTTCGTCTGGGAATTAAACAATGATGTAATCAAACTTCCTTCACACTGACGCTTTTTTCGCGACAAGTCCCTGATGAAAAGTCTTTAAATGTTTTTGTCGAGTCTTCAAAGTTTTCCACCGTCACCAACTTTTTTTGCTTTAAATGCATCAGCAGGTGTTCGTTTCTTATCATGAAATCCCTAGATTAAGATCACATTCATCAACCCGAAAACGCAGAAAATTTATACGAAAATCGCGGATTTTGTAAATAAAAACAATTATTGCAAACTTCTGGAAAATATTTGAAAAAACGAAGCTGGCAACCGTGAGCATGCTTCGTTCTTATCGAAACTTTGACTGTTTGTTATATTAATTTTAGCCGTAGACCAATTACTAAAAAATTTTACTAATCGATCAAATTATGTTGTCAAGACGCTGGCAAACAAAAATTCCTGCCCATGCTTGTTCTAAACAAGTGGTAGAAACCCGAAGTTTGCTAAGACCTCAATAATTTTTCTACGCCTTGTTTGGTAAATTGAAAAAATTTTTGGATCTACAGTAGTATGAGGTGATGAGTAGATTTGTATTTAGAGTAGCAAAGAAAGAGTGGTTTTTTGACAGCAGTTTTGTGCAAATAGCCTTTACTTAAGCGCTGTTTACTTTGATTTTGCGCCAAGCTTTATGCGATCGACTAGAAAATGTGCTTGGCCATTTCTCTTTGCGAAAACTGTGAATACTAGTTCAAACGTTTTATCGCTGTTTTTTTATTGTTCATCAATTCGGTTAAAAGTTAACCAAGTGCAGGCTGCTTCTAGTTCGAAAGTGCAAGTTTTGAACGTGTTTTGTGGGAAGTATAAGTTGGGTAGTTTAATTGTGTGTGATAAAATATTAAGGATGAGTTGATTGTTGACTATTGATTGTTTAGGTTTTTTTCAACTGAAAAAAGTTTCTTGTTGAGTGTTAGGTAGATTGAAAAAATAAGCTTGAATGTTTGTGCAACTAAAATTTTAAGAAGGTATTAATTTAATTCCTAACTTAAGAAGGACACAAATCCACATAAATTTTTAAACAGAGAAATTTTTAATTTAAAAATTTTTACTTGGTTTCACTTATAAAAGTATTATCAAAATTTGCATTTAATTCATTTTGTAATGGTAAAAGTTCGCAATAAAATGTTTTGAAGTTTTAGAAATTACAAACCAAGATATAATTTAGAATACGTTGTCGTGAGGTGTGATTAAATATGACTGGTACTTCAAAATTGGCTGGTAACAGTACCGATGCGGAGAAGGATCTTGCTAAAAAAGCAAAGCAAAAGTTTTTAGAAAATCTTCGAAAATTTCAAGAGAAAGCGACGGAAAATAAAAGTTCCTTTCATCGATCCTACAGAGGATCATCGGATGCACAAAATGGATCCGTCAATAATTTTCGCCGTTCACTGAGGTTAGTTTTCATTGGTTTTCAAGCCTTGTCATTACTTCAAGTTAACTTTTAGAACAGTGGTTTCCAAAGTGGGCGCTACCGCCCTCCAGGGGGCAGTAAGAAGAAAGGGGGCAGTTAGGGGGCGGTGAGAGAACAAGGGGGCGATAGGTAACAATGAGAAGAAATATACATGAAGGACGATTAAAGACCTTTTATAGGTGATCTTGCAGCAGTGTTTTCCAAAGTATTCAATACAAGATTGTTTTAGGGTAAAGACCTTTATTTTTTTTAGAGATCACAATGAATTTGGAAGAAAAATAGCAAAATTACAGATGAAATCAAAGTGAAGACCTTTTTTTTTTTTAGAGATCACCATAAATTTTTGAGAAAAATAGCAAAATTACAGATGAAATCAAAGTAAAGACTTTTTTTTTTAGAGATCACCATAAATTTTGGAGAAAAATAGCAAAATTACAGGTAAATATTCTCTGTCGAACATTCTTTTCACATAAAAAAAAGGAGCGAGGGGGCGCTGGGAATCGAGCTGAAAACCAAGGGCGCGCCTGACTGAATCTGACTGAAAAAATGTTGCTTTAAAGTTTGTACCAGGGATAACTTTTTGAAACGCGCTCCCCTTTCATCATGTTAACAAAACTTGCGTCCCCTTGATGATATTAACAAAACTCAAGCCGTATCACATTAAAAAATCTAACAGCATTGAACATATCAACAATAGCTAAATTTTGGTAATAAGAAGAATGTAACTATAAACGTGATTGCTTATTACGTATTGTGGTACCACTTGACTTTTTACCGAGGAATCTACATAACCACACTTTAGATAATTACCGTCACACCTTTTTTTTTGATTTATTTATATCAATGCAATTATCTATTCAGTTTGCAGTCAGTTGCTCACGCCCCCCTTAGAAACCCATTAGGGGCCCACCAGTTTAAGAACCGGGGTTTATACGATAGTTGATGAAAATCTTGAATTGTCCAAGGCAAACAAAGTTAATTTCGTAAATTTAAAGGCCAGCCATGTATCAACTTAGAAAAGCCGAAAAGTTGTGTATTGACACTTTTCGTTTACTTATAATTTTTGTTTTTTAAATTTTCTCAACTTCAGAAGTATAAAAGAGGAATATTTCAAACATACTGATTACAACGGCGTATTTATAACGATGGACTTGTGCAATTGTGTTTTTTTTTGCTATCAAGTTACTTGCTTTCGATTGTTCATTGGCGAACAATTAAAGTAATCTGTCATTTAACTTGAAATCTTTAGTTACAGCGTGGATGACTTCGAAAAAAAAACAATCTTGAAATGAAACTTAATTTTTTGTGATCGGAAATAACTCTTATGAAAAATTGATGCAAACAAACTGGCGTCGTTTCTTTTATTTTTTCAGGCCGACGACTACAAAAACTAGAGTTGATCTGGAAAGTTTATCGAGACGCTCGCTGCGCAGTCGACGCATGGTGTCTAATCGTGAAGCTCGTGATGTCGACAAAACAAAGAAGTTTTCGTCTTCAGCCGCGAATTGGAAATCTCAAGCAGCTGCAAAAAAGTGCTCTTTGTTGCTACTATTTTGGATTAAAATGAAATTTTCGCGTAGCGTAATTAGATTTTCTTCAACTACATTCTGCATTTATTTGTAAAACATTTTCTTTAAATAGGAAAAAAATTGATGTTTAGAACAATTGTCCTTTTAAAACTGCTTTAATCTTGAAAAAGGTAACGTCAAAAATCAGCTAAAAATTGGCCTGTTTTATTCAATGTTTGCTTAAAGCAAATTTTCCGTAAAAACATTTGCATCTACACTGAGCTAGGTTCTTTTAGAATCATTTTTTTATTTGAGTATTGGCGGTTTTAAATGTGAAAAGAGAAGAAAATTTCGCAAAATGCAACTACTTTTGAGGATGATATGTTCATGAAAATTACAAGTCTTATATTTTTAAATTGTAAAATCAAAATTTTATCAACTATTTAAATAAAGGTTTTCGCCAACCAAACCACCCACATATAAATCATCGTTTCCCGATTCGTGTTGCACCTCAATCATGGGATTAATGAAGCTAATCTTGCACCCCTGTTTTGAATGGGGTTTTTATAAATTCCGCATCTTCAATCGGTTCTCATCCACTGTGCCAACTACTTCTATTTATTGGATGCCAGCATTCCCGATTAAAAGCTCTGATTAAATTCGTAAACAATTCTGAGTAAAATAAACACGCTTAAATTAGGTGATTAAGTGCCAGCCGTGAATTCTATCAGGTTGTTACTACACTATGCTGATAACCGTTTCACAAAAATTATGTTTTGAACAGGAAGATTAAAAACACCGTCGTGAAAATTGGAATAGTTATAAATTTTTATAATATCTTAAGGCTTTGTGAGCATCCGAATATAGATTGAAGTAAATAGTGTAATATTAAAGTAATTATAAGCACAATTAGAATTCTAGAAATGGGAATAAAAACTAGAAAAAAGTGATCTTAAAAATTTAATTCCAAAATAGAAATTTTCTTGAAATTCAGCACATTAATATTTTCTAAGACAATCGTGATAAAAGTAATCATGAAATGATAACTCTGTTTATAAGGCTGAAAGTGACTGAATTTCTTGTAAAATGAAAGTGTTTTAATTTTTTTGATAAATTTCTACGAAGTTAAATGACAATTAAATGACGTCATCAAATGACCGCATCAGTCAGACATTATTTCTACGGTTTAGCTAAATCACAAAACCTGAACTTTAAAGAATTTTTAGTAATTAAAGAAATTCCGTGTTTGTTCAAACATTTCGCGAAATCAATTATTTTTTATCTCTACAATTATCCTCCTGACTTGCTGGAAAGCGTCGGAGGCGCTATACACAGGGCAACCGTTTACTCCGACCTGTTTTCGGAGATACCAAAATATTCCTGTCCAGTTGAAAATTTTTTTTTTAGAGATATGACCGAAATTTGGAGTTGCTTGCTAAGACAGAGGAAAATATCCTTAAGTTTTTTTCCCCAAGAACACAATGGCGCAAGTAGTTTTTGAACCACGAACATATTGATCGTGTCCGCCGTCAATCACTGAGCTTTCAACCACTCGAACATGCTGCTGCCAATTAAATAATTAGCTGTTTGTTTTTATGCAAATCCTAAGTTTGTGCAAGTCAGGTTTTGATTTCGCGGTGTTTTTAATCTGTACAAGTTTATCAAAAAAATTTTAGTCAATATTTGCTGATGTTTCCTCAGATTTTCAACACAAGAAGATAATGAAACAGTGAAAGCAACAACAATTGAACCGAGTTAGTAATATAATGTAAATTAATCATTCTTCGATGATGATATCATAATGCTTTTCAAAACCTTCAATATCTGATTAAATATATTTTTTTAACTCAATGCATTTCTCTAGCTGTTGCTGGAAAATTTACCGTTAGAAGATATAGGTTTTTTAAAACTTTATTCTGTATAATAAAAATCGAAAAAAGTTTAAAATAAAATTGTTAGACTCTAGTAAAAAAGTTTGCTTTTTTAAGTTCATTTTGTACATGAAATAAATTTGTATGCAACTGATTTTATTGATTGTTCTTATTCATGTACAGAATGTTTGGAACAGAAAATGTAAAGCTTATTCAAGTGGTTATTTTTTCTATAATATCCTCTAGATAGCAGTCGTAAGCTGTAAGTTTTTTTTACAAACTGGAGTTGTTAATTTACTTGCGCGATATTAATGCTTTGTTTTATTCTTGCTTTATTGTGAGCATCGCATATTTCAGCACCACAATCTCAAACTTCGACTCTGGTTCTCCCGGATGTATTTCCAGGTGATATTCTGCTGGAAAAGCGGAATGAAAGCAGACATATAACCCATTCACAGCCTCTAAAGCCACCTTTACCACAAACTCTACCGATTAAGTAAGTAATGGTTTTTTGTTTCGCATATTGGAACCGAAGTCATCTCTATACGAATTGCAAAAACGTGTTAAATTTGAAATGTTCCGGTTTCAAAATGCGTTCCTTTACAAAGCCACAAGTTTAAAAGAAAACTGTGATTTGTTTAAAGTGAAGATCAATCAATATTGCACAGGGGTTAAAAATATTGCCATGTTTGCAATAAACATTGTGCGGCAACATGAATGTATCAACTATTTATTCTCCTTTTCGCAGGCACCGTCTTTAAGGTTGGAGCAACCGTCAAGCAATTACATCGCTTTGCTTTTGTTCGGTTAAAAGTTTTAATTAACGGTATTAGTGTGATATAAAGCTGCTTGTTAAGACTAAGTGAAAGACTTGCCAAGACTTGCTAAGACTAAGCCAAGGTGAAAAATGTACAAGCGGAAAATCTTATGCGGATCTCTGGTTTAAAACATAAGTATTTTACTTTGCTGAGTAAGACAGTTTTTTTATATTACACGCTATTTATTACAAAATATAAAATTTATTTAATGTCAGTTTTTTGCCAAAAGAAAATATTGTCAGCTTTAATTATAAACTAAGACTGTTTTTTATTGCTGCATTATAAATAATTTGACTATTTTGGACAGTAATTACACGCTAACCAAAATTGTAATCTGCCATAACATAATCAAAGCTATCATGTTATATATAAAAGTGAAAACGAAAAACCTCATGCAAAAGTGTTGTGTCGAAACAATAAATCGAAAATTGGTCCGGTATGCAGTTTGCCAACATATTTCACGGAAGTTGTCCAAGAATTAGGCTTGATTAAGCAATATATTTTTACTTTTCACAAAGCAAGCAAACCTGCATACCATCTCGTGTTTTGTATCGCATCTTCTCCACATTGCTTAGCTATTCTAAGTTTTGAAAAGTTTGATGAGTGCAGAAGTTGCATTTGCAAAATACACTCCTGTCATTCGTAAGAAATTAAAAAATTTCGGAAAAATGTTATTGCAATACCAAGAACTACTTTCCGGTTGATGAGGTAGGATTATTTATCTATTCCGGCTCAAGAAACCCGGGGTTTGATTCCCCGTTCGACCGAACTGACGCTGTGTTGCCAACGACAGTTTACTGCCAATGACATGTCACGCAATTAGGATTGTGCTGTCCAAGCGCAATATTGCAGAGATAGAGGCATTGTGAAATCGTTAACCGCTTCACAAAAGAACGGGTGTAAAAGACGGTTTATTTTTAACAAGAAATAATTGCTTGTTCTCCGGTAATAAATAAGCTCGGAATTTCAAACATACAGAGTGGGCCGCAAGTCGCGCACCAAAGCATTCAATGCAATTTTAAATATACACATTATTAATAAACTTTATTGGAAACATATCTGAAAGTTATAATAAGTGACACATTCATGTCAGATTTGTTTCCAATCAAAGTTTATTGATAATGTATATAATATTTTATAACTGCATTAAATGCTTTGGTGCGCGACTTACGGCCCACCCTGTATATTACTTTTTAATCTTATTCTTTAAGTGTTTTATCGGTCCTCGGGCAGTTTAATGTTTACTTGGTTTATATTAATAAGAATTCAAACCTTATTTTTGTTACATTACTATTATTATAAAGTTTTTATAAAGTTTACATTCCTATTTTTTTAAAGTTTTATAAAGTTATTACTGTGAATGTTTTAAGAAAATGGGATGAAAGAAGTATTTCGGTAAGGACCAATCGAAATTCATCAAGTTCGAGTGATGAGAAGTTTGGTTCCTGTGTTGATGATGCTGGTAACGGTTCATAATCTGATTTTAGGGTGTTTCATGTTTTACTTTCATCTTCGAAGTAAATCGTTTCTTATGTTATTTTTGTAATAAATCGAACAATTAATTATGAAATAAGCATAAAAATATTCCTTTACATTCTATTGAAGCATTGTCTTTAAATTAGTACAATGCACATCAAACTGTTCAACAACCACCTTCAATATTGCACGTGTGTAATGACACTGATTAGTCACAGACACAACTTTGATATTTTGCATTGTTGCACGTACTTATTAAATTTTTTACTGTGTGTTGCCTTCCAAATTCCTTCAATTTCCTGACTGACCATAACAACGCTACTTTATTATGCCTCTACAGTTCGCTTTTTATAATTCATTGATTTATTCAATATTTAAAATTAGACTCAATTAAGGTATAACAAAGGCATTCATAAAGGTTATGAGATAACTTTAGAATTGCATTGCATTTAAAATCCATTGGCTGTTCGTAATTATCATAATCTTTAAATCATACTTTAAAATTTATAGTTTTGGTTAAGATTTCTTTTTAAACAAAATAAAAAATCAGCTTAATAAAGCCACAGTTTTTTTTTATATAGTAATAACAAAATGATAAAAATCATCCGGTGACTAGTTATGAGAAACAGCAACTTTTACTGTCTAGTTTTAACTTGAAACTTTGTGCCAAGGCTCTTGAGTATTGCGAATAAAATCGCTAATTCAGGAAAAGGAAATAAACGTTAAAGGCCCGTTTCCGCTACGAACGTGGAAAAGAGCATTCTTTGTTTGTGTTATTGATTTTTTTTGTGCCCTTGCTTAAATTTTAACCGCTCGCTTCAATCGAAGTTCAATAAAAGAAACAAAAAATGCTCTTTTCCACTACAAGCATGGAATGGAGTATTCTTTATTTGTTTTATTGATTTTTTTGCTTCGCTTAACGCTCGCTTTGATTTTAAGCGCAGAAAGATCAATGAAAGAAAGAAAAGAATGCTCATTCTACGCTAGTAGTGGAAACGAGCCTTTAGTTAATTTAACAAGGAATTCAAATTAAAAGTTAATTTATTTTGAAGACCAAAAATTTCCAAAAAAGTTGTTTGATGGCTGATTGACTGAAAAAAGTCTACAACATTTAGTCTAAACACTAAATAATTTATGATTTATTCAGCAGATGTTTACAATAGGATAACGCAAAAAACGGATTCATTTTACTAATTTATTTACTATTTTAATGCAGATCCTTACTAATCGGGTTTAAATCTTATTTTTATGTTCAGAGCCAGCTGGTTTAAAAGACATAAGCAATGACCGCATAAATACGTCATTCAGACACAGCTCTTCATCGGGATCTGCCGTAAAATCGCTATCTTCTGCTCTTTCAGGTTTGTGTCTCGCCATTGAGGGCATCTCTCGTCATTGTGAGCTTTTCGAGTTTTTGTTTTGTATGACTTCCATGATGTCATTTTTTAGCATTACGTCATGTTTTCGTACATTCACAAATTCAAAGCACACTTGAATTGAACTGAGAATTTGAAATCGATGCCTTAAAAATTGTTGACTAAAGCAAAACCGTCATGTGAAAAATTGAAATTAAAAGCGCGATCCAATCAGTAAAATCGGTCTATAAACGTATCCCTCCCTCTTATTCAGCCAACGTATGCATCGTCAGCTGATGTTTTTGAAAAGTTAAAAAAAGCACAGTTTCGTTCTATAGCATTTCCAACTAACGTCTCAACAAAGTTTCAGCAATTTTATACCTGGGAGTGACAACTTACATTTTACAACACGTTTGCAATTCATAAAACAAAGGTGACACTTCGAATGATGTTTATATTTAATTCAAAACTGCCACCCGTCACGTGGTTTTGCTAAGTTTTTTTTTAAACGAATAATTACGTCAATGCAAGCTTATTGAACAGCTTGTGTTTGGTGAAGACTGATCTTGGAATAGTATATAAAAAAACATTTAATCGCAGTTAACGACAGATGCGAGTGAGTTTTTTGATTTAGTGGTCAAACAAATAATATAATTTCCTAGCGAGGAGTGTTAATTTCGCAGAAGGCGCTGACAACAGAGCAAGTCGGTTTTTTCTTGTTTCGAAGCTGGCAAAGCACACAAGTCAGCTCTGATTTACGCGCGTCTCTATTACCGGGTTGTTAAGCGTCCTCATTACAAGGACTTTCGAGTTAACAAGCACAGATGCGCTGTACAATGAGAATTATTATTATTCGAACACAATTAGCAGCGTTTGAAGAATACTCACATGTAAACTGCTGTCTCGTTTTCGGCTAGAAGAGTTCCGAAAGTGAAATAATAAATGTCTTGGTCAATACTGCAATAAGTAATATGCGCGTGGGCTGAAGAAAGAAAACGAATCGATTGGCCCTGCAGCGTAGTATAATATGGTGTTGATATAAAAGCCAATTGTTGATTCTTGAAAGGTTTTTGGGTTTTACGTAAGGATCAAGCGCAAAGCGATTTGCTTAAAATATCTGATTGTTTTGGTTTTAACAAGTATACGGTTTTTGTATTTCCCTTCCCCTGTTATTTATGATAGTTACTAGCTTATGTTGTGCTTGTGTTATTATGCTAATCTTAGTAATGCAACATTATCAATCATAGTAATGTTTTACAAAATTGCAAGATAGTAAACAGAGTTTTAAGCATTTTTAAAGGTTTCGTGTTTGTACAAAATTGCCTATTCTTTACTCGAAAATCTTTTAAACTATTGTTTTTTTAATAAGGCTTTTGTGGCAAACCAAAACTCTTCATGAATTTTCTATTTATTGCAATTTATACAATTAAATAAAAATGGGTCACATTACGGTATTTATCCAATAATTTTCAAGCTGTTTAAGTAAAAATTGTATTGAAACAAGGTTGTCGGGAAAATCTTAAGATTTTGTAAATCAATTTTTGGAAATAGCTTTAGTCAATTTTTCAAACAATGATATAAAAAAAACTGTTTTGTTTACTCTACCTTTTTTCTCAGCATTTATTTCAATAATAAATGTTTTAAATAATTTATTCAAAAGTCACAGCAATTCTTCTATAAACCTGTTGATAATTTACCTTTCCGTTTTCTCAACATTTATCTCTAAATAATTTATTATAAAAAGTATTCAAGTCACGATTCAGTAACTCTTGCATAAACCTTGAGATAATTTTTCAATTGGCAGCTGTAGTTTTCACATATTTTCTCTCGAGCATTTTTTCACAGTTTGTGTTTTGTCGATCCACAGGGGTGTTTAGTTGAATGCAGGTTCTTAGTTCAAAATATTTGTGTCATTGATTTTAGAAGAATAGAAAGCCAAACCGGAAGGAGTGCATTATTTATGTGTTAAGGCTAAGACTTAGAGTTACTATCCAAGTTTGCCTTTGAAAAAGCATGAAACCAAAAAAATTTACTGAAAACTATTTATAGCGCCTTTCATTTTAAATAAGATAGAAAACGCACTTGATTTGTTTTAATTAAATGTAAACCCAAATAACCCGTTTTAGATTCTTTCAAAACTGACACGAAAAAAATTTTTTTTGGCGTTGTCCTTGTTTAGTATGTCTAAAAGTACCACAAGAAGCGCTGAAAATGTTACACAATGCCAGAGTAATTTCTTGTTATTTTTCACCATTTTAAAATTCTATGTTAAGATTACAGATCATACTCATAAAAATGCTTGATTGTTGCCCAGTCATAACAATTGCGTCTTAAATGGTTCACGAACTTGTATGCATCGCTTACTCGTTGTATGTCAGGATGTTTTAAACATTCCGATTCACAGAGCCGTTTGAAGTCTCATCCAATTAAATTTTTTATAATTAACTTAATTTGTAAAATCTTTTCAGTTTAATTGAATAAATCTTAAAACGCTTCCTGGCAACTTCAATCCAGCGAAACGTCTCAAAGTAGATCGAATAATTACCGTTTGATGGTTTTTCGTGGGCTGTTTAATTGAAGAGATAGCTTTTAAAAAGCAAGGTCGTTTTGATATTGACATTTAGTGAGCGTTACAAAAGCCAGACTAGATACTTCAGCTTCTTGAAAGTAATCCAGGAACTACTTTGTAAACAATGCAATAGGGTAGATTGCCGAATAACTTTGGGAAATTGGTTTGAAGGAAAGTTTTGCTGCATAATAATTAAGAGCAAAAAGCCTTGTATTTCGTTTACCTTTATTGCAATTTTTTCAATGCGACTTAAAAATCGTGTGATATTTTTATGTTGTGATGACGAAAATTCTTGAATTCCATTTGCTTTATATCACCAATAGTTCGCTAGTAAAATTCAAAGTGACCATGGCACTTGACATACTGCAGATTTCTTACAGGTGTTGCATTTTATTTTGGGCCGATAAATGCATGGCTCGGTTAGTTAAAGATGCAGATTCGTAGTCAAGAAGTTCTGTAACCCTGGTTTTCGTTTCCATGCTCGATCTGAACGCTGAGTTGTTTTGTTTATAAAAAAAAACTTTGCGCTTATTTTTTTTAATTAAGTGGTTCACCGGTAGTGGTATCCTAACCCCAGTATAGACAGTCCACATAAGGTGCTTGCCTCACACGACTAGAAAACAAAAGCTAAAATATATTTGATTGTATTCCATTTCACTTCAATATGAGATTCATTTTGGTCAACAAACTGTGTGTAATTGTTTATAACATTGTGGTTCGTATATTGCTTGATGCAATTCTTACAAACAGTTTCGTATTGTTTATTCTAAATGTCTTTGTTTACAGAATCAAGTGTCAATATAACTAGCGCCTACTTGTCGCACCAACGTCCTGACGAGTCTTCTAATTTCCCAAACTTCGCAAACTTCGCATGTAGCCAATTTACGAAGCCAAGCAAACAATCGAAAATTCCAGAAGAACTCGAGCAACCTCAAAGCAGGTCTTGTAACAGCGAGTTGATAAAAGAATTGCCAAAATCAAGGGAGGACAACGTACGAAAGCACGCGACCCCGACCTCTTTTTCAAACAACCCTTCGAACTGCACCGCAAATGACGAAACAGACATAGATTTTAGCGTTGAAGAAGCAATTAATACTTTTAAAAGACTTTCTTTGGAAATTGATGCAATAAAGCACATCGGGTTTCGGCAAAGCATTGGCACCCCCCGGCTTTCCGCAGAGCTTCCAAGTTCAATTAAACCCAAGTTTTCCCCCGTGGGTGACAATACACCCGAGAACCCGATCACCACTGAATCCCTGACCTCCCCAAAATCATCCGCGCCCCTAGCTGAAAATATGCTTTCCGAAAAGTTGCACTTACCCGGAAAAACGAAGTCGCAATTGAAAAGCGCAAGAGAGAGAAGAAGAGAAATAAGAGAAAGGAGAGAAAAAGAGAACTTAAAAACGTCACGAGAAAGTGCAGCGAAAAATTCGACGGATGGACTTGCAATAACAAAAAACCAAGCGCCTTTATCAATAAGTTTGAACGGCCAAAAATTTACCAATCAAAGAAAAAATGAACTTCAATCAACTCGAGACGATCGTTTGAAAACAACCAGTTCAGCTGACGCTGCGAAACTAGCTGATGAACCTCCCGAGTCCACCATAGAATTTCACATAGTTACCAACCATGCTGTGAAAAGCGAGCCAGAATTCAAAACAATGCCAATTTCAGTGAAAGGCTCTACTGTCTCAAATACCGGAAGCACGGTCAACTTCCGTAAGTTGACAATTGCTCAGCGCAGAAAAAAACTGCGTCAAGTCTTGCTGAATCACAAAAGCAATTTGTTGTCTGATAGCGAGTTGTCATCATCATTTTCCGACGGCAGTTCTTATTCAAGCGACATTGACATGGAATGGTTAGAAGAAGGAGTAAGTAAAAGTGATTGGTACTTGTAGTTGAAATAATAAGATATGATAACTTCAATGAAAATTTTTCATATTAAATGACAATTGTAATTTTTTACAAGTTTATAAAAACAAATAAGAGGCCGGATAGAACTTGTTACTTGTTACTTTTAACGCGAGTAGTTATTTAATTTTCCAATCGATCTTATTTTGCTGTTTGGAAGAGGTAGCAGTAGGGTGGAGTGAAAAAACTTTTTTTTCTAAAATTAGGTTACTTGGAGTCAGAAAACGTGGCAATGAGCGTAAAAGCATGTTTGAAACTATTTTTGGGGGGTTTCATACAGAATTAACCGTGCTACCTCTCTCTAGTTTCAAAAATTTACTATAACGTTTGAACCAAACGACGTAGAAAGATAAAACTTAAATCAAAACTTGCAGAATATTGAAGTTTATATCTCCTCTAGAGGAATTTTGCTTTAATTTTCAACAGAAAAAAATTATTTGCAAAAAACATGTTTTTTCCTTATTCAGCAAACCTGCAGTATAATCAAGTCTAAAATCAGAAAGAAAGAAAATTTATCGAAATAAATCATTGCATGAAATCATAATAATTTGCAGAGGTATCTTTTAATGACATGTAACTAGTCTTTTTGCATCTTTGTAACATTTTTCTATAAATAAAACAAAGAAGCTGCAGCAGTAGGGCCAGCAAATTCAGTTACCCCCCTTTTTTTTTTATTATACCTTGGTTAATCAAACAAAAAAATTGGATTTGCTGCAAACTCACACATTATATTAAGTCAAAAGCAATATGATATTTTGTGCAAAACACTATATGAATAATTCTGAATAAAAAGAATACAGTGTGTAAATGTAGCATTTGAGTGATTTTGAATTCTACCCCATGCTGAGTGTCGCGTTTTGAACCCTTTTAAAGATGCTTAACAAATATTTCCTGTACTGGCTGGTTATTAGCCAGCACTTTTAACTCATAGTGACATTTTCGCTCAAACTGTAGTGATTGTTGAACAAATTTTATAACCTAGTATTGATCTGAACTTAATTTATTCATTACATAATCAGGTAACATGGTAAATTAAGACTTGTAATAACTGAGAACTTGGCAACACTCCATTCAGACACCTTTTTAGGCTTTTACCAAAGCGGACCAGTAAATGAATTAAGAGAAAGTGTAAGCGCCTGAAACACATTGCGTAAAGGAAGTTTGTAGCAGTGCAAAAGCAAATGCATCATTGCAAAGACCTTTTGCAATGCTCTTCCAAGCTTCTAATAACACCATTATAAGCACCAGTCATGGTAAATGTTCCATCATGGCCAATTATCGCTAGTTTTTCCTGCAGTGAAATATCCTTTATGTTATCAAAACATTACTTGAGGTATAGATCTACCTTTTCTGTCTTGAGGTGACACGTGCGATAATTAAAATTCTCCGTTTCACTATTACATAATGCTTCTCTATCATTGTACTTTGGTATAACTTGTCTTCTTTCTTCACCATTATTTGCAGTGCATCCTTTCGTCCTTCTATATACATGCCATCCACATGCAAAAATAGCAGGTCATCATCCTTTGCATCTTCTCGATATTTTGCTCTTTCTCTTTTTAGTTTGCAGCGACCCACTGTAAGGTTGTCATCGTATTTGGTGAACAGATCATTAGAATTGAGATCTTTATGCCCATATTAGCTACTAAAGTTCCTGCTCGGTCAGATAATTGAAATCAGTTCCGAATGAAAGTTAAGCTCTGTCATCTTAAACAAATTTATTGCAAATCTTCAGCATCGGAAGCACACAATAAATCTTCCAACGAGGAAAGTGAAGAAGCGCTAGAAACATAATTGTTTAAACAAGTGGTTTGTAATACAGAATTTGAAAATTGCCAACAAAAAAATCATCTCTAAGCTTGTCGTCCGACACTCGTCAGGAGATAAATGTTTGAATGAATGGAAGAAAAATTCAATTGATTTTGTAATAAAGCTGAACGAAGATGATTGGATGTGAAAAAAGCATCACAACACGTGATCGACGCAAGAGTTTTAAGTTGTAAACAAACTCTTTTGGAGGCATAAATTTGGCTTGCATGATTTGATGTAAACGGTTTTTAAGATGATGATAAATGAAATGAAAAGACGAACGGCCAAACGAAAGAATAGTAGATTTTTTATCACTGTAATTTTTGGCGCACGTAGGGTTATCTAAAAGGTATTGACCAATCGCAGATTCACTAAAAAAAAGAACATTCGCCAAAAGAGTTTGTTTACAACTTGAAACTCTTGCGTTGATCACGTGTTGTGACGATTTTCTCAAACATTCAATCATCTTCTTTCAGCTTTATTACAAAACCAATTGAATTTTTCTATCCTTCATTCCGACGTTTATCACCTGACGAGTGTCCGACAAAAAGCTTCAAGATGAGTTTTTTGTTGGCAAACATAATTGTCAGCAGATAATAACCGAGCATCAATATTTGCAACAGTTGACTTTAATCGTAATCTTTTACTTGTAGTTGAAGGTTCTGATAACCCTGCTCGTCACTGGAGTCGCATGGCACTGGCTGTTAGTTTTTCAACAGTAGCAGTGCATTTTGCGATTCTGATAGTCTTTTGGTCTTGATAAAAATCATAATCTTTTTTTGCACATGCAAAGGCAATGCTTCTTCTCCAGGTAATGCCTCTGTTTTTATCGTCATAAAAAATATCAAATAAGTTATTTCTTTTTATTAAAATTTGTCTCTTTTTAAATGTTGCACCACGTTTAGCCTTGGGATACCTATCCAAATTCATGAGCTATTGAATTTTAGTCTGAACTATGGACGTGCTAAAGGTAATATATTGCACCAAGTCCAAAGCTAAACTAGTTGTTTTGCCACTTTGCTAGCAGCTTCAAATTTTAAAAAACTATCTTCATTTAAGACTCGACAGAATACTTGTTTAGTTGTGGGCAAGAGACCAGGAGGGAAATGCTTCACACTCCAAATTTATGCCCACTGTGTAGTAATATCTTTTTATTTTTACAGCCTGATTTTTTGTATCCAACTTAATTATTCTTTACTTATAATCAATTGTGGTTATATTTAATTAAACTATAAACTTTAGTTAAAAAAAAAAGGAAGCATGAATAGATTTTTCTTTTTTTAAAAGTAAATATAAACAAAAAACGTTTTTTTATACATAAATTTTTTTCTGTTAAAAATTAAAGCAGAAATTCTCTAGAGAAGATATAAACTCGAGTATTCTGCAACTTTTGATGCAAGTTTTATCTTTCTACGTCGTTTGGTTCAAGCGTTATAATAAATTTTAGAAAATTGAGGACCGATAAAACCGTACATGGAGATAAAAAACCCCCCAAACACAGTTTCAAACATGTTTTTACACCCATTGCCACGTTTTCTGACCCCAAGTAACTTAATTTTAGACAAAAAAGTTTTTTCACTCCGCCCTAGTACGCAGTGCCAGTAGGCGCAACTTTTGTACTTACGGTAGTTGGGAAATTGTTGTTTTATTATCACTGTTTTGCTAATTTCTGCAAAAAAATAATATTAAAATAGGCTATTATTTATTAAAGACAAAAAAATCATTTGGCGCTGTAGTTTTGCCAATATCACTTGAATGCCTAGTAACTCGATAAATTTTTTATTTTTTAAACCTTAAATCTACAGTGGCATTGCTGCACAACTACCATGGCTGTTTAGATTTAGTCTAAGTTTTAGCAGTAATTCTGTAATTTATTTGCTATAATTGTCATAATATTAAATTGTTGTTGGCGGAAAATTTTTAATTCTAAATAGTTGGCAAAAAATTTTTTTTGTATAAGTAGAATAGACTAAGCCTGTTTTTTAATTTTTTTATACAAACCAAAAATGGCGCTACCCAACAATGTTGTATACTGATTTGCACACATACGTACTGCTATACAAGTTTAGGCTGTGTTTTAACATTATGCTGCCCTAAGTTACCGATGACGTAATGTTTGTAGATTGATCAAATAATATGGTTTTTCGTAATTGCAAGTTAGATTTTCGCATGAAATACTTTGCAGATTATACAACAAAGTGTCCACCATACCGTAGCAACTCATGAAACCGTTAAGTTTTCAATTATATAAGCTTTCCAATTTTTTAACTCTTAACATAAAACAGGCAGATTGTAAATTTCAGTAATTTTTTGTGCTACCCGAAAAGTTCTTCAAGCAAATCAAACGTTTTTTTAGATACTTTTTATTCGCTTCATTTACTACGCTGTTTTGAAATAAAATTTACAACTGTGGGCTTTTCTAACAAAGATTAGGTCTTGTGTTTTTTCGGTTGCTTCTAAATTACATCGTTACGCCCGAACTACTTACACTTAAACTTAATTTGCTTCATCTAATTATCCAACATTAAAATAGTTTCACGTTTACTGTTGCTTATCGCGTAAACAGTCTCCTCATTTAAACAAATTTATATAGTGGTTATGTTGGATTTATATATTTTGAGTTTTTATTACTGATTATACTAATGTGTATACATGTTCTGGATAAGATTGTCATGTTTTATGCATTTTTTTTTATACATGTAATCGGGCTAATAAGTTCTTTTGGTATATTATTTGATGCTACATTACAGGGTGTGCAAAAAGTTCCCGGACTACTTTTTATTGATTTAATAAATAAATAAAAAATAATATTTTTTTTTTATTAAATGATAAAATTAATGTTCTAGACAATTGTTTGTATTTTACGCATTAAAATTCACAAATTTTTAAAAATTAATCATTAAAAAAGGAGAAAAGATATGCAATCATTGAATTACACCTCGCGGGAATATCAGCCCCTCTTATTACTGTATAAGACAACTTAAAGTTGCTGAATCGGCGGTCTATGATACAATTAAAAGATACAAAGAACTGGGAAATAACACAAGACCATCCCAGAACTGGTCGACCAAGAACGGCGCGTACTCCGAAAAAAATTAAAGCCGTACGGGAGAGGATCAGGAGAAACCCACGAAGAACAATAAGGGGGATGGCAGAAAGCCTAGGAATATCTCCATATTCTATGCTTTCCATAGTAAAAAAAGACCTTATAAATATCTTGGAAATTCTGTCTCCGGCACTGATCGAAATGAAATCGAAATGAAAAAACGACGTGTTTACCTTTCAACACGATGGTGCACCATCGCACACCTCGAAAAAAACTCAATCATGGTACAGAGAAAACCCCCTTCATTTTGGGGCAAAGAAATGTGGCCTCCTTCCTCTCCTGACCTAAACCCACTCGACTTCAGCATCAGGTCAATGCTCAAAGAAGACTCACGCCGCTCAGAAAAACTTTCTGTCGACCACTTGAAGAAATTTTTACAAAGGCATGGGCTGATATTCCCCAGAAAAAGATACGTGCTGCGGTAGAAGCGTTCAAATCAAGACTGGAGAAGGTAATTGATGCAAATGATGGCCAAATCAAGTAAAAATAGATTCCCTGATTAAACTTTTATCTTATCTTTGCTCACACAAAAAATCATTCAAAAAGTGCATTTAATATTATATACGAGTATATTTTATTTTAACTTGTCCGGGAACTTTTTGTACACCCTGTAAATCGCTAGAAACAATTGTTATTGGTAACTTAGCAGCAGAATCAACATAAAATTAGGCTTACCACATTCAAATAATAAATTTTGAAAGCTTTGTAAATTATTTAAAATTTTTGAAAGCTGCACTTCGTCTTTTTTTGAACGCAAAGTTGAAAAAATGTTGCATATCTTCTAAAAATGAACTTGCGACATGAACGCGTTCTATTTCACCTGCTTTTTTAAGATAAAAATGTAATAGTCTATTACCTAATTGTATAAACTGTTTACCAAAAATTTTAAGTTTTAATTATTTCGACGCGCTTCGTAAAAGGTATGGAGTAATTAAAATTAAACATTTTTTGTAACAGTTTACATAGTTAGGTCATTGACTTTTAGTTAAAATTGCTGGATTTTTCTATTTTATTCGCTTGAAGACGGCTCGTAAAAGCTGAAAAAGTTTACATTATGTGTGAATTTGCTTTAAATCACCTCGTTAGATATGAATGTTGTGGTGCTGCATAGTATGATTGTGTTATAAAAAAATACTCTATCTAATTTGTACTTTTGAAACTTGGACGATTTTTAAAGCTTTCCTGTTCAATCAGTTCGATTTAAAAAAATCCTTTTATAGGACACAGAAGGTTCCGTTTTCTCCGACACAAGTAGAAAAACTCAATCCGATCACAATGAAACGAACAACAAGCCCAATTCGAAAGGAACTCCGCCCGTGTCCAATAGCAGCTCTTCTATCGACGCACACGTGACCAACGGAGAGCCCTCCCCACCGTCACGGACCAGCGTTGGAAACATGATGTCCATGTGGGAAACTAAAGCGGTCACCAACTCCAAGCCGACTCGACCAGCTCCTGTTCCGGAAGTAGGTGAACTCCGCGGCAAAATAAACGGGGCTAAGGCTGTCTGGGACTCTCCCAGGGATCAGACATCAGCGGCTGTTCCGCAGCGCCGTCGCATGTCGTTCGAAGAAGAAAACGTTGCGGACGGAAGTGACGTCGATGAAGAGCAAAGATCTCGCGACGTTGGATCGATGCTCTCAATGTGGGAAAACAAATTGGATCAAAAAACTGCCTCCGCAAGTTCGAAAAGTGCTGCAGCAGATGCTGAAGTGGGTAGAAAAAGTGTGGGAAAATTAAAGGGCGCAAAAGATTTGTTTGAAAACCTTTTGAAACGTACAAACGATAAAGAAGAGACACGCGTTAAATCTGGAGAAATTTCTCCAGTTCCAATCTCCACACCATCTATAAATAACATGAAGAGCCTATTTGAAAACAAACTCAATCGTCAAGGCAACCGTGCAATTAGTAACGCATCTTTGCAAAAAGGAGAACAAGAAAAATCTTCTCGCTCTGAAGGTTTTAGTCCGAACCAAAAATCAATTTTATCTTTTGGTGACGAGAGCATTGGTTCAAAATCCTTACAAAATGAAAATAAAATAAAAGATTTATCATTCCAGTCGTCGTACTCATCGGGTGACGAACTTCCAAGCTCTCTTGTAGCTTCGCGATGTTCAACAAACCGAAAAAAATTTCAACATTCCTCATCAGTGAATAAAAAGTAAGTTTTAGCCAACTTTTATCCGATTTATTATACACTGGCCATATTGTATAACTTGATAGAGATGTTTATTGGGATTACATTTTCTGGGCTTTGTTGTTAGAGGAATAATAAACTTAGAAATTTTATGTCGTTCATTACTTGCGTAATCACAAGACAGGATTCTAAACTGGGGGGGGGGGCATACCGACCTATTCAAAGGGTTCCCAAGTTTTTTTCTATAAAATAATAATTTGATATCTACATTAGACTTTATCGAAAATCCTTCTTAAAATCGTAAGAACTTGCCACTGATTAGCGCATTATTCAAAAAAGTCTTAAATTGGTGTTAAAGCAATAAAATTCTTTGGAAAGTCAAATGAAGACCAAAAATGGTCATCAATGAATTCCACTTGTTCCAACAACCTTGTCACAAGGCACAAGCAAAAAGACAAAATAAACTTATTAGATTATTATTAAATAAGCTTTCGAATTAAATAAATTGTCTGCTACTAGAGATAAACATTTGCAATTTATTATATTGAATATTGTGTTGTGATCTCTCATCACAATATTTCTTGTCAACTTTTAACATAC
Organism: Diplosoma virens; assembly: GCA_963680785.1. Taxonomy (NCBI): domain Eukaryota; kingdom Metazoa; phylum Chordata; class Ascidiacea; order Aplousobranchia; family Didemnidae; genus Diplosoma; species Diplosoma virens. Next base: position 38,530,938 of record OY796886.1, on the reverse strand, counting down.
TTTGGGGCCTTTGTAGCGAGCGAAAATTGATAAGTAAGCTCAGCACATCATGCTTGCAATTACAGTTGATGTATTTTTTCTCTCGTATGACTCCGATAATGATACATATCACGATTTTTTTCAGCTTTTATTAAGTTATGCTAAACTTTTCCACAATAGCTAAGGTTAAATTTGTTTTCTTAGTTGACTATTACTTATTGCAACACTTAAGTAAGTTGTCTTTGTTTACTTATTCGCTGTTTACCCGCTTTCAGCGTAAAATTCAGGATCAACACAAACAGGATTTTTTTTATCTGTTTTCTTTCATGTTTTCGTAAAAATCTTTGAGCAATGAAGTTGATCAAGCATTTTTTTTGTGAAATGCTGTCGTTAGAGAGCGCTACAAGAACGAGCATCTTTTCTGACAGCAAAAATTTATTGTGTTAAGGCTCGTTTCCACTACGAGCGTGGAATGAAGCATTCTTTGTTTCTTTTATTGATCTTTTCGCGCTTAAAATTTCAGCGAGCGCTAAGCGAAGCAAAAAAATTTCACAAACTTTATTCTATGCTCATAGTGAAAACGAGCCTTTAAAACAGGGTTTCCCAAACTTTTAGTTCATCGGTACCCTTTGGACACTGTAGCAGGTTTGCATGTACCCCCGAAATTTTGTGACGTTTCTCTAAAGAGAAGGCTTTCAGTTAGAATCAGCCACTATTTTTTCCCCAATTCATGCCCAAAATCAAGGTAATCTCTCAAAAAAAAAAGGTCTTCACTTTGAATCAGATACAAATTTTCCCAATTCATGCCGAAAATCAAGGTGATCTTTAAAAAATGAAAACTCTTCACTTTTCAGCAGCCACAAATTTTCACCATTCAAACCCAAAATCACGATGATTTGTAAAAAAGTCTTCCCTCTTAATTGTCCTGTTTGACCATAGGAGTACCAGCTCAAAAAAATTTGGGGGGGGCAATGAAGTTTTGCCCAAATCATGATTTTCTAGCACATTACTGATAGGATAAAGAAGTTGTCTGAGATTCTCGGACGAAGAAGAAATTTCATTCTGAAATCTTGGTGATCTCTTAAAAAAAAAAAAAAATTTTCTTTTGCAGTTGTTCAATGTCACTGCCCTAAAACTCCTAACTTTGCCCAAATTTTTCATATCATTGCCCGAAAAATTATTGGTCTTGCCCAAATATTTTCCTGTCACTGCCCAAAAAATTTGAATTTTGCCCAAATCTTGGAAACTTGGGAAGGCAATTGCCCCCCGGCAGGTACGGCTATGTGTTTGACGTAATAACAATCGACCGGATTCGAAAATTCTAGACATTTGAATCTATTATTTCTTCCGGACACGGAATTTAACTTAAATAAGGATATTCTCTCACATAATAATGTACCCCTTGAGAAATGTACCCCAGTTTGGGAACCCCTGCTTTAGAATGATTTACTATATAATCTTGCTACTTAATAGTATTAGCTTGCAAGATACTTTATATTCCGGTTTGATAAAAGTGAATATCTGGAAATTCAAAAGCGTTAATATTTAATCCAAGCATGTCCAGCTCATGAGCGCCTGTTGGTCGCATCGGTGAAATTTTAATCAAAAAATTAGCCGCTGGCAATCCAATCAGCGAACCAAGTGATTACCCTTTTTTTCGTCTTCTCTTGGATTTTAATGTAAAATCCTAAAATTTCTCTTACCAGATTCTAGAGTTCGGGCCCAAGTTTTACCTTTTTTTAAAAATTTTTCGGTGAAATTATAGTGAAAAAACTCTTGGCTTTAATTTGGTGGCAAATCTCGGCCATCCTGGGCCTCGCGTAAACCTTTTTCTTTCTTGACTTTATTTTGAAATTAAAGTGATGACCAAAAAAAGGTCTGCATCCACTCAGTTCTTCTGAAAAAAATCCCTGTCGTTTTCGTAGATGAAACCTAGTTTTGAATTTACTAATATTGGATTTCGTATTGAGCATCTGATTCAAAAATTCCGCAAAAGACTTCGCGGGCCGCACCAAAGAGTTCGAGGGCCGCCAGTATGACAAGCCTGATTTAATAAACCTTGTAATTTTCAGAAATGGGACGCGAAATTAAAAATACTTATTCATGACGACAGAGGACCGATCATAATTCTGAAAATCTAATTTGATAGGGCGTGGGTTCAAATCTAAGATAACAGCGTCATAATTAAAATTGCTTTTTTGCTTGAGTGGATCAGGCTTGAAATATTTTGTTTGATCAAAGATTCAAAACATTACAAGCTTTGATTTGTCAAAGAAAATGTTTGATTAAAAAAAAAAGTTCTAATCATTGTTTTTTCAAACCAAAGAAAAGTGTCAATTTATCACAAAACGTCTCCAGGTATCATCTTGTAGTATTTAACTACTTAAACCCGCTTTGTTCTCGGTTAAACATTAGCTTTTTGTATGCTCGTCACACAAGTTTATTACAAGGCAATTCCGCATGATAAAAAATTTTCTTGGATTAGCGATTGGGAGCCACCCAATCACAAGACACTACGAGCTTGTTACAGTATTAAATGCGATTTAATATGCGTTCGAAACAAGGCAGCATTTGCTTCAGGAAAGAATTACGTTAGATGGAAATGGTTTCACCTTATCAGTAGAGGAAACTGCCTATTGCACTTAGGAAAGCGGCCTGGATTTTTGTACCGCTGGTAATTTTTGTCATTTTGCAGCAGCGTTTATTAATCTTTAGTAGCTAATCGTATAGTAATTATTCAAGAAGTTAGTTTTATTCTTTTTATTTTGAAATTGATATTTTAGTACTACAGTATATCTTTTCCAAAGAAAAAAATTAATTAGTTTTCTTGTTGGTTTGTGAATTGTTTACTTTTAACGGGTAAATAATTTCAAAGCTTCTGGAAGTTTTGCTGAGATGTTTTGCGCTATTTAATCTTTTGAATTTTTTCGGTCTTTTTCACTATTTAGAACCAAATTTTTTCCGCAAATATAATTTTTTAAGATCTCTTTTTTTAACAATATTTGCTCCAAGTCAAGTGATTCGTGTGAAAAACTAAAGTCTTTTTTTTTGTAATGTATGAATCAAATTATCTTGATACTCATGCCGTGCGAAATTTTATTGATTGAAATAAATTTTGACGCAAAAATATTTTTTGAAAAAAGTAGACCGATAAATAATATTTGGCACTTTTATTTTTTTTTTTTTATTTTATTTTTTATCTCTATATTTATCCTCCTGACTCGCAGGAAAGCGACGGAGGCGCTATACATAGGGTAAGCAATTACCCCGACCTGCTTCCGGAGATGCCAAGATATTGCTGTCCGCTAGTAATTTAGTAGAGATATTACTGTAATTTAGAACTGCTTGTCAAGACCACCAAGCAGGGGAAAGTGCCGTAAAGTGTCTTTCCCAAGGACACAACAGCATGGCGCAAGTGGGTTTTGAACCGAGACCATGTTGATCATCAGTCCGTCATAGTCAGACCATGTTGATCCAGTTTTGAACCGAGACCATGAACACTTTGAAATGACAGTTCATAAATTCCTGGTAAATCGAAGGCAAGGTCTTCTGTGTTAGTTAACTTAGTCAATGTTTATGATGGTGCATTCGCAAAGCATTAGTTTATAGCATTTGTCTTTTATAGCTGCAGTCTCGAACCGTTTAATAAAACATTGAAAATAACAATAGTCATGATGCGAACGTACGGTTTTTTACGAGCCATTGCGTTCAATTTTGGTTGCGGTCGTCCGGCTTGCAAGAAAAAGCCTCGTTAACATACAGACTTTCTTCGTCTCGATATTTTCTTGAATTTTCAAGTGTAGTGGATTTTTCAGTGAGCAAAACTGTAGCTTTTATTGAATATTGCTTGATAAGTTTTCAGAACAAATTAAGCATTCATCTTCTGTAGTGAGTAAGCTTAGTTTCTTTCTGTTATAAAAAGTTGCAATCAGTCTCTGAACCAAAAAGCATTGAATTAGCAAACAATTTGCTTTATGCTTGGTTTAAACCGGTCTTCACCAATTGTGGCCCGCCGAAGGTTGCTAATACTTTCACCGTTTGTTATGAAAACTTTTTTGGAAGTTTTCAAGACATCTGTTTTTAGTCTTTGATCAGAATAAAGACTTTTTTGGTTTTCACCTAGCTTTCTTATCGGAAAAATCAATTCTGGTCTGTTAAGAAATAATGTAGCAAGTGAGAATCTGGTTAGCAATCGTTTCGGTTTATTTTTTATGTGGTCCTTTTCGACGTAAGTTTGATGACCCCTGGTTTATACCTGCGGTTCTTAATCGCTTTTTCCACTGTGGCAGTGCCGCCAATCTTGACAAATGCTGCTTTGTTCTCGAAAGCCCAGCAATTACCAAAAAGTCATAGTTGTCTCACCTCTTCCTGGTAAAGAACTTTGCTTTGTACTAGAACAAAGAAATAGAACCTACGCTTAGGTAGCAATCGGTTTTACCGGAATCCGAAAAAGAAACTATTGAAAATACAGGAAACACTGGTTGAGAAGATCGTTACATTTCGAAGGCAATTTATTTTGGTTGTTGATGATTGAGATAAATTAAAAAGAAAAATAATTTGGTATCCAGACGGAGTTTCACATTTTAATCAATTTAATTTTTATCATTTTTATACTATCTTCTTGCTGGATTCCTTATTCGACATGTCTTTTCGTTAGTTCAATCAAGTATCGTGAACGTGATACAGTTTTCTCTTAGTGTGGATGCAAACATGCCATTCTGATGCTATGTAATTTCGATAAAGATCTATGGTGCAAGGTTATGTGTTGGTGTTTACACTTCTCAGGCTGTACACTATGCAGCCTGAAAATGCCTTTACTATTTTGTCAATAACATCAACTATCGCTGACATAATTGTGGCAATAAAAACATTTCTTACTTTCAGGAACAATAGATTAAGATTTGAACATTAAACTTCTTTTTTTTTAGCATCGCTTCAAATGCAATGGAGAGTTCATCTGACGATTTATCTTCTTCATACAAACAGAAAAATTACAAGCCATCTAACAAGTCGAACATTCGGGTAATGAAAATTAAAATTCAATCTAATACCATCAAAACATTTCTTCTGTTAACATGGAAAAAAACTTATTGTTAATAAAAAACGATCTATCTTGTTTTACGTTAAAATAACTTAGTCGCCCATGGTTTCTTTCGCTGTAAAATTGACCTGTCTTATAGCGTCGAACGTGACGTCACAGTCGAATTCGGTAGTTTATTTATATGATTCCGCATTGATTTTTATACAGTTGTGGCGAAGTGTCAAACACAATTTTTTAAGGGTTAATGATTTACTTTGAACCGCCCGTTTCCTTCCAAAATTTGTACCGTATCGAAACTTGATTGATTTACAGACCAAAATATCGGCGAGAAAGAAAAGAGATCGCCGTCCTATGACGCAGCCAGTTACCGTCGACGACGTCACAAGCGCGACGCAGTTGATACAAAATCAAAAGTAAGTGTGAATCGAAAAGATTGTTCCCACGGCTTCGTGTTTCGTGTTCTCAGTTGGTTTGGTTTAACGCCATCATGAGAAGCTATTGGGCAGCGAGGGATAGCTTTAAGACTGCCATCTTTTGTCTCATTTTCTTCCTACTACGACCTTCAACACACAGCTGTTTTTATTTTTGAAAATGAAAATGGCTCTGCTTTTATTAGCTATATTTAACGTTTAAAGCACTGACCAAGCAAAAGTAAAGCAATTTTTCGTTAGTAAAATTAAGCAGCGTTAATAATGTGGCATGTGCGCATCCTTTGTTTTGTTGGCGCGCTTTGTCCACGTGACGAAGCTTACAAATCACAATGCTGTCGTGATCAAACTAGACTAGTCACCCGAGTAAGTGTTGAAACGTTCAATTAAGCTTCTTCCTTTCAAAGTGTTTTCGAAAACCTTTGATTAATTTGATGATGTTTTAAATGGGTTTATTTTATCTTCAAATGAACGTAATAGCAGGTCTTTTTTGTCATACGAATTTTTTTGTAGTGACTATCAAAGATTGTTAGTTAAAGTCATCCAATGTAGAAGGTAGAAAGTTGTAAGTTGAAGTAAGATTGTCTTGCCTTTTAATAAAAGATGGAAAATCTTTCCATTTCAGTTTTACAGAATAAGATTTGCAGCATGTTGAGCGTGAAAAAAGAAAAAAAAAATTCGATAAGTCTGCTCTGTTCAAATTTGTAAATTGTTGCTAAAGTTACAGGACTCAAATTTTTAAACCGCGACTACAGTAATCGCGCAGAACAGCAAATGATTCAATTTCATCTACTAGTATATTTTGAAAATAAATTTATATTGATTGTTTTATATATTAGCTGTAGCCTAGAGTAAAAATTTTACAATCTTAAGATTTTTATTCATGACCGCGGTTTTTATCAGATCAAACTGTACAGATCTTGCCCAAAATTATTTTAATTGAACGTCACTCGTTAATTATGTATGCTCATGTTTTTGATTGACAAGCTTTGTTATCGCGGATCTTTTGTAAAAAGCCCCCGCCACTAACGCAAAAATGTGAGATTTGCGAAAAACAACCCCGCCACTTTTTTATTTTGAGCGGTGGCGGGGGCTTTCTACAAAAGATCCGTTATTGCTGTAAAAGTGAAAAATTAGCTTTTCTATTACGCACAAAATACACTATGCGAAAAGTATCTGGCTATAAATATTTTGTTGCACTGATATTTACCATCAAATTAACTTCATTTAGTGTACAAAACAGTTTTTAAGCTTTTGAATTTGAAATAAATTTGTTAGATTGTTTGGAGTTTAAAACAAAAAGTTAGTTTTGCCGATCTTGTTTGCTTTTGAGGAAGTTGTTTAAAAGAGCTGTAATTTTTAAGCTAACGCATAGTCTCAAACTTAAATGAGCCTTGTTTTTTAGAAGGCACTCTTGCTTTTCTGAGGAGTAATGCCGCGGTCAGTTTTCCTACCAATGTAACTGTTGCTTTTTTGATTTCTTCATTTATCTTTTGACAGCGGCACGCCAGTGTCAAAAAATGTTGACGCTTTTTAAAAAAAACGCATTAAAAATTAGCAAGTTTTACGCATTAAAAATTAGTATTTGATGTAAGCAATAACTTACAGTCTAGGTAAGCTTTCACATCGTTCTGAAGTAAACATGCTTAAAGTTTTGCAAAAATTAGTTTCTTTATGATAAAATACGCAGTTATTTTTGCCTTAGGACAAACTAGCAGGTAATAAATCTTTACGATCCCGTGGAATCTACGAAACACTGATATAATTGCTACAATAAAACAAAGAATAGCGACAGGCTGCAATTAAATGCAGCTTGAACGAGTCCTGCTGTTGATATAATGCGTAGTTAGTCTATTAAACTGTTAATTTTATATCACTTCTTGCTTAATAGTGTCCATGTTTATACGCATAAATACTTATTTTGGTTTTTGCTTAATTCTAATTCATTTACTTGGGCGTCTTCATGCAGTGATCATTTGTAGAATATGCCTAAAAAATATCAGACTTTTGTGTCGAAATAACCTAAAGTAGACATATTTTTTTTCATAATTTGAATAAGTTTGTTTGATTTAAATTTGTGTGTGACGTTGGTAAGTTATCTAATTCTTTATCCATGACTTCATTTTTGTGAAAAAATACTTATGTTTTTAAATGCTCTTTCGAATACGGTTCATGGGAGATTAATATAAGTATTACGTTTTTTTAAAACTCAATATTGATTAAAAAAATTGAGATAAACTAGCGTAGGGCAACAAATTCTTCATTTCTTATTTGTTTTGAGGTTGTTTAATTTTTTCGTTTTGCTTAGTATACTGCTGAAAAATTTTCATAATTATTGGCTTCAGAAAAACAGTATATTGGCTATTTAAGATTACAATCTTTTATACCTTAAAGAATTTCAGGATTTTTGCATTATGCGCTATTATTTATTTTTTTTGAAAGAGCAAAGCTGGAGGTCACAAGAACTGCTGGCAAGCAAGTTCTCTAATTATATAAGGAAAATTTCCGATAAATTTTTTTTCAACTTCACATTGGTAACAACACAAACAAAAAGTGATATGAACTTGTGATATAATTGCAACATAGTATCATGAAGTTGAAAGCTTTTGAAAGATTACATAAATGTCACCAAATTGGATGCGGAATGCCAAATTAATTAACTTATCATTTACGTGGTTCAACTTGTTTTTAAAGTAGCAATCTGCATCCAGCCAAACCACTCCTGCAACTGAAGAAACTAATTTTTTGACTGTGACATCATAACTGAATCTAAAAGTTTGATTTTCTGTGCTAAAATTTTGAATTTAAGCAGGGTTTGAAAAGTCAGAAAAATAGTAAGCTTAAAAGCCTGATTCCAATTGGAAGTATTTTTAATTGCAAAAAAGTCAAAGCACTTGTTATCGTTTCTTATGGTGGAAAAGAATGCTCCGACTCGTGTATGTAATACATTTTAACTTAACCTTTAATCATTGTTGCTTTAATGACTGAGAGTTATAAGTTTGAATCTGATTTGGATTGCAACACTGTTAATTGAAGAGGAAGAAAGACATTTACTCTAGTTGGCTGACCACTTAAATACGCCATAAACACTTATCAAGGCAGAAGTACGCATGAATTCTATAAGATTTTGCCATATCAATTTTCAAATTTTTATTGACTACTTTGACTTTTTCCGAAGCAGTAATTTATTATTTTAAATGTTATCGTAGTTTGTTCCGACTTTTGCCTGAATGCAAGCATAATAAAAAAAATTTTTTTCAAAACTTTAAGATGCACAAATACATCAAATAGCTGTCAAATCAAATTTTTGCAATATGACAAGCAATTAAGTGTTATTTCGACTGCATTTTTAAATTGAATTGTTTGGTAGGTATTTGTAAAATATTTGCTTGAGTTAAACTATGGCTGTTCTTGGTTTACAGCCCTTCATTCAAGCGTTGCTAAACGTTTTAATGATGTAGATAGTGTTTCAGTAAACAACCGTAAATAGGTTGTATAAGCAAAGAGGTAACAACGAAAAATCGTATTAGAGCAAGTGGTAGCTCAAAAAACTGTGCTAGAAATCAAGTTCCTGACTTTATTACAATTTTCTTTTCTTTTAAAGCTTAGGTTTGAATCTTTTCAAGATGATAAAAGGTCTGTATTAAAAAGCATCTGTTGAATTTATTACACATTAGCAAGTGAGCAAAAAAGCTTGGTGTATTTTGCATGATTGTTATAATTAGCCAGAGCGCTTCGTACAGTGCTGAAAAACAAATTGGCTTGGGTAGGTTGGCACTCGAATAAACCGGAAATTAAAAGAAAAAATTTCCTGAAGACAGAAAAGGGATCAACTCTGATGATATTTGATTTAATCTGCAAAGGCAAAAGAACAAAGTACCCTGAAAACAACGTATTATTCAGAAATGTTTTCTAGTTTGTTTTCTACGTATTAGAATGATGTAGATTTGTTTTTTGTCGTAGTTAAAAAAAGTTGGTCATCGAAAAGTTGTGTCACTCGCGTTTCTTATAAATTCTTAAGTTATGAATTCAAATAATTCAGTAGTGAAAGATTTTCAAATTTAAATAGTGCTAATTTAGTTGTTGGCGACTAAACGTTTAATTCAAACTTATTTTGTAAACCAGATAATTTCTGAAAACGGAAATGATATTAATTACAAAAAAAACGTGTCTAATTCTAAGTTGCATAGGACACGATAATTGTTCATCGGTTTTTTTCCATTTGCTAAATCTTGTTGTTGTTTTGCCGCATACGCGCCGTTGTCAACTCACTAAGGGACTTGATTTCAGTTGAGTTTGTTGTGGAGGGCAAATGGTTTATTTTTGTAGTTGGTGACATGTTTTTAGAATATTTTTAGCAGCTGTTTGCATTTTTAACGTGTAGGAAGTAATCTAACAGCTATTTTGTTATTCTTTTCTACAATCTACGATTTTTATTATGAACGACAAATGATGCATCTTTTAGCTTTGATGTTCCTGATACTTTCAAACCATTAATAAATAGCTTAAATTAGTTATTCCCTGCTGAAATCCAATTTGTAAGTTTTGAGTACCTTTGAGTTTGTTTCGTTTATTCTGAGTTGTTTTGAATAAAGTGGTTAGATTGGAGTGCTTTTGCCTTAGTTATTCGATATGTAATTAAGTGGTAATTGGTTTTTACCTGTTAACTATTTCAAAGCACAAAAGTTGTTGGAAAAAAATGTAAGCTTACAGGTAGAATGCTTTAATTTAGTAGCATCATTGCATTAGTTCTCTTGTGTCTATTTTTCGATTGTTTTTTAATTGTTTTCTTTTGAGGTTGCAAACCACTCATCAGCGATGCAAAGTAATTCAAGAGCGTGGTGTCAATTTTTAAGTTAATAATTCTTTTATGGACCAGTTGTGATTTAAAAGTTTTTAAAGTAATTGGTAGGAGAGTTTTTGAAATATTGTTATCGAAAAATTTTTTATTATTGAAAGTTTTATCAGTAAAAATGTGATCAGACAATTTGATTTTGATTTCTTTACGGTTGATTTTTCCTTTAATTATTAGTGACTTGGCAAACAGGTTAAACCACTGGAAATGAGGTATTTTAGACAAGATCTTAAAATTGCGATTATTTAACGTCATTGTTGCTCAATTGAAAAATGGCTTCAACTTTTGATCTTGAAAAAACATGACATTCTTGATCGTTTTAATCAGGGGTTTCGTGATATTATTTGCGGTAACTTAAAACTTTTACAAATAATCAACAAGTCCACTGATCTACTGTATGTACTTTATTTTCAATTTACGTGAAAGTTTATCAGCAACAAAAAGTGCATTTGTTTTGTATCATTTAAACGTCTCTTTGTAATTAAACATTTATAAACACATGAATAAAATTAGTTCGTTTTGACTTAAATGGCAGGGTTTATCATTTCGTTCTTCAAAATTTTGGTTATTTTTATAAACGCTGTCTTAAAAGAGAATTTTTAATGTGCTTGTTTTGGGGCTAAGTGCTTAGTTTTCACTATTATTATTTTAGTTTTCAAACTTACTTATAAAAAACGTGTTTATTGTAGAAGACAAAACAAAAAAATTTTCACTTTAGTTAGAAGAAAAAAAAGTGTTAAGTCCTTTTTGTTTTTAATTTTGGTAACCTTTCATTTTGGGTAATTAGCCATAGTTCGGATGGTGACTCTGCTTAATGGGCTTATTTGTAGGAACGTGATTATATTGCACTCTAAAAACTTGTTTTTAACACTTTTGCTCTGTACGCATTTGCAGTTTCGACTTGATCAGAGCTCTTGCTGTGGTTTAAAAATTGATTTTGAACCAGTGTGGCTTTTAAATTACTCTAGCGGAGCTTTTGTATTTAAAGAACCACTTTGGTTTAAAACGAAGATGTTTATAAATGAGAAAGCGCTGGTCTAAACTCGAAATGCCTTTCTAGCTAACAGATTTGATGGAAAAAAATTTTGTTGAAACTTCAGCTAAGAAATGTTATTATATGTTAGCTCGTTTAAAATTGCTAAATTTTACATTTTCATTAAGCAGTTCATATTTGCTTTGATTTACGTTCATTACTTTAACGATGAAGAATTAATGGCTATAATCGTTTATAAGGAGAATCTGGTCGTATATCCGTGTTTTCTTTTACGTCGGATGGTCTAAGGCGACGGTTCTTTAACCTGTGGCTATTTTGGCTATTTGTGGGCTATTTTCCGCTAGTGGGCAATTAATAAATTGGTTTTCAATTAGTACTTACGTTAAAAAGTTTATACGCCATCAACTAATTTTAACAGCAATTTTAACCGCAATGCCCATAAATCCCGTATAGGTCTAATATTGCTTGAATATAAATACAGTGCGTATGAACTTTGTCAAAACTGTATCATACATTAAGTCATTTCAGTCTCAAGAACGATGTGCCAATCATGTCAGCAAACACAGGTTGCTGCATTTGTAGACTATATAAAAGCGAGCGCTCTCAATACTCGACTTTTTCAAAAACTGTGCGAGATAATACACCGAAGTATGAATCTTAGCTGTTTTACGCTTTTATCCCACACGAGTGAGTTTAGTATGATGCATTAGATGCAACACACCACAAACCATTTACAGATTGCAGAACCAGCTACTTGTAGTCAGATAACTATTGATGATGGTTGTACTATTGTTATCATCTCTATTTATCTTCCTAATTTACAAACACATCGGAGGCATCGTACTTAAGCAACCTTCAAGCGATTACCACGACCTGCTTCTGGAGATCTAAGATATTGCTTTCCAATTGAATTTTTGTTTTGTTTTAGTTTTTAGAGATATGACTGAAATTTAGAACTGCTTACTAATACCGCCAAGTAGAGGAAAGAACCGTGTAGTGTCCTTTTCAAAGACACAAAAGAATGACGAGCGAAGGTTTGAGATAACAAATGTCTCATTCGTGCTGGTGATTAATATGGCCCTCCTGTCACTCAGCCATGTTTTCCAAAATTGTGAAAATTTTTGGGCAGTGATGCAAATTTCATAATGCGTATCTCAGTGTTAGCCTACTGCAAAACGTTTGGCGTACAGTGTCACGCTCAACCTACTTAGTACCAAAATAACCACAAGATACTAGAGGCGAACCCTACGTAAATATCGCAGAAAATCACTAGCCTGTTGAAAGGAGCTTATGCGAGTGTTGAACTGGCGGGGCCTAGCGATTTAGAAGGACAGACAGGTATTAAAATCTGAATTAATTATATTGAAGAAACGAAGACAAAAAGATTAAATGAAAATAAGAACAAGCGCCAAAATTATACACGAGATGCTACAATTTACCAATAGATTAAACACATACAAATTACCTAACCGAATTTACAGAGTAGCAAAAGAATATAATGAATTTTATAAATTTTCCCTCTAACGCTTAATACCAACTTGCTGTCCCGACAGATACATTCACATACATAAAATATACACCGAATACGTTCATCATCTCGAATCCTGCATCTACAATTGAATCTCACTTAATAATGTCTTCTCGTTGCCGCCCCGTATATATACACCTTTTGTAGCGACCACATGTGAAGGAAGGCTTTACACCCGTTCCTTTTCAACAACGAGAACAAAGCCACTTCACGGCGTAAATCCGTAATCTAAGCAGCTGTCCACTGTCCAGGGCAACAACGGTAAATAGTCACAAATAGATTCTGAATAATTGCGTCAACGTTAATGCGATTTACACAATCAAACCAAAAAGGTTACGATTTAAATAATTAAATTAAAAAGGTGTCGATTTAAACAATTAATTTAAAAAGGTTACGATCTGAATAATTATTCTAAAAAGGTTTCAATCTAAACAATTAATCCAAAAAGGTTTCAATCTAAACAATTAATTTAAAAAGGTGTCGATTTAAACACTTAATTTACAAAGGTGCAAAGTCTATATTTGATAAAATTTAATCGTAGCGTGACATACAGCTTTTCCTTCCAATTGCCTCTTTAAATTAACATTTTAAGTATTGTTTTCGAAACAAAAGCATAAAATAGATTATTTTATTTGGAATCAGAATTGCTATTGTTTCAATTGCTAAAAAATAAGAACAAAAAAGTACATTAACAATATTATTGCGTTTTTTTAAGTTGTTTTCATGTTTTTTGAACTATTACGTTTTGTTAAATTTAATATTGTGTATTGAAATAGAAGATAAACATGACTTGCCACTTCTGCGATTGCTTGATTGAAAATTTTTCGATACTTACTGTAAAAGCTGACAGGAAATGCTGGTAGTTAAAGCCGTTTATTATCAAATTACTGTAGTAATGTTGATGTCGTGAACCGGTAACATCAACTTATGAAGAGTCGTGTTGGTTGGAAGATCAAAAGCTGGCATTTCTTTAATGTTGCGAACATTAAAATTATTTGTTGTCGAACTATTTCTCCTCATTTTTATACCGTTAAAATTTTGCTGATGTATGTAGTACAGTAGTTAAGTTTTGCAGTTTTGGGCTGCCTTAAATATTTATCATATGTTTTTTCGTGTGAATTGAAGAAAGTTATTTTAGACTAAATTGAATTCGACAAAGTTCATTAATCTTGTTTATGCTGGTTTGAAATTTTCTTGTTTAAGCTGATTTTGATCCAACTATCCGAGGTTACAAGTTTAGAAATGATTCTCGAAATTGGAATTTTATTTAAAACCGAAGCTATTCTGATGTGTGCTTAGTTTACTAAAGCAGATATAACAGACATAAAAAGGGCTTAGAACCGTATTTTTTAAAAAATATTCGTACTGCGGTGGCGAAGAAAATATAAAAACTTTTTTATCGAGAAAGTTTTATTTTCTTTATAATTTCTTGGCTTTATGTTTGAATAGGGTCTCGTTTTAATTTTGATTAACATTATCACGTGACGTTAGTCATTTGCTATCAGGACAACTGTTGACCAATCACAAGACGAAGAGCGAAGCACGCAAGAAGAGGAGGAACTTTCTTTCTCTGAAAGACTTGCTTTTTTCAATAAGCTCATTTCAAAACCGACTGTTGGTTTGAAGAAAGGTAAACGTTAGTTGGTTTATTATTTATCAATCATTTTTTTATTTTGTAAGCAAACACTCCGAAATCAACTTTTAACCACTGTTACATTATTTTGAGAGCCAACAGCGATTTAAATCGATTGCTTTATTCATTTAACTGCAATTTCAAAACGTTGCATGAATTGTCGTCACATGATTAAGAAATTACAGCGCTTCGTTTTTATTGGATTAATGTTGAAAGGAAAATGTTGCTTGTTTCGATCTCTAGAGATTATTTCCAACTGTACGTCATACTGACGTAATAGTCACTTTCGTCGGCAAACAAATATAGCAATCGAATTCGGTTATGAATTAACGCGGCATTCCATTCGTATTGCTTAAGTTTCAGGTCAACATTGCCTCTGCGGATTCAAAACACACCCATTGAGAATTGTTTGCATGTTTTTTTATGTTTATTACATCACTATGAGTTTATTAAGGAAATAAAGGTCTCATGTAGTCAATGAAATGAAATAAAGTTAATGTTTTGTTTATAAATCCAGTTGTTATTTGTTGTTTTGGAAATATTTACAAATATACACACCACTTGTCAGAAAACTTAATCGATTTGTGTTTACTTTTAAATTGTTTAGTTGTTTTGACATAAATTTAAGTGAAATTAATTCTAAAAGTCAGTTTTGAATATCGAATACTTAGCAAACGTCTTGATAATGAAATTAAGATGAAGATGACATACAAGTTTTCTTAAGTTTTCTGGAGTAGTTCAAAGTGAAATTTATAACTTATCTCGAAAACCTGTCACGTTTTTGCTTTGGTTTTTTTTCTGATGCTACGCTTTCAAAAACCTTCCAACACCTCATCGCTTGTAATTATGTAGACCGCTCCCGAACACGTCGCGGCTCATCGAGACGTCATCTCACCCAGCCAGTCGACCGTGACGCTCTCGAGGAAGTGCGAGAGCTGCATTCGAACACAGTAAGAATGTTTCTTTATTAATTCGTAAATAGCTGCTGATTTGCTTTGCAAGGTAGGTAGATTATTACTTTGATTAATAAGTCTCCGCAAAATCTTCTGTTTTGTTAACTTTGTTGATAAGTCTATGCCATCTGTTTAAAACGCCTTTTGGATTACATTCTGTAGGTCGTGGGTTCGACACGTGGTTAAGACGTTTGATTCGTGTTGTCGAGAAAAAGGCTTGTTGGCGATTTTTTGTGGTTTCACGGGTTGCAAATTTTAAATTTTGCAAATTAAATTACCGAGTTCAAAATTTGATCTGTACGTCTATAGCAACAATATCTTGACGTCTCTTCCAGTAATCGCTTGTTGTTCTTTGAAGTTTAGCTTTTCAATTGTTGTCCTGCATGTAAGGTGGTTAACCGAGATACAACCAGTTGCTTCTTGTGTTTCATCTAACTGGAAACGTTTTTTGAATAGAAAAAATCGAAAAGTAATTCTAAACGTAAAATGCTTAAAGTTTAAAACTCAAAAAGATTATAGTTGAAAAGGAATTATTTGTGCCGTAATTAATTGGAAATTTAAAGTTATTGCAGATGTCGCTTGTGCGACTGATTGCATTTTCGTTAAGTGTTAAAAATTGATAAAAGTCAATCTATCTGCTGCAGATCTTTAACATTTCCGCGAAAATTATTTCTCAGGAAAAGGCAGAACACGGAGACGAGCTAGTACAGGAAAGCTCAGTCGGTGGCCTTAACAACCGCCCATCAAAGAAAGAAGTTACTTCATTGGGTGCTGGGGAAATCTTCTTTCCAACTTTTGAAACGGAAAGACAAAAAACATCAAAAGCGGAAATCCAAGAAAAAACGAAAAAAGTCGGAAAACTTTCGTCGGAATTGAGGTTTGTCGAGAGTATGAGCAAACTAAAAATTAACATTGTCGATATTAATTTTATCTTTATTTTGCTTATTTTTACTATATTTTGTTCGTAAGTTTTATCTATTGCAGCATCTATTTTGACTGAATTAAATATTTTACGATAGCATGTTTAGGAAAGTTTTAGAGATACTGTTCTTTCTATTTTTCGTAAAAAACCTGCTTTGCATACAGTGATGGTTTTACAAAAAGGGGGCCACTATTTAGTGTACTAAAAAAAGGTAGTCATTCTTAGTGTATGAAAACAAAGTAATCTCTAAAAAAGGGTCTTCATTTATAGGGTCCACTACTGAGTGATCCAAAGCATGAAAAGCTACTTTTTAGCGTCTCGAAACAAAGCGATTTCTAAAAAAAACGTCTTTACTTTAACAAGCACAAGTGTCACAACCTAAGCAGAAGCCGAGCATGCTGCTGATTCAAAATTTTCTTTTCCTTTTGACATGCCATCGACTTCCCGGCGCTACTATGAAGAAATAGAGCAATTTCTTTTGTAGGGGGCCACTTTTTGATGTATTTTAGGGGGGCTCGGTTCGGCCGCAGCGTTCGCACCATATTAAAGCCATCACTGTTTGTGTAATATTACCAATAAGCTGTTTGAACAAATTTGTTTTTTTAGAACCAAGTTTTTGGAAAACAACAACCAAGTAGAATCTTCTACACCCAACCGAACTTCAACACCATCAAGTCAATCAACAGGGTTTGTCATTTTTTTGTCTAAAAAATAACAAAAAATAGTAATTCTGTCGATAGTGCAATCATAAGATATTTATTTGAAGACGGGTCATTTCTTTGATTTAATATTCAACTTGATATTTCTCATGTATTGAATTTTTTACTTTATGCTGCTGACTAGTAGGAAAAAGTTTTTATTCTTAATTTTTCTGCCGCAGATTTTCGGAAACATCTTCTACTTCCTCCCTCCCCACCGCGCCTCAATCACGTGCAGGTCAAAGGTCTCCTAGTCCACTTTCTGAGTCAAGGCTTAGTACGTCACGCTCAGAAGAATTGAACAGTGAAGATTCAGATATGGGAAAGAACCGAGGAGTAGACGTCAAAGCGACCGGGTCGATTCATGAAAGGTCGTGTGTGTTGTTTGTGGGGGGGCATTGAATAATCGCAGGGGTGCAAACATTAGTCTTCGTGGTTCTTTCTAACTCATCAGGTTTAAAATAACTATAATGAGATAGAATGTTCGTACATTATCAGTTTGTTTTAATGAAGAAATTGTCCTACCTCCACAACCACCGTTTGCTTGTTTATTAAACTTTACTGAGGCTTGAAGCGATGGACTAATGCTTCAGAAAGGGTCGTAAGAAAAAAGTTGAATAGTTAAAATACTCATCACTAAACGGACAAAGAATAATTTATAAAATTTTAGGTTGAAGCTTCTTGAAAAAAACAAGGAAGAAGGATGGAGGAAGCGACTGAAAGGAGATAAAAAAGTCGTCAAGTCTTCATTGGAAGATCGAATGAGCAAGCTGCACGACAGTGAAGACAAATGGAAGGTGAAAATAAAAGCTACTTGTCTGCTGTCATTAAATTTTGTTCGTGTTTAAAGTGTTTTGAAAAAGCCAGTAATAAACGCGGAGGTAAATGACGTATGTGGATCGATGGTTGCAAAGTCTCGATCCGTTAAATGTGAACGAACAAGTTTCACCCTGAACGTTTGTTTTATCGCTTTCAGCAAAATGCAGTTAGGCTTAACGTGTTTAACCGGATAATAACCACTTCAAAGTTGCAGCCACGCCGCTTGTGATAAAACGACTTGTTGATGGAGTGTTATGTCTATCCACGTGCTTCCTGCCTTCCATTCAGCTGTTTGGCTTTTGCAATTAGCTGGCGTCGCTTCGACGTTACACGTGTATTAGCTGGCAGCAATAACGGAAATGACGATGTATATTGTCCGTTTAAATAGAACTTCAGGCTGGAAGCAGTTGATTGCAAAAGTGTTTGATGAGTATCTGGAGGCTGAACGGTTTATGCTAAACAAAAAATTTTATAGAAAAGCAAAACCACGGATCCCATCTCTCCTAGGTCCTCCTCCAAAAAGAATGCCAACATCTCGGATCGTTTGAACTCGATTCTCGCCAACTCCGAAAACTGGAAGAGCAAACGCGGAAAGCAGAACGACGCGACGCAATTCACTACCGAAGCCAAGATTGCTCAGCGCGGTTAGTTCGACTTGAAATCCTTTACTTGCCCCCACTGACTGGATTGTTTCTAGACGGACAAAAGATTACCGCTGTCTCCTCCACATCATCCATAAAGAGAAAAATCTCGGCTGCTCCTGTGTCCGAGGAACCTGTGGTGACCATCAATGACGTGTCATCTAATGGGCCAAGTTTGGACAAACTATCGGGAGTCTTGAAGCTGTCGCAGAAAGGATTAGAACCCGAAGTTATTAAGGTTTGGTTTTGCTAGTTAAGTGACCATTTATTGACTGATGATGAAAGATTTTTCTTTTTTTTTTAAGATTTATAAATTTTTCACCAAGAACTTAATATAATATGAACTTCAATCTCTTGACTCGTTTTCTCTTATTTGTAATTTTTTCAAG
This sequence comes from Diplosoma virens, assembly GCA_963680785.1. Classification (NCBI taxonomy): domain Eukaryota; kingdom Metazoa; phylum Chordata; class Ascidiacea; order Aplousobranchia; family Didemnidae; genus Diplosoma; species Diplosoma virens. Next base: position 38,512,058 of record OY796886.1, on the reverse strand, counting down.
CATTTCGACGAACGATTGCAATATGGTTAATCACAGTTGAGTTTATTGTTTTTAGCTTATCCCGTGCGTTTGGGTCATTTGAAAGAACTCTAGTAATGAGTTTATGCGAGATAAAAATCTTTTATTGGTCGCGATCTTTATCAGATCTGCAGTAATCATCCGAAAAAATGAACAAAATTAGCCACAATATTTTTATCGCTAATTCAATCAAATAAAATCGACTTTCACTGATCGATTGTTGTCCGCTTAGAAAACATCCGGGACAACCACCGAAATACCGGACCTGGTCGATGCCGGGTTCGAGAATTTCTTCGCCGCCGTCACCTCCCCCGTGGATGAACCGGAGAAGACACTGACTAACGGAGTTTCGCACTCCGACTCGGAGGAGTCGTCCACTGTCGAGGCTCCTGCCTGGTTACAGGAAGATCCGTTCGAAGAAAATCAAGTAATTTTTCCAGTTTCGTCACGACGCCGTCGCGTTCAAAATGAGATTTACAAAAACTCGCTACTTTCGTCGTTTTCCAACTTAGTCGATTTTGCACGGACCCTCAATGCGTGGGTTATTCGACATCTGTTAAAAGCTTTAACGAAAAGCAAACAATCCTTCGCTCGGACTGAAGAACGAACTGTTGATTTTTCGAATCGCCGGGCTTTTGCGCCCTCTCAATAACTTCCATTTCATTGCAGACCAAATCGAGTTTGTGCGACATCGGGCGGTTAAAGGCGAACGTGAAGCGACCATCGGTCCGCAGCAAGCGATCGAGTCGCAATCCGGTGAGGGCGCTCGCGGCAAGGACCGATATCAAGGTAATCCTCCTCTTTCGGAAATGTTAGCAATCGATCGAGTCATTGCGATTTCCTCCACAGCAATCCTACACCGAGCAGCGATCGAATGTGACCAAGCTGGAACAGCAACGCATCGCGGTCGTACATGGGCACGCTGCCAAGTTCACCAACGCCGCCCTGGCGGGTCTGGCGTACAGGGCCGATTTCAGCAAGGTAGGGGACAATTGTTTATTCTGTTAATTTTAGGTCGCACGTGAGTGAACTGCTGTTTCTTTCGCAAAAAAGGGAATGCTTTTAATGAAAAGCTGACATGTTGGTGCAAGTGGCCACGCCTTTTACTGACAATTAATTAAAGAAATTTAACTTGAACTTCAGGCGGCAATTACATCTTATTTAAACTCGTTCAAACTGATATTTCTGAAAGAGAATCTTAATTGTGGCGTCATAATTCAATGTTCAAACAAGTGTTGACGTAAACAGAATTGTTTTCCACGCGTAAGCATAGATAAAAACTCTTTTATTGACCGCCGATCGAGTGTTGTTTCCGTGGCATCAGTTCACAGAGCATCAGAAAGCGTTTCATGTTCGGTGATTCCCAGTCTTTGACCGAAGGCGCAAAGCGTTAAAATCGTAAAGAGAACAGCCCAGTTGTATGGGTTGTTGATCAAAGAAGATGACTTGATGTTGTTGTATTCAGGTCAGCCTTCGAAGCACCAAGAAGACTTCAGCTTTCAGTGCTAGCGACCACAAGCCCTGGCGCGATAAAATGCTTCTGCGGTAATGTTGTCATTGGTATTTGATTTGCTTTTTTTTTCAAATTCAACTTTGTGCAGGGTCAAAGGGCGTCGTCATGTTCAAACGCGCTTGGTTGCACCCACTGCGAGTTCGTTAAACAGCGGCGATGCATTCTTGCTTATTCTGCCACAGCAACTTTATGCATGGTTCGGTGAATACAGCAACGTCATCGAGAAAGCCAAAGTGCAGGTTTGTTTATTGGGCCAGTGCGCGGATTTTGTTGCGTTCATTAAGTAAATGCAAAACAACAGGGCTAGGTTCATTTTGTCAAGTTGCTTACTTTATTAACGTAAATCATGTTCTAAAGCTCTTTATTTTTTCAGGAAATTGCCGATTACATCATCCACAAAGGCGATATGGGGAGCAAAGCGACATCTCTCATCACTATTAAAGAACACAGTTTCTCCTCGATTCGAGCAAAAGAGTTCTGGAATCTTCTAGGCGGAAGGTAATTCCATTTTTAAAAATCATCTCCAAAAAATGTTCTGGTTGAACCATTCTTCGTCCTTCAATTCATCATCTGCTCATCGTTAATAACTTCATTGGTTGTTGAGCCGTCCTAGTTTTTAATCTGGTTACTGCATGAATCAAAATAGGTTCTTGTATTGTGTTTTGCATAAGAAACAAACAAATTTGTTTAACAAAAAATCGAGCATTTGATTGCTTGAAGCGCAGGTTCGATTATTCTGGATAATCCTTTTGTAAAAAGTTTTTTTAGAAAAAAATTGCAACTCGCGTGTTAACATTTATGCTTTACTTAATTCTGAAGTAATTTCACAAATACATTGGTGGTTTTCAAAGTGCATAATAAAAAAATTGCTTTAGGTCGGAGTTCGAGCCGTCTGGTGGCGCCAAAGAGGACGAGGTCTATGAAGTTAACACGGAAGCTGCGATCAAAAGTTACAAACTGGAAGTGAGTGACGTCATAGTGGCGATTATTCCATTTGGTTTGCCTTTTTATTTGAATTTAGGATTCGAAATTGATTCCCTACAAACCGTCGTGGGGAAAACTACCAACAATGGGCCAGCTGTCCGCGACAGCGACTTACGTTTTTGATTTTGGGGCGGAAATGTACATTTGGCACGGGAAAGAAGTAAGTTTATTTCACCTGTCTGAAATAAACCCTGCTCAAGTTGAAAAGTAGTAGCAAAGCCTTCACGGTTGAATGGAATATGATTGCGGTTTTCTGGAACATTCCATTGAACTCATTCTATTCAGGTCTCGTTTGAAGATCGTCAGCTGGCTGTCAAGCTTGCTCGCGCTCTCTGGGATCAAGGATACGATTATACCGAGCTCGGATTCTGTCCTTTCTCTCCTATCTCCAAATCCTCGACAGATTTGAAAGGCGAGAGACCGGAATGGGGCTTATTTGCCAGGTATAGATTATAAAGATTTTAGATTTTTAACAGTGAAAGTTTTTTAAAACATTTGTTTCAAGATGATTAACATCAATAGCGGCCAAATAACTGGTTTATCCTCAATCGCAATGTTCATTAGTGATCTCATTAAACCTGGGTTCGATTCCAGGTCGATGTTCAGAAAACTGGTTTTCACGTTCACTTAGTTTAGAGGAACAACATGAAGCTTTTTGTGTTAATGGCGGCATCAACCCGCTCTGGTATGCCCACTTCATTAAGGACGTTCGTGGCAAATTAAAAAATCCCACAAAAAGTTCTCATTTAAAATAATTCTTCTCTTATTGGCAGCACTTTTAAGTTGATTGTTTCCTGACAGAGTGAACGAGAACCTGGAAACCGCCCTTGTGCAAGAGAAGTTTGAGGATTGGTCGAACATCGCGCGCGAGATCGGCGACAGGGACGAAATATTGAAGGAGACGTCGAGGGGTCAAGTGGCCACGGAAATGAAAGTGAAGGTGGAAATTCGAATTCTATTTATTAAATGCTTCGATTTACATTTTGAATTTTTCATTTCAGACGAACATTGCACCGGATATGACGTCATGCGACGTAGACAAAATGCATGATCACGTTAGCGTGGGTCCACAGTTACTATTTGAAGGTGAGGATGTATGGTACCTGCTTACGTTGACGCAAGTAAATTTTTTCATTTTCATCTTTTGGTAAAGATTGATCATTTTAATAGAAAACATTACTTATAATACTGTTGAACATACACTGCAACTATTTGTTAACATGACCCTGAAAAAATACACAACTTCTTGCCATACACGCGTCATTGATTTGTGTTAACCAAAAAAATGATATCATGATCGTTTAGTGAATCAGTGCTGTGTTCAGTTGCGTATGTGACTTGTATGTCTCGTTGATACGCCTATTCCAGCAGTATTTTGTGCGAAGTCGCACGTCATCACACATGGAATGTTGCTTACCCTGTTCTAAAATCATCGTTAACTTTCGCATAAAATTATTCATAGCGAAATAGTCGCCAGAGTTAAACCAAGTTTTACCACTTTAAAAGAAATCACAACTGACTTGCATTAGTCAAGTTTTAATTTGACAGGTTATAATGTGTGGAAGGGACACGGCATGATGTATGACGACGATGGGAGAGGACTTGAGGTCCACACCAGCTCCGTTGACATGTGGCATGCCTCCGATAACGCGATCAACTTGCTCGACGATGCCAACAAAGGTGTATTCCACAGGTAGTCTTTAATCATTTTTTTATTTTTATTGTAAATTATATTTGTTGTTTTTGATGTTTTTAGGTGCGAAACCTACGTCGTTAGATGGCGCTATGTCATTTCGAGCACGGGTAAATGGAAAGCAAAAAAAGCGGTTGAGAACTTGAAAAGCGACCCTAAAGGGCGTGAAAGAGTAGCCTACTTTCTTTGGACCGGCAGCGGTTCAAATGTAAATGAAAAGGGGGCTTCAGCTTTGATGGCCACTGAAATAGACAAAGACGGCGGCCCTCAGGTAATGAGAGTTTTAAAATTTTTTGATACAACTAATCTATTGAAATAATTGTATTACTTTCATGGAAGGTGGTTATTAACGAAGGCAGGGAACCTCCAGCTTTATGTCAATGTTTTAATGGCGGCATGATTGTGACCGACGGGAAGAAGGGATCCAGGGAAGGATTTTACAGGTACTTCGTGTTTAAATCTTTTTAAGAAGTTCGATTCAAAACAATTATTTGTTTGCTTTAGTTGGAAGTTGTTTTGTGTTCGAGGGGGAGACATAAAAGATACGATCCTTCATCAGGTGAGCTATGCAACAACCAGTATTCAAACATCGTTCGTTCTTGCTTGCGCTGGCGATCTAGTTGCTGTGCTTGTTGTTTATCCTGTTGTGACGATTGGATTCGAATCTGTGACAAGCGTTGAATTGGCAGGTCCCGTGCAGCGTCTCGTCTTTGAGATCGAGGAACTCATTCGTGGCCCTTCATGGTCGTTCGGCCAAGCTGGTTGTTTGGCACGGGGCCAAGTCCCCCGAGAAGTGTCGGCAGATGGCAGAGGGCGCTGCGTCGATGGTGAGAAGCGTAATTGGGGTTGTGTTTCAATTGTTCACTTCGAGGCCTTGTTTGTTGTACTTGACTTCAAGCTTCTGAGACTGCTTCAATTCGAACTAAATACAGGCTGTTGAAGTTGCTCGACTTTTTTGCAGATCCAGGAAGGGAAGAAAACTTGTCTTGGCTTTCGCATCACGTGTAAATCGGTATCTGTGACAATTTGTGAAGAAGAAAACGAGAACGAGGATTTCATCGAAGGTGAATTGGTAGTGATTGTCCGTCCACTTGAAGATTTCTTTATCGCAACAGCGACGGCAGTCGATTTTTGAATGAACCAAAGTATTTCGTGAAATTGCGTCATTACATTTTTCTTCGCAGAAACATATGATAAAAGTCAAGCACCGGAAATAGTTGACTTGTTATTTTCTTGAAATATCTCATTTCCACTTGTTATTCAGCGGTTGGACGAATGAGAAGAAGCAAGTATTTATCGATGACCAAATCCAAACCTGATCCCATTTCGCGGCCCAAGGCCTGGCACCTTCATCCCGACAGCGACCAGTTTGTGGCCAAAGAACTTGAACCCGTGGCTATGACGCAAGACGACGACGACGACGATGACGTTGTGACGAGCTGCTTTCCAATCACACAGCAGCAACTGAAAGACCTCTCAAAGCCAGGTACGTCATCAGTTTGTTTTCTTGATTTTGCCGGCACCTTGCTGAATGAAACTAAATGGCGCTTTTTGAATTCAATAAGTATATGTGTCTAGAGGTTATCACTTTGATTTAGAATATTGGCTGAACGAGTAATATGTCGTTGTTCTCTGGATTTTTAATTGAAAGATAACTTTTCAAGACTTTCTCTTGAAATGTTTTTATGGAGCAATTATTTTGTTTCATCTCTTTAATAGCATGTGTTCAATTACCAGAATATTTCTTGTAAATTGTAAGCTACACCACATTCTCATACCTACTTGCAGCCCTCGTTTTGCTTGAAAACTCGGAAGGAATTTATCTGTGGCAAAGCGGACTTGCCGAAGAGCTCACTGGCTCCTCCAAGCGGCAGTATGACATCAGCAAGAGATTAGCAATGGAAACAGCGGTCGAATATGCCAAAAGTAAGATACTCTAGAACAGGCATGTGCAACCTTTTTCACTGGAGGGCCAAATACAAAATTTTGAATGATAACGCGGGCCGCATGAATTTTTTTCAGAAAAAAAATAAGTATCATAAAACTACTTTCCTATGAAAGTAGTTTATGTAGTCAAGAAATAGATTTAATGCAGTCCACAACACACGTCTGCGACAGTTTATTGAAAAACTGTGAATAATTATCGATGGAAGATGAGGAAACTAAATTCAGTCAAGCGTATTTAACCACAGATTAATGTGATTTTTGCTGTTGCAGATCTTTGCAAACCTTTGGAATATTTGCTTTCACAGAACTACAAGCAACTCGAAGTTGACTTTTTAAATGTTGGTCCGATAGTTGGCCTCTTTGCTTTCCTTTGCAATACTTCATCTTAGAGAAAAATTACTCGCAGCAATATGTGCTTCCAAAAAGTGAAATGGTTTTCAAGGCATGGTCGACAAGGTTCTGATGCTTCCCCCTAACATAGTTTTTATAAAAGTTCACCAAATCGTTTTCATCAAAGGCTCTTTTCATGTCATTGTCTGACTTCAAATCAATCAGTTCAAGTTGAAGTCGATCAGGGCTTTGATCTACAGCTGTGTTAAATGAGTTGGAAAAAATATTAAAATCACTTTCAAGTTGTCGAAAATCCAAGAAGCGAGCATTAAAAACAGCAGACAATTTTTCTATCATAGTGCCATATTTTTGGTAATTGATATCTTGTTCTTCATCATGTTGCATTTTCAAACATGGAAAGTGTGTAAGCACAGAGTTGCTAAATTGATTTTTAAAAAGAACCAGTTTCCTCTGAAATGATGTAATGTGTTTAAACATTTTATTTGCCAGTTGATTCCTTCCTTGTAGTTGCCCATTTAATTGTGCTAGGTGTTGCGTTACATCGGAAAGGAATGCCAAGTCTTACATCTTTTAAAATACCACTTTACATCTTTTAAAAAATTAACCACTTTACATCTTTTAAAAAAGAGACATTTTGATTTTTAGTTTCCATGAAACATTTGATCGCAATTCTCAAATTCTAAAATTTTTTTAAAGTGGCGGCCCTGCTTAAACAACGAACCGACGAGAAATAAGTAACATCCGAATAATCGCAATCCAGTTCTTTCAAAAAAACCTTAAACTGCCTGTGGTTTAATCCTCGAGAACGAATGTAATTGACACAGTGAACAATTTCTTTCATGATATCAATGGCATCCAGAACTTTATTGCACAAATTTTTCTGATGGATAATGCAATGGTTCAAAACAACTTTTTGTGCTCCAAATGCTTCCAAAAATGTTTTACAAAATCCTTTATGTTTTCCTACCATCGCAGGAGCACCATCTGTCGTGAGTCCTGACAGTTTCTTTGGATCCAATTGATATTTTTTGTCATTTTCAAAACCTCCTGGGTCAAATCCTCTGCAGTTGTCGTTGACTTCATGCTTGCTAGGTCCAAAAATTCTTCTTTGATATGAAATTCATCAGTTACTCCACGTATAAAAACAACCAACTGAGCCGTATCGGTGATATCGGTGCTTTCATCCACTGCTAAGCTGTAATATGAAAATTTGCTTGCATTCTCAGCTAAAATATTTAAAAGATGACTTGAAAGAGCATCCGTTCTACGTCCGACAGTGAATCTCGATAAGCTAGTCTGTTCAATTAAACACTTTTTTTCAGGGCATCCCCGTTCAGCAAATATCATTAGGCAGTGCTTGACAAATTCGCCGTCACTGAAAGCTTTTCCTTTCTCTGCTATTGCTTCGCTAATTTTATAGCTCAATTCAGTGGTAATTTGAGAGTCATCTTTATAAACCGAAATCATTTTTTGTTGTCCCTGTAGCAACCTTTTCAACTTATTGGCTTTGTCTACTCGCAGTTGGCCTAAAATTCCATCATATTGTTTCGAGTGCAGGGAGTTGTAGTGTCGCCTGATATTATATTCTTTTAGACAAGCAATCTTGTTTTGGCAAATCAGGCAAATGGCATTTGTATTTTGTTTAGTAACAAAATATTTTACAAACTATTCGTCATTAAACAACCGCTTTTTATCGTTAATTTTTCGCTTTTTACTCATCATATAATTGGATGTAAGCTAAAGACTAAGTTACTGTTAAAAATTATAGCTTTTTATCAACTGCAAAGAAGTCGAAATTAACACCTGCAACCAACAAATAACATAAGTAAAAGAACTAGCAAATGATGTCAATTACTTAAGCTAAAACTAAATCCAACAGTAGACTATCTATGTAGCACAAACAACTCCATCGAGTATCAACTACGGTACTATACAATGCCACACAGCTTCTTCTAAGTGCTAATCTCGCATTGCAAAGTTATTGCAAAGCAGCATTCTTGCAACACAAAGCGCAACATTGCTGTACACAGCGCGCGAAAATTTCCCTTGCTTTGATGTAAAATGCATCAAAGAATGATGGCTAATATACACTTCTAACATTTTGCTGAGCACCACGCGGGCCGCACGGAACAACCTGGCGGGCCGCAGTGCGGCCCGCGGGCCACTGGTTGCACATGTCTGCTCTAGAACAATAATTGACTTTCGGCACCCCTCAAAGAAGATTAATATTTCGCGACATCCCAAAATAATTTTTCAGCATTTTCACTTGTTAGGACTAGAAGGTTTGTTTAAAAACTAACCCTAACACAATATTACAAACAAAACTTATTCAAATAGAATTTATTAATTAATTATAACATAAGCACATCTCTGTCCCAGAGTAGCGGTATAACGTTCTTCATAATTTCCTCCGTTGCCTGCCTCCGAAATGGTATATATCCACTTCACTATATATAGTGAGCGTGACCAAATGTATAAATCACTGACCGTGAGACACAGAAACGCCGTTAGCACAAAATTTCGCACGATAAGTACCATGAGAAGTGGGGTACGACTGACAAAACAAAATATAAGCCGAGCACGCCGCAACCGCGCATTCGGCATACACGAATCACGACACACTTGAAAGTAAACAAAAGTAAATTTTAATTCTTCTAATACAAAACACACAAGACTTGAAAGTAAACAAAAGTAAATTTTAATTCTTTGCGGCAACCCTGGTAATTAAGTAACGGCGCATTAAGGTTCCATGGCATCTCGGTTAAAACCGCTTCTCTAGAGCGAACATATTATTGGTAACAACAAGCAATGAGAAACGTGAGATGGACCTTGTTGTTTCGGTGTTAGCTGTGTCCGTGAGATCGTGATATTATCTTATAGAGTTTCGTTCTGACGTCACGCCGATGATTGTTCACGAGCATTACGAACCTGTCGAATTCACCAACTCATTTCTCACATGGAAAGAACCAGAAAAGAAGTTGTCCTTTGATGAAAGAGTAAGATTTTGAATTTTTAAACTTATTTTCGTATGTATGATTTTATTGTGAGGACTCGTTTCCTGTACGAGCTTTGACGGGAGTTTTCTTTGTTCTATTTGCTTTTTTTACTTCTTTTCACGTTTAAGCGCAAAGCGAAGCAAAAAACAATAAAACAAAGAATACTCCCGCCAACGCTCGTAGTGCGAACACGAGCCTTGATGCACACGACTTTGGTTCGATGGTGATGGTTGTGAACGTGTCTGCAATCAATCACTTAAATGTTACTCTTTGAACTTAACATCTTCATCGCTAAGGTAGAGTCTAAGTAGAGAACTATGAAGTGTTGTTCCAGAAAATTCAATTCTCGTTTGAAATGGCGAGTTCTGTTGTTTCAGAGAGCGAATAAACCGAAGCCTGTTGCCGATGTATTAGCGACAATCAGCCGCCTAACCTACTCCTTGGAAGAACTGCGTGGAACTCCTCTTCCTGATGGAGTCGATCCCAATCATCTCGAAACTTATTTATCCGCTGCTGACTTTGTCGGGTTGTTTGAAATGCAGAAAGATGAATTTTACAGCTTGCCACCGTGGAAACAGCAGAAATTGCGCAAACAGAAAAATTTATTCTAAAAACTTTATATTCGAAGTTCCTGCTCAAGGGCTTTGTTTCGCACGTTCCACTGTTTTTATTTTGCTTTTATTCGCCTATTCTTGTTGGCCCCCCCTGAAGTATTTTTTCCGAGCTCAAAGCTTCAATGTATCGACGGTTACTGACAATTTTTAACTTCTAACTGCCTTCAAGCGTTGTCACGTGGAGTTGTTTGTTTTTTGTTGCACTAAAATGTCACCAACCTGTTTTACTGTTTGAATCGTTTGACCCTGCTTGGTCTTTTAATGCTGCTGTTCATTAGTTGATTGCCAGGTTGGTCACGATTTACTTTTGTTATTAAAGCAATATTATTTCTTTTGTGGATTATTTGTTGAATCGATGTGATAAAATAGTTATGGTTGCCATGTCAACTGTGTTACAAATTGTCTTTGTGTATTTAATGTATCACTTTATTTTTGCTTCTGAACCATTGAATGAATAAATTTTAGTAGACCCTTTGTTGTCCAGGAGAATCTGGCGTTTTCTAGTCCAGTGCTCACTGTTCAGCAATCTTTTCGTGCCCGCGGCACACTTGGAATATTTTCAAAATTCACGGCACAATCTACACCGATGTCGAAAACCTTTTTTTGGTGTTTTTGAAATGCTGCATATGAAAAATTAAGCCTATGCAAATAAAGTGAAGGTCTTTACTATATTTGAACAGATTGTTTACATCTGAAGCTACCAGGATTGGCATACAATGCATGGATCTAACCTGGATGGCTGCTGATCATAAAAAAAAGTCTTGACTTTATTTTCAAAAGTTTGAATTGAAATTTTTAAGCTTTTATTTTTATGAATGAGACTTTGGGCAAAAAAATTGGTCGCAGAAACGCTTTTTGATTTCAACTACGTACTGTGTTCACATTTTCCGTTTTCCGCGACACAGCAATCCTGGTACACTGCTCTCTAGTCTGTTTTAATTTCCCTCGTATCCAAATATTTATGGATTGTTATGTATATACTCTCATTGTAAACGAGTTCTTGACGAATTCTTTAACCGCAATGCGATACTCGTACAAAGCAGTATGATACGAAGCGTTGAACGACAGAACTTATGCTAATTAGTAAAAAGTGACGTGTTACGGGAACTGTTGTAAAAAGACAGCACTTGAATATTTCACTTGGTCTTTGTCAAAAAAGTTGTAATCCAAAGCGATACAATCCCTCTCACTACGAAACTTTTTCTAGGTCGGTGCTTTTCAATTGGTCGGCCACAGCGATTTTGGGAGGGCCACACTGAGGTAGTGTGATAATTACACTTATCACATCGAGGTGGCGTGATAAGTGTTGAAATAACACTGTATAATTGTTGCTGTAAAAAGAATTTCTGCATAGACCAAGGGTTATTTTTGAGAAGTCAAAGATTGAGGTGTTTGGGCGCATCGAAAGGAAAAAAAATAGCTGTAACGACAGCTATAACAATTATGAAAAGTAAGAAGAAAAGAGGACCTAAAAAACAATCAAAGGAGGTTAAAAAAAGACATGAGAGGAAGAGGGTTGCGAAGAGAACAGGAAAAGAAAAAGACAAGAGTGGAGGCGTGTCTGGAACACTGGCTGCTGGAAAGTTCGTCGTGTCCCTTATTTTGAGACAAAAGTGGGCGGATAAATAAATGCCACTTAACCAACTTCACAACCTTAAGCGCTAGAATCTGGCCACAAATTTATTTAATGACAAAAAATATCTTCACTTTGGTCAATGGTGGGCCGCAACAGTTTCGTTCTGAGTTTTTTCGGCCGCTATGGTAAATAGGTTGAGAAGCATTGCCCTAGAAAAGATTATTTTTGGAAAATTTGATGCGTTCTATTTGAATCTCTTCAGAAGGTTACTCAAGAAAGCTACTCAGAAATAAAGAGTTTTGCAATATAAAAACTCTCTTGTGATTGGAAAAAAAATCTATTTGATATCTAAAAAATTAGCATTTACAAATAAAACTACGTTTTATCAGCCCAAAATGCTCTGAAAGTTGTGCAACGAAATGCATTTTTCGCACACCAGGAAAATGTCTTGATCGCCATTTTGGGTGACAACGATGAGGAGATACGAATGCGAGAAGTGAACAAAGTGCTTACGATTCGTGGAAACTTGCCATCAACGGTTTCATTTGATAATCATAACTTGGTTGACAGTCGCAGTGAAGAATATTCTTTGGAAGGAGCAAAATATGATACCGCCTCAACTGTACGGCTGTTTGAACCGCCCACACTGGATCTAACAGTGAACTCGTACTACAAGATGGTGAATTTAACATCTTGCCATCAGCAGCCTCCGGTAATTGAACATTTAACTGATTTAGATATTGAACAATGCCGGATAAGACCACTGCAGCTCGACCACCCATGTCACAACCAATGTGTAGAGCGCCATGTCAAAATGGTAACAGAGGCCGCAGCACAAGTTGAAGGATTTGAGCGAAGAGATGGGTTGATTCGCCAGAAGATTAAATCTCGAAAACTTTTGAAAAAATTTGACACTAAAGTGCAATTCTGATGCGCTTCATTTTGCGTAGGGTATTTGGTGTACTCTAACTTGCTTTCTTATTTTTCTCTCACTCCTTAGGCAAAACAACCCAATATCAGCATCAACAGTTCGAAAGTAATGAGATGTAACAGATTTTCTTTAAATTACTGAAATACTAAACATTTTATGGGCAGTAAAGCTAGCACGTTCTGTACCTTATGAGTAGGCCTATTTAGGTACTTTGTCTGGTGACCAAAGTTATCCCAAATCATCTTGTTAATATTGTGATTGTCATAATTAGTCCTTATCAGTTAGACATATATCATTTCAAATGTTAGATCAAAGTTATTTTCATACAGCGCAATTTTTGAGTATTGAGCATAAAAAACGGTTTATCGATTATAACTTTTTTTCTTGTGGAAATAGACAAAAACGTTCTCTTAGCACATATAGAAACATGATGATTCTGCAAATTTTGAGCCATAAACTAGAGATGTCAACCGCGCAGCGTACACGGCGGCGCGCGGGCACCGCGTAACTTTTTGATCAAATTTACCGCGCCGTGCGGACACCGTGCAATCGAGAAATAGTTTTGAACTTTTGCAAATTCCGTAGTCATTCTGGAGCTTTAGAAGCAGGATTAAAGCATTTATGTTTAAATAATATTTTTATACTCAACTTCTCTACGTTCTTCCGGTGAAATTTACACACAATTTTTTTTTACACAAAATTTATTTAGGTGTTAAGATCTCCCAATTAGGGGATCGAGCACAAGGCTACTAAATTTTGAGTGAGATAGATTTCTGCCATATCTTTATAATTATTTGTTTTTGGCAACACTGCAAGAAACAGTCAATGAGTCAAAGTCAGGCAATCTGACATACACCTACCGGTAAGCTATTACCAATGGCAAAAATATATTGCATTGCTTCAACACTATTCATTGATTAAAAATTCCTTTACTAGAAAATTTCATTTGGCTTAACTACAAGTTATAATATGTACATTTAAAAATCAATATGAGCAACTGGGACTGCAAAGATGTGGAAGAAAAATTACGAAAAAAAGAGCTGGTGTTACTTAGCCAAAGTGGAAAATCAAGTGTGTGGAAGGATATGGCGATAGTTGCTAAACCAGACGAGACCACTGGTCGTGAAAATGTGTCTACAAGAAAATTAAATTACGTTGCTTGCAAAAAATGTTTAAACTGTTTCAAGTATGATTCACATAACACAGGTACTTCTCATTTGAGCAGACATATTAGTAAATGTAATGGAACAATAAATTCAAATACTTCAGGCAGGCAACTCAAATTGACTTTCCCAAGAAGAAATGTTGCCAGTCAGGCTAAATCTGAAGTTTTAAATGCTGCTGTATCTGTTGTGGTGAAAGACTTGCGACCTTTTTCAGTACTTGAAGGCAGAGGTATGAAAGAGTTTGCTCAAACGCTTATAGACATTGGAGCTAAACATGGAAAAGTAGCGATAGATGATGTGCTACCATCTCGAAATACCATTGCAAGTAAAGTCAAATCAACTGCAAGCACTCAGAAAAGCAATCTTTTGAGTTCACTAAAAATGGCTGTCCAAGATAATTGTGGTTTTGGAGTAACTGCTGATCTTTGGACTGATAATTACAAAAAACTCACTTACCTGTCATCCACAGTGCATTGGCTAAAAAATGAAGAAAGAAAAAACAGTGGATTATTTTGCAAATTGTTTGCAGCTGAAAGGAAAACATCCGACAATATAAGAAATGAACTTGTTAGCAATTTCGCCCAAATTGGAATCGATGAGTCTATGTTGAGTCATGCCACATTTGTTACTGACAGAGGAGCAAACATAAAAAAGGCATTAGATTGTTTTTCATGGTTACCTTGCTGCTGCCATGTACTAAATGTTATTTTGTATCATGCTTTCAAGATGCAACCAGACAATCTACCAATACTGGCAGAAACCCATACTGGTACAGTTTCTGAACAACTAAGCGAATGTGAAGAAATCAATCAAGAGAGCAATGAAATCGATAAAGTGATAAAACTTTTGGACTCAGTTAAAAGTTTAGTGGCTTATCTTAAACGAAGTGGGTTAGCTTCACAACTGTCGACATCCGTTATTCAAGACATTGAAACTCGATGGAACTCAAAACTGGCAATGTTAATTAGTGTATATGAAGTTTTTGAAGAAATTCAGAGTATATTAAAAGAAAAAAATCAAAATCAAAAATTGCAATTTATTGATGTTGTGCTAATGAAGAATCTAATCACATTGTTGGCTCCATTTAAATCTGTCAGCACTGCAATGGAGGGCGACAAATACCCTACGCTGCATGGGGTACTTCTTTGGAAAAAAAAGCTGCTGATTCACTGCCAAAGAAAATTTAGCGATTCATTGGCAATTAAATCTCTAAAGTCCAATTTAACTTTGCTGATCGAAAAAAAATGGAATGATTTTGATTTACATAAAGTGGCTTTATTTTGCTTTCCAAAGTTTAAAAGTTTATTTGTTCTACCAGCATCCATGAAAGAAGAGATAATTCAGCTCGTGCAAAGTATGTTGAGTGACCCGAAGTTTAACAAGGACGATGTTGATGATTACACCGCAACCTCACAAGGTACAAGTGTTGCTGATCACAACTATCAAAAAGCAAAGCGGCGTAAAACTGATTTTGCTTTAGACCTGGGTGATTTTGCAGACGAGCTTAATGATGACAAGTGTGGTAGCACAATAAGCGATGAAATTGCAAAGTATCAACAAGCTGATTTTTCAAGTGAAGACTATTATGCTGAAGGGCATGTTGGAAATTTTGATGTGTTAAAGTTTTGGCATCAAAAAAAAGCACAATATCCTAGACTTGCCAAATTGGCAAACTATGTTTTCTCCATCCCATGCTCATCAGCTGCATCAGAACGCATTTTTTCATGTGCTGGTAGAGTTTATGAAGAAAGAAGAACCAGGCTTCATCCGCAACATATTGATGCAATTGTATTTTTAAACAGCTATTTAAAATAATTGATAAAAAGTTGAGTGAAATTGTCTTTTAAGTGATATGGACCTACAAATTAACTTGTATATTTAATCTCTTGGTAGAGTTCAATAATCAGTATCAGTGTATAGCAACAAACAATATCAATAAATTATTTTAGTGAAATATATATTCTCTTAAACAGTATAGTTGGTCCATGTCACCGATAAAAAAGTGATAATTGATTGCGGTATTCAAACATAGAAATAGCTAATTGCAACAATTTATCTGTGCTGATATAATGCATTGTGGGTATTGATTAGCATCTAGTAGGACTTAGTTTGGCACCAAATGGAGTAGTTTAAAATTGACTCTTTAAAAACAAGTCTTTTTTTTTGTTATCTTTTCTATATACTATTTTACTCAACTTTTACACATGCAAATTTTTTATCAATTTTGCTGTTTTTGAGATTCTTATTATGATTTTTATGTGATCAAGTCTTGATTTGTAACCTTCATACAATGCCATAAATTTCAAGTGATTACATTAATGTAATGTTCATATTTGGTTTTGCAGATACTTAAAATTGCTTTAGATTTTTTAGTTAGTGATTATGTATAATTATCTTGATTCCAAGATCATAAAAGAAGCCAACTGTGTAGAGTCTATTTGGACTATGCTATGCAAAGGTACAAAATTGTAATGTTGATTGTAATTGAAGCAATCTTGAGAAGCTGAGTTGAACTGATATTTTTGCATGGTAACTTCAAGACAAGAGGCAACTGAGCTTTAAGCTGAACTGCATGATATGAAATGTGCTAGTATCTGACGATTCCAGTTTAATAGAAACTAACCAAAACTATGTTTTACAGCGAATTTTAATACTTGCTCTTATGTTTAAACTTAAAGTTTGCAGTGCAGTGCGGGCACAGTGCGGTACTTAAAAAAATTTTGCAGTGCAGTGCAGTTGCGGGCAGAAACCTTGCAGTGCAGTGCGGGCACAGTGCAGGAAAAGTGTGCCCGCGACAACTCTACCATAAACCATGCCTCTACGATAAGCGGTTACCGAGTTACGACATTTTTTGTCAATTTTACCCCCCAAAAACACATTTTGGGGGGTTGCTAGCCCCCAAAGGTAGCAACTCGCCAAAACCAATTTTTTTTAAGTTTTAGCCTATTTGGCAGGATTTAAGAACTACACTTTTTTCAAATTTTTTTTTCATTCCACCCTACTGAGTCACTAAAGGATATAAAATTTCTTTTACCCCCCAAAATTTTACCCCCAAAAAACACATTTTGGGGGTTGCTAGCCCCCCAAAGGTAGCAACTCGCCAAAACCAATTTTTTTGGAAGTTTTAGCCTATTTGGCAGGATTTAAAAACTCCACTTTTTTCAAATTTTTTTCACTCCACCCTACTGAGTCACTAAAGGATATAAAATTTCTTAATTTGATGTTCTGGTATTTTTGTAAACAAAAAAATTTCAACAGGAAAGCAATATCTTGGCATTTTCGAAAACAGGTCGGGGTAACTTGACAGAGCTCTATGTAGGGGAGAGCCTCCAACAGTGCGCCTTTGCGTTTTATTTTTTTATTGTTGCGTAAAATAACATCGTAATTGCATTATCAAAATTTTGTATTAAAATATCAATTTCTCTTTGTATTTTCAGAAATGCTAAAAAAACAGAAAATTTTTTAAAAAGGTTTTTCAATTTTTATGGAAGTAAAGTTAGTTTTTGCTGATAAAAAAATTGTTTTTTTTCATTGCATAAAAGCACTAGGAATTAAGTCAAAATGACATCAATTTCTCCATAGGGTAAAGTAAAGCCTGGTAAAAGATAATAATCGATTATTATAGCTTTTCTCTGAAATCAAGAGTTAAAGTCAAAATGGCAGGTGTTCCTACAGTGCGCCCCCTGGCGCACTGTTGGAACAAACATTTTACATATTATTCTATTGCTAAAGAAACATATACAACAGAATCTTCATATATTCGGCTTTACAAATGAGCTTTTTCTTTTACGCTTGTATTGCTATTCACAGCAAAAGAACTTTTTCTTTCAAAGAAAATTTTATTAAAACGATATGTGTGAGAGAATTGGGACCTTAGTTCAAAAGAAGATGATCTAAACGAAAAATAGTTACCGAATATTGGTGATTTATTCTATAATCATGTTGTTCTCCAAAAAACAAAAAATTATCACTTGAAATAAGTCCCATTTTTCTTACTTTTTGTCCTAAATTCATGGTGTTCTCTAAAAAAAAAGGTCTTCACCTAAAATCTCTCCCTGATTTTCTACTTTTTGTCTCAAACCAGCTCACCTTTTCTAATTTTGTCCCAAAGCAGCGCTGTTCTTTATTTGGTTCAGAAATAAAGGTCATCGTACGAGAATTCGCTGGTCATGCAACGCATAACTTGCATGCCCTGACCGCACGCCACTGGTGTAGGATACCCACAAGTTAAAATGTATATTTTTTTTTAATTTCAAAAAAGTAAAAGTTGTTTATTTATTTGTTTTTTTATTTGCTAATTAAAATAGTTTTATTTTTTATGTTTTTGTGTTTTATTCATAAGTTACATGTTATATGTTGACTTATTAATGGTAAACTTTGCATTTGCTTGTTTAAATTGGTTTTAAAGTTGTTTTGTCTTTCTATATAAGAATAAAAAATATTTTTTTACGTAAGAGTTCCGTGTATTTTGCTGTTACAACAAAGAAAAACTTATGAACAAAAAGAACTTAAAAATTTCATTAATCAGGTAATATAAAGCTATGTTGCTTAAAAAAAAACTAAGTGGCGCAGTGTTGGAACCGTAATGGCGCACTGTTGGACCTATGCTCCAACAGTGCGCCATTTTTTTACTTCATTTTAAAATCAATTTTTTTGAAAGATAAAGACTTTCAACAAAAAGCCTAATTATGCACCTTAAATATCAATTGAATGAGATTAAAATGTCATAAAAATTTTTCATTCATAGCTTTTCAGTTTCCGAAATTTTGAAAAACTCCGAAAAGTGGCGCACTGTTGGAGGCAGCGTCTTTGACACTTTCCTGCGAGTCGGGAGGATAAATATACAGAGAAGATATTGTTCCTGACTAGTTCTGATGCAAATAGACTTAGACACATGTTGTTAAGAAGTTTGACCACATACCCAATTGTCACAGCGACACACTTAAAAATTGGAAAAATGATTCTTACGAATTAAGAAGAAAATCCGTCTAGTTGAAAAGACTAGTCGTGGTTGAACAGCTTCAAGGCAATTAAGAAATAAATAATCGGCTAATTTTAACAATTTTTCACCAATCTAAAGAAGGTTAACATTTCATTTAGTTTGACGGTTATTTCTAACGTACTTTTCAAAAAAGAACTGGACAAAAATGTTGTGAAGTTATCGAAAGCGAGCTTTTTCAAGGATACTTATAAAGTATAAACAAGATTTTTGCCATGAAACGTACGTTTTTATATCTTTTTGTAAGTGCCCCCTATT
Organism: Diplosoma virens; assembly: GCA_963680785.1. Taxonomy (NCBI): domain Eukaryota; kingdom Metazoa; phylum Chordata; class Ascidiacea; order Aplousobranchia; family Didemnidae; genus Diplosoma; species Diplosoma virens. The sequence goes on along the minus strand of OY796886.1, from coordinate 38,493,012 downwards.
CGGCAATGTAATATTTCTCTACCGCTCCCTCACAATATTACTACTGCACATATAAGTTTTATACTTTACAACTAGTCTAGACGTCTTACGTTCTTAACCTTTGACACATTAACCATCTTTTTTTTTTAAATGTTCGAAAAACTGCTTTGCTATATGCTGACACCTCGTCATTGCCATTGGTTAAACTTGTATAAGACATCAAGGAAATGATCCATTTTAGAATCGATGGCTTTCTCTACAGACTACGTTGAGAATCACTTTTCTAGGCCAAAATAACCAAAACAGCATTTAGTTTCTAATTTTATGAAGCACTATATGTAGATGTATTTGTGTACAAATGTGAAAAAAGCAGTATACGCGTATATAGTAGCCTTTCTTCCACGTTTAAACTAAACATTACATAGCGTTAGAATCGTAAAATTATATTTCGAGCGTGTAGAGGCATGGGCTCTTTGCTTGGGATTTTATTTTTGAATCCGAAGTTTTAATACGAGATATACAAAGTTGGATGATTGGAAAAAAAGTCGAGTCAACACGTCGCGGACAAATCCGAGCAGGTGATGCCGGGTTCGAGCCCTGAAAAGTTTAAGTTCTTTAGATTCTTACATTCGTATCCGATGATACTTGCTTCAGTGCGCACGTTTCTCCTAAATATATTTGTTCAACGTCGTTTAGTGCAGTATCTCCTATGAGACAAGAACGTTTAATCCAAGGATGTGGTTCTAGATTTGCTTCTTTGAGAGGTTAAGAGATGGCTACTCCGAGATGTTCATGGAGGACGGATAGCAGCAATAACAAACATCTCTTCGATTACAAATAAGGGGTGAATTAATTTTAAGTTCATTCTTTTTTTCGTATGGCCTTTGGTGCTTTCTATTTTACGCGAAGTCGGCATTGTAGGAAAGCAGCGTGGCAACATTGAGAAAGTTTTCTTATTCGCGTAGATTGAGAATCGAACTAGCGTGTTTCTAAATAAAAGTCAGAGAGTTATTACGTTAAGCTATACTGCCTTCTGTTATAATTGTGAATGAGAAGACGAACGTAATTGATGATTCTTGCAATTTCTTGTCATTCAACTTGTTCTTGTTTATGAATTATTCACAATAAATAAAAATTGCTTATTAAATAAGAAAAACAAAAGTAAAATTTTGTTCAAGTGCAACAACGTAAACTATAATGCATAAATTAATAAAAGTTAATTGCACAGCTTATATAGCACACCAAACATATTTTTAAAATGCTGGAAACACACAGTAATATGCAAAGCGTTTTAAAGAGTACATAGCTGTCAAAAATTGTACCAAAACAAAAGCATTTCTTTGGAAAGAAAGTCATTATCTTAAAGTTCTTGGTTTTTGAAAATTACGGATTATCAAATAAGTATTATTTTTAAAAGACACGAAAGTATTAGGCGTAAGCGAAAACTAATAACATAATGCTAAAATACTTTATCTTTTAAAACTCATTGAATATCAGAACTTTCGATCCTTGAACCTTTAATCAAACCCTGAGAAAATTATTCGACTCGCTTCACGAAACTGCTTGGGCTTCTTAAATTTAAGCAAAAGATAGCGACAAAACGGTTCGATGTGCGATAATTGATGAATAAAAATCAAGTTTTTCTTTTCGTTTTTTAAAAATCTTATTATCGCGTATTTTTGGAAATCAAAAAATTTAAAAGTAGCAATTACAGCCATCATCATATCAACTCTAAAACTCAAATATTCGCGCCAAATATCGAAGACATTCATTTCTAGATTAAGCTGTTTCAAACTTCACAGATGGCCTATAAATCAGTAGTTGTTCAACCCAAGACAAATTTTTTGTTAAAAGTACAATTGAATTAAAAAACACAGTCAAGCGGTGTACTCAAACCTGATAGCAACAAATATATGAGAAGACATTTTAAAAACCACTAAACAATTTATCTGAAGACAAAAGATTTCCACTGAGTTTAATCACAATTACAAAGCAGTGTCCTGAGGAAAATCATCCAACACCTTCTCAAGCCAAACTTTTGCTGAATGCTCAACAGTGGGGCCAGTGCCACCAAGGTACGGTGGTAAAACAGCAGGATCAATAAAACTTTCCAAAGCTTTGTAATTGCCTCCGTGAATATGCATTCTATCCCAAAACTTCTTTTTAATGAACGGGCGAAACATAGTGATTATGACGTCATATACAGTTCCTTCGTTGAGTATGTGAGCTGCTTTAAATCGAATGGGCATGGCATCCTGCCAGACGCTGGTCATTCGCTTGATGGCAATTGGTGAGATTTTGGTGTAAATAAGCAAGCTGAAGTTCTTCAAGTCTCGAATCGACGTCACCCCACAAATTTGAAACCTTTCTTTTTCGAGTACCTTTTCCATGAGAAAAACGCCGTAGGCCATTAGTCCGTTAATATCGGAATTCTCGTCAATTAATCCGCTTCGAGAGAACATCACAGCCGCCCCGTTGTTATCCTGCCCTTCCAGCATGAACATGATTCCTTTTTCAGCTATCGGCCGCATGATGGCGGGGTTTGAAACTTTCTCAAAAACTTCTTTATAATCTCTTCTAATCGAATGATAATTGTGCAGCACATTCAAAGCTTTTTTTTGGTTGAACTTTTTAGCCCTTAAAAACCTAAGCAAAAAACCGTCGTCTTCTCGATACAAAGGTCCATACTTCTCAGCATTGTAGCTGTTTCGGAGCTCGTCAATTGCACTCAAACGATCGTCGTTGCTTCTTGGTTCATTGAGTTCATTAACTGCTTTTTCTAACAACTCTGGAGATAAAGTACATTTGTATCTACCTTCAGTCATCACGTGACAAAATTAACACCAATGGCAGCAACTAAATAAAAACCAAAAACATAATATTAAGACACTTTAAATTAAGTTTATTAACAAAAGAGGAGGAATTACTTTGACTAGTTGTTCTCGAAATGGTCGATACGACCCCAGGGGTAAGGGTTAAAATGGAAGTAAATAAATGTAAGTAAACAAAGAGTCGATGAATAACTATTAGGGTCGACTGAAGCAATATAGCAGTGTTTTTTACCTTTTTCGCAACAATACTGAGTTAAAAACCGTACAACCTAGTTCTAAATCACGCTTTAAAGACTAAATAATTAATAATAAAGAGAAGACTTTTTTGTTTTCAGTTGTTTTTCTTCTCTTGTGAAGATATTCGGGGTCGATAGAAAACATAAACTTGAATTGGGGGTCGACGTGTAGAAAAGTTTGAGAGCCACTGGCTAAGAAGGTCGCTCAAAGTTATTGTCTTCATCAAACCGTCAAATTGAATTGCGATAACAAATGAAGTTCATCTTAAGACAATGTTTATTGAAATTTCTTATTTCATTTTGCATTATGAGTCTACCATTGAATGGCTTGTCGAAGGGGAACATTTTCCGACAAATTTTCCTAAGGGCACAAAATAAACACAATTAAATTCAAACGGAAAATATGTCAGTTGCCGCCGATATAAAATGTTCAAAAAGCCTAGGACAAACTGTTACGCAATTAATTTTAGCTGTTCCTACCACAATGCAACTAGTAAAGAGACACATTATACATCACTTTCATCTTTTTAACCGTCTTAATCATGGCCCTAAAGGAATTACGGTCAAATCATACTACAAATAACTGCAAAATCAAATAAAAAATTTCAACCACACAGCAATTCACATTATCATTGCATCTCCGAAACAAACCGGGACAACTCAAGCTTGTCTTAAACCGTTATTTACAAATCACAGAACTACTACTATTTAAAACAAAACAATAAAAAAGTTTGTTAAACCTCTAATTAAACAATTTCAAAAAGAACTCAATAAAAATAAACAATAAAAAACAGATTAATCCAAATGAAATAGTACAGAACGTAGCTGACAAAACATGATTATGCTACATCACCTAGGTCAGTTTTATGCAATTCAAGTACTGAAGAAATTAATCATTAACAGCACATAATGCATAAACGTTTGCAAAAATTAACTTTCTAAGCTTCAATACACGATGAGAAAAACAGCGATTTTTGTAAATCATGAATTTTCATATTTTGTTCTACCGTTGCTGGCCGTGAAAGTAGACTGAAGATCAAAATAACTCTTCACTTCAATTACTCTGTTTGACCAAGAAACAATAACTTTAGTTGGATAGAGTTATACTTTGATAGTGTTATTGGACTTAATGTGTACATTCTATCGATATCGATATATGTCTTTGCACTTGTTTTATAAGATTCAAAAGCACAATATCTCGAATTTTTATTCAGTTATGTTAGAATTCTGAATACTGCAAGTTAAGGTTAATAACAATCAGCAAGCAACTTGTGGTTTTCTCAACTACCAGAACAAAACCTTGTACAAATATTGACATTTTAAAAAGAATCTTTTATGCCTAGACTTCTGTCAACTTTACATCTGCCACACAACTACACAGGCCTCAAAAAGAAAATGTTTTAAGAAACTTAGTTATAAAGTTTGTTTAAGAACAGTGCTTCCGAAGTTATAAACTGTTAAAAACTATATCATTTATTTGCAATCAGCGAGCTGCAATACATTAATTAAGGAAACAAAATCAATATTCTTAAAATAGGGGGTGCAAATTGCATTAAAATAAATAGAGCAAAACATTAAACAAAAATTCTATTTGTTACTGCTTTAAGAACAATTGTTAATGAGACCAAGTACGTTTTATGGCATTTTCTTTTGGATGTCGAACAAAAAGTGAAAATCAGTTGTTTTTCAGGCTGGCAGTTATACAGTAGTTCTGGGAAACATTACAAAACAATTCCATTTTGAAATAGATTTTTAAAATTAGCAAGTAGCGACAATGTGATTTTCAAAATGTAGGGACACTGCTACAGCTACATCATACAAAAGTAGCAACACTACAACTTGTGCTTGTGTCCACGACTAGTTTTAAACAATTTCAGGCCACAGAAAAATAAGGACCTAAATGTGGCTGAAAAAGATTAATTGTAAATGGGCCAATTCACACTTTGAAATCAAAATAATAAAAAATTTGCTTAAACAGCTCTATTTAAAAATCGGTGTGTTAGCCAGTGTTGATTTTCAAACATTAACAAATGGAATTAGATTAAGCTAAACAGAAATGTGTATTAACATTTTTCGACTAAGCATGATCATTGATCATGTTTACATCAAGCATATGTTAATTCCATACAATTCAAATACTCAAAAAATTACTTATGGAATTAAATATAAAGTAAGCATATAGATACAATTCATACCCACTTGTAAAATCTAATTTTTAAAACTAAAATAAAAATACAAAACCAATTCAGAAATTTTATGCTATAAATTCAGTTTAAGAAAATCACTATAGTCAAGAATGTTCCAGTTTTTTTAACTATTTAATATTTTTAAAATTTTAATCACAAAAATTGATAAAAAATATATGCAAGACTTCAATAATTTTGAAAATACTTAAACACAATTGGATAAAAGTTTAAACGCAAATTAATTTAATGACTTAATAGAGATTTTTTAAAAAGTAAGGTTTAGACAAAGAAATATTTTACACAAAAATAGCGAGAATACAGAAAAATAAGCAAACTAGAAAAATTAGTCATGATTGTAATTTGGGCCTCAAATAAAATTTTAACTATGCACAGTCACTGAACAAACTTTGGTTTGCAAATGTAGTAAGGGAAAAACTATTACAGTATAGAGAAAGTTGATTGGTTCTGCTAAATTTAAGTACATGTTGGCAAATTTTGTTTTGTAGCTGTTGTTATATGAAACCCATATATCAACTTCTGTAGGAGAACAAAAATTCAAAGAACATTTTTTTTATTGCAAGAAATTCAACTTAAAAGAAGCATTTCTCAGTACTGGTTTTGATTCAAGTTTCAAAAAGAGCCTAACCATAGTAAACAACAAATAAAACTGGACCTTTTTTTCATAGTATGTCAAGTAGGGAATAAAAATTATTGATCTTTCAGATAATTTTTTAAATGAAATGGTTTAGGTAGCCATTGACGAGTAAAATATAAAAAATCATAGGAGTTTGCATGCAGTTTAATATCTAAGGTGAAAATTAAGCAAGTTTTCTTTTTTTATGAATAGAGAAATGAAGAGAGAAATCTTTCAAATATTGATCTGTGAAGGCAGGTTTCCTGCAAACAGATGTTAATAGCTTAGAGCCAAATCATACTGAAGAGATCCTTTTTTTTATTCCATCCTGGTGCTGTAAGAGGGGTTCTGAATTAGTTTCACTGTTATGGTGACTTCTTGAAGACACTCCTTCTTTGTGTCAGCTATATACCAGTAAAACACAATTTCTATATTTTTCTTTGTTATAATGTTTTCTCTAGTAAGTGCCAGATGAAAAGCATCAGCTTAATTTTTGCTATCTTAAAATTTTAGGCAATTGCCAGCTTGCTTAAGTTTATGCAAAATATCCAATTTATATATTACATGCTAATAAATAATAAAATATCAGTAAAAAACAATTGTAATAAAAACAAAGACTTATCAAAAATTAGGAACAGTTTGATGAGTTTTGTGTATCAATATTATCTTGCTTAATTGCAGTTTCATCTTTAAAAATAAACGTATGATTTTTTAAATATGGTGACTTCATCACTTCTTTCATTTCTTCATATCTTTTTTCTTTATCCAATTTATGTAACAGTGATAATAATCTTTTTTCTTGCATTAGTGGATAAAAAGCATAGTAAGATGTTCCCAATGCCAAAAATGTTGCTCCAAAGTACATCATGAGATTAAAAAATCTTCTAGTAATCATAATTGCTAAGTTATCTAATAAACACTATTTATGCTTACTACAAGAAAATATTCCAAGTAAACTATCTGCATACCAGTACCATATATTGTTAATGATATTTATGTTTAATTTTTTGAGTAACATTCAACCTTTTTTGAAATTGGGCAGTTGTGACTTATGACCAGAAATAGATCTTCCATTGCACTATCTGGTTTAAATAAGTGGCCCACTTAAATCAGGCCAGTATTTTGTGACTAATTCACATATTTTTTTATTTTCCTTTATTTATTTAATTCAGGTTTGAATAACGACAAACAACCAAAAAAAACAAAGAAAACACAAATTTAGTTCCAGAAAAAACACTAACTTGAAAACTAGTCAATTTAACAATACAAAGAATGAGTGTAATATTTATAATAAGATTTAAAAAATACATCAGAGTGAAAAAGACATTTAATGAGAGAATTGCCTGAGTGAAAACAGCAATTTGCAAAAGAATACATAGATTTTCATAACAAACATAATTATGTTATGCTGAACTTGAGAAGAACGTGGAAAATTATGCAACATTCTAAATGCATCATTATAGGTTATTTTAATCTGGTGATATGAAGATTTCAAATAATTATACCATAATTGACTACAATAAAACTGTGAACAGTAAGAACAGAATAACACATTTTTTACTGATGTGGAACATTGAGAAAAGGATATTTTAAAGTTATTTGCAGTACAATAAATCATTCTAATTCGTGTATAAATATCATCATTGTCAGATAACAAAGTGTTAAGTTTAACTCCTAAATGTTTAACATTATCAGAAAAAGACACAGTATTTGTACTAAGGAAAATGGTAGGTGAAGCTGAAACACAAAACTATTTGGGTTTGAAAATTACATCAACTGACTTATTGCTATTAAAAAAAATTTTAATGCATTTTAGCATAAGCTGTGCACATATCAACAAGATCTTGCAAACCATTTAAACTGGAGGCAAGTAGGCATGTATCATCAGCAAAAAATACATGACTGAGTTTGTTATCTCCAATGTAACAACCCACACAAAGGCAATTTAAGTTCTCAGACAAACTATTTATGTAAAGCAAAAAAGGACTTAAAACCCCACCCTGACAAATACCATTAGAAATATGATGAGAATTAGATAAAACACTGATCCAACACACTTTCATCTTTTGTTCACTGTACCAGAAATTAAGCAAACAAACCATACAAGTGGGACTATTATGATCTACTAATTTTTTAAAAAGGAGTTTGTGATTGACTCTATCACAAGCTTTTGATGCATCTAAAAAACATTATAAACAAGAGTATTATGTGACACATAAATTGAAATTGCTTGCTTAATAAAAAAGGTGCACATGTCAGTGCTATGATTAGGTTTATAACCAAACTGATTGTCAGTAGTGAACAAATAAGAAAAAAATTTTGACAGAATAAAATGTTCATATTAATGACAGTTGCAACTGCTATAGGTCAGTAGTTTCATATATAATTAAGATTAGCATTTTTACTTTTAAGAATTGGAACAATAACAGTGTCCAAACATTGCAAAGGAATAAATCCTTATGTCATACACACACTTTTAAAAATAGATACCATGGGACCTAAATAGATAAGATGCTAAGCTGAAATTTGATTCTTACCAGTTGAGCTACCCAATAATAATTTATAGAGTAATGGGCCACAACAATTAACATCACAGCACAATAACTCACAATTTAAATAATTACTTTTAGACTTTATTTGTTGTTCAACAAACACAATATTTTTAGCACTACTTTTATGAACAGTTAAAAGATGACAGTATTGATCTTGCCACATTTCAGCAATTTTTTCACTACCCACTGCATCACCAATATAAAGTAAAAGAGCTTGCAAATTATCATGACAAATTCTTTTTACTTTTCTCCAAAAAGATTTTCTGTCTGTCAGTAATGGTGAAGCAAGTTGATTAGCTTGATGTTTTTTCTTATTTTGCCTGCACCTACATAAAGCTGATTTGAAATTTTTGCAACATTCTTTCATTTTGTCACATAAGAAACCATAACAAGGCTTGTTATGACTCTTCCAAGTTAAATAAAAATTTCTAGCTTTTTTATAATAGTGTTTTACGTTCTTGTTCCAACCTGATATTAATTCATATTTCTTCTTTGGTATAATTTTTTTTGAGAAAAACATTATCAATAGCTTTCAAAAGAGCTTTTGTAATTTGTAAATATAATAGGGTAATAAACTGCCTGTGACATGCTGATTCACACAAACAATTTTTACATGAAATAACATCATCAGGTTGAAAAATACAGGGTCCGTCAAAATGATCTGACACATTTGTAGTTTAAATAAAAGACAGAAAATGTAAATAAACAATAAAGTGTTTTTATTTTTGAAAAGTAGATATAATGCCATTTTGTTTCATTTAGTTTTAAATATTAAATCGGTCAAATGGGAACCGTTATTATCCACACACTGTTGAAGACGTTCACGAAAGTTGTCTATAACTCGGCGGATCATTTCATGTGGAATGGAGGCAATTTCTTGACGAATCGCATCTTTAAGTTCTTCAATAGATTGAGGACGATTACTGTATACCTTTGACTTGAGATATCCCCAGAGAAAAAAATCGCAAGGATTTAAATCAGGTGAACGGGTTCGTTTGTTTGTTTTGATAAATGTTTCCATAGTGAAAGCGCGATGCTTACCAGTCCAATTCATGGTATCAACTAAACCACTAAAAATTTAAACAAAGTTACAAGTACAACTTATGGTATCAACTGAAAAAGAAAAAAACAAAATGGCATTATATGTACATTTCAAAAATAAAAACACTTTATTGTTTATTTACATTTTCTGTCTTTTATTTAAACTACAAATGTGTCAGATCATTTTGACGGACCCTGTATTTAACAGCTCACTTTTTAAATTAGTATAATATCTAAATCTTTCCTCTTGAGTAGATTTTTTCTACATTAGCTTTGAACAAGTAGAAAAATGATTATCAGGAATTGATTGCTGAACAAAATCTAAGTTATTAAAGTAAACAGCAAAAGGATGGTGATCAGAAATGTATTCATATATAATAAATATTTTACAAATGAGTTGATGTGCAGAGTAAGTACAGATACTTTTAGTACTAAAAGTATCTGTACTTACTTATGAGTACGGATATTTTTAAATTTGATTTCAATGCTTACACATTATATTAGTTTCTGATAAGTTTTTTGTCATTATTGGTCAAGTAAATGTCAAATAACCTTTCAATATGCATTTGTCTAAACCATTGGTTCTCAAAGTGCTCCGCGAGAGAAACCTAGGGGCTCCGCGAGCTATTCGTTTACTTAGTAAAATACTGACTTGGCTAATTTTGCAACTGTCCAAAGAAGCAATAACAACCTACAAGTAACTTCAATTAATCCGCAATTTGAATATTTTTTAAATACAAAGCAGCAAATACATCCGTATACAGCAAATACAGCAAATTTAAGTGAAGACCTTCTTTTTTTTTTTTTTTAGAGAACACCTTGATTTTGGGACGAAAATTGAAAATTAGAGACTGAATTTAAGTGAAGACCTTTTTTTTTTAGAGATCACCATGATTTTAGGACAAAATTGGTTTTTCGTCTGAGAATCTCAGACAATTTTTTTGTCATATCCGAAATGTACTATAAAATAATGATTTGGGCAAACGTCACAAAATTTGGGCAAAACTTCATTGCCCCCCCAAATTTTTTTGGGCTGGTACGGCTATGGTAAGTAATAATTCTATTTGAATAAGGTACATGACGGCGTAAGTATTGTTTATAAGTGGTTAAAGGTTTTTGTTATTATTGGTAAATTATTTTGATAAATATTTAAACAATGGCGAACCAGAAACTTGATGAAGTAATGGAACTGTTGAACAAGGTCAAGGAAAGACAGGATAAGTATGAAAAAGATTATTTAAAAAAAGACCAAGATACTGCTTCTTGTAATTGTTTTGCAGGTGAAAAGGAAAAAATGGAACAGCATCAAGAACTTATGAAATTATCAACTATTATTGATTCTATTAAAGTTGAAGTTGGACAGTTGGCAGAAATGGTGGAGAAACAGGAACAATATCTAGATGATTTAGAGCAATATGGAAGATCTAATTGTCTCATATTGCATGGGAACAATATAGATCACAGGATAAGTAGCATGGATGTTGAGAAGTATGTGCTAAATATATTAAATACCAAATTAGATTTGCCTACTAGTATTAGTGACTCTGATATTGATATTTGTCACCCTCTTCCTTCTAAAACCAACAAAAAACCAATTATTATTAAATTTGTTTGCAGGTCAATAAGGAATATGGTATACTCGCATAAGAAGAACTTGAAAACATCGAATGGACCCAAACTATCAATTACTGAGTCATTAACCAAAAAAAGACTAAAGATTGTGGAGGAAGCCAGAAAGGTATTTGGTTTTGGCAATGTCTGGAGCATGAAAGGTATTGTATACTGTTCATTCAAAGGTAAGAAACAAGCTATCAATAAACTATCCGATATTAGTAAGATAAGATTTTCTTTTTAATTAACTAGTAATTTTAATAATCAAATTAATACAGTACTTGATTTAACCTTACCACGACACATCATAATTTTCTTTATATTAACCTTAGCTTATCTTTATATAACTATTCATTTTATACATCTAAAATCAATTTAAAATTTGTGTTTTATTTATTTGTATTTTTTTTTACTTTTTGTTTATTTTATTACTTATTATTAATTATTTAGTTTAATTTTTTTTTTTGTTTTATATATATATAATTACTCATTTGTGCAACATAAATCTTAAGTATTATGACTTTGAAAAAACTTGTATGTCAATTTTGCCAAAAAACAATTAGAAAAGACTTTGTGCCTATTCAATGCCAAACATGTTTAGCTCACTTTCATAAAAAATGTGCTAAAATACTTAAGAACCAAGCAATAGCCTCAAATAATTTTTACTGTAAATGTAGTTGTTATGAACATAAAAATTCCCTTATTTCACATAATTCTGGTAAAGAAAAAATTGTAAGTAGTCAACCTGAAAAATATGTTAATGCTGAAAAATTAAATTCAATCTTTGTTGATGACAGTAATTCTGAAAATAAAGAACATGATAATTTAATTGGCCCAAATAGTCATCACTTTCAAGAGCAATACTTGGAAATTCAATCTACAAAATCATTGATCTTTAATAAAAAAATTTGTAATAGTTTTCTTATTATTTGTGTTAATATTAGGTCATTATCCAATCCTTTAAATTTTAGTAAATTAGAAAGCTTTGTTCATAATCTAAACCCCAAACCAGACATAATTGCTGTGACTGAAACATGGATTCAGAATAATTCATCTGGCTCATACTGTAATCTTGAAAATTATAATTTTATCTCTAACAGCAGAAAAGTTGCCAAGGGTGGTGGAGTTGGTTTGTATATTAAAAATTGCCATAAATTTAACCTAATTGATGAATTGACAATAATGAATGAAAAAATTTTTGAATCAATTTTTATAAAAATTCAATTACATAATGAAAATTTATTCTGTGGTAACATTTATAGATCTCCTTCTAATGACAATCATTTAAATGAAAACTTTTTGAATAATCTTTACAATTGTATCCATAATAGTAATGAATCACTAAACAAATGTTTTATCACTGGAGACTTTAATTATGATTTATCAAATCAAGATAATGAACATGTATGCAATTTTATTGAAATGATGCTTGAAGGTCATTACTTCCCAGTTATTAACAAACCAACTCGCATCACAGATTCAAGTGCAACAGTATTAGACCACATCTGGACAAATTTACACCAACAGCAAATAAAATCTGGAGTCATTTTAAATCCACTTTCTGACCATCTACCAGTATATATGTGCTTTAATCTTAATAAACAGAATTTGTATAGACCTCAACAAAAAAGATCTTTTACCCCCCAAAGTATAACCAAGTTTAATGAAATGTTAGAAAATATTGATATTAATGCAATACTAAATGAAACTAATCCTAATTTAGCATTTAAATTATTAATGGACAATTACAAATCTACTTTTAACTACTGCTTCCCTTTCATCAAGCAAAATATTGAAAACAAAAATAAACAGCCATGGTTTGATAATGATCTTTATTTATTAATGCTGAAAAAAAACAAGTGTTTTAAAAAGTTTCTGAAAAACAGGAGTGTTTTAAACAAAGCAAACTTTAATAAAGAAAGAAATAAATACAATCGCGCCTTACAAGAAAAAAAACAGAGTTATTTTAGACAAACATTTAAGAAATTAAGTAATAATTTAAAAGAGACCTGGAAAAATATAAACAAACAATTAGGTAAAGTTAAATCATCAGTATGTTCTTCCATATCCATAAACAATAATTTGGTAAATGACTCTCTCCAGATTACTAATTATTTTAATGATTACTTTGTCAATGTTGCAAATAATTTAATATCAGATTTACCCCAAACATCTCATAGTTTTCAAACATTTATGCAATCTCCCACATTGAGCACACTTTATCTCTATCCAACTAGTTTAACTGAAATAAAAAAATTAATCAGTGACCTTCAGCCTAAAAAAAGTACTGGCATTGATGAAATTCCCCCAACTATTTTAGAAAGCACACCAGACAATATATTAATAGCTCTGACACATGTGTTTAATCTTTCGTTAGCTTGTGGTGAATTTATCTCTGACTTTAAAACTGCAAAAGTAGTACCAATTCATAAAAAGGGTAGTGTAACTAATGTATGCAATTATCGCCCAATCAGCTTACTTTGCTCCATGTCAAAAATATTGGAAAAGTTAATGTACAATCGTGTAGTATTATTCTTAAAAAAACAAAACTTTTTTTATAAATATCAATTTGGCTTTAGAAAAAATCACTCAACTAGTCACGCAACTTCATTATTAATTGAAAATATTGCTGAAGCTTTTGAAAACAAAGAACATGTACTTGGCATATTTCTTGATCTATCTAAAGCATTCGATACCATTGATCATAAAATTTTATTATCCAAATTATGGCATTGTGGAATTCGTGGTGTAGCGCATGATTGGTTTTGTAGCTATCTTAGCAACAGAAAACAATTAGTTGAAATAAATAATATTTGCTCCAATACTAAGTCAATAAAATATGGTGTCCCTCAGGGTTCAATTTTAGGCCCTTTACTGTTCTCAATTTATGTAAATGATTTAAATAATTGCTTAACCTTAGGAAAATGCATTATGTACGCAGACGACACTAACATATTTTTAAAAAGTAATTGCTATGAAACCTTATATGAAGCTGCAAATAAGGAGTTAGGGAACATAGATAAGTGGCTTCTGGCAAATCGGCTATTTCTGAACACTGACAAAACACATTATGTGATCTTTCGCACACCCAAAACAAAGCCTCCATCAAAAAAACTGACAATTTCAATTAGAAATAAATTTATCTCTCAGCAACCAAAAACGAAATTTTTGGGAATAATATTTCATGAACATTTAAGTTGGAAATTGCATATGAACTTTGTTCTACGAAAAATCTGCGTAAGTTATGGTACTATCAAAAAAATTTCAAAACACTTTGACAAAAAAACTTTGCTTGTATTGTATAACTCCCTGATAATCAGTCATATAAGATATTGTATTATAACTTGGCATATTGGTAATAAAACCACAGCCTCAAAAATTCAACGAATCGCTAATAAATTCATACGATTAACATTTGGATTACATCATAGAGCTAACGTTACTGACATCTTGCGAAACAACAACGTAATGACAATTGATCAAATAACCGAATTAGAAATAACTTGTTTTATGTACAAATATATAAAAGGCATGTTACCACCATGTTTTGATCATTTTTTTTAAAATAACCTGATAAGCGACAAATTCACTAAATGTACAAGAAGCCAGACCAAATTCTATCCTTCATTTTGTAGATTAAATGTAACTAAACAATCTTTAAGATACAGAGGTCCTCTTGCTTGGAATAAAGTCCCAACAAGCATTAAACAGATAAAATCATATAGTAAATTTCGTACAGAATTTCAAAAGCATCTTATTGCAACGTAATTTTTAATGGTAATAGACTTCATAAATTTTAAAACTTCTGCTGCTGGTTTTTTATGTTACAGGTAACTCCACCAAATTGTACAAAGAAATTGAAGGTGATAAAAGCCCGATGCGACTTCAAAGGCAACATCCAGATCATTTCGGCCCATCCAGTTCGATGAAAATTCACATAATTTAATTATTTTGCACCTATTCTTGTTCACTATTTGTATGTTCTATCTTATGCATATAAATTTTTTTTTTTTTTTGTCCAGCCATATGCTTTTGAAATGGTCCTTTTGACCCGTGGCAGGATTTCTTTTGGTGGGTTTCTTTGCCTGCCTGACCCTTTTGGTCCAGACCCTTTTGGTCTTTGAGTTTGTTGTTTCTCCCACCCATGATTACACAACATTCTCTGACTATGGCTCGGATGTGTGTATTAATTATCTTCTTTTCGCTTTCCTTTTCTTATTAACATCACATCGCTTTGTTCAAAGGTACAGCGACCATGCACAACTGACGTTGTGCATGTAATAACGTACTTCGTTTAGTCGCTGCTTCCTTATTCACAATCTTTATTTCTACATGCACTATGATTAATTTCAAGTTGATTGTGAGTAAAAATGAAATAAATAAATAAAAAAAAAAAAAATATGTTTTTTTTTGTTTCTATTTTTATAAATTTATTGTGGGGCTCCGTAAATAATGGTCAACCTCTTCATGAGCTCCATAACAATAAAAGTTTGAGAACCCCTGGTCTAAACCAAAGTGCCTATAAACATTATGTCATGTGGCAACGTGGTCGAGTGATTAAAGCGCCGGACTCGTGACCACACGGTCTCGGTTCAAAACCCATTCGTGCCATTCTGTTGTGTCCTTGGGAAAGACACTTTAAGGCACATTTCCTACTTGGTGGTCCTGGCAAGCAGTTTTAAATTACAGCCATATCTCTATTAAATTACAAGCGGACAGCAATATCTTGGTATCTCCGGAAGCAGATCGGGGTAATATTAGCGCCTCCGTCGCTTTCCTGCGAGTCAGGAGGATAAATACAGAGATAAAATAAAAATAAACAAAATGTAACGAATTGGTTCCCATTGAGACGTTACAATGCAGTCATTTTGTGTCCATTATCATTCATACAATAAATCAAGACTTGCATCTTTTTCTTGAAAATAGGCTACTTTTTTTAAGTCCTTGAATAAACAAAGTATGCTTATAAACAGTAATAACCTTACAAAAGGGGGCCCGGTAAAGAAAAATAGGGGGCCACTTTTTAGTGTGCCAAGTTTTTTTTGTCCCAAAATAAAGTGATCTCTAAAAAAAGGTCATCGCATTTAATTTATGTCCAAAATCTCCATTTTCGTCTGTTCTTTAAAAAAAAATTCATCGCTTTTCTAAAAAAAAAAGGTGTGTCCACTTTGTTCATAGCCGTACCAGCCAAAAAAATTTGTAGGCTATAAAATTTTGCCTAAATTTTGTGACATTTGCCCGAATTATGATTTTCTATTAATAATACTTTACAGATATGAAAAAAAATTGTCCGAGATTTTAGAATAAAGACCAAAAAAAAAGTCTTCAAATTGAATTAATCAAAGATTTCTCCATTTTTGTCCCAAAATCATGGTGTTCTCTACAAAAAAAAGGTCTACACCTAAATTTGGTAACTGTTTTCCGCATTGGCTAAGGCTCCGTTCGCTCCTACTAAAGCCATTTCTTGCAAAATTAATAAAAAAAAGCTTCGGCAGCGTGGTCAAATGGTTAAAGGCTTAAAGCACCGTGCTTATGATCAACATGGTCTCTGTTCAAAACCCACTTGCACCATTTTGTTGTGTCCTTGGGAAAGACACTTTAAGGCACGTTCCCCTGCTTGGTGGTCTTGGCAAGCAGTTCTAAATTAAAGTCGTATCTCTGTTACCAATGATGTACTCGAGATCACATGATTCGAGACCGAGACCGTAAAATTTTTTCGAGACCAAGACCAAGATCGAGACCAGAAAATTTCGAGACCTAAGGTTCGAGACCGAGACGAGAAACTATCGAGATCGAGACCGAGATCGAGACCAGAATATTTTTCGTAAAAAAATTTAATTTATTAACGACATTAATTTTTATTTTTCCAAAAATCCAAAGTTACATTTCAAATAAACTAACATCCCCAGCATGTTATAAGAAAGCCGTGCTCTATGTGGTCGCATGAAGAAAGTCTTGTTTATCTCACAATACCCCAGCAAATGCGCAAGTCCTTTATATACGGCTGTGCGTTGCTTTAAAGTCAGAATTTTTTATTAGCAAAAAACATCTAAAGCCCCGTAACAAACGGAATAGAGATAATTTGTTCAATTTAATAAATTATGTTTTAGCTAATCAGGTCACAATTATAAAAAAAACTTTATACTATAGAGCAGGGTTTCCCAAACTGTGTGCCGTGAAAGGGATTAAAGTTTGCCGCAAAATTTTTGTGTTTTTGACAGAAAGCCATAGAATAATTGGTAGATATTGGGTGAGGCGAATGAGGCAGTTACCTCGGGCCCCCTTGAAAATACCGCATATAGTTTCATTTTGCTGTATATGATTTTTTAGAGATCACCATGATTTTGGGAGAAAAATAGCGAAATATGAGATCAAATCGAAGTGAAGACATTTTTTTGTGTTTTTTGAGATCACAATGATTTTGAGAAAAAAATAGCGAAATATGAGATCAAATCGAAGTGAATATAGTTTCTGTATGTAAACTTAAAGAGTGTATAAAGTAGGCTTTCGCCTTCATGAAGTAAGTGTGCCGCAGGTAAACTCAAAATTTATTAGTGTGCTGTAGTAATAAGATGGTAAACGGGAAGGTATTTGTCCCAAAACGCCTCCAGGTCCAGCACTTTAAATTTGTCCTTGGCTGCTGAGTTAAATTTTAACTTCAGGAACTGTTCTTGTGCTCCATCAAAAATGTCGCCTATTTCGCACTGTAGTATATATTTTGCTTCTCATCCATAGGAGAATTTTATTTGATTAAATTTTTTTTTAAATCAGATAAATGAGTTTTATTTGTGCTTTAATTGGGACTCACAGTTACCGTTTGTGAAAGCAAAATCCAATTAAAAAAAGCTTGCTGGATTTTGTTGTTCAATTTGATTCTTGCTGAAGTCAAGTTCCCTGTCATTTTGATTATCGAAATTAATAAAGAATGTGTTGTAAAACATTTTAACAATCGCACGTCCTTGAAAATTTATGCACGCCTCCCCTTTTAAGAACCACTAAACTAAATCATTTATTGACTATGTTTACTCAAAAATTTTTGGAGGCAATAAAAGGCTTTCAATTTTATTTCGCAAAGGGAGTTGCTTATGGTGAATAAAGCAGTAAATCATCATCACCACATTGTTATAGTATGTGACGTCATAGCGCACGGCTCTACTGCCTTCTTCTCTCTGGTTTGTTAAGTGTGGTTAACCGCGTGATAAATTATTAGTATAACTTACAGATTCAGTCGTATAACTATCGTGTAACTCCGTATAAATAAAAGAGCTAACTGCAGATACTAGTGGAACTCATAACATGGCGTCGTCGGCAGTCAGCTTATAAATTCGTTTAAAGAAAATAAGCTTACGAACCATTATAAAAGTATACTGCAAGTTTGTGATCGGAGATTTGTAAAAGATTGAAGATAAAAGAGACATGGCAAGAAATAATCGAGAGCTGCAAGCAGAATTAGAAGCAGCAAACAAACGTATAGCCGAATTATCTCAATCTAATCAAAACGCGAATAGTAATATTAATAATGATGAACCTCCTTCTTGGTTAAAAACTTTTTTAGAAGCACAGTTGTCAATGCAAAGACAAACACAAGAACAGAATGTCGAAAGTCAGCGACAATTACAACAAATAATCGAACGATTTTCGCCACAGCAGCTGGCCCAATGCGCGAACAGCGAGAGAAGCGAATCACGTGAGCAAACCATTGACGTCAACAATTCTAACAACGAGGCAAGGCGAACCAAAGCGGACGCACAAAAGCCTTCGACACTGCAGGTGGGAATTTCGTTAGCTGAATTTGCGAAATGGCGTAAATCATACAACGATTATGCTACGGTCTCGCTTGCAACAGAGCTGCCATTGAGCAGTCAGTTGGCATTGCTTCGCGGTTTTTTTTCGATGGACATGCGAGAAGCCGTAGAACACGTACTTCTTATCCCGGATGATACGAACTTAAACCAAACGAAGTGTTAGACAAAATTAAAAATTACATCCGGAGTCAAAGAAATATAGCGTTAGATTGCGTCGCATTTGAAGAGAGAAAGCAAGCGGCTGGCGAAAACTTCGATTCGTTTTTAATCGCGATCAAAACTTTGGCAAGAGACGCAGACTTGTGCAATGAATGTTTAAATCGTCGTTTAGTTACAAAAATCATGTCGGGAATATATGACAAAGAGACTCGAACAAAGCTCCTAGCCATGTCCCCATTACCTGATCTTCAGACCGTCACTGATTTATGCAGATCGGAAGAGTCAGCAAAACTAGACGACGCGCGAATAAGCCGACAGCTGAATGAGAGAAGAGCGTACCAAAGCAAATTTCGCCGAAATTTCTCTAAATCTAAAGAGCGCACTAAAACGCCCTGTACAAAATGCGGTAAAAAGACCTGCCCACCAAAAGGTCAAACCCACTGTCCCGCAAAGGATACAGAGTGCTTAATATGTCGCAAAAAAGGTCACTTTACATCAGTGTGCTTTCACAACAAACCCGGGTTCAACAGACGCGAAGAAACGAAGAAAAAGTTAACGGGACAAATAAAGCGTAGATACAATGCTAATGCAAATTTCGCTAACTCCGCGGCGCCCAAAATAACTGTTAATCTTTTTTCTCTTAAACATCGTAACCCGTTAGGTTCCACAGAAGCTACACCAGACACAGGTGCTGAAGCAAGTCTTGTTGGGGTAAACATCATTCAACGGCTCGGAATAGATCTTGCTAATCTAATGCCGCCAAATCAAGACACTCTTAGTGCAGTAAATCGGCAGACCGTAACATGCGTAGGGACCTTCCCATGCATCATCGAATACTGCGGCCGATTCGTGGAAGAAACCATTTACGTCTGTCCTGAGGTAGAAGATTTTTTGCTTGCTTGGTACGTATGTCAACAGGTTAACATTCTACCTGACACGTATCCTCAACCGATAAATTCATCAAAAACACCTCGAAAATTAGCAAGCATATTAAAAGCAGAGAACACAAGATTCATTATATCAGAGAACCCAACTGAAGCAGAAATTAATAAAATTGAGAACAAGTTGATAAAATCGTACAGCGATGTGTTTTCTGAAGACACAACATTACGGGAAATGAACAGTAAACCCATGAAAATTTCCTTGAAAGACGATGCTGTTCCATTTGCTTTACCTGTTCCACGCCAAATACCTTTAGCTTTCAGAAGGATGGTGAAGACAGAGCTTGACCAACTTGTACAAGCCGGAGTCATTGCACCAGTAACAGAAGCAACTGATTGGGTGCACCCTATGGTCGTTGTACAAAAACCCAATGGTGGAATTCGTCTCTGTATTGATTTGCAGAAATTGAACAAATACATACGCCGTCCATATCATCCATCTAAATCACCTGCTGAAGCTATTACGAATATTTCTTCTTCGTCTAAATTTTTCTCAACATTAGACGCCACTAAAGGATACTGGCAAGTACCTTTAGAAAAAGAAAGTCAAGACTTTACCACATTCATTACGCCGTTCGGAAGATTTAAATTCCTTCGAGCTCCGATGGGACTAGCTTCTTCTCAAGACGAATATTGCGCAAGAGGCGATGAAGCTCTGCAAGGCATTGAAAAAGTCGAAAAAGTGGTAGATGACATTCTTATTCAAGGCGAAACTGCACAGGAGCACTTGAATACCGTAGTGGCTGTACTAAACAGATGTCGAGAACACGGTATTACTCTTAATCCGAAGAAAGTGCAGTTACTACAAAGTGCTGTGAGATATGTCGGATATATAGTGAGCAGCGACGGTATTAAAGCAGACCCCACAAAAATTGAAGCAATCTCTGAATTCCCTGCTCCAACAAACATAACTGAATTACGATCTTTTATGGGCATGGCAAACCAGCTGGGCGGATTTACTCACCTACTCAGTGAAGCAGCAGGCCCACTTCGGGACTTGCTCAAACCAAAAAATGCTTTTCTCTGGTCACCCCAGCATGAAGAAGCATTTACAAAGACAAAAGAAATTCTTTGTAGCCCCCATATTTTGGTTGCATTCGACCCCAATCTGGAAACGATGCTGCAAACAGATGCATCTCGGTTGAAAGGTCTAGGTTTTGCACTTTTGCAAAAACATCAAGAAACGTGGAAATTGGTTCAAGCAGGATCACGTTTTATAACTGAGACTGAGGCCAACTACGCTATGGTTGAACTGGAATTGCTCGCTGTTGTTTGGGCTATGCGTAAATGCCGCATATATCTGCAAGGTTTACCCAATTTCGAGCTGATAGTAGATCACAAGCCATTAGAGTCAATCTTGAATACCCAGACACTCGATATGGTGGATAATCCTAGGATTCAGAGACTTAAAGAAAAACTCAGCGCCTTTATATTCCACACCACCTGGAGAAAAGGCAAAGACCATGTGATCCCCGACGCGTTGTCACGAGCACCGTGCCGCGACCCAGAACCAGAAGATATCATAAACGTAGACACAACCAGAATGATCTGCAAAAACGTTTCTACAATTCTGAGAGGAAAAGACCCAGAAGTCACAAAAGAAACATTTATCGATCCAATGCTGGAAGACTTAAAAGAAAGTACTCAGCAGGACGAAGCAGCACAACAATTAATCACTGCTATTAAAAGCAACTTTTCAAAAGGAAACGAATATCCATTAGCTCAACCTTTCAAAAAGCTGAAAGATCAGCTTACTTTCGAAGATGGATTAATTCTCCTGAACAGCCATCGCATTGTGGTGCCGGTACAGAAAAGAAAAGAAATACTGACAAAGCTACATGCCTCACATCAAGGCATCGAAAGAACAAAACAAAGAGCGCGTCAAATAGTGTACTGGCCAGGAATCAATAGCGACATCAAAAATACCGTTGAAGCCTGCACGAAATGCCAAGAGCACCAACCAAGCTTGCAACAGGAACCATTACAACGCGATCCCCTCCCATCAAGACCCTTTGAAGACGTATCTGCAGATTTATTTTATCATGCCGGTAAGACTTACCTGGTTTATGTAGACCGTCTGTCGGGATGGATTAAGCTCAGCGAGTTCTCTCATGACCCTAGTTCACATCAGATAATCAGCACTATAAGAAAATTTTTCGTGGACACAGGGGTACCAGTACGAATCAGAACTGACGGAGGACCGCAATTCACATCAAGCAAGTTTCAACAGTTTCTCAAGAAATGGGGAGTAACTTCCACCATAAGTACTCCACATTACCCACAGTCAAACGGACACGCAGAAGCAGCAGTGAAAGCCATGAAGCACCTTGTTGCCAAAACTGCTGAGCATGATAGTCTCGACTGCGATGAATTTAGCAGCGGCCTAATCGAATGGGTTAACACACCCAAGGCCCATGGGCTATCACCAGCCGAAATTTTATACGGCGCCCCGCTACGTTCAATCGTCCCAGCTAAACTGAAGTATTTCAAGGAAGATTGGCAAAACAAATTCGACAAGTGGGACGCAGCTTTATCAAATCTACAAGTGGCTACAGAAACCGAATACAATAAACGCGCAAAACACCTCAATCCACTAAAAATCGGACAACATGTTCGAATTCAAGACCGTATTACAAAAAAATGGTTGCGATCGGGACTCATCATCGGCGTCGGGAGAAACCGCGACTACCACATAAAACTACCGAGCGGTCGAGTCTGTTGGCGCAATAGACGTTTTATTCGCCCTCTCCCCACCGAAGGGGGAGACCCCAAAGAGGAAATGATGACATCAGACGAACGTCACGTCCATTTTGAAGATGAAGTCTTTCCATCATCTCCAACCTCGCGGCGAAGCGTGAGACAAAAACGCTTTCCTAATCATTTAAGAGATTTTGTATGAAGTAGCGTAAAACTCATAGCGCTTGTGCCGTATTGTATATAGTTTGTTGCATGTTTATTAATCGGGCTCGTACAACGTACTAATATTTTTCTTAGACAACCTTTTCGCTAAAAAGCTTCTTAAAAGGGGGTTGTTATAGTATGTGACGTCATAGCGCACGGCTCTACTGCCTTCTTCTCTCTGGTTTGTTAAGTGTGGTTAACCGCGTGATAAATTATTAGTATAACTTACAGATTCAGTCGTATAACTATCGTGTAACTCCGTATAAATAAAAGAGCTAACTGCAGATACTAGTGGAACTCATAACACACATCAAACCATTTCCTGCGTAAAACGAAAAAACTCGTCTTTGGCAATCGCATTGTTTCATGGCGCAACTTTTTCTGTTCTGAAGCAATTCGACAGTTTTACAGACACTGTTTGACAGCTTCCCGCATTGCTTTGTTTGCAAAGCCGTCTCGGAACAGATTAGGTTTTACTGGTTCTTAACTTTTATAGTCAACGTCCACAAGAGCTCTTTGCCAATTTTGAAATATGTTATAAAAAAAATTAGATGGAAAATAAATATTTTTTACGAAGACTCATTGTTTGAAACTTGATTTCGAAACTTTTTATTAATAGTTGAAGAAATCATGATTTCGTAACAAAATTCAATGTTTTGCTTAGTTTAATGAATATGACCAAAATCACTTTTGACCTGCAATATATTCAACTGATCGAGAAAATGCACACACAGGGGTAATTTGACCTCTTACCAATTTGACCTCTCTGTTAATTTGACCTTTAATGTGTCATTTGCCTAGATGGTAATAAGTCAAATTACCCCTGTGTGTGCATTTTCTCAATCAGTTGAATATATTGCAGGCCAAAAGTGATTTTGGTCATATTCATTTAAAGCAGGGCAGAGTTAGGAGTGATTCCCTGTACTCATCTTTCTATGGTAAATTTTGATTAAGTTAGCGGCTGTTTATAGGTACTACGGTCTGAACAATAAATATATTGGTCAAGGCAAAAGAGCTTATTCAAATCAAAGTTGCGAGTGAGAAGGATAAATACAGAGATAAAATTAATTAAAAAAGTCCAAGCTAATTGCTAGTTATGAAACTGTATAACCTCCACAAGCCAAAACCCAGAGAATTTGCCGCTAACAATTAAAGCAAGGTAAAGCTTATGGTCCTGCATTGCCCAGAGCTTATAATTTATGCTAAAACTGCTTTGACGTGTTGGTTAGCGCCTTCTTTTCATTCTGCTAGCGCAGACATAAAATTTCCAAAATCCTAGTCTCGCTCCCAAAGTCGATGAATCCCGCAGATGATGTAAAGAATTATGGACCAATTTCTTTTCTCTAAGTCCCTAACAGATCCTCGAAAGACTTATCTAGGCCCGCGTCAAATCAATTATTGATCCATTATTTTTTACGAAGCAAACTGGGATTCGACGCAGAAAGTCAATCGTGAATCAAATCATTTTTCTAGCACAGAACATCAAGGATTCTTTCGTGACTGAAAAAATGGCCGGTACCGCAATTGCACTGCAGATATGACAGCTGCATATGACAATGTCTGGCACTGTCGTTTTACCTAAAAACCGTTGAGACTTCTGCTTGACAAGCTCGTGATCCGACTAATTGGAACTTATCCGCAGCAAACGCTTGCCATAGGCCACGTCCTGGTTTTACAGGAACAGCCCCGATTTTGAGCCCTTGTCCCGGCGTCCCCCCAGTCATCTATTTTGTCCCAGAATTTTCGATTTGAAGTGATGACTTTTTTTCAACGCTTTTAAGTTAATCAATATTTACAGTAATGACACTTTTTTGTTTTGGTTTTCACTTGATTTCAAATATAGCGTCCCAATTCTCTATCTTTAAAATAAGGTAGCCTATGCCTAATTTTTTTAACATCTAGGTCAATAGGTCAATAGGTCAACATCTAGGTCAATAGGCTGCATGCGATTGCCTTTCACAACCTTCTAAAACTTTGTCTAAGTCAGGGATTTCAAAAATTTTTTCATAATAGGCCAAATTATAAATTTAAGTACATTCAGCTTGCTGCAAAATTACATGCATATAAAATTTCCTCTTTTTAGTATTAGATGCCATGACCAAATGACAAGTATTAAATACAAATTTAAAATTGATTAACTAATTAGGAATCTAAGTGTTAAAATCATTAAAAAAAATAAAAAATAAAATAGAATTCCAATTTAATTTGATAAAGTTTGTCTGAGATTCGAAAAGTTAATTAATTGTTGAGAAGTCTTTTAAGAATTCTCTTAATTGATTCTATTGTTTACGGCAGCGTTTATGGTTCGATATTTAGGGATTTTGATTATCACCGTTAGGGTCACTTCACGGCAGCGTTTCTCAAACCTTTTTTTTCTGCGACCCAAAATCGCTAAAAACAACGATCTACAAATATGACTGCGACCCAAACAAATTTGAGGAGAGCATATTGAAACAAAATGAAATTGTTATGTAAGCCAACAATGGTCGTCTAATTTTTAGCTGTATATGTGTGGGCAGAAATTTGTTCTTGAGCAAACTTATTTTGATTTCTTGATTTTCGGCTAAAAAACGTAGTGGTCTCTAAGAAAAAGGGGGTCTTCCTCGTGAATCTGACTCTGATTTCTTGATTTTCGTCTTAAAAACGTAGTGATCTCCAAAAAAAGGTCTTCACTTAAATCTGACTCTGATTTCTTGATTTTTGTCTCAAAATCGTAATGTTCTCTTAAAAAAAGGTCTGCACTTTTGAAATCTTGTTTGCACAAATCTTTCTCTTTTACGTGCGGCAATTTACAAGCTTTCGCAAACCATCCGCGTAGTCTTGGTGACTCATATTTGAGTCGCTACCCATCGGCATAGTCTTAGCGACCAACATTTGGGTCGCGGCCTATGGTTTGAGAAACGCTGGTTTACGGTCTCTGTTATATTGTGGTATTCACTGCGTAAAATAATCGTGCTTATCGGCCGACCTCGTGCAGTGATTCTAATGAAATTTGATTGATTTATTTACACGTGGCCAGCATACTATAAATTAAGATCTTGTAAATTTATAGTTGTTCAGTCATTTAGTGATCCAAGATTTGGTGGTCAGTGATTTGGTGGTCGGTGATTTGGTGGTCAGTCATTCATTGTTGTAGTGATCTAATGATTGTTCGGTGCTGTCGTTTTAAAAAGTGAATTTGTAGATCGCAAGCGAAACTTGGGTAAATTTCGTTTTGCGATTGCACCGTTTTGCTGTACCGTCTGGCGGCATCGTCTTGCTGTATCGTCGGGTTAAGTAATTGTGGTCGTTGGCTTGTGGAAGCCTGTGATAATCTGATATCGCGAAATTTTAACTTCAATGTACAGTCAACTTCGGTTATAAGAGATCTGCCGGGACCAGCTCAATTAATCCCTTATATCCGAATATCACTTATAACCGACAGACGCAAAGTTCGATCCGATACCCTAAGAACGCAAGTTTTAAACGCTTTAAACACTCTTTTCGAAGCTTTTTACACATTTCCCCCTCCAAAAAGCCCGCGAAGAAAGCGCGCCCTCAGAAAAGCCCGCGTGCTTTTGGTTATTTTGACGTATTATCAGAACAAAAAAGTCGATCCATTATAACCGACTAAAATTACCAAAAAATCATTATTGGAACTTGGAAATTTAATCCCTTATAAGCGAAAATCCCTTATATTCGGATCCCTTATATGCGAATATTTTAGTATTATTTTACATTGAAAATCATTGGGACCATTTGAAATAATCCCTTATAAGCGAAAATCCTTTATATCCGCATCCCTTATATCCGAAGTTGACTGTATTACTTTATATCGTAAAAAATGTTTGGAAATAACACATTCAATATTAATTTAATTGCACAACAATGTAAATACTGAAAATGATGCTTGAAGCAAGCGATTTTACGATAAGCTCCACCCACCAGTGGCGTGCTGTGACCTCTGAGACTGGTCATGCAGTTGGTATGCCAATGCTGCTCATGCAATTGACTTGCAATTCTTTACGGATAGGACAAAAAATCATCTGAGATTCTAGGACGAAGACCAATTTTCGTCCCAAAATTATGTTGTTCTCTAAAAAAAACAAAAAAAGGTTTTCACTTGGATTTAGTCACAGATTTCTCCTTTTTCATTCCGAAATTATAATGTTCTCTAAAAAAAAAAATAAATTAAAAAAAATTCTTCGCTTGTAATCAGTATCTCATATCTCCCCCTTTTCGTCACAAAACCATCACTCAAATGCAAGGCATGACTTGCATGACCTAACCGCACGCCACTGCCGCCCACAAAAGCTTTAAAAGATTAATTTATTGACGTCACTCGACGCAGCAATTAACTGATGTATTCACTTTGTTTCTCTGTACGTTATCATGACAGCAATAACATCGAATTCAATACGTATATAAAAATATAATTAAAAAATTTGAGTAAGCAGTGGGCTGCATAAAAAGATTAAGTGGCCTGCAGGTAGGACATCTCTGTTCTAAGCTGATGATATGGCACGGATGCACTCTTCTTGAGACCTTATAGACCATAGAGCCTTGGAGGAAACTCTAAGTCAAGTTTCAGGATATCTCCAGACATGGATGTTGAAGCTCAGTCACGCTAAGATAGTGGAGCCTTCCTTTTATTTAAACAACGGAGTGGCGAAATGTGGGCTAAAGTTACGATAGTCCAGTTTCAATCGACTTAGTCTGCCTTGATGACATGATGTAAAACTGGACCGATCCATCACCTCCCGCCACCATATGGTGGTATTGCCCAAAAAATATTTTGGCACACTGTTGAGGAGACTGATGGGTTTAAAATGGAGTACTGGTGCGAAAACACAGGGTAAGCTACGGATGCCCTATCTCTGGCCTAGGCTACTCGACAGCTGAGTACTGCTCGCCAGTCTGGCGTCGCAGCGCGCACACTCGCCTCATAGACAGCGTCTCAAACGACGCCCACCCCATTGCTTCTGGATGTCACTCAAAGAACATTTTAGGCTGTGGGTAGGCCTAATTGCAGATAGTTTTATAATGGAAAGAGTCAAAGTCTAAGCAAATCCTCATTCGGCCAAGTCGCGACAGTTTGATTCGAGTAATCAGCACCCCTCAAAAATTCTTGCTACCAAATTTGAAATGCAAAGCATGTTTGCTTTTTTTTTTGTTTGATTATTTTATGACGTAGGCTATAACTCTCACCTTCAACGCGGCTAATAGTGATCAATCAATCAATCAATCAACAACTTTTATTTGCGGGAAAAAAAAAAACACATAACGAATTCAAACACTAAAATCAAATAAAAAAAATAAATAAATAAAAAATAAAATAATAAATTTTTTTAGCCGCAGGGAGACTGCGATTTGACCATTCGGTCTTCTAATCAGCAGCCACCCTTGAGAGCAAAACTACAGATACAACAACTTGTAAAATTTAACTGTTGCAGAGAAGAGGGTTTTTCGTTTTACTGTAAATAAGGTTTTTTTATTTTAAATACTCGTATAAGGTTTCAATAAGTATTTTTTAAATTCATATTTGAAAACACGGTAAGAAGCATTTTGAATTAAAATGGGAATTTCGTTCCATATCTTAACTCCTTGATATTTTATACATCTTTGTAATCGTGAAGTTTTACAAAAGGGAATATGCAAAGTTTTTTTTGATTTTTCATTTAATCTAGTGTTTTTTTCCGAGATCTGGCTGGTTAAAATAAAATAATTAGACAAATTTTTGGGAAGCATTTTTTAAAAATTGGCATGAATAAATTTACCAACTTCTAGTTTATAAAGATCTTTAACCAGTTAAGCGCGTAAGGCATTAATATATGTCGTGCCATTTTAACTTGCTGGTCGCGTATGGCATTATATGATGTCATAGAGTTGCTTTACTGGAGTGCGTATAACATGGGTGGTTTACTCCGCTAGTCCGTATGGCATACATTTATGCCATCATTGTCCAACCTTATACTATAGTTTACAAACTTGTTTTCACGTCATTAGCTATCACATTGTAGTACTTAAGAGTGCTTTACATCGTTCAACTCAACCCTAGAAGATACTATAAACTGCAATCATTTTTGGCATCTTCTTTCAGATGACCCTTATCAAATTCAATTCTTTTATACTGTAGCATTGACTGCTTCGAGACTTGCGGTAAACCTTGTGCAACAGTGCGTGAATCATGCTGAAAGCTTAGCACTATAAATAGATTAGCTCAACATTCTTAGTCGCCACGTGGAGGTGGTAGCCTACTTATCGTATAGAATATAGAGTGTATTTGAGATAAATTTTCTTTCATTCTTTTGATTTTTTTTTCTTTCAGTTACAGCGTATGTAGACTGATCTAAACGATTTTATATTACAGTTTTACTATAATATATTCTGTGTATCTCGTTTCCCTTTTTATGGCTGCCAACAAAAGAAAGCATTTATCAGAACAGGCTCTAAGAAGCCTGCTCGACGAATCGGATGATGACTCTAGTGATTCAGACATGGAAGACGAACCTTGCTTGCAAGGTGCAGAAAGCTGTGATTCAGAGAGTTACATGAGTTGCAGCTCAGATAATTTAGACCTCAATTCTCCTTCACATGACATTGACAGCGATAATACTAGTGATGTTTCACTACAGCAGGCAATACCTGTACAATCGAACTCAGTTTGGAGTACTGGAGCGCAACAGAACAGAGATAGATTTCCATTTACAGGAAGTCCAGGAATGAAAGCGGTAGTTGAAAATAAGGAAGATCCCCTTCCATTTTTCGAGTTATTTTTTGATGACTCACTAATAAACCTCATTGCTGAGCAAACTAATGTATACGCTCAACAATTCAAAGAAGAGCATGATGGTCGACTGAAGCGACGGTCCCGAAGAAATTCTTGGACAGACACTAATCCTTGTGAAATTAGAGTGTATCTTGCTCTTCTGCTTTTACAAGGCATCATCCCAAAGCCAAAAGAAAGCTTATTTTTTAGTAAAAAGGAATCGATTGACACTCCTTTTTTTCGAAAAACAATGTCATCGGAAAGATTTGCTCTTCTTTCAAAATTTCTCCACTTTTCAGACAACAGCAAAAGTAATGACAGTATTCCAAAAAAACTGGCAAAACTGTGGCCAGTTTTACTTCACATGAAAAGAAAATTTTCATCTGTGTACATCCCAGATGAACATGTATCAATAGATGAGTCTCTGATGCTGTGGAAGGGAAGACTGGGATGGAGACAATACATACCTTCAAAAAGAGCAAGATACGGAATTAAGTCTTACGAGATTTGTGATTCACAGTCTGGATACGTTTGGGATTTTTTTGTTTATACTGGAAAAGAGACTGCTTTCCTGAACGAGTATCATGAGGAAAAAAGCATGGGAACCAAATGCATTCTGACACTTGCTCACGAATTATTAGGGAAGGGCTACTGTATCAGCATGGATAATTTTTTCTCTTCTACGCAACTGTTTGATAAGCTATGTGAAAATTCAACTGATGCTGTCGGAACAGTACGTGCCAACTCAAAAGGCCTCCCTAAAGATCTCATGTCCAAGATTCTCAAGAAAGGTGAAGTAGCGGCGATGGCGAGAGGAAAAGTGATGGCCCTGAGGTGGAGAGACAAAAAATATGTCAACATGCTTAGCACCATTCATGATGACTCAACTGTTGAGATAGTAGTCCGTGGAAAAAAAGCAGTGAAGCCTCAGGTTTGTTTTGACTACAACGACAAAATGGGAGGAGTAGACCTGAGCGATGCATATTTGGCTTCTTACCCTTCTGCTCGGAAACGGCTGAAAAAATATTATAAGAAGCAGTTTCGACACATCATGGACATGGCTACCTTCAATGCTTATCTGTTGTACAAAAAGTGCGGTGGCGAGTGGAGTAGACTGAAGTTTATTCTGATTTTGGTGGATAGACTTATTGAAACGTACAAAGGAGGAGCACAGAGAGAGTCGCGCCGACCCTCACTTGAACAGTCGCCTTTGCGCCTGACAGGCCGGCATTTCCCAGAAGAAATTCCTCCAACATCATGCAACTCAAAGCCACAACGCCGTTGTCACGTATGCTACACCAACAAACAACGAAAGCAAACGCATTTTATGTGCAAGGAATGCGACAAAGCTTTGTGTGTTTCACCTTGCTTCAAAATTTACCATACCAAGAAAAACTATTGAACTTGTGCCTATCGAAGCATATAACATCAGCTGGGAGATCATTTGTTTACTCTATAATTTCTTGTGTTTGTATCGCTCTTATGGTAGCTGTATTATATATACTGCAAAAGTAAAAAGTACAAAATCAAGATGTTCTGTCATTGAATTACATAAACTAATAAATAGATGAAGCGAGGCCAAACAACAAATTCAACAGCAAGAAGTCGATTACGTAATGCATGATACGCTCCGCGACCGCCATATACTAGACAAAAATCGTTACGCACTGAGCGAGTAGACAGACCGAAAACCGCAACGCGCTTAACTGGTTAAGTTTTAGAATCTTAAGGCGTTTGTAATAAGGTGAGGAATTATCACAAAATTTAGCTGCACATATAAATTTAACGGCTTTATTTTGAAGAGTTATCAATTTTTGAAGATACGTCGGGAAGGTAGATCCCCAGATAATAAGGCCATATAATAAATGGGAATGTATCAGAGCGTAATAGATTTTTAATAGTGCTGTTTCTGGTAGATAGTGTCTAATTTTAGAGATAATTCCAACCGTTCTTGATATTTTATATGCTATATTTGAAATGTGGAAATCAAAATTTAAATTCATATCAATAGTTAAACCTAAGTATTTAATATTCATGCATTGTGGAATAGAAATATTATTTAAAAAAACATTAGTTTGTGGGAAAGGTTTGTTTAGTTTGGGAGGTATGATTAGAAAGTTGGATTTAGAGGGATTAACTATAAGTTTATTAGAATCAAACCAAATTGATAAATTTTGAAGTTCTTTATTCATAATTGTAGTAAGGGAAGCAAGGTTAGGGGCCGTAAAAATTAAGCATGTATCATCAGCAAAGAGTATTGGCGTACAGTTAACCGCTTGGGGCCTATCATTAACATACAAGAGAAATAAAAGAGATCATGTTTGCGCGCCCAAAAAACCTTGATACAAATTCTTGCTTGCCACTGTTAGATATTCCAGAAAAAAGTGAGTTTGTATTTTAAGAATATTTAATTTGCCTTGTACAAAAACAAAGAAGTGTTAACAAAAGCGTGTAAGGGTTGGCAAGAAAAAAATTGTTTGTCTTTGTTTGACATCAGAAAGAAAAAGAGTATGAATGAGTACATTCTGGCCAACTATTTTTGGTGGAGATTTGTAGAGATGTAAAAGTCAATTGACTTTAATATGATAATGTTTTGATAGGAAATAAATGTAAACATTAAAATAACTTAAGAGTAATTTTATCTTAAAATCTTTGAAATTTGTCTCATACTGTAGGCTTAGATACTTCATAGTGTTGAATCTGCGCCAAAAGCCGTGGATTTTTACACTGAGCCCTATTTTGTTTTTCGGCGTTGTGGTCAAACGAAACTTTAAAGGCCCGTTTCCACTACGAGCGTGAAAAAGAGCATTTTTTGTTTCTTTTATTGATCTTCGATTGAAGGGAGCGGTTAAAATTGAAGTGAGCGCAAAAAAAATCAATAAAACAAACAAAGAATGCTCTTTTCCACGCTCGTAGTGGAAACGGGCCTTAACACAATTGTTTTATACAACTTCAAATCAATAGAAAGACACAACGAAATAAAATTAAAACATTGTAAGCGTTGAATACATGGTCGTTCACTCTTGAAGCAAAATCTAAGGAAAGGTTAGAAATGCAGGATTACAGTTGTAAAAAAAGTAAAAGAAGACTCTTTTACAATATTTTTGTCTTATTTATAGACCCATTGTTTTCAAGATAAACATAGAATATAATTAACTGCTTAAAAAGAAAAAAAAACATTAGATAATCTTAAGCTAGATATCTGTTAAGGCCCGTTTCCACTACGAGCGTGAAAAAGAGCATTCTTTGTCTCTTTTATTGATCTTCGATTGAAGCGAGCGGTTAAAATTGAAGCGAGCGCAAAAAAAAAGCAATAAAACAAACAAAGAATGCTTTTTTCCACGCTCGTAGTGGAAACGGGCCTTTAGGAACACCAAAACAGGTATAAATATTCCACAAAGAAAACGGATCCGTAAGATGACTATTTGTTTCGGTACCTACTATAATTCCAAGTGAAAACGACTCTGCCTTATCAGTTAATTTGGTTGCAAAAATCATTTGGTAACGGCATATGACAATTTTAAATTTTACCTAAACTAATTTAGGGTTTTATAATTGTTTATGCTTAATAAATTATAATTTTTAAAGTTAAAGTTAATCTTCGGTAATAAACGCAGAAAAAACCTATTTCTCACCATGACATTCGTTGGAGATAACAATTAAAAACAAGAAAAAAGATTTTAGTTTTAGTTAAGCTAGTGATTTTGAAATACAAAATCGTTTTGTATTCGTAAAGTGCTTTTTAGAAACTTTTTAAAACAATGTATGAATAGCAAACAGCAAAACAGATTTAACAAAGAATTTTACAATTTATATCGTACAACGTTTTGGAACCGTTATAATATAAAACCAGCCAAAAAACGAATTCAATACGTCAAGCGTGACGCAGAATATCGCGGCCAATTAAATTGCGTTTCACTGTTTTAAAAGAAGCATTGTGAGACGGCCGAAGCAGTCAAGCGCAGATACAGAAAGCAATTCCAAAAACGTTTACTGAGAAATGTGAGAAGTTTTTAGAAAACATTGGTTAAAGGCCCGTTTCCACTACGAGCGTGGAAAAGAACATTCTTTGTCTCTTTTATTGATCTTCAATTGAAGCGAGCGCAAAAAAAAATCAATAAAACAAACAAAAAATGCTTTTTTCCACGCTCGTAGTGGAAACGGGCCTCAGTTTCTTTTAAAATTCGAAGGCTTATTTTCTGCTACATCAGTACAGTGTTTATCATGACACAGGTGTGTATTTTTGAGGTGACAGAAACTTATGTAACATATTAGTGGAGTAAACACATCATTTGACTGTGACGCGGAAGCCGTGGGTTCGATTCCACGTCGAGTCAAACCGAGGACTTTAAAAATGGAATTTGCAGCTCCTGTGCTTGACCTACAGCATTAAGAGACTCGAAAGAAATATGAGAGCTCCTCGACTTGGAGATTTTGCGCTCCATTTGGTGCTTTCTATTGTGGGCATTGTGTGTTTACGTGTTGTGCTCGCAATCAAAATAAAATGTAGATATTATTATTGAGTAATAATTTCAGATTATACCCGTAAATTTTGTCTAGAAAGCGTTTATTGTTAGTAATAATTAATCTAATGGTGTTGACTAAATGTCACCCTGGATACTTGTCGGGTGACCCAAGATCATCACCATAGAAAAGTAGCTAGTTTTCACGATTCGCCGACATGGTTATCCTTCTAAGACTCTGATAGTGTTTAATGTATAAATTTTTTGTCTGCTTGTAATTCTTAATTACTTTTTATTTTGTTATTTTAAGTTTATTTTAGAATAAAAAAAGAAAATGTTTAACTTAGTCATTGAATTACGTTAATCGGAAAAGCTTTTGTGTTTATTTCACCATGAAAGCGAAAACTTTCAGCTGCGATATTTTCAAGAATATCATGCAAAGACTCAACACGTAAGTCTTTCTCCACGTAATACATATGTCATACGAATGTTTTTAATTGAGATTTCGTAAAAATTTATTCACTTACTTTGATATCGATGATATAGTTCGTTTTAATTTTGGTTAAATTTTGTGTTGATTGGTTCAAAACTAAACGAAAATTTGGGTGATATCAGCAGGGCAATGTGCTGTGCGAGTTACAACTACAGAAACCTTATCTTCGACCAAGAAAGTTCTTTTTGAAGCTTCATCAATATATCAAAAGCTTACGATATGGTCAAGATTCATGAACCTTATTAAAAAAAATTCATTCGCACGTTTTGAAAACAATGAGTTCGTGTTCGTCCGAGCATGACCTGAACATTCAATACAGTTTATATCGAGTCGGCCATGTTTTTTCTAGTTTAGTCGTCTGAAAGCAACTTTTGGTTAAAATTAAAATTGAATTTTATTTTACTATGGGAAGGTTGACCGGCTATTGTTCTGCATCTTCAGTTCATTTCCGGGTCAGTGAAATTCAACATAGTGTAGCCCAGCAGCTAACCACTGCTGCAGCAGTGTGACGTAAGTGACAGTGTTGACCAGGCGCAATATTGCGGAAATGGGCATTTTGAACTCGTGACCCGCTTCGGCCTAAAAAAATTTGGTCATTTTTTACATTGTAGCCGTATAGTCATTAGTAATTATACTTGCCGTAAAATGCTCAAAATAAATTTTTAATTGTACACTTCGCCTCTCGTTTGAGCTCCACGAGGTTAATTATGTTGATTAAAGTTTAACTGGGCAGATTATGTCCAAAGGCAGATCTCGCTAAAGTTGTTGACTAAACGAAAAAAAAGTTGTCCTGCATGTTACAAGGACAAATAAAAAATACCAAGGTATGTTATTATGAATTAAATTTTTTTTTAGGGATCGCAAAAGAAGCGGAAAGTTTTGCGATGTGAAAGTTTTTGCTGACGGTTTCAACTTTCCCGTTCATAAATGCATCCTGGGACTCATCTCAGAATATTACGGCCAGGTTTTTTTCGGCCAGGTACGAGCTTCACATTGCTTTTAATTTTGCTATTTGTGTCGTAGATTTTATTGTAACCGTTACATGATTGACTTGTAGTAGGCTGCTGCGATTTCGAAAGCGATCACTTAAACAATACTTTAACAATAGCTATACCTGGGGTGGCCAAACCTATACCATGTTGGAGCCGCATATCATAAATCCAAACTTTTAAAGAGCCGCAACACAAAAATCTAAAAACATGAATTTATTTAATCATTTACTGATAAAAAAAAAAAGGTGCTCACTTAAAATCATCCTCAGATTTGCACTTTTCGACCCAAATTTATAGTGTTCTCTAAAAAAAAAAAGTCGTCACATGATTTCATTCTCAGATTTCTCATATAATTTTTCAATATTTCAAAAGGTTCAAAGAACCGCGGTTTGACCCCCCTGATATATACTCTTAGTTTGGTGGATTCAAAATCCTTTAGATTTATTTTATGTAAATGTAAAGACGATGCACAACGTTATTTTCTTAAAGAAACATAAAACAAACCGCTGGTTTTGTTTTGGGACAAACTATTTTTTTGCAATTTGTAGAGGAAACCATTGTTTGTCTACGTCAAGGAACGCTCGCCAACTTTTTTGACACTCGCTTTTTGAATTTATTGACCCTGCTTTTTGAAACCTTTTTTTCTTTGTCTTCGCTTGACTTGTAAAGATTAAATGGTGCAAAACAAGATTTCACGACAAATCGTAGGCCTAAAAATTACTTTGTTATTATATCAAGTAAAGCAGCGGTTTCCAAACTTTTTTTTCACGGCGCCCTTTGAAAACTTAACAATACTCACAGCGCCGTAATGAAAAAAAGGTATTTTTCTCCGAAAATCAGGGTGTTCTCTAAAAAAAAAAGGTCTTCACTTCGATTTCAATCCTTCATCTCCGATTTCTCTATTTTTCTCCCAAAATCAGAGTGTATCTCCCAAAGGTCCTCAATCAAAATCGTTCTCTGAAGAAACATCTGCAACGGATTCAAAACTGTATGTGCTGTTTTCGAGGGGGGACTGCCTCATTCGCCTCGCCCAATATCCACCACTGCTCACGCGGCTTTCATCCAGCAGCATGCTTTCGCGGCGCCCCTGACAAAGTCTCGCGGCGCACAGTTTGGGAACCGCTGAAGTAAAGGATTAAATCTGTCATAACTTTAATTCTGAAAAAATACTTGAAAGATTATAAAGCTGCAAGTTGCTAGACCTGAGTTATTTATTTATTGAGTCGTTTGTTTCGGGCCAATTAAGATGATTTTTTTTCAGTAATCCTAGCCTACTAACCTGTACAATATACAACGTCTAATTTGTGACAATGATTTTGGGATAATCTGGATAAGTTTATCGGTCAAATCTATTCTGAATTAGCCGAGGTTTATTGTCTTTCTTGCCATTTTGACATTTGGTTAAACAATAAATTCTAAAAAATATCCATCTTCAATCAATTTTTTTACCTGTGTTTTCAATTACTTTATTTCGCGACAGATAAAAAAAGAAAAACCGGAAAATCAATTAAAAAAGGAAACAATGGAAAGAATACTTGATTTTATTTATACCGGAAAGCTGATTGTCACGAGTGAAAATATTTACGATCTCTTAAAAGCGGCTCATTTTATGGAAATTCCATGTAAGTGTATTAGCATCTTAAAAAACTTAACCTTTATTGTCGGCATATTGAAGAAAACTATTTCCGAGTAAAATAGATTTGGAATTAAGATTCTGTTTATGAATTTAAAAAAAAGAAAAGTTCTCTGTTTATATGGTTTGCTTTCGTTTGCTTTGGCTTAGTTCATGCCAGTTTAAGTCCAGTTACTTTATTTTCTGAAACGACCAGATTCACCTCGCCTTCTCAGCGACCTCCCATAGTTTCTTCCTTTTATTCTATCTTCTTCATTTGCACAGAAATCCTTCTGATATTTTCCTACACTTGATTATTCCCCATTTTCTATGAGAAGCACTGTTTCTTCTATTTACTTTGAATTTCAATGCTTGTTACTTTGAATTTAATGCCCGCTGGCCGCATGTGGCCCGCGAGATAAATTCGTGCGGCCCGCAAATCGGTTTGAAAAAATCAACCTCCTGGATTTCAGGATAATAAAAGCAAGCAGCTGGAGCCTGATCTCTTTTTTATCCCTTTCAATGTTACAGCTATTTCTCCACCACCTGACTCATAAAACTGCAAAGTCATAACACACTAAAAGCAATACATCTGAACAAGTCGTTGCGTGAATTCTATTGTGTTTATCTATCAAAGGAAGGGTTTTTAAGCTTGAGAGCTTACGTTTTTTTATTACGATATTTTTGTTTATTGCTTATTACTGTTATTGAACAATTTTTCTTTTGCTTCCGGAACCGAGGGTCTATCTTTTTACCACCCCGCAAGCTCTCCGATATCTTCATTGTTCGCTTGAAGGATTTCATCACTTCACTGCCAGGACTCACCGCGAAAAGGTCAACAACCGGAACTTGAACTCGAATGAAAATCTATCTAGTTTGCTGCACTGGTTAAAGTTAATATGGCATAAGATAAAATAAAACAATCTTAATAAAAACTTCAGCACAGTGGTCCTCAATCTTTTATGGTTCGTGGTCCCTTTCTAGAGACTCTGAACACCCGTAGAATATTGTGCCAAAAGACTAGTGAAGACTAAAAAAGAGTATTTTCATCCCCCCCAAACCATTTATAATATATCTACCCAGACCGTCTTCGGTCAGGTTTAACCGCCTCCGCACTGGCGTTAATTTAATCCGTTACACAGTGTACAGATGGGGTATGGCTCCCACAGCAGGCCATGAATGTGGTGTGGAGGAGTAAACCACTGGCCACATCATAACATCCTGCCCCAAATCTTCCATCATCCAAACAGGGGGCTTAGTCTAGAATCAATTGAAGAGGAGACAGTGGCGTGGCTGAACATTACCTGCCCTTGCATCTGAAGAGTTTTCCCGAAAATAACATCTACTCCAAACGAAGAAGAACAATTTCTTTTCGTTTGTAAAAGGTTTATAATGTTTTGTTATAAAGAGGCCACGAGACCGACCCCCAAGGAGGTCATGAGGCATTTTTCGGCGCGGCACGTGCAAAAGCTTTTGCTGAAGACCTTTTTTCTTAGTTTTTACTAATCTTTTAGGACAAAATTATATGAAGGGGCCACAGGTGTTGAGGGTCTCTGGAAAGAGGCCACAAACCGTAAAAATTTGAGAGCCACTGTGCTAATTGTTATATTTTATCTCATGCCCTGCCTTGTTAAATTTAACCAGTGCTGCGAACTCAATAGGTTTTTATTCAACGGACCAGATTCACCTCGCTTTCTTAGCGACCTCCCATCGTTTCTACCTTTTATTTTATCTTCTTCACTTGCAAAGCAATCCTTCTGATATTTTCCTGCACTTGATTATTCTACATTTTTTATGAGAAGCATTCTTTCTTCTATTTACTTTGAATTTCAATGCTTTTTTTGAAGCATTGTCATCATTCCTCCATATGATCGATATACCCAAACCATCGTGCTTCGTAACTAATTGTTGATTCTTTCCAGTCTAACATATCCATCATCTCTACAGTATTTTTTTCTTTCCCACAGTCTGAAACCACACACAGCTCGTATCACACCTCTCTTATCTGCCATCTATTAATAATTTTATTTAAACACCACATTTCACTTTCATGCAAGATTGCAAATTTTACCCAACTTTTGAAATAAAAGAAAGAGCTAATATTACGGTTATCATTTTTAATTTTAACGTTATGAGCACATTACTTTACTCATTGCCAAAAAATTTTTATAAAATACATTTCTTAAAATTTTTAAGGTAAAAGGTAGAAATTACTAAAAGACAGAAATTACTATTGTGTAATAAAGAATATTTAAACCACTATTCAATTATTATTAAATAACTGCTCCTGTGTTTGTGGTGTGTTTTTTAATTTGTACATGTTTAATTTGTAATGGTGTGTTTTTTAATTTGAACAAGCGCATTCTTTTAATTTAAACAAGTGTTTTTTCAATTGAACATTAGAACAGAAAGCATTCTAAAACAAGCGCACAAGAGAATGCGCTTGTTCTAGAATATATTTAAACTTTTAATTTACTTTTGTCTTGTCATTTTTTAAGACATAAAAGATTGTTGCGTCACCTTTCTCGAAGCGGAAGTCAATCCTGAAAATTGTCTTCTAGTTCGGTCCCACGTTTGGAAATACAATTATCCTTCCTTGATTGAAAAGATAGATGTCATAATAGGTGAAAATTTAAACAGTATAATGTTCAAAAACGATTTCAAACAAATGGATTTAGATAAAATCAAAGTTCTTTTTTATCATCTTAAAAAGAAACAGGTTGGTTATAAAAGTAGACTACTGTTCTTTAATAGTTTTTGAACGGTTGGAAATTGCGTTTCCAATGTCTAATTGTGAATAACGCGGTTATCAACTGCACTAATTGTTAAAAATAAATAAATGTGAGCTGGATAGCTTAATGTGATGACACGCGAGAAGAAGGACGCAAGTTCGATGCTCGCGTGTCATCACATTAAGCTCACTTTGAGTGACTTCCATTGTACCCTTAGGAAAGGCACTTCACGACAAATTCTTCAACAGGGTCACACTACTTACCTACGATGGTGACTCCGGTTAAAACAGAAAGCAGCGTATAGGTTAATACGGTCATTAGCTGCATTCCTCTATAACAGTGCTTCTCAACCTTTTCGCACCTGCGGCATACTTTGGGACCTTTTCAAAATTCGCGGCACACTTAGATCAGAGTGCAGATCTTGATTTTTGTCACTAAAAAGTAGTGTTCTCTAAAAAAAGGTTTTCCCTTTGAATCGGTATAGGATTTCTTGATTTTCGTCCCGAAAAAGTAGTGTTTACTAAAAAAAAGGTTGCGGAGCAATGGCCTAATGTTTTTTAAAAAGTTTCGCGGCACACAGATTGAGAAGCACTGCTCTGCAATTTTCTGTTACAAGATTATCTAGCCCATTGGTTCTCAACCTGTGTGCCGCGAAACTTTATAAAAAACATTAGGCCATTGCTCCGCAACCTTTTTTAGAAGACATTACTTTTTTAGGACGGAAATCAGGAAATCCTATACCGATTCAAAGGGAAAACCTTTTTTTTTAAAGAGAACATGCAGGTTTATGAATTGACATAGCCGTACCTGGCAATCGCCCCTCCAAGTTTCCAAAATTTGGGCAAAATTCAAATTTTTCGGGCAGTGACAAGAAAATCTTTGGGCAATACCAGAATTTTTTTAGCAACGATATGAAAAATTTGGGCAAAACCAAGAATTTTAGGGCAGCGACAATGACCAATTGCAAAAAATTGTTACCAAATTTAGGTAAAGACCTTTGTTTTTAGGAAACACCATGATTTTGGGACGAAATTTGGTCTTCGTTCGAGAATCTCAGACAATTTTTTTGTCCTATCCGTAAAGTACTAGAAAATCATGATTTGTGCATTTGTCACAAAATTTTGGGAAAACTTCATTACTCCCCAAATTTTTTTGGCTGGTACGCCTATGTGAATTGATATTGACAATAGATGCACTATTATCTCTTGCACAAAAAACATTATTATACAGTATAACTACAGTAATTGAATAGGAAAAAACTCATTGTGCAATTTTAATTTAGTTTAACACAAAAAACGAAAGCTGCTTCTGTTAGTTATAAAATGGATGTAAACAAAAAACTCATGTACAACCTAAGTGTAAATCTTCAATTGAAGATGGCAAACCTAAAAAAAAGTCTCGCAAGTACAGCGAAAGTTAAGTTATGGATTTACTTTTTTTGGCAAGGAATAAATTTTCTTCCACCATGTTGTAGCGATAATCAGCAACACAACTAAATTCATAAAACTTTTTATTTTCAAACGTTTTCGGCTTCTTAAGCCCTTTTCAAGAAAAATTTAATCTTAAATGAAATTAACAATAACGCGTCAAAAATTAATTATTTAAGCATGAATGATTTACATTGTAACGATAAGTTAAAGCAAATAGAATTATAAAGCCAATTTTTAGTTTCATTAAATTATTTAAAAGTGAAAGTAAATTTAAAATTTATAATAAAAGAAATCAAAAAAATAAAAATTAAAAAACATTTAATAAAAATGAAGAACCATTTGCATAAAGTTGTCGATTTAAACCAGGATTACGCTTTTTAATAAATAATGCTTCGTGTATTTTTGTGTAAAATTCCGACTTACACTTTTTAATTATTTTAAAGGAGTTTAAATTTAATTTGACAGAAGAACAAACATTACAACACATTGTGTGATTTTTTATTGCACTTGATACTTGAGAGTTGAAGTCCAACTAGTGCTTTAGTGCTCTAAATGTTCTTAATACTCAACACAAAAACATAAAATTTACTCTTGAGCATTCTTCAGACTTTATTTGTTTTCTAGATGTTAAAATAGAATTAAATTACAATAGCTTAGACACATATACCTGGAGAAAACCAACCAACACTGGACTTTTACTTAATTTTAACGCCTTTTGCCCACAAAAATGGAAATCTGGTTTAATTTTGCGTTTGCTTCACCGTGCGAAATTAATATGTTCTTTAAAAATGTTATTTAATCGAGAAATTAACAACCTAAGAAAAATGTTTTGTTTAAATGGTTATCCTTGCTGGTTTTTTAATAAAGTTTGAAACAAATTTGTGTCCAACATAACCGTTGATCGTTCTACTGATTGCCGCACTTATTATCTTACAATTCCGTACTTTGGTATTGATTCGAGACGTTTTTTAAATCGCTTATCAAAAATTTTGAAATCGAAATTTAACGTGAAAATTTGCCCTGTCTATAAAGCTTTTAAAATTGGAAACTACTTTCAGTTGAAGTCCACAACTCCTTTAGGTCTTTGCTCAAATGTCATTTATGAATTTACATGTTCGTGTGACGCGAACTTGACATACATCGGTATGTCAACCCGACATTTGAGCACTAGAGCTAGAAAGCATTTGGACTTCAACTCTCAAGTATCAAGTGCAATAAAAAATTACACAATGTGTTGTAATGTTTGTTCTTCTGTCAAATTAAATTTAAACTCCTTTAAAATAACTAAAAAGTGTAAGTCGGAATTTTACACAAAAATACACGAAGCATTATTTATTAAAAAGCGTAATCCTGGTTTAAATCGACAACTTTATGCAAATGGTTCTTCATTTTTATTAAATGTTTTTTAATTTTTATTTTTTTGATTTCTTTTATTATAAATTTTAAATTTACTTTCACTTTTAAATAATTTAATGAAACTAAAAATTGGCTTTATAATTCTATTTGCTTTAACTTATATACATAAAAATTAAAACAAAAAACTGGATATGAATTCACCAGCATTTAACAAAAAGGAGAAAGCAAAAAATAAAAATAACAGTTGTAGTAATATTGATAGCAAAGTAGATTATATTGTTTTTACTCAAAATCTAATACAGTCGCACTCGCACACAAAAAAGTTTTAGGCTTTTAAAGTAAAAATCACTAACTATATGAACTTCAAAGGAGATACACCATGCGTACTTATACTACACATAAAGTTTCAAAACAAGCATATTTTTCTGTAATAGTAAATGGTGTCAAATTTCAATAAAATTATGTTGAAAAAATTGTCACGTTTTAATATTACAGAGGCAAATAATGCATTGAATCATACTAATATATTGGTTAGGGGCTTATTTTAAATTCAAGGAGTTATGAAGGTTTTTTTTATATAACACACCTGTATGATAAAGCTTGAACACTTTGTGGAATGCTATTCCACAATCCTTAAATGTAGACATGATGACTGTCCTTTGGAAGTGTGCATTCTAGAAATGTAAAATTTTTTTGAATACATTTTGAGTATTGCAATTCGAGTACCTATGTAGTCGGCAGCGTGGTCGAGTGGTTAGAGCGCCGTGTTCATGACCAACATGGTCTCGGTTCAAAACCCACTCGCACCATTCTGTTGTGTCCTTGGGAAAGACACTTACGGCACTTTCTCCTGCTTGGTGGTCTTGGAAAGCAGTTCTAAATTACAGTCATATCTCTGTTAAATTACAAGCGGACAGTAATATCTTGGCATATCTTGAAGCAGGTCGGGGTAATTGCTTACCCTATGTATTAGCGCCTCCGTCGCTTTCCTGCGAACCAGGAGGATAAATATAGAAATAAAATTAAAAAAAAATAGCTATGACACTTTGACACTAATGTAAAATAGTCAGCAAAAACTTTAGGTAGTAAATTATTATATTGTAAATACATGAAATTTACACGTTTCAAGTTCAAAAATATCTTCAAGTTTAAGAATATTAAATGATAAATACAACTTATTTAAATTGATTTTATCTTTTACTTTTGTAAATGACATTAACCGTATGATATGATTTTGCATTATCTTTAATGCAATCAAAATTGAAGAATTTGAATTGCCCCAGGTTAAAATCCCATATTGTAAATGACAATGTATAAATGCATAATACACCATAACCAATGTTTTTTTGTTGACAAAATGTCTAATTTTTGAAATAATACCAGCTGCTTGAGATATTTGTTCGAAAAAATAATCAATAAGTATTTTAGAATATTGATTATGTTTACAAACAAATATCTCAAGCAGCTTTGCAAACATAATCACTTTGCAAATGTAATTCTAAATAGTGTACTGTATCTGTTTTAAGTATACTTATTATTTCCACATATGCTTATTTTAGAATTATTAGCTTTATGTTTAAGCTTAGAGTTGAGAATAATCATGTAATACGTTTTGGTGAAATTTAACGATAGTCTGTTAAGCCTGGTCCAGTTGGTGATTCGCAGTAGTTCTGCAGATACAATTTTTCAAGTTTATTTAAGTTTTGATTCCTAATAAAAAGGACTGTGTCATCTGCAAACATTCTAACGGAAAATCTGGTATGAATAGCAAGATCATTTACAGGGACATGCCATCAGGGGAGGCAAGTGAGTGCCTCACCTGTAGAAATCAAATAAAGCAAAAATAAAATATCGAAGTCATAGTCTTTGCAAAATAGATGCAACTTGCCATTAGTTGAAAAAAATTAGTAAAAATTATACAGTACTTATAGTAGTTTAATTAGTTATACTTTTTAACCCTAATTTTTGACGGTTAAATCGTTGTAGTTTCAGCGCTTTAAACATTTCGTCAAGCGTTCTTGTCAACAAAATTGTTAATAGACGCTACCGAGGCAGCTTCAAGATTTACCTCC
Source organism: Diplosoma virens (assembly GCA_963680785.1). Taxonomy (NCBI): domain Eukaryota; kingdom Metazoa; phylum Chordata; class Ascidiacea; order Aplousobranchia; family Didemnidae; genus Diplosoma; species Diplosoma virens. Next base: position 38,448,238 of record OY796886.1, on the reverse strand, counting down.
CTTCAGATAAAAAAAAGAAACAAAAGCGAAACAATTTTTCTTTTAGTGAAAATATCTGTTGAAATGAGAGAGATTTGAGGCATGCCGCAACTTGTGACCTGGTAGAAAAAAGTTTTTCTTACTCCCGACATTTGCTAAAACAACATAAATCGGTTCGTTCTCAGTAAGTCGGAATACACGCATGTGCAACTGCAAAGCAATAAGTTTATTTTAGGATTTAGTAATAGAAGATGAATTAGTATCTAAGTTAAGAAAATTTTTAGCATTAAGCTTTCAATCTAATTTTTGTTTATTTATAATTCAATGTTTGAACCTCAATTTTTCGCAGCATTTCATATTTATAACATACATTTCTAACTAACATTATACTCCATAAACTATCCTTACCTTACCTTAACTTCATAATCTAATCGTAGAATTTTTTACTTCAATGATGAAGACAATTGAAACTAATGAAACAATTGCCAGTGTGAACAATAATAACTCTTCCAACTTTTAGTTTGAAAATGTAGAATGTCCGGCTATATCTTTAGACAACGGTCGGGGACTAAGTTTCAAGTTGATTTAAGCCAGTATTTCTTAACAAAAGGCTCGCCTCTCTTGAAGGGAGTTGAAAAAATTCAGATGAGTCAGTTTTAATTACACATATTTATCAATGCATATATTTTGCCAACTTTAAAGATATTATTTCTTTCCAATTAAGTGTGCATGAAAATTAAAAGTCTCTTCTTTCCATTACAAGAAAATACTTTTTAGACCTCTCTCCACGATTTTGATTTTTTATACTACGACGTTGTTTTTTACTTAAAGAAAGAAATTTATTAGGAGACCCCAAAATAATTTTTAATCTTTAGGAGGTCATGGGTCAACCAACAATCAAACGTTTTTCGGCGACCTCCTAAAGATATCTGTAGAAGAGTGGCGGCTCGCGCATTGGGGCTGCAGAACCCCCAAATATCTGTACAGCAGTATATTACAGAATTCAGCACACTTTTTTCAAACTTAAAACATTAAAACATAATAAAAAACTCCCCTACAGACTGTTTCACCTGAACGGTTCATCAGGGAGATCTTATTCAAATACAATCTATTCAAAATACAACTGGTCAAGTGGTTAAAGCGCCATGCTTGTGATCGACATGGCCTCGAATACAAATACAAAAATAAAAAGACTCAAGTACAAATACAAATCAAATACAATCTTATTCAACATACAACTGGTCAACTGGTTAAAGCGCCATGCTTGTGGTCGACATGGCCTCGGTCCAAAATCTACTCGCGCCATTCTGTTGTGCCCTTTGGAAAGACACTTTGCGGCACTTTCCCCTTCTTGGTGGCCTTGGCAAGCAGTTCTAAATTCTAATCATATCTCTATAAAACTAAAAAAAAACAACAATTTTCAACTGCACAACAATATCTTGGCATCTTCGGAAGCTGGTCGGGGTAATTACTTGCCCCATGTATAGGCACACCATATTTCCGAAAGGGCAGACCGGGGCACTCGTTTATAAAAAAATTTATTTCTAAAAAGGTTTTCACTTCGAATCAGTCTCGGATTTTATGATTTTTGTCCCTAAAACGTACTGTTCTCTATAAAAGGGAGGTCTTTACTTGGAATCTGTCCTGGATTTCTAGCAAACCGGCCGAAACAAAGCTTTAAAAATTAAGATGTATGGTACGCCTACCTATATATATCGCTTCCGACACTTTTCTGCGAGTCAGCAGGATAAATATAGAGATAAAATAGAAAAATGCTTGTTTAACTCAGAAAGAGTTAGCTAAATATGAAAGAATGCTTCAAATTGCCTTTTTTATTTAAGTAGAGCACTGTTTTGTTCGTTATTACGGTAAATACAATTAGTAGGCTACTTACATTACTTTAAAAAAGTTGTGTCTCACTAACCACAGGCATCACGGCACTGAATTATTTATATATAAAAGAAACAGCAGTGGCCCAAGAGTAGAACCTTGTGGCACTCCACAGAATACATTACTTTTATTTAAAGTAGCATCTTACTTATTGAGCTTAGACGTCATTTAGCATTATCAAACCAGTAATTCGTAAATAATCCGAGGGAGTTTTTCGATCGAAAATATGTTTGGCAGATGCTGTGGACTGCGAAGTCTAATTATCATGCATGAACGTTGAAAGAGGAATGCCGGTGACAGCTTCAAATCTGCTAAGATTCAATAAACGTTACAATGATGAGCGAGCCCACCCATCATATTAATATATTATAGAAATGTCAGGGTTGCCATTATATTGTTGATTACGGGTTTATGCAGCTTGTTAAAATGCTACTTCTGAGTTATTGGTTACTTTCATTTTAACTTAACTAACTTACTGTATTTTACCTGTTTTTGCAATGCTACTCACAGGAAGCATTTTATTTATTCGTTTACTGTTGTTCTATTGTATATAATAAACCGTTATGTCTCCAATCTTCATTATATTTTCTGTTATAATATTATATTATCCAATTCCAACCAAAAAAAGTTTAAAACCAATGGTTTAATAAAATGTCTAAAACGTGTTAAGTTTACCGTATTTGCAGCGTATTCTAATTTAAAAGTTTTACAAGAGAAAAGGAGACATCACGCATCATGCAAGTTTTTAAATCTTTCCGAGAATAAGATACTGCTTTCAAAATTATATCAAGATCAAAATATTAAAAGTTTTTAAAATCTAAGTATATATGAATGCTTTCTAAAGTCAACAACCTAGCAGTGCTGCAGACTTAGATTTATCATACGTTTCGATTTGGTGGGACAGTCCCGATTTTTAGGGCTCTATCCCGCCCATTTTGGCAGAAATCCCGCCAGAAATCGAAGACAGATTTCATGTGCAGACCCCCTTTTTCTTGTTTTTTTCCGAGATCACTAGTTTTTAGAGACGAAAATCTAGAAATCCCAGATAGATTCAAAGTGAAAACCTTTTTTTTTCAGAGAACACTACTTTTTAGGGAAGAAAATCAAAATTTGCACTCTGGTCTAAGTGTGCCGCAGGCTCAAAAAGGTTGAGAACCACTGGTCTAGCCCCTTGGCAACATTGGGCCCGATTTAGCGAATCCAACCGAAAACTTCTGTGACATAGGCAGAAATAAAAACCACGATCCTGCATATAAAACGAGATTAATAAAGGAATTATTTCTTGATAAACTTGGTTCAAAAAATTGTTTTGATACTTTTTTTTTAACTCGAAAAACACACTACGGCTGGTCGAGTAGATAAGAAAGTTGAATTATGCCGATCCATAATCGACACGCTCTGGGTTCTACTGTAACTGTTTACTATGGCCTAGCAATCTTAGCAAGCATATATAAATATTATTCATATTACTAAAAAACTAATAGAAGCATCTTGAATAGAAATTTGCGGTTAATGCTTGAGGAGCCCCTGAGCTTAAAGCCTTTGTCATTTGTCTGTAAGTCAAGAGGATTAAATAAATGATGTTAATGATGATGATGATGAGTCATATTTTTTATAAACAAACTGTGGTCTTTTGTTTATCGAAAAAATCTATTTCATATACTTTTTTAAAATTGCGGCCAAAGTTTTGTAATTTTAGATGTTTCGCTTCAACTGAAATAGAAAAAAACTGCTATCATTCTGGTTTTTATGCATTCTATTGCATTTCTCTGTATTGTATTTCGGCCTGCTTTTTTACATTATGTTTTAACATCGTGTAGATATCTTCGGCTGAAACCAGTTATCAAGCTTTGATTGGCTGGATAAAACATGACGTTGCCACACGTGGTCAAAACATAACCAATCTTTTATCTCTAATTGACTTTACAAAATTATCCTGGACTTTTCTCAATCAAGTTGTAGCAATAGAGGTAAATTTATCTAATATTTAATAAATATTGTTCACAGAGGAAATAAACAAAACTGGATAATTTGATTTGTTAGCAAGAAAATTGACGGATAGAATTTACGAAAAAGAATGCTCAGTTGAGCTAAATTTCCATCTTGGCTAGCTGTGCCACCCATCATCATTACGCAGACTGGTCATGCACTGGTTATTCAATTTTTCTATTTGTTTGATAATATTATTATTATACTCGTATATTCTTTCTCATTTATTATATTTTTATCTGATTAAGGCGTTGCGGCCATGCTTTTTACTGTTTTATACTTTCACTTTCTGATTATCTTATGCAAGTTTTAACGTCTGACGCTGTGCTGCTTCTTCCTTTTCTTGATTTCTTTAATATTTATAGTTTTTTTGTTAAATTGTTTAATTATGATAGAGAATAAAAATGAAATGAAATGAATCGAAGTAAAAAAACGAACTGCAATTTAAAGTTTTGTCAAATACTTTGTCTCAGCGTCAAAAATAGCAGCAGGACGGTGTAAACACGTGCTCGTTCCGAAATCATAAATGCAGGGTTTGTCCGAACTTCGTTCAAACTGAAATTTAAAAAAAGGAAATGTTCACACTATAGGTTACACAAATACGCTTCAAAGCGTTCAATTTTCAACAGTGTAATTGTACACCCTTGTGCAAATTAATTGAAACAAACATCAAAAACACCAAAAATTTAGTTTTTTTAAAATATTTTATTCAATGAATGTTTCAGTTCACATATTAGTACATAATATGACCACCGCGATTATTAAGAAGCATTTTGATGCGTTTGGGCATTGAGTCGACCAATTTTGAACAATCTTTTAAGATTTGGGGGTCCTTGTACCACACTTGAATTAGAGCCTGAATAAGCTTTTCCTTCGAGGTGCAGTCCATTGTACGAAGTCTTTGCTTGCAGATGGACCATAAATTTTCGATTGGATTTAAATCGGGAGAGTTTCCCGGCCACTTCAGCACTTTAATGTGGTTTTCATTCATAAATTTTTTGACTTGTTTCGATGTGTGACATGGGGCTAAATCTTGCTGAAACACACCAGATCCATCTGGAAACAATCGGTTCATCTCTGGAACGACTCTTCGTTGAACCACTTCAATATATTGCTGGGAGCGCATCATACCTTCAACTGGGTGCAAGCTACCAATGCCATAAAAACTGAAACATCCCCAAAACATCTTTTTTTGAGGATGTTTTACGCGCTGGTCAATGTGGGAATTGCGAATCTTTTCGTTTTGTGATCTTCGAACATGCTGACTTCTGTGACCCTGGACAAACATGTGAGTCTCATCGCTGAAAATCACGCGCCTCCAGTCTTCCTTTGTCCAGTTTTTGTATTTGAGTCCCCATTTGTAGCGTTTTGTCTTCATTGTTTTTGTAAGGAGCTGCTTTTTAACAGGGCGGTATGCTTTTCTCCCAACCTCCAGGAGGCGCCTACGAACTGTTGAAGAGCTTATTTCGATTCCTTTTTCCCCCAAAGTAGTTTTTATGGCGTCACTTGTCTTGGATCTTTCACACTCTCCCGTATAAGATAGGCGCCATCTCTGGAGGTAGTTTTCCTCTTGCGACCACATTTGCCTTTGCGTTTTGGGGTAACAGACCCTGTTTCTTTCTTCATTTTCATAATACGACTTATTGTAGATATACTGACACCAACAATCTTTGATATCTCCCGGTAGGTCTTTTCTGTGTTTTCACGTAAAGTTAAGATACTAGCACGCTTTCTAGGGCTAACATCCATCTTTTAAAACAACTACTGTATATAATATTCTAACTTCTAGTTACAAATTCTACCTAAACAAAAAGTTTTAAAACAATGATTGTGAACACATTAATGATGTCATAATAGGATTTATTAAGTCATTAAAATTTTATTTTAATAAAAAATAATCTAATAAACATTTTCTCCGAAAAAGTCAACATTTGTAATCAATTTATGCTTATTTCAGCTAAGAAATGAGGATATATAAAAGTTTGGATGTTTGTTTCAATTAATTTGCACAAGGGTGTAAAGCTTTCTAAATCTGTGCGCACTACTTTTATTAGAAGTAAAGTTATTTACATGCCACTGTGTTTCACTCAATTTATTAATGATGAGAATCGAGAAGATCCCGCAGGTTACCAAAACTACCAATGTAATTGATTTAAAAGCAAATCCACATTAATTTGGTGGATTAGCATATTACGTTTAAAAACATTTTTTCTATTTCAGCCTTTGATTGAAGCATCTCACGAATGCACTAAAATGCTTCTCCATGCAATGCGAAATCATTCTGGCACACGTCCTGCTTCCGAAAGGCTCAATAAGGAAATTTTGCCGGCACAACATTCTCGTTCCAAATCAGCAGACATACAAAAAACAATATCAATCGCTCATAAAAGAAGCTTATCTGGTGATAATGTTTACGAAAATATTGTCCCTGTTCAACCGTTACCAAGGCAACGAATATTTAGAAGTCCACCTGCCGTACCTTCAAACTACTCTCATCAAACTCTCACTGACAAATCACCTCCTCCCTTGCCTACTAAACCTCCTCGAACTGCGACAGATAAACCACCTCTAATTCCATCCAACAAAGCCCTTTTTAAGCTGAGAAATAAACCTCCTCCGATTCCAAATAACAAACTACCTTCAACCTTGCCCGACAAACCTCCAGGAAGTCCTGCTGATAAATCACTTTCAATTCCGTCCCAGAAACCCCCACCAATTTCAAATAATAAACAACCGTTAACTCCTTTTGACAAAACCACGATCATTTCGTCAAGTAAAAACCATCCAAAACCAGCCAATAAGGTTTCAACCAATGACGAAGATGCCACAGATGAAAATCGCAAGATTATTCCCAAACCACGTGCCGTTTGCAAACCAAGAAGAAGTTTTATAAAGGTTTCTGATGTTAAACCATGTAAGAATCACAAAGTGTTTAAACTTTAAAGCTTTGAATAAAATTAAACTTTTTCTTTTTGTTTTGTAAAAAAAATACAACACAGTTTCTTTGCCGGGCAGTCTGTTTGTACTTCTTGCACTTCTTTCCGCATATAAACTTTGAAAGCCAGGCTAACGATTTATCTTTGTAAAGTCTCGATTTAAGTGCAAGTCTCTTGATTGCGAGCGCAATAATTTTTTTGAAAGTAAGCAATGCCGCATCTCATCCTTATCTTTGTTATTGGGCTTACCTTTGTTTAAATATTTTTCATCTCTTTATTTATCCTCCTGACTCGCAGGAAAGCGACGGAGGCGCTATGCGTAGGGCAAGCAATTTTCCCGGCCCGCTTCTGAAGATGCCAAGATATTGCTGTCCGATTGAAAATTTTTGTTTTGATTTTATGGAGATGACTGAAATTTAGAACTGCTTGCCAAGACCGCCAAGCAGGGGGAAAGTGTCGTAAAATGTCTTTCCCAAGGACCCAATAGGAAGGCGCGGGTAGGTTTTAAACAGAGACCATGTAGATCACAATCGGGGCGCTTTAACTACTCGAACACGCTATCAACATAGTCGAATGATCAGATATTTATTGATTTTATCTTAGAATTTCTGGCTTGATGTTAATTGGACCAAGTTGGTATTTGCCTTTTTCCATCATCTAATGTAGGCAGCAGTTTGACGTCTTTTTAATCGCGTCGGAATTGCCTTGCAACATCCTACTTGCCCGGCAATTCATCTATTTGTCTAACGTAAATTCGAGATTTCCTATTCTTTAAGGTTGATCTTTATGCAAATTTTGTGTAAAAGTAAAACAAGTGAAAACTGCACCTGGATAAGTTTTTTAATTTAAATCAACAGCATGGCTAAGTAGGTAATAGTGCCATGTAGATGGCAAACGGGATCCAAACGATCCAAGATCAAAAACTAATCGCGTCATTACGTTGTGTCTTAAAAAAGATACTTTACGTATTTTACTCTGCTTAGCGGTCTTAATTTCACTTATACCTCTACAGTATATAAAAAGTAAAAAACAAATAAAAAATTTTAACTGAACAGCAATATCTTGGCATCTCTCAAAGCAGATCGAAATAATTGCTTGACAGTTGCCCTACGTATAGCGCCTCCGACTTTCTTGCGAGTCAGGAGGATAAATATAGAGATAATAATAATAATAATGAATTAAAGTTCTTTTTAGGTGGATTCACCTTTTTTAAAGGCGACAAAGCCTGGAAATTTGATGTAACTTCAGGGAAATTAGCTGCCTTACCAGTAAGAAAGTATCGTTTGTTGTTTCGAAAAAGTCTAAGTACAAATATTACTTTGTTTTGTACTGTATAAACATTAACGACTAAAATTGAAAATTTTTTGTTTTTTCCTAGCTATCAGTTGTTAAGTTCAGGCTGACAATTGCTGACTATCAATAGCTGATCTTAAGATTTGATATAAAATTCTGATTTTTAGAAGAAAATGAGATTACATTAAAGTATGTCCAACGGTGCCAATTAGGCGTATATCTCGATCTTGTTTTCTCTTAAATTGTTATCAGAGAAAAATACTGATTATATCAGACCAAAAATGATTTCACAGCATGCGTGACGTTTGATGCTTATTTTTTGCGGTGAAAATCACCGGTCAGAGTTTTACGCTTGGTACAAGAAATCGATGCCGAAACTAAAAAAATTATTAAAGCAGCAATTTTTTTCTAATGAAAGAATTTGAAATGCGACCACGAAAATGGATGCATGATTCAATTCGAACAAAAAGTTTACGTCATCAGTGGGAAGTGGACAAACAAAGTAGAAAAGTTGGATCTTTCGTTCGAAGCAGCGGAGTGGACTGAGATCTCTCCCGCGTTGCACAGACGCTGTTCGGCAGCTCCAGCAGTGTGGCAAGGTAGGCAATTATCGGAAATTTTGCGTCATTAATCACGTGACATAACCAGGTCAAGATGCTAACGTGATGCAAATACGTAAATAGTTTCGGCATGCTTCCTGTTTTAGCCGGAAGAGTCCCACTGTCAACGCTTTGTTACAGCGTCCCGTTCGAGCAGCAAAACCTTCTCGTTTTTTAAAAAAAGTAGAAAACCGGTTTGGTAGTTTAAGGTCTACTGTGGTATTAAGCCTCAGGTTAACCGTGTAAACGAAGGCCAAGCTTACTAAATAAAGCTAACGAATTTAGCATCATTTTTTCGGTTTCAATTTAAAGTTAAGACATTTTGCTTGTCTTTTCGGGCCTCTTGAAGCAAAACATTCTGTAAAGCGAAGACATTTTGTCTTCAGAAGGATATCTCTGAAAAATCCTGAAGTATGTATTAAGAAGCCCGATTTCACGTAATAATCTTTGCGGTGTAAAAGGCAAGTTATGACGTCTCATGAAGGTTGGCTTCGACTTTTTCACCTTCGTCGCATTTACATCATGCAAACTCATAAATCATTGCAAAAAAAAGTCCATAAATGAATTTGGCAATTTACAATCATTCAAAGAAACGTGAAGCTTTGGATTTAAGTCATTTTTTACTTGCGACGATGTAGACCCGTCTGCGATGAAAAATAAGCGAACAGGTGCTTAATTGCAGTGTTTCCATCAGTTTTCGATGCCGAAATCACTTTTTAACCTTTATTTAAAAACTTTTTTTAATCTTTGTTTTTCAAAGGACTTTTGGTAGAGCTTTTGCTTGGAATGGTGTAAGAAACAACTTACTTTGCGATTGATTAAAGTTCCAAAAATTAAAAAAGATTTTTTTTTGTAATTTTTTGAATTTCTTCAATTTCGATAAAGAAAAAAATTGTTGAAATTAGTTGTAGCTTTTAATATGGTATTTATAACAAATAAAGTCATCAAAAAAATGCATATCTTTACCAAAATTAAAGAGAGAACAATTGAGAAATGTGACGAGTTTGATTGTTGGCTTAAAAAATACAAGTTTGACGCAACTGTAAATGTCAAACAAAGAAGATTTTAAAACCGAACAATTGCCTAAAGCAGGGCCTCTCAACTTTTTAAACTCCGTGGCCCAAAAAGCTTGAAGCAAAATTGTTGTGGCTCATTGTGTCTAGTCTTCACTTTCATTTCGCTCCTAATTTCACCAAATCGTTTCCGAATTCCTAATAAAAACCAAAAAAAAAGGTCTTCACTTTCATTCCGTACCCAATTTTATCAAATCGTTTCTTGACAACAAAAAGCAGCTGCCAAACATGATTTCAATACTTTTTTATGCCATCTCTGTCTGGCCCATCTTAAAAAATTGCTGTTGCCCACTGGTTGAGAATCCCAGGTCTGAAGAATGTATGGAGATAAAAAATAGATAAATCCTCGTCGTGTGACGTGGGTCTAAAACCAAAATTTTGTTTTGAAAATATAGGCTAAAAGGCTTATAAATATTACGTGTTTCTTCTTCATTCCAAATCAATGTACAAGTAGTTCATTTTCACTCCACTAAACACAAACAAATACGAGCGATTGTGCGATTTGTTTCAATGAAAGCGTTTTTATTTGATTTGCGTCGATCTTGTTTAAATGTTGTAGAAACTATTTGTGTCGTCGGAGGGCGATCTTTCAACCCCACAAGTGCACCTGCTCATAAATCGGCCTCTTTAAGTTTGAACGAAGCTTACAATCCCGTTGAAGACGCTTGGTTTGAATCAAGTGAGAAATCGGACGGGTTATACGATCATGCCGTCGTCACTATCGGAGGTGCGAGTTTTTATCTTGTCCGATCGAAGATAACTTTTTAGCTATTGTTGTGTTTGAATATTTTTTGTCTTGCAAAAATATTGCATTGGCAATTGCATCAGATCAAACTCTTCTGCTTTGAATGAGCTTGTATTAATTAATAGAAGAATGATTTCGCTCATGAAAAGCCAGCGCACAAAACCACAACTAAATTTGATAGTTAAGCTCCACCGTGTGGCACATAAGCAGAGCAGGAATTAAATTATTAATAGAAATCAGTGAAAGTGCAATACACAATGTTAAATGATCCTTTCTCTTTTCTGATAAACAAAAAAAAAAAAAAAACGAAATCTATATTTTTATCGACCACGGAAAACCACGTGAGACATTAAGACGACAACACATGGTCAGATCCAGAAATAAACTTCAGTTTACAACACTTTAACTATAAAGGCCCGTTTCCACTACGGGCGTGAAAAAAAGCATTCTTTGTTTGTTTTATTGCTTTTTTTTTGCGCTCGCTTCAATCGAAGATCAATAAAAGAGACAAAGAATGCTCTTTTCCACGCTCGTAGTGGAAACGGGCCTTAAGGTTTAGGTGAGAATTTTGAGGCATTTTGACTTAAGCAAATGTTAAATCTTACAAAGTCACGTTAAAGAATTTCAAAATTCTTTATTGAGTTTCAAAACAAAAACATGATTATTGTTATTTAATGTTATATTAGATATTCTCTACACGGTGGGAGGAGAAAAGTCGGATGGTTTTAAGTGCTTTGACCCCAGCGTTGGGGAGTGGCAGCTTCTGCCCCCTATGTCCACTCAACGTGGAGGTCTCAGTGCCGTTGTGTTGGATAACGAAATTTATGCCATCGGTTAGTGGAGATTTGGAATACCACTTTTTTGTATTTTTCTAAGTCGTTACTCAACTATGTTTCTTCGCGTGCAATTAAAAAATTTATATTCTTAAATAAACGAATAATTTTAGGGGGCCGCGACGAAAACGGTGAGATTTTGGCGTCAGTTGAAAAGTACAATTTTAAATTTAATAGTTGGATTGATGTGGCTGATTTGAACGTAGCGAGATACCATCATAGTGCCGGTGTTTTCGATGAGAAAATTTACGTTGTGGGAGGGTAAGTGCCGCTGTTTTTCGAAAAAGTAAAGAGCATTGAAAGTATTTTGTTGTTTTGGTTTCAGAAATACCCCTGCCATGGAGATGTTTGATGCAGCTGAAATGAAGTGGAGAGTAACTGGGGAGTTTGAAGAATTTTATCAAATTGATTCTCTGGCTGTCTTATAACCACTAGTTGTCAAAAATCTTCGCGAGCAGTTTAAATCTATGGAAACTTTTCTGAGAAATGAAAATTCAAAACTTTTGTTTTGCTACTTAGTAATAGATTTTTAAGTACGAAATTTTGATGGAATTTCTTATAAAAAAAGTATTAAGTAATCGGAATTTTCAGTCCTGTGCATAAGCTCGGACAAAGAATTTGAGAGCCTGGGAAAGTGTTTAGACCACCCTGTTCTTAAAATGAAAAAAAAAATAAATAAATAAAAATTGAAAAATATCTTTATTTCATTTTCAAAAACACAATAGGCTTCAAATTCAAGTGAAAGACTATTTTTTGTCTTCATACCAATTCGGCACAAATATTCGACAAGATGATGATACGGCTGGCATGACTCATAAACATGGCTGCAGGGGTTCTCAATCCAAAGAAATTCCCCATCAAGAAGGAATTTCTTACAGTGTATTTGAACGTTTTAGATATTAACTGTAATACTTTATAGATTTTTTTCTATGAAGAATATTTCAAAAGTTCGATTTATTTTTGTAAATTTGACTTTTATGTAAGCGATCGTATTGAGTAAATTGTTTTTTTGCTTTGTTACTTCATAGTGGTTAATTGTTGCTTTTTGGTTAATAATGCTGCTATTAATTTTGTGATAATGGCTATGGTTTTTGTGTTACATAAAACTATTGCATTCTTGAGCTTTTTTTATTTGCTAATACTAATAATTTTGTAGTAATGCATATTAGTCTAAAAAGTTTATCGAATTTAGGTTACATTGTAAAAACTTAGTTTTTCAGTGTTACTTTGTCCCTAAAAAAAATTTTTTTAAATATTATATATTATCATCTGCATTGTAATATTTCAAGGATATTATCAAATAAAAAAACTTAATTATTTGAAAATTAAGAACATAAATACTGAAGCAACTAATTTTTCAATTTTGTGAACAATTTATCTTTGTGAGAAGCAATTGAATGAAAATATGTTTTCGCGATTAATGTTTGAACGTTCATAAATATTTTGTTGTAATTGAGATCTAAATTTTTAAACGAGCTATTAAAATTTTTAATATTAATTTTAGATTTATACTATACAACAGGGGTGGCCAAACCTATACCATGTTGGATCCGCATATCATAAATCCAAACTTTTAAACAGCCGCAACATAAAAATCTAAAAGCATGAAATTATTTACTCATTTACTGATAAAAAAAGAAGGTCCTCACTTGAAAACCTCCTCAGATTTCAACTTTTTGTTTCAAATTTATAGTGTTCTCCAAAAAATAAAAAGTCTTCACTTGAAATCCTCCTCAGGTTTCCACTTTTCGTCCCAAGTTTATTGTGTTCTCCTAAAAAAAAAGTCTTTACCTCAAATCGATCTTATATTTCCCTATTCTCGTCCCAAAATCATGATGTCCTCTAGAAAAAAAAAGGCCGTCGCATGAAATCATTCTCCGATTTCTCATATAATTTTTCAATATTTCAAAAGGTTCAAAGAGCCGCATGCTGCTCGCGAGCCACCGTTTGGCCACCCCTGGTACACAGTACACCCTATATATCAATTGCGTTGCCTTATTTCTAATTCTAATTGATTTTTTAAAAAAAGCACATTATAGGCAACCTTAACCTTTTACAACCTGTTTTATTCCATTTTGGGAATGGTCAAAGAGTCTCAATCATCTATCTTTGTATGACACCCTAACGATTTCGAAACAAGATAAAATCAACGGAAGATGTATAGAATCGTTTTATTAAAAATATGTTTTTATGAATTTTTATTTTTTTAATGAACACTTCGCATGACATCAATCTTTAAAGTGTTTTTAAGTGTTTTGAATATTGTTTGTTACAATTTTTATTTTTAATTTTTGGTTTTTATAAACAGTAGTGGTTTTTGTTGATATTGTGAAAAATAAATTACATGTAACACTAAAGCAGATTGTTTTTTTATCCAGGATTTCGTTGTTGGCCTATTTTCGTAACTTTTTTGCCTTTATTTTTAGTGGAGCTATTTGATATCAACAGCAGAATTGTGGAGTCGTACGAATTTTCTCCGACTCCAGAATACCTAAAAAAACGACTCCGACTCCGACTCCAGTAAGCCCGAAAAAACGACTCCGACTTCGACTTCACAACCTTGAATAAGTCACGCTTTTCAAAATATGAAGAAAAAAGGAAAAGACGACCTTTTTTTAAATCTGTAGCCTGAGCTGTGTAATGTTAAGGTTTGAAAACAGTTTTTTAAAGTGCTTAATAAAAGCGTTTAAACAGGACATTTTGAATTAAGTCAAAAAATAAAATCAAAAAATTTAAATGATTTAAAACCTGACAGACAGTATTTATGAGAACAAAATTAAATACAAAAATTGTAAAATAATAATTGAAGCTGAAACTGTTTTATTTTATCTATTGCCTTATGTATATGCTGGCCCGCTACCGGAAAGAAGCCAATAAAAGCGTCCCAAGCATTTTCAAAATTGCTATTTTAACAATCGAGTACTAAATTCTCATTTCATGATAATAAAGATTGTTTATTTTTGCCAATCTTAACTGCAATAAACTCAATCTTGCATTCTCTACCATACAGGTCTATTGCAGGGACATTTCTAGTGATTTCAATTGGATGCCTGTTAGCACCATATAATTACAGAACCTCGCAGTACGAGAAATTCGCTTTGCGAGCGGTTATTTGTAAAGAATTTTGTCTCATACGACGAGTAAAATTCGTACTACGAGCGATCGTAGGCCCTCAACGTCCAGGGACCTCGAAATTTGATTTTGAAGTTTGTAATTCTATTAAAAACTTGACAAACTAAAAATCTACCTAAAGTATATACACAGTACATATCAAGCTTTTGAGGCCAAAAATGCCAAAGTAAGCGAAGATGATAGAAATATTAAAACACCAGAAATTGTTCTACCTGACGTTTCAATGGAGAGATTTTTTATGACAGACAATAACCTATTCTCAGCTTCACTGTCTTCTATACGCTTAGATGGTCTCCGATTTAAGTGTAATAGCTTAATAAAACATGATTATTTATTGCATGCACTTTTATTATTTATGTTACATGTACAGTATGGTTTGTTTTTTTCTGATTGCACCTTTTCTGTTTAAAAAACAAACATAAAAACAGACATTTTGGGGATGGAACGGATTATTTATTTTCATATTAATTTTAATGCAAAAAGTTGCTTCGTAATACGAATAAATTGCAATGCGAACTCAGCCTGGTAACGAATTAAACTCGTATTGCGAGGTTCTACTGTATTTGATTAGGTTTGCCTGTTGCGTTACTATTTTTGCAAGAACAAGAATGCTATTTTTCTATCATTGTAGGCCTACAGGCCTATAACAGCCCAAGTAACAAAATAAAAGAAATTTTATACCTACAGTATGTGTAGCAAATTTTTTAAAATTTGCTAAAGTTTTTTAAATTTTGTTGCGCTGGTAAAAAGTTTTTTAAATTTTGTAGAGTTTCACCAATTTTAGTTTTTAAATTTTTTGTAGAAATTGATTTAATCTTATACTTGTTCGGTGCCTGTTATGAAAGGCTCTCACCGATAACACAATCCTGGCTGTTTACAAGATGAAATTCTTAATCTTCTTTATTAATAAATTATGCTCCAATCAATTTAGGACCCCAAAATAGTATACAATCAACAGCAAATACAGGGTCAGTAGCTTACTTGTTCAGCAATCACGTAAACAACCAGAGAATCGCGTTTAAAAAACTATGACTTCACAAAGCTAACAAAATTTCCAATACCGATTTATCACCACGTAACATTCTATCATAATCGAATCATAATAATGCTTCCGAGCGCGCCTTATTTATATCACTCGGTCACATGTATCTCGAAAATTCTTTAAATTCAGGTTAAAAACAACAATCACCCAATATTGCATCATCTTGCCAGATCCAGCGATTCACAAACAAGCAATATTGCATCATAGTGAAAACAAGTCATGCGGAAAGTCTAGAATTTACTATAACAATGAGGACAGTGTTGCCAATTTCTTATAAATAAATCTAAAATATTTAAATTGATTATCAAACCGTTATTTCTTCGGCTATTTGAGCCGGACCAAAGCGCAATCAAAAGATTTCCTATGAGACTGTGAAAATATAAAGTGTGCGCGATTTTTAAGAACGGAACACTATGTGACTATAAATGACATGGCTAATTTGAAAATTTAAACAGTAATTTTCCTGGAAAGAAGCAAATATTAGATTTTTAATTGTTATTTACCAAGTGCGTACTTCGTCTCTCTATTGTATGATGTGTAATTGTGGCGCTAGGTAGATTAGCAACTTTATTGTTTAGACCACCAAGTGGTCCTCCAAGTGGTCGATTGGATTATTTAAGGGGTCAAAAGGAGATTGACAAATTAACTTTAAGTTTACTCGAGCAATAAAGCAACACTGCCGAAAATGTTAAACATATAGCTGTCAAAATGAAGATCTTTTTTTTAGTACGTATTTAATTACTTCCTCTCACATTTACAGTAATTTAAAGACATAAATTGTTGCGTGTAAGTGAAAATAAAAAACAGTTATTCACGTAGAGTGTTTAAGGGTGTGTTCTAGATGCAATACTTTTTACTTATTTTGCAGTCGACGTGCAGAAAAGTTTGTAAGCCAAATTTCTAGTTTGTATTTACTTTATTAGTTTGTGTTTGTTATAACTTCCAAGTTTGTAATTACTGAAGCACGCCATCGCCACTTGCCAAGTAGCCTAGGCTCGCTGAAACTTTTTTAACCTGGAAAAAAGTTGAATTTTTAAAAATTTTCACTGTGGTTTAGTAGGCCTAAGCGCTTTAATATTTATTTCAGTGCTAGAAATTAAATAGATTTTAGAGTTTAATTTTTTGTTCAAGCTCACAAAAATTTTGCTAATTCAAGTTTTTCATTTCTAACTTTTTGAGTTTAGGAAAGGGTGATGTAATTTTCGTAATAATTCTCATTCCCAGTTAATATGTCTGTTGCAAGAGGTCCAAAACATTTATTAGGTGTATAGTTATTTAAAAAATTTTTTAAATAATTTACAGGATTGCATTTTTTTGGTTATTGTTCAGAAATTTATATTTTTTGATTTCAAGTTTACCGCTTTAGTCCATGACGCTACTTTCGTCACACATACCAAAAATTGTTTAACAAAACCACCATTCAATGCAGTACAGATCCCTGCCCAGCAGTGAAGATTGGCAAGTAAAAAACGACGAGAAACTGCAATCAGGAACGCAGGAAAAAAATTGGGGAGGAGGGGCAAACTTTAAAAAAGGGCACATTTTTGGCAAAAAGATACTCTAACAAACGCAAACTTTAGCTTTGGAGAAAAAAGTTTCATTAAAAAACTTAATGAAGACCAAAAAATAAATAAATACAAAGGTCTTGTCTTTTCGGCAACGATGTTTCATGTACATGGCCCGCAAATATTTTGATTTAGCATACTCAAAATGGATGGAATGTCCCTGTTGCAAATGAAGACGAGATTGGTTGAAGCGCTGTACTTGTGTTCAACATGGTGTCGGTTCAAAACCTACTTTCTCCATTCTTTTGTGTCCTTGAGGAAGAGACTTTACCGCACTTTCTCCTGCTTGGCGGTCTTGGCAAGCAGTTCTAAATTTCAGTCATATCTCTTATAAAGGTAAAAAACCAAAATAAAAATTTAAACCTGACAGCAATATTTTTGTAGCTCCGGAAATACGTCGGGGTAATTGCTTTCCTTATGTATTAGTGCCTCTGTTGCTTTCCAGCGAGTCTAGAGGATAAATATAGAGATAAAATAGATAAATAAAGACCTTTTGCATTTTTCCGACCTTTACTTTGAACTAGAAAATTACACTTTTATGTTCAAGCAAAGATGTTATTTGGTCCTTACGAAATTTTCTGCCAAAACTTTTTTCCCATTTGTTAAAGTTTGTTTGTTGAGACTTTGGTGCTTTTAAAACAAAAAAATACTTTTTCTAAATTTTGTCCTCCCCACTACAGTTATAGGCTAGGTGATTCCTTTTGAAAAAAATTTGGTGACTTCTTGTCTAATTCGATATTTTATTAAGTCTATTAGATTAGATTTTAGTCAAGATTACGTACAGTAATTTTAAAGTCAAATCTGATACAATGCTTCTGTCTTGCAAATTTTAAAATCAAATGCCTTTCCCTCCCCCCCGCTTACGTCATCCCGGAATCAACTATCTGCAAAATACAAATTGTTTAAATTGAAGGATATTACCGTACTGCTAGTCAAGAATTTTAAATAAAAAGCTTTATGCTTAAAACGAAGAGCTGAACTAGTCACGCCTATGATCAAATTGAGTGCACTGCGTCCATTGCAGCTCAAACTACTAGAAACAGCTTTAATATTAATAGATTGCGTCATTTTACGTGAAATTTTTGGGATGAATTTAAAACATCTAAGTTGACAATTAAAAATAAAAAATTGTTTAAGCGTTGCTGATAATATTTAAAACTGCTACACAATATTTGTGGGTGCTGCAGCTTTGCAGCTCCTATGGGTGAGCGCCACTGCTCCCCAGCGTTTCTATCTTACATTGAATCATTTAATGTTGAATTTCATTTTTACGCTATTGTATGCGGCAGGTCCAATGTTCAAATTTGATACATCATTTCTATTTGTTTTTGTCTTTGCTTAACCTCTTTTTTACCGAAACTTTTTTGGTCTGCAACCGTAACCAAATCAATCGCACTAACTTTTAGTACACTTACCGTAACCAAATCAATCGCACTAACTTTTACTACATTAGTAGACCTATTTTCTTTAAACCATTTGAACAACTGCACACTAAATAGTCTATTCATTTTTCTTAACTGGTTTAAACATTGGTAGTTACATGCTTTTAATTATACCAGTATTTATTATAATAGAGAAATCGAGATAAAGAATAGTAACTAAACAAGCAACAGTGATTGAAGCGGAAAGTCAGTTTTGATATCTTGACAAAAAGCCCAAGTTTAAGATAAATTTTCATGTAGATATTAATTTAAGCGAGTATTTTTCGCTAGAAAAGCTACTGAAGCTAATCTAAATTCAAAGCATTTACAAATATTACGAATCTGGTAGGCTACGAGCTTTGCAATGTGAATTTGCGTGATCGACGTGTTTATACGGTTACATTTATTTAAAAAAATATATTAGAGGTTTACTAAAATCGAGGTTAGACTACTTTTCAAAATCAAAAATAGGCAAAGCGTGTAAAAAAAAAACTGATATAGTGGTTTATGGCTAATGTTGTGCCTAAACATGTTCAACAAATTATTACTGAAAC
Source organism: Diplosoma virens (assembly GCA_963680785.1). Lineage (NCBI taxonomy): Eukaryota > Metazoa > Chordata > Ascidiacea > Aplousobranchia > Didemnidae > Diplosoma > Diplosoma virens. The sequence goes on along the minus strand of OY796886.1, from coordinate 38,429,187 downwards.
AAGTGACGAAAATAATGGTGCCGTGCAGTGAAACACATAGTCAGCAAAATGCATATACAAAGAGTTAGAGTGATTTTTGAATTAGCATTTAATCCAAATTTTTTTAAAATCTTTTAAAATTATAAAATCTAGATCTTGTTGCAACCCGATACTTCATTTTTACAGATTAAGAATTAAAATGTCTTTTTAGCTTCAATTATTTTTGAATTATCCCACTCAAAAAAACAGTTTGAATAATCAAAATGAAACCGAAGGGGTTCCGTTCGTACAATTCTAAAATCGATAAACGCTAGATTTTATCAATATGTAAGTCTACGCACAAGTGACGAAATACAATAATTATAAATAAAATAACGATTTGGGTTTTTTTCCGCTGAATAATAATTAAAAAAAGAAATCAATTGTAATTATACAGTATATACGTATATCAAAATAATTTTTATTATGCATGCGCTACTAACATTGTGTTCGGAGCCTTGCTTATACAAAATACAGAAAAGAGAAAAAAATACAAAGAAAATATCAAACTACACTTAAAAAACAATTTTTTAGTTTACTTCAAATTAGTTCTTAAAAAGAGTATGGAATCAACCAAGTCTTCTTTGAGTCTCTCCCTTAAATCAGTCTTAATGATGCGGAGAGCAAAAAATAAGCCCTCGACGCTAACTTGCTACGGTGGTCAAGCCGTAACAGCAATTGCAGCTTCCTGACAATTTTTTGATAAAGATGTATAGCTTTATCAACTGTTAATTTAAAAGACCAATCAAAAGTTTCTACTGTTGTTAATGCAATATAAAAAGCGTGTCTGAATTTGCTAAATTTACATGGAAAATTTTCAGTTTTTTATTTGAATCGTTGCGGTTTTCTTGCTCGTTCTTTTTCATCCAAAAACTTTTCATATTCATCTTCGGAACTTCCAGAAGACTGAGTCATAGTTATGAAAGTAGGACTCGCTGTACCTTCATCTTCTTGTTTCTGAACTGGGTTTTATATTACTTTGTCTAGTCCTGTCATTCGAATAGCTACAGAAAAAGTGTAGCTTTTGCTTTATTTTGTTGACTTGCAGTAAGACTGACCCCGTACATTGAATCTACATAAATTGCAGCCAATAAAATGTCATTATCAAAAAGAATAGATTCTCGTTGTACCATAGAGTCTCTAATTTCTTCTGCTAGCGGTCCTCCATTTTGATTTAGGCGAAAAATTAACATTTTCCATTCTTTCAGAAATGAACCTGGTGTCAGGTTTGAGCATTGTAATTTTTTTGTTACTAAAAATGGGTAAAATTTTTTAAGGCTTTCCACTTGTTCCCAATGAACATCTGACATTGTCAAATCAGGGTTAGCCATATCTGATCAAATAGATTTAAATTAAAGAATGCATTCTATCATTAAATAAGTGCTTTCCCATCTTGTACTTTGATCAATTATTGCACCAATCTTTACTCTTCTTTTAAGAATAGCATCAATTTTTAGATTGCAGGCGCAAATTGCAATGCTCCTAACTATACCAATTAATTTTTATGCATGCCTTCCCTTTAGTCCGTCACAAATAGCTAATTGAAGGGTATGGACTGCACATTGCATATGATGTATTCTGGAATCAATTACAAGTGTGTCCAGTGAAAAATCGAGTTTATCAGAAAAATTTGGATTTCTGTAAGACTCATCTGGTTCAGGATCATAGTCCTCACTTGCTGAAGATGTACTGACGTCAATAGTATCCTCATCACTATCATCTAATTGATACTCAGTAACACTTTGATTTATTTTTTTTATTGTGCTGATCATATTGCTAGCATTGTCGGTTACTAAGCAAGAATCTGCTCTTTCTTTAAGCCATATCCATCCAAGACATCACAAACAATTTTTTATTGGATTCACTGGAATGATTGGCATTTGTATCTTTTACAGCTAATGTGTAAATAATGACTTCCATATTGTTATTCATAAATTGAACATTTATTGCAATGTAATTTGTTTGCATACGTGTGCATGCATCCATCTTTAAGAAAACAAACTTATTCTTCATTAAACTTTTAAATAAGTCTTTTTGATTATATGCTTCTTGAATATAATAGGCAATCTTATATTATTTCTATCTAAAGATATATTTAACTTTTTTGCAAGTTCACCATTAAGTTTTTTAAAAGTAGGTAAGGTGAAAAATCTGAGTGGAACAGAATTTTTTACAACCATTTCAATTATGAAGGAAATAAAAGCATCTTTAGTTATTGCTATTTCAATCTTTTTTGAGATTAAAAATGAAGTAAGTTTAACCTGCTTAAACTTGCTGTGATAATGCTGCTGCAAGTTCTGTAAATGTTTTCTTTTTTCCAATGTTTCTCTATCTTTGTCGCTAACTTTAATAAAAACATCAGAATGCTTTCTGTTCAGATGTCTCTTCAAATTAGATACTCTTAAAGGTGAACAAGGCTTTCCTCCAGTAAAACTGCTTATCTTTTTACCACACTCTTCTTCTATATCACCTTTAGCTTTACACTTACATATAAAACTTTTTCCATCTTCACTTATAATAAAATAAAGCAATACTGCTGACTTATATTTAGGAGCCATTGCAGGGATATAAATTATTAAGCATCTAACAATACAACAGAAATAATGCAAATTCTTTTAGGCTAATCTGTTAGATAAGTAAATAATTCTTCTTCTTCTTCTTCTTCTTCTTTCGGCTTCTCCCTACTCAGGGTCGCCACAGCGCGATAGTAATCTCCATTTCACTCGGTCTACATCGTCTCCTTCGCTAGCTCCAACCCTTTCCATGTCTTCTCTCACCAAATCCATCCACCTTCTCCTTGGCCTTCCTCTTTTCCTTCTGCCTGGCACTGCCATCTCCATCATCCTTTTTTCCACGTAGTCTTCTTCTCTCCTTTTTACGTGTCCATACCAACGTAGTCTCACATTCCGAAGTTTATCTCCCAGCTTTGCAATTTTCGCAGTCCCTCCCACATATTCGTTTCTTATCTTGTCCTTTCTTGTCACTCCCAGTGCCCATCTCACCATTTTCAACTCTGTAACTTCCATTTTTCCCATTTGTCGTTCAGTCACTGCCACCGTTTCCATTCCATAAAGCATGGCTGGTCTAACAACACTCTTGTACATTTTACCCTTAACCTTTGCTTATAACTTCCTGTCGCACAGAACTCCAGATACCTTCCTCCAACTCATCCATCCTGCGTGGATCCTTCTCCTTACTTCTTCTTCACATCTTCCATCATTACTAACTGTTGACCCCAGATATTTGAAGTTTTTAGCTTTCTTTACTTTTTCTTCTTGCAACTTCAACTCTTCATCATCCACACCCCCAACTCTCAAATATTCTGTCTTGCTCCGGCTCACTTTCAGGCCTCTTCTCTCCAGTGCATTTCTCCAAATCTCCAGGTCCTCCTCTAGCTCCCTATGATTTTGTCTACACAAAACTATGTCATCTGCAAACAGCATATCCCATTGTGCGTCCTTCCTGATGTCGTCCGTCAGCCTGTCTATAATGATGGCAAAAAGAAATGGGCTGAGTGCTGAACCTTGGTGGAGTCCAACACCTACCTTGAATTCTTCACTCAACCCTGCTGCACTTCTCACAGTTGTTGTTGCTCTGTCGTACATATCCTGGATAATTCTTATGTAGCACTCTGATGTTTCGGCTAACCGCAAGCATTCCCACAGTTCCTCTCTGGGTACCCTGTCGTATGCTTTCTCCAGGTCAATAAAGGCACAGTGCACTGCCTTCTGCCCTTCAGTCCACTTTTCCAACAGCATCCTTAGACAAAAGATTGCATCGGTGGTACTCCTTCCTGGCATGAACCCAAATTGTTGCTCAGCAATTGTCACCTCCTTCCTTATCCTTGCTTCTATTATCCTCTCCCACAATTTCATAGTGTGGCTCATCAACTTGATCTCCCGGTAGTTTCCACATTCTTTGATGTCTCCTTTACCTTTGTACAAAGGTACAAGCACGCTCCTCCTCCATTCATCTGGCATCTTCTCTCCTCGCAAGAGTCTGTTGAAAAACTTCACTAAAAACTCCACACCTTTATTGCCTAGAGCAATCCATGCTTCCACTGGTATGTCATCAGGTCCTTGAGCCTTTCCCTTCTTCATCCTCCTCAACCCAGTCCTGACTTCTTCTCCAGAGATAGTTACACAGTTAGATAAGTAAATAATATTAAACCTATTTTTTCAAACATAATGCATTACAAAGTTAGTTAAAATTCCATTACATAATATTAACTTGTAGCACAACAGTGATTTTTAAAATATCAGAAAAACTATATGTCATCATCCATAAGCAGGGGCGCAGGAAGCGGGGGGCAGGGGCTGTCATTGTAAAAATTATTAATAGAAATCCTGATTTATAAGCACAATAAAAAAACACTGCTTAAGAGAAAATATCCCTATGATAAAAGCGCATTAACACATGTACGCAACAACCTGCTTTAGAACAAAAAGCAACACGACAAAGTGAAGCAAGGTGTGCCCCGGATGTAATTGAAAAAGTGTTGCCATTTTCTACTATTATCGCATAAATACAAAAGTCCTGTAGGTATAATAAGTATGTTTTTACCCAAAACAGAAAAACAATAACAAAATATTTTCATTTTCAAACAATCATTAACATTTCGGGGTTATTTTAAAAGTTTTTGCTAACTTTTACAAGTTTTATCCTAAAAAAATGCTAATGCCTAAAAGCGTGTTTAATTTGAAATTAGGTCCATATTTTGTTAAAATTTTTAGTTTCATAAATATATTAAAAAATTTATTGGATGGGTTATATTTTTTCATGGCTCAACTTTTTCCTTCAATCATATTTTTTAAATGGGGAAGCTTTAAATACCATAGAAGCTGAAGTTTATTGTGTCTGCCGGAGCAAAGATTTTTAGCGGATCATTTAGTCTTCAAAGTCCCATCGAGACAAAAAAAATTTTTATATCTATTCAAAAGTCATTTTTGTCATCGAATTAATCTAAAGAGGAATCTTTTAATCCAGAGTGGGATTTTAAAGAACTGACACTAAATCAAAAATAGGTTTACATTTTTCAAAAAAATCTACTCTTTGGTCCGTTAATTTAAAGCGAAAACCATTTTTTATTAATTTTAAATTTCGGGTCAAAAGCGCAATGTCTTCCGAAAAGTATTTAGCGCGTATACGCATGCTTGTTTGTGGGTTTGATGTACTGTATTTGACCAACTGTAGCAAACATGTAAGTTTGACTTAGCTTAAAGCGGAGTCAGAGTCGCAAAAAACAATAACGACTTCTGCACATCTACAAAAACGACTCCGACTCCCGACTCCGACTTCTACACATTTACAAAAACGACTCCGACTCCCGACTCCGACTCCAGCAAAACTAAAAAACGACTCCGACTCCCGACTCCGACTCCAGCAAAACTAAAAAAATGACTCCGGCTCCGACTCCGACTCCGCCCAAACGCCTACGACTCCACGACTCCCGACTCCAACTCCGACTCCGCAACCCTGATCAACAGTTCCTGTCCAGGTCTTTAGTTACAGTAAATTAAAGTGTTTCCAAAAATTTGTTCAGCTACTGCACTGGAATAAACTTAATTTTTGTGCAAATGCTTGCGTGTCACGAGTATAGCGTAATTGAATCTGAGTTTAAAATTTATGTTAAATTGTTTCACTTGGCTGATTAGGCGCAAACGTTTGAGTGTGCTAAACTTTTTTAATTTTAAGTTTGATAAATCCATGGCCCATCCAAATTTTAAAAACGTATCAAACACTTGATGCAGCTAAATCCTAAAATTCGCGTTAAGGCTCGTTTCCACTACGAGCGTGGAAAAAAGCATTCTTTGTTTGTTCTATTACTTTTTTTTTGCGTTCGCTTCAATTTTAACCGCTCGCTTCAATCGAAGATCAATAAAAGAGACAAAGAATGCTCTTTTCCACGCTCGTAGTGGAAACGGGCCTTTATTTTGGAGAACATTTTAAACTTTTACGTAAATTCTACAGCTGCAGCCTTAAAATCAAGCAAAAAGCGCAACCAACTTCTGTTGCTGCATTTGCTTGATGAGGTGACAGCTGACTTGATGATTTTTTATCGTCTCCTCGCCAGGCGAGGGTTTTTACATAAAAAAGAAGCCGGCAATCTAAGCCAGTCAAGGGATATTAAATCAGTAACTCACAAACTTTGGTGGTTCGTGACCCCTTTTCAGAGACTCTTGAGCACCCGTGGCCCCGCGTAGGATATTGCTCCAAAAGTCAGGTAAAGGGCCTTGTGAGGCCTTTGAGAACTCCTGCATTAGATACTGTAGTTTATAAATTTTTCTTCAAAATACCTGTCAATTGCAACTTGCAAAAAATCCACTCAATAGAAAACCGTGCTTTATGTGCGGCATGATTCGCCATTCTTTGCAAACGTAATAAATGTTTTTGTTTTATCACAATTATTTTTCTTTATAAACATAAATTTAATATCGTTAATAGAAAGAACTTAATTCTTTTAAGTTTTTTCTATTAACGATATTAAATTTACTTTTACGCCGCGATCCTCAAAGATGTGCTTACCCCGCGATCCTCAAAGATGTGGAAAATGATGATACGCTGTGGCCACCCCTGACTAACGGGAAAGGCCGAAAGGAGAAGAAGAAGAAGAAGAATAGAAAGAACTTAATTCTAGTGTTGAAAGCTTTAATTTACAGGTGTCAATTACTCTTGCAAGGCTAAAATATAGAATTAAAATTGGGACTTGATTTATTTCAGGTATGTCCTGTGGCTTAGTGGAGTCAATATGCTGCCAAGAGCGTACATGCTGCAGGAAAAACTAGCAGCATTTTTTGAATCGTATTAAAACATCAAAACGCAGTGTACTTCACTTTTAAACTTTTTTTCACTGACTTTAAGTCTACCGTCTTTCCTTTTCTTCTACCATTCTAAAGCTCATTGGAGCATCTGGACCCTTTGAAATCAATGTATATTCTTGAAATTAACTCCTTTAAACGAGAATAAAGGCTCGTTTTTACTACGACCGTGGAACGGAGCATTCTTTGTTTCTTTTAATGATCTTTCTGCGCTTAAAATCTAAGCAAGCGTTGAGCGAAGCAAAAAAATCAATAAAACAAACAAAAAATACTCTTTTTTACTCGTAGTGGAAACGAGCATTAATTTGTATATGAACCATCTAAGAAGAAAATGTTTTATGGAAAAGACGCATCTTGCTTGGTCACCTTTTTTTTTAGCATTAGCGGGTTTCAATTTACATCAAGCGCATTCACGAAAAAATTTTGGCTACTTACAGTATGTTGAAGTAACAAACAAACTTAAGTCGTGATCCTAACTTCAAAAAAATACATTTAACAGAGTAGAAAGTAGAGATGATCGGTCGTTCGTTTAAACCAGTAGTTCACAAACTTTTTTGCACGTTGACCCCAAAACGAATAAATTAATTTATTTTTAATGACAATCATCATTTCAGTTATAACCGAATAACTTCGAATTTTGATCTATTCCGTTTTTCGCTGATTTTTGTTTGGCGTATTAGTCATGTTGTTATTTTTTACTTAGATAAAACTTTAAGAGCTCTGTACCGATTTATTTTATACAACCATAATTGCCGCTGAATCAGATTAAATACAAGACCAGCTTAATGTTCACCTTTGGTTATCCACAGGTTCACTACTGCTGATCGTTAAGATGAAGAATTTAATTCTGGTGTTGCAAAGCTCTTGGTTACTTACACTCTAAAAAAAAGGTGCAGCGGCTTCTTTGATCTTTTTAGTCGGCGCTTTTGATGTTTGTGAAATTTTCGAAATTTCTTTGATTTTGCTGCACGTTTTTTAAACAGTGTAGCTTATTAGTGCCGATATTCTAATTAGTTTTTGTATGGTGTTAATAAAAAAATTATACATCTTTCAAGCCGTAGTTGTCACAATTCATGTTTCTGAAGTGCCAATTAAAGACTTTTATTTAAAACAGCACCTGCAGAGCATATCATGGAACAGAAGATTCCAATCTTTTCTTGCTCCATTTATCGAAAATATCCGCGTGAAAGCAGATGCAAAATGCCTCGGCCGAGTTTTGCAACTGAAGACATTTTACAAACTTTAGTTATTAAAATAAAAATATTTACTCCAATTGCCAGTTGGTTTTGATTTTGCAAAGAGCAATAAAATATTTGCTCTCTGCATTGAGAGTTAATTTAATAATTTCAACTAAGACTAATTCCCTGTATGTCAACTACTTATTGTTTCTGAGAAGGTTCAGAATTGAAAACAAAAAAAAACAGAGAGAACGTGAGCAGGATGTCTGGGCCATTGATGTCGTAACAATTATCAAAGTCTGGGCAGGAATACAGGAACAAAAAACGATGCAATAAAATATTACAAAGCTACCGTGGCATTTCAGTAAAGGTTTGCCCCAAAACATCGGCGACTAGCTGTGCTGTACTGTTTTTTGCACTCAATAAAAACGGTGCAAACATTTAAAGACTAGCTGCTGTTCAAAGAATGCTGATGACAACAAGAGGCACTAAAAGCGATATTAATTTTATTTTAAAATTTAAAGTCTGTCGCTGGCCGCAGAAAATGTTATCAGGAGCCGCGTGTTTGAGACCCTTGGCTCAAACGTAGGCATACCATATTTTCAAAGTGGTGAATCATAACCAAGGTTTTCTCTAATTTTTAGCAGTCTGCGAGCAAAAATTTGTCCGTGTACAAACTTTTCTCTGATTTTGCTAAGTAAAACTTGTATTATTGACTCTGAATTCCCGATTTTCGTTACAAAATCGTAATAATCTCTAAAATAAAGGTCTTTACTGTGAATCCGATTCTGATTTCTTAATTTTCGCCTCAAAATCGTAGTGATCTCCAAAAAAAGATCTTCATTTTAAATTGTAAATTCCGGGACATAATAGTTAACCGGGCGGGACACCGGGACAAGGCCTAAAATTGGGATTGTCTCTGCTAAAACGAGACGTATGGTAAGCCTACTTGAACGCGGAAAGAAGTAAAAAAAAATCAGTAAACAAACAAAGAATAAGTCCAATCTACGCTTATAATGGAAAAGGGCCGATAGGCTTAATGATTCGTTGTAGCAGTTAAAATGTCGTCTCTTTAGTCTTTTAATAATTGATTTAAATATTTAAAATCGAGCTACAGCGTCAAAGGTTGGGAAAATAGTAAGCTTAATTGCAAGCTTATTTTGTTTTAATGCAATCATTTTTGTACATCGATCTAAAAACTTGATAAGACAAACTGTTTTTTATTTTTGTTTTTTGATTTTTGAGCATAAACAGTAAAGAAAGGTGATTTGCATACAGTGGCGCAATTAAAGCATCAAATCTAGAATTAACTCTTTGACAGCAAATTCTCTGCTTTTCTAAGCGATTTCTAATTGGCTTAATCAAATACGTTGCACTAGCTAAAAAAAGCGTATTTGGCTCGCAGCCGATTTCGCAATAACTTAGAAAAAAAGCTTCTCAATTTTGATATCTTTATTCGGCGAGGAAAACAACTTTACACCGAAACAAGTTAATCAAGGACACCATGGAAAAAATGAGAAGGTGAGAGTTGCTGATTGTTTCTAAGTCAAGTTTCGGCAAAGAGGTTGTTTTTTTCAACCAGACAACAATTGAAAATAGCAGCCATAATGGATTCAGCATTTATGGACTATAATGGATTCAGCATTTTCAGCATTTATTAAATAAATATTAAAAATTATTATTTAAAAAAAAACGAACGTTTTCGGCTTACTTCAGCCCTCATCAGGTTTCTACAATTAGTGAAATTATTTCTACAATTAGTGAAACCTGATGAGGGCTGAAGTAAGCCGAAAACGTTCGTTTTTTTTTAAATAATAATTTTTAATATTTATTTAATAAATGCTGAAAATGCTGAATCCATTATAGTCCATAAATGCTGAATCCATTATGGCTGCTATTTTCAATTGTTGTCTGGTTTCTAAGTCAGTTTGCGAATGTCATTATTTTCATTTCGTAAGTTCTGCTTGCTCAGGATTATAGGGAATTGTAAGTCTTATCTACTAGTACAGTTGTGCTTTAGATAAGTTTATGTAGAACAAGACTTACGTCGTTTTGGCAAATATATATGCCGCAGTTAGCAGCTTACCAGCAAGGAATTGCTGAAGAACGTTCAAAGTTAGCCATCGTATCTGTATGCCATTTAAATTTACTAATCTCCATGTTACTACAGCTTTACAGGTAGCCCAAAATAAATTTTTTCGCATGATGTTAGAAGCTGTTAGTAGGAGCATTTATCAAATAAATTTGCAAGTTTTTTTGTGATTACTTGTATCCACCTCCTTTTGTCAATCAGACATATTGTTTTGTCATTGCCGTAATTCGAAAAGTGTCGACGCTTAATCTTTAAAAATAAAAAGTTAAGGCGCGTTTACAGCCGTTTACAGTACTTTTTATTTTTTCGAGAAAAAAATGAGTGGATTTGAATGTTAATAGAATAAACAAAGGTCGCACTGAAAAAAAGTACTGTAAACGGCTCTAAACGCGGCTTTAATGGCTTTTCAAGTTGATGTCGCGAGAACGTCTCCCATTCTGGGCTCTCGTTCACTATTCGCCCTCCTTATTTTATAAGCTTTTAAATTTAGGGAATCCTCAAAGCCTGCGAGGTTAGCAACGAAGAATAGTGAACAAAACCCCTGTTGGTTATAATTGAATTTTAATTAGATCCAACCCTGCATGTTCATGAAATTGTTAAAAGTTTTTTTTCTTTTTTCGAAAGACTTTTTAAATACTTTTCGAAAGACGCTTACCCCGCGATCCTCAAAGTGGCTGTTTTGGGAATGCTGGAATTCGCCTATCTAATTGGGCGATAGTAGCTTCTGGAGTATTTCATTCATTCATTTTCAATCTATTTAAAAAGGGTTGAAAAAATTTAGAGGGCTGCTGAGAGCTAATATATTATTTCCGGTCATTTTTTTTTCCTGCCATTATTTAACTGTATTTCAGGGAATATGTACAAGTAAAGATTCGTACATCTTTTGTTTAGAAGAATGCAAATTTTTCGAGACCCTGAGTAAGTTTTAAAAAGTGAATGCTACGCCAAATAAGTTTAAAGAAACTTATTTTGTAAGCATAGTTTAAAGTAAGCATTGTAGATCAAGGAAAATGTATCTTGTACATGTAGCGAAATTGATCATTTGTAGATCAATTACGAGAACAAAGCTGTTCGTACTGTAGTTATGCAGTTTCTGATTGGTATTAGTTACTGTTTTTACTAGTTTGTTTTTAGTCTAATCTAGTCCAGTAAATAATCGATTTTGAGCATTGGTGCATCAATCGATTGCATAAATTGCGAATCAGCAAATCGTAGAAATAAATGGATAACACGACTTGCTGTGTTGGCATGCAAAGGTGATGGAATTTTCGGCTTATTGAAGTATCTTTCGCTATGAGATTAACTTTACACAGTCGTGTTTTGACTCGAAAAACGGATATTACAAGTAGAACATTAAAAGAAAGCTTAGCTATCGATATTGTTTTATAACTTAAAAGCTAAATAATTACATTGCCGAATTTAGTCGATTGGTCGTACGTATTTTTTACTCTGTAGAAAGCGAATCAACAATTCCTTGGATCAACTGCGAGCCTTACTTCCATATTCAGCCAATATGAAAAAAGATATGGCGTCGCTGTTGGAACAAACAGTCGAGTATATAAATATTATACATACCATCCTCAACGAAGATAAGCCTGCATGCTTAGGCAAGGTATGTTCTGCCTGACAATTGGTAAAACTGTGAACTAAGAAAACAAGAAGCATAAGATTTTGTACAGGTTTATCAAGCTTATCGTCAAAAAACTGAGGAAATAGAAAGTTTCCGAAAAAGCTTAAAGAAACTAAAGAAACAAAAGTTAGAAACTGGGTAAGTACTGCAATCGCTGACAATCAAACCGGTTGTATAGCAAGTCACCGAATGCGAATTGTAGATTTTAATTTTCATGCTATAAATGTTAAATTAGACCAGTTCTCAACCGGGCCTGGCCGTTCTTTAATGCTAGTGATATGCCGCGAGCAGTTTTGATTTTTTGTCTGGTCTTTTTAAGAAGGGACCCTAATAGTTTTTGTCGGTGAAACTAACCGAGAATTTCCTTTACACGACCATTAGGTAATAAAAGAACAAGAAAAGGATCGCTTAAGAACCGGTTGTAACAACGAGTGATTTCGGGCTAGTTTCCCGAACAGAAATCGCGTACTGTGACTTCTTTCACATCCTTTTGATCTTAAAGTTCGAAGATATGTTTACTTTTTTTAACGAGTAAAAATTGCTGTTAAATTATGTTTTGGGTACTTCGAATTATTTCTTTCTTTTTGAGGAGGGGTGCCAAAAGAAAAAAGTTTGAGAATCACTGGATTAAGGCGTTTCCATTACCAGCGTTGGCTGGAGTATTATTTGTTTCTTCTACTTTTTGGTTTTCCTTGCGCTTTAAGCGCGAAAAGAAGTAAAAAAAATCTATAAAAGACACAAAGAATACTCCATTTTACGCTTGTAGTCGAAACGGCCCCTTAGACTGGTGTTTCTCAACCTTTTTTTGGCCATGCCCCACCTAATCACTTATAAAATTATGATGTTTCTCATTTTCTGATACATAGCTGTAACAGCTAAAAAAATATTTGGGGGCAATACAGTTTGCTCAAAAGACTAGTGAAGACTAAAAAAAGGTCATTATTTTGAAACTGTCTCTAATTTCATTTTCGCCCCAAAAGACATCAGCGAAGGCTTCAGTGGCCTCCTGTTTTTCTATCAAAATTGGTTCCTAATTTTTTAAAGCGCCCCACCGAAATTTTGCTCGGCCCCAACGTTGAAAACCCCTGCTTTAGACTACTGACATTGTGTACGGCGTGTTTTGGGTTTAAGAGCTTTTACTCCGATTTAGAAGTATTTTGAGCTTTTAATGAGAAGCGGAAAAGCGAAAAGATTCTTATGGCCTTTGATTAAAGAATGTGACTCTTTTTAATTAGTTTCGAGTAGGTAATGACCTTTACTTTTGATCGTAAACAGCGAGCGCAGAATAATAAGCTGTTTATTGGATACCAAAGTGAAGTGATAGCTTTTTTTCCTTAAACAAAAGCAATTGATTAATTGAAGTTGAATTAAGTTTTTAACAAATTGTTGCATCGGCGTAAATTTTGACCGCCAATAATAAAGTTTTCAACACTGTAGTAGTAGTAGTGGTAGTAGTTTTTTATTTGCATCTAAAAAAACAATTGGTAATAATTATTGAAAACAAAATGGAGCAAAGGTTGCAAATAGAGTGAAACAATTGCAAGAAAATATTTTGCTCAAGGTTGATTGTAGCAGATAGAAATAAAGTTTTAGCTTATCGGGTAATCAATATTTATACCAAGTCAGCAAATTTGTCAAGTTTTAGCACCTTTTCCCAGCAATGTATTTTATATTAATACTGTAAATGGCTGAATAAGTATAAAGCTTTTTATGCCTTTTTAAAGCACAAGCTAAGAAATAAACAGCTTTAAACAGCTTTGCTAATTTGTTAACGGTGCCAGTTGGCTTAATAACCTTGTGATTTTTTTCGCTGTGTCCTGTGTAAGCACTGTTGTAGATACTGTTTCAATACGTACTTTATTGGTATTTTCATTGCTACAAATGTATAAATTCGAATTTGCTAGCTGCCTACATGTTTTCAAGTTGTGTACAAAACTATATACAGTAGAACGCCGATTATCCGAACTAATTATGACCAGGGGTGGTTTGGATCACTGATTTTGGGATATTCAAACAAAATACAATCTTACAATAACGGTACTCATAAAAGTTGTGTTGAACGGCACTCTCTCTGTCGTTTACACCATGCTCTGGCGTTGTACCACCATCTTAGTGGTGTTTGGATGATCGGCGTTCTACTGTAATAGGCTTCAGGTTTGATAAAATTTAAGTACCCTAATTAACGAATGAACTGCACAAATTGCAAATAAAAATTATTCAAAACAGTTAACCGGTGTGTTTAACGTGGACTTTTTAAATTTCTTTATTGTTGCGTTTATTGCGGAAATACTGTAGGAGAATTGCATTAAGATGCGAACGAAGCCTTCCTAAAACTTAAACAATTTTTCAAGTGTCATCAGCCCCAAAAAATCAAATTAATATTGAAACCAGGCCGAATAAAATTTTTCGCATATATATTAAGAACTTAACTCCATACGTGCTTTGTACTAGCGATAGACTATTTAAGGTTTTTATAAATTTTTTTTTACTTTTAATGAGCGAAACTATAAGCGAACTATTTGAATTTCACAGTTTGAGTGATGGTAGTGCAAAAGCATAGAATTTGTTTTGGTTAAATTTGGCCTGTTAAAAATCCGGTTTATTTGCGCAGAGTGACGTTGCAAAAAGAAAACAGCTGCAATTGTTGCTGAGGCTGTCGCTTAGCCATTCGATGCCACTGCGTGCTTATGTGAAATCGTAAAGTCGACTATTTCTTCTCTTGTAGCTCTTCATGGAATCAATCATTCTTCCCACCTTACAATGGCGGGACATCGTCGCTCAATGGCATGGAGCCACCAGGAGCAAAGCAGTTCCATCCCGGGATGAACTACCCCACTCAACCTATTTGCAGCAATTCTTGGTCCCAGGCAAACTCTTTTGACCCGTTTACACAAAATTACCACAATTTCAGGTAGTACAGTTGTCTCTATTCGAGTCAAATATGTTTTCTATGTTTTTTGGCTGAAAATAAATAAGTTAGTTTGAAAAAGCGTTTATTTTAATTGATCTTGGTCGTTTGGTTATAGGTTGCCGAGTCAAGTTACGTTTGAATTGCACTTAATATTTGTAGAACAGGGGTGTGCAACCCATATCCTGCGGGTCTAATGTGGCCCACGGAAAGCTGTGGTTTTAAAATTGAGTAATCGTTTTTGCCGTTCAAATCAATGTCGAATAGTTTTATGGCTTTTTCGGTTTTAGGCCTATTTTTCCTCCTGACTTGTACGAAAGCGTCGGAAGGGCTATGCTTAATGCAACCGTCAAGCAATTACCTCTTGTTTTTGGAGAAGCCAAAATAATGTTGTTAAAATTTTTGTTTTGCTATTTAAAGATCTGACTAAAATTTAAGCTGCTTGCTGAGACCACTTAATGACACAAGAGAAGTCTTAATGACACAAGAGAAGTTTTGAACTGCAACCGCATTGCTTTCGTGCATCATCTAAATGGCGCTCTTTAGCACTCGACCACGCTGCCGATAATTATCATCCTGACGACGGCTTTAGAGTTAAAATCTACACAAAGTGGTTGGCAAATTAAACCAGCTTAACTTGCTGAAATCAATGAACAAACTTGTTTCCTGTTTTGCAATAAAGCCAAATCGCTTTTGGAGTAAGTAATAAAACAGTGCCGATGAGTAATGTGACTCGGCCGCTGTTTAAATCTTGTTGTTTATGTTCTTTCAGCGCGGTTCCTCCTGCACCGGTGCCCATCTATCATCCTCCTCCTACTTTCCAATTTCAACAACCTACTTCTTCGATACAACGACAGTGTTCTGGTAAAACTTGTTTTTTAATTGAAATTTTATAAAGAAGTTGTTTTTATTCGACCATTAATTGTCTCCTAATCACACATATGTCTGGCAAAAATAGCCCAAGTAAGGCTGCATTTGTAGTTAAAGATTTTTTTAAAAATGAGAAAGATGTGTATTGTAACCAGGGGTTGTGGATTTTGAAGGAATTTTTTCTGACTCCACCTATTTAAAATTTTCCGACTCCAGATAAAACCGACTCGGGACTCCGGAAAATTTAAAAAACGACTCCGACGACTTCAGCAATTCTAAAAAAGCGACTCCAACTCCGACTCCAACCAAAAACTTACAACTCCGAGTCCACAACCTTGATTAACTCACACTTTTAAAATTTTAAAGAAAAAGGAAAAAGCATCTTAAAATCTGTAGCCTGAGTTAATATTAATGTTAAAATTTGATATCAGTTCTTTAAAAAAGAGCTTAGTAAAAATATCCGAGCAAAATATTTTAAAGTCACAAAATAAAACCAAAAATTTTAATAATTTAAAGCCCGGCAGTCTGTATCCAAACATAGGGCATCAAATTGGATGCAGAAACTTAAAATGTAAAATAAGTGAGCTCTCCATACGTCCCGTTTTAGCCGGGACAGTCCCAATTTTAGGCCTTGTCCCGGCGTCTCGCCGGGTTAACCAATATGTCCCGGAATTTACAATTTCAATTGAAGACCTTTTTTTTTAGAGAAAACTACTTAGCGACAAAAATTAAGTCCTAGACCAGGATTGGGGAACCTCCGGCCTTTGCATGACCAACGAACTTTTGTGTGATGGCCTTTTTTTTACTGGACAAAGAACACCACTGTTTTAAGACGAAATAAGAAAAACCTGAGGCTGATCCAAACCGAAGACTTGCACCATGATTTTGGGACAAAAATTGGGAAATTTGAAACTACTTTCAAGTGAAGACTTTTTTTTAGAGATCACTATCTTTTTGGAATGAAAAATTATATTGATCCCCAAACTTTTGTGCGGCCGGCACCGACTTTTAATCTTTGAAACTGGCCTGTGAGTGCAATAAGGTTCCCCATCCCCCTGCCCTAGACATATTTAAAATGAAGACTTTTTAGAGAACTTTGGTTTTTCAGGACAAATTTTTTTCTGTTAACAAACGTCTTGATTTATCACTTCGAAAATATAGTATGCCTAAAAATAAGAAATGAAACTAAAACTGTTCTTCTCTGCAACCATATTTATGCCGGTCCTCAATCAGGAAGAAACCAAGAAAAGCAACACAGTTTCCTATTTTATTATGAACTTAGCACTCGATTGTTAAAACTATAGCATTTTCAAACTTGCTATAGTTTTAACAATCGAGTGCTAAGTTCCAATTTTACCATAATAAAGATTGTTTTTTTTTGCCGATCTTAACTGCAATAACCTCAATCTTGCATGCACAATCATATACTGCTGGGACATTTTTGAGTATTTTTCTCTCGTTGTACAGGCCTATAGTAGTCCAAGTGACAAAATAAAATATTTTAAAACTTATGTCTGTTTAAATAACATGCCTATTTTGAACATTTAAACAGGAATTATCCTGGAAAGAAGTAAATATACTAATATTAGATTTTTTATTGACCTTTCCCGAAATATTTCATCTTATCAATGGATATTGTGTAGTTGTGCGCTATGTAGATGAAAAAGTTTATTGTTTAGACCAGTGGTCCTCCAAGTGGTTGATTGAAAATAAAAGGAATCGAATGGGGTTCGATAAATTAAAGTTCGGTTTACCCAAGCAATAAAGCATCAGTGTCAAAATTTTCAAAAATGCATAGCTGTCAAAGTGAAGAGCTTTTGTCTTTACTTGCTTCCTCTTACATCTAATGTAAAACAACATAATTGTGTGTTAGTCGAGATGAAAAAAAGTAGACATATTTACGTTAAGTGATTGATAGTGTGTACTCAATTGGGGGTATAATAAAGTATTCTTTACTCGTTTTGAAATCGATGTGCAGAAAAGTTTGTCCGAGCCAATCTTTGTTATCACTGAAGCACATCTTTGCCACTTGCTAAGTAGGCTTACGGCTGTCTGAAGCTTTTTAACCTGGAAAAAAATTGAATTTAGTGTATGCAATGTAGTGTAGTGAAGTAGCGAGGAAACACTGTAGACCAGGGATGGCGAACCACTGACCCGCGGGTCATGTTGTGACCCACCTGATGTTCTGAAATTTCTGGCATTTTTAGTCTGCAACATTAATTTAGGACGGATTAGACCAGGGGCGTCCAACCCGTGGCCCGCGTAATGGCTTTGAGTGGCCGTGCAGTATTTTTTGAAGCCCTCTGTCTTGTCAATTATGGCAGAAGTCGAAGACAGATTTGCTGTGAAGATCCCTTTTTTTTTCGTTTTTTATCAAATTTTAGAGGTCACTATGATTTCGAGACAAAAACTTGGGAATCTGAGACTGATTTCAGGTGAGGGCCTTTTTTTTTTTTTTTTTTTTGGAGATCACTATGTATTTGGTACAAAAAGTGGAAATTCCGAGACTGATTTCAGATGAGGATGATTTTGGTACAAAAAGTGGGAATTTCTGAGACCGATTTCAGGTGAGGACCTTTTTTAAAAAACTGTCATTTTTTGACCCGCCCTATAAAAAAGGTTTGCCAACCCTGCTGTAGACAAAAAAAACCCTCACATCAATTCAAATGTTATTTTATCATCGAATTAATGTAAAAGTAAATTTTTAATCTTTGTGGAACTCGAACAGTCACTCAACCAACCGAAGATAAGCTTACATTTTACAAAGAAAATCTACCCTTTGGTCCCTCGATTTAAAGCAAAAACCATTTATTCATTTTAAATTTAGGGCCCAAAAGCAACACCGTTTTAGGAAAATTATTCACCGTGTATGCGCATGCTTGTTTATTGGTTTGGTACATTTGACTAGCTGTAGCGTACATGTAAACTTAATTTAGCCTAAAGCGGAGTTGGAGTTATAAAAAATAATAACGACTCCGACTTTAGCAAATCTAAAAAAAAGATTCTTATTTTTTATTTTATCTCTATATTTATCCTCCTGACTCGCGGGAAAGCGACGGAGGCGCTAATACAATAGTGTAGGCAATTATCCCGACCTGCTTTCGGAGATGCCAAGATATTGCTGTCCGCTTGTAATTAAATAGAGATATGGCTCCAATTTAAAACTGCTTGGCAGGACCACCAAGCAGGGGAAAGTACCATAAAGTGTCTTTCTCAAGGACACAACAGAATGGCGCGAGTGGGTTTTGAACCGAGACCGTGTTGATCACGAGCCCGGCGCCTTAACCACTCGACCACGCTGCCGACACCCATAAAAGTTAACCTCAACCTTAATTTTATTGTGACATAATAATTGCCAGTTATAACAAGGACAGTACACGAGATAAAACAAAGCTTCTCTCCAAAACCAATTTTATGTTTGATGCAAATCCATGAAATTTAGTTTTATATCAAGTTTTATATCAAGTTTTTTATTTTTGCAGGGAGCATGAAAAAAAAATTTTAACATGCAATCACGTGTTAACTCTGTTGTTTTAGCTTTGATTAGGCAACTTTTAAAGCAATGGCGGTTGGCAAAACAAATACATCATCCAAGTCTGGTTTTCTACTATGATGCTTTTATAAATTTATGTTCTTAGTTTTGCACAATGATTGCGTTATTACATTTTCTCTATTAAATTACAAACGGACAGCAATTTCTTGGCATCTCCGGAAGCAGGTCGGGGTAATTGCTTAACCTGTGTATTAGCATCTCCGTCGCTTTCCTGTGAGTCAGGAGGATAAACATAAAAATAAAATAAAAAAAAAAATTGCGCTACTATCGAGATGTGCAACCTTTAGCGCTGCCGGGCCAAATGAGCGCAACAAAATTAAACTGCGGGCCGGAGTTAATATAACGGGCCAAATGTCGCACAAATTTAATATAAAAATCTTTTTTTGTTTTTCACTTGATTTTGTAGTTAAAAAGGAAACAGAAACGCAGAAACGATAGGTTTTCCCTCTTAAAAGACTCCACATTAAATCTAGGTCACATTTGGCCGCAGCCAATCGTTTCTGCTACATTTTGCATCTAAAAAAAATAATGGAACCAAAACTATCCGCGGGCCACAGGTTGCACATTGCTAGCCTAGTTACTTTGAGAAACCGAGGCGTGGTACAAATGATCCGTTTGCGATAAAAAGGTTAGCCAGTTTGATGTGTTTGAGAATACTCAAGTTAACTGAATTAAGGAAAACTGCTTTGCGCCTACAAATGTTTCTTGTCAAGTAAGTCTCTGAGCGAGATAAGGTCAAGTTGCAAAATTTTCTTAAAACTGTTAAACAAAACAGATCTTTCATTAAGTTGAGTTAGTGTTTCGTGTCGCATTTTATAAAAGATTTCAAACTATAAACGTAACAGTAAAAATTTAAAACCTTAAACTTTAGAAATGCCAATCAACTCCGGCGACAGTGAAGTTGTTAAGAATGGAAATGAAGAGGATCAACACAACGAAGCATCACAAAGCAATGAAAACGGTGAGATAAAAAGCAAAATTTTCGCATTAAAACACTATATTTTGCTTAAAATATCTTAGTTTCGTGAAATAGATTAGAAATACCTACTAGGTTAGTTAAGTTGTGTTGTTGACTAAAATTGCTTAATATTGACGCAAATCAATGACCGAATTTCTTTTTTATTGGCTTCAGATGATACAAACTCCACAGTTGCATCTGCATCGCCTTCGCAGGTATGTCTAGTAAGCAATGGATTACGGTTGCTTCCTATCTTGTGTCAGGTATTTTTCCTAAATCTACAGTACGTTTAGACGAGCAACAACTGCTACATTCATTATGTCTGCCGCCAAACTGAATTATAGCATTGTTGCAATCAATAATTTGTTTTCACAACTTCCAAATAATTTTTCTTTTACCTTCTCGGATGTCCGAAATACTTCATTTCTTGCTCCATTTTCTGATCTACTTACTCAACATTTCTCCACTTTGTGTAACTTTTTCCAGCCTTAAGTGCCGAATTTTCAACTGTGACTGTAATGATAGAAATGGCTGATCAGAATTTGGTGAAAGTTTTTCTTTAAATATTGTTTAAATCATTTTATTATGTTACTAAGAGTTTTTGTGTTGAAGATCATAAAATTTTTCCAGTTCATAAAGATCATAAAAAAAAGTAAAAAAAAAACCCTGGTAATATTTTTGATGCTTTCGTTGCGGTGTAGTGTGTTTTTATGCATAAAACTGCAGAAGTAGAAAACCGTATGGTTGTAGACCTTTTAAATGTGGTATGTTACTACCGTATATACCCGTGTATTAACCGCCCCTTTAAATATTTAAAACCTCCCCTCTCAATAGTGACCCGTATAGACGACAATTTAACCATTCTTACGTCATAGTTGGTTAGTTTAGACACAAGCATGATTAACTTCTGAAACCTACGATTGTTACGAAGCTGTTTACATGTACTGTACATGTGTAATTTGTAGAAAGTCAAATTTCTCTAGAAAATTTTGTAATTCTGGACCCGTGTATTAGCCGCATTCCGATTTTTGGACTACATTTAAGATAAAAAAAAGTGCGACTAATACACGAGTACATGCGGTGATATTTCTACGCGTTCAAAACCTTTCCAATAAATTTAATTAAAATTTCGTTCTATGACTATTGACTATATTTGTGCACGCCCAGGCGTCAACCGACGAAGCATCTACGAGCGGTGGACAGAGTCAGAACAGCGACATCGCGACCGCCGCGATTGCGACTGGAATTCTACGTCATACCCCGAGCCGAGGTACGCTCTGCTTGTAACGTTCAAAAAGATTTTCTTCGACTATTTCTTATTGCAGCGGATTCTGGACCTTTGGAATTTTACGATTCAATAAAAGAGTGAGTAATACGATTCAATAATGATTTGCCTTGATTGATTTCGCAAATACTAGAAGACCTGCAGCGATGTTTGATGATATATATATATATTGAGATCTTTTTATCCAAAACAAAAAAGGATTCAAGAAATTCAAAACTGAACTTTTGTTAGAAAAACATCGATTTACGTTTGAACTCGTTATATTACATTGTGTTAGAAAAGTCAAAGGAACTTTACACAATCTGATGTGGCAACTCAACAAAGCAAATATATCTATTTCATCAGAACAAGTTGCAATGGAAAATAATACGAATGTAATTATGATATCATTACAAATAACTATAAAAATAATTAAAATTCTGTATGTATATTTAACAGAGAATTGAATTTTGATCCAAATGACTCGTGGCTTACATCCGGGTCTTTGCCACCTTTAAGTCTGGGTCAACCAAACTTCGTCACCTGCGATAGTGCATCAAATCCTTGCACTACCCCTAGCTTGTACAGCCACGGAAAATTTTCCCTCCCTCCATTTATACCCCATTGATGGAATAAGATGTTACACTATTATATTATGAACAATTATACCTTTTCGTTTTATTTTTCGCTGTTTTGTTTTTGCTTAAATGTTTAAGCGCATCTAAGCACATATTTTATATGTTATTTGCCAATAGTTTTCGCGTCACTCTTTTTTCTTTCCATTAGTTTCTTCTGACAGCAGATCAATTATTTCTGCAGCGTTCTTTATTTTCTCGTGCGTGTGCTTAAAAGTTGAACCCTTCATAATATTGCGTGTTGCTACTTGAGGTCTGGCGTAGAATTGCCTAAGTAAGTCTTCAGTGATTCGACGCTTGAACGAACTAACTTGACGTTGATGAACTCGCGGTTTAAGCGGAGATGCGCTTCGTACCTGAGAAGAGATAATATTTAGCTGGCAACAATCGAATAGAACATCGTATGGCTGGCAGAATTTTCAATCCCCAAAATGATTTTAATTGTCCTGGTCCCATTTTTACTTCAAAGTACGTTAGCCGGGTGATCTGAAAACACGAGATTCGGGAAAAACACTTATCCAACTTGGACCTTAAGACATAGCCTCCAGAAATTTATAAGGTCCACATTAAATACTCTTATCAGAAGGCCCGTTTCCATTAGGAGCGTGGAATGGAGGAGTATTGATTTTGTAGTCTTTAGACTACACTGGCTGGAGCGATTTCAGCACACTTATTACACGGCATGCGTGTATTGCGGACTCGCAAAACAAGACATGGCCAACCGGTTTTTAGATTTCGGACCGAATAAAATTTTGAATTGAAAGCTTTTTTGGTCAGCTGATTAGTACCTCCCACTCCTGTGTGCCCTATTCTAGTTGATATAGCCTTGAATAATTTTATTTGAACAGGGCATCGAGTAAACGAAATGCAAATAAATTTTTAGCTGAATGGTATTTTTAATAGTATTGTGTACCCTGATGGCCAACATGTCAGTGTCCGTGGAGACTACCTAAAAGAACCAAAATAATTTTAAATAAAATTCTAAAAAAATTTCAACTCAGTCGCAGGAATTCACCTGAGGCGCTATACACAGAACATCAAGCAATTATCCCGACCAACTTCGGGTGTGGAGAGATATTGCTGTCCGGTTGAAATTTTTATGAAGATGTGACCGAACTCGAGCTTTTTCCGAGGAAGCAAAAGAACGGCGCGAGTAAGTTTGTTAGGGTACGTTTGAACCGCGACCATGTCGATTACAATCTACTATATAGTGCTGTTGCGACACGTTATTTGCATGCCATGTTATATCAACGAGAAATGCTGAATTCGAAACTCATTGGGCGGGCCGTATAATTATTAAAATTTGTGAAGAGTCGCGGGCCATAGATTGCCGATCCTTGTTACTATGGAAACCGAGCTGCGCACTCGAGGAATTTCGAGTTCTTACATGTTCGAAAATCTTAGAAAATTTAAATGTTTACTCTCTCGATTTAACCACATCCTTAACTTTAGATTCGAATTTCAAAAATTGCGCGGATGGTTCTGGCAAAAAAAAATCAAAATAACTCACATTTAAACAGTGAAAAGGCTAAAATAAAACTATGCAATTAAATTATTTTACAAAAAACGAATGATAGCAGAGGCAACAGTTTGATTTGAAGATTAATCTTCATTTTCAAAGCGGGAAACCGAAACCATGACAATACATCTATTTGCTGCTTAGAAAATTAACCTTTATTGCTACTAATTATGAATTTTTTTATTAGGGTCGACATCACTTACCTCAAACCAGCAGTTGACCGACAACAAAAGGTAATTTTTCAAAACAGGCAGTTGCAGGGCCGGATTAAGGCGGGGGCTGATGGGGCTGCAGCCCCAGGCCCACCACTACACTAAGTCAATGAAACAACTAAGGTAGCCTAGGCTAATAGAAATCTCCCAGCTATTATTGAAAACACTGTCCATGCACTGTAAAACCCAACCTGCTCACTATGACGCAACAATCGCTTTTTCTCGGCTGCTAGGCCAGTTATGTCATCGATAGCCTTGTGATTTTCTTTCATTTAGTATATTGCAGCTGTTATCTCAACTTCTCTGTTGCTAGCTGTTTTTGGGAGGATTAGGCCAGTGTAGATTTAGTGAGAGGCTGAGGTTAGTTAGGCAGGATTGTTAGTAGCCTATTGTTTTTAGCTTGGCTAGGTTGCTGATACGGGGAGTGGTAGACTCGGTGACTAATTGGTCTTTTACCGTTTTTCTCATGCGCTGATTTTGCGTCTTGAAAATAAAAAAGCTGACTGGCTGATAGTCTCTGTGCGCTCTTATTCTACTTTAGCTTAGACAGGTATTTAGGCTTTGTCGCTAAATTAAGTAGGTTAGGGTGACACCTTATTGTGTATTTAACTAATTTCAAAAATTTAAATTGTGTGTTTGACTTATTGTGTGTTTTGCAGTGACAGTGTTTTCCATATTTAGCTGGGAGATTCCATATGTAGGCTAAAGTAATTTAAAAATAAAAATGAAGAAGTATAAAAGCGGTTGGGAAAAGGAGAAATCTAGAAGAGAAGCAGAAGCTAAATTGAAAAAAGTTGTAGCAGATTAAAAAAAAGTGACTGATTTTTTTGATGTAAGCGAACCGAAAAGCAACATTGCAGAAACGACGTCCAATAGGCCTGATGCAACTGCTTTGCGACCATCTACTTCGAGTGACTGTATTGCAGAGCCAGAGCCACATATAAATATTGTTTCATCGGAACCAAATTTAAAAACCAAGTCATCTAATGTTGCTGAGGATGAAACACATGGGGTAAAAGAAACTATTCAACACGACATGGATGTTGGATGCTGGGGAGTAATTTCTGACCAGCTGAGAGATTACTGCTGCCAAATAGGAAGTTTAGAATTTCAACATCTTGATGCAGATTTTTCAACTTCAGAGACATGTATTACTGGCGATAAATTTAAACGGCGTTGTTCTAAATCGCTATTTTGGCGAGAACAATTGAACGGCGAAATAGTGAAACGCGAATGGTTGTGCTATTTGCCTTCAACCAAAAAACTTTACTGCTTTGTTCGCAAACTTTTTGCGTCTGATTCTGAGAAAATCATGCTGGCATCAGTTGGTTATGGCGACTGGAAACATGCACCACGCGACCTGGCCAGGCACGAATCTACTAACAAACACTTAAGTTATCTTTCAACATATTTCTTTCGAAGAGCAAAAAAAGGAAGCATTTGCAAAGATTTGGAAGAGCAAAAAGAATCTGACAGAAAATATTGGTCCAAAGTATTGGCTCGAGTTTTAAGCGTGATAAAATTCCTATCATCCAGAGGGCTGGCCTTCCGCGGAAGTAGTGAGAGGGTTGGTTCTCCACAAAACGGTAACTTCCTTGGAATTTGAGTTGTTGGCAGAATACGATACTTTCCTTGCTGAGCATATTCAAAAGAGAGTGAACAAAGGCAAGGGACACGTTTTGTATTTCTCATCGACTGTATGCGAGGAATTCATTGACGCAATTGCAACAAAAGTATTAAATATTATTATTTCCGAAATAAAACAAGCAAAGTATTATTCAGTGTCCGTGGACTCAACACCTGACATTGCAAATGTTGACCAGTTAACAATTTTTCGGTATGTTTTACCTGATGGTCCCGTGGAACGATTTGTCAAATTTATGCCCACCCGTGGACACACTGGTCACCAATTGGCTGATATACTTTTGGAGTTTATAGAAGACAATGGGATCAGTTTGAAAGATCTCCGAGGACAATCTTATGACAACACTGCTAACATGAGCGGAAAATATAAAGGTATGCAAGCTATAATAAAAGAACGCAACCACCAAGCAGAATATATTCCTTGTGTAGCACATTCCTTGAATCTTGTGGGAAAATGTGCTGCTGAGTGTTGCCAATCCGCGGTTCGTTTTTTCATGTTTGTTCAAGGACTCTATGTATTCTTTTCAGCTTCAACACACAGGTGGAATCTTCTTGTTGATGCACTGAAACCACTTCAATGTCCAACAATTAAGCCTTTGTCTGATACACGTTGGGAGGCGCGATATGATGCGCTACATGCACTAAGAAAAGGTTACCAAGCGGTTCTTCAAGTCTTGAAGGCAATATCTGATGACAATGATGAAACATATCAAACTAAAGAAACAGCCAGGGGTTTTGTTTCATCGATGAAAAAGCTTGAAACTGGTATTTTGCTCGAGGTATGGTCGTGCATAATGGAACGGTTTCATAAGACGAGCCAGGCTCTGCAGGACAGCAAAATGACTTTGAATAAGGCAACAAATTTGCTTCAGGGTCTACAGAACTTTATTCAACTTCTCAGACCCCAATTTCAAACATTTGAAGGAAGAGGTCAAGCATTAAGTGGCTGTCATCATTACACTGAAGAAATTTCAAGAAAGAAAAGAAGAAAAGTAGGGTTGGATAGCGAAGGTGAATCTGAAGACACATCACTTGATTCATCGAGCAGATTCGAAGTAGACTCATATCTGCCGATCATTGACCAAATTCTTTCGTCTATGAAAACCCGACTAAAAGCTTACGACGGTCTCCAAAGAAAGTTTTCGTTTCTGATAGAATTGAACACCATGTCTAACTGCAAAATTGAAGCAAGTGCGAAATCGTTACTTCAATATTATCCAAATGATCTGGAGGAGTCATTGCCTGAGGAGATGATTCATTTTTCTACACTGATAAAACAACACCATTTCAACAGTGAATGCAAAGAAATTCAGATGTTTAAGTTCATAAATAAAAATGAATTCGTGCATGCATTTCCTAATGTATCTGTTGTTTTCAGACTTTACCTTTGTCTGATGATTTCTAATTGCTCTGGCGAGCGCTCATTTTCAGCGCTAAAAAGAGTAAAGAATCATTTGCGTTCGTCTATGGGTCAGAAAAGGTTGAATTCCTTAGCTCTACTCTGCATTGAAAACGACATTTTGCAAAAAATAGACACCGATGACATTATTAAGAGCTTTGCATTGTCTAAATCCAGAAAATGCGTCATTTGAATGTGTGCATACAAAGTAAATATATACTTTGTTCATGTATTAATATTTGTTTTTCGTTTCAATTGTGGTTAGTTTTTAGTACTATGTTTCAATTGTATTAATAAAAAATAGGCCTCTGACTATCATAGAGCCCCAGGCCCATAAAAAGCTTAATCCGGCCCTGGGCAGTTGTCCGACAACAGCTTTCGCAGTGTTGTCTTTGTCGGTCAAGTGGCGTTTTTGGATAATTCACTTATGTTGATCGAGTAACATTCCCTGTTTTTATTAAACATGAAAGATCAATTATTAGACGTAAATTATCAACTCAAATACTGTAATAAATTCGAAATAACAATGCAAGTTCTCATTAACAAGAAAAACTTTATAAAACATTTTCGCAATTATACCACAAAATCTTACAATTTGGTCAGCATGTCGATAAAAATACGTATGTACGCAAACACAGCTAAAAAATAAGATTCTTCGTTACCTGTGACATCCTCCGAAAGAGTAATAATAATTTCCACCTTCTCGTCCTTTAATCCACATTACATCAATAGGAGGAACTTCTTTTTCAGTTTCTGGATTCTATTAAAAAAATAAAAGATAAAAAGAATGGTATTAATCAGTTTTATTCCTAATAGTATTCAACTTCTAAAAAAATTGTAACTGATACAAACGATTTAATTCTTTAATAACTAAGGGCACCGTTAGAGTCTCCATAAGTGATTTCACTTTCGCATCATCGAGTTCAGATGGAAACGGGCGGATAATAAATTTAATTGGCATCTTGTGTGTTTCAGAAATGTGGTCGCTATGGATGCTGGTGACGTCATTGTCGGTCTAAAACAAAAAAAACATACTAAGTCACAATGAAAGGTTTAAAGGTCTGATCGGCAGCGTGGTCAAGTGGTTTGAGCGTCGGGGTTACGATTGACACGGTTTCGGTTCAAAACCTACTCGCGCCATTTTGTTGTGTCCTTGGGAAAGACACTTTAGGGCACTTCACCCTGCCTAGTAGTCTTGGCAAGCAGTTCTATATTTCAGTCATATTTCTACTAAAATTCAAGCGGACAGCAATATTTTGACATCTCCGGAAGCAGGTCGAGGTAATTGCTTATGCTTTCCTGCGAGTCAGGAAGATAAATATACAGATCAATTAAATAAAAATATTCTTTTCTAGCTGCTTCCTGCTAGATCATTACAGCATTTATAAATATCACAGTCAATGAAAATTCTTGCATAACAAAGTCTGTTAGTCTGTTTATCAACACAGCTAATTGAAGAAGGGAATAAAACTGATCTTTGATCTTAACTTAATTTTGAAAAATCTATCACTTCTGTAGCACTTCTTATCTCTGACATACTGTTCTAATACATTACCAGTAATTTATAAGAAATATTTGGGTCTCTTCCAGAAGCGATCGTGAGCAATTTTTGTTAGTGAAAATAACCAGGAATGCTCCTGTGGTTACTATTGCTTCTAGAAAAATCTTTTTTCTCTTGCTTTTTATTTTCTCCTGATGCTGTAGGGGGATTTCGGGATAGTTTTACAGTAAAAAAGTTGCTGCTTACAGTGACTTCTTGAAGAAACCCACATGTTTTCCCAGTCTTTAAGATACTTTTCTGGGATTCTATTCTTCCTTTTACAGAACTTGACACTGTCAAATGTTTCAAAAGTGGTCAAGATGCAGTATAGCTTTTTCTGATTTTATTGTAGTTTTACTTAAGCATTTTTAAACACAAAATAGCATTTGTAATGCTTTTTGTTGGCAATTACTGTTTACAAATAAACAACTTGAGTCAAGATCAAGCTTTTACAACATGATCTTGAATTTTTATTAGAAGGCTTGTCACTTTTACAACCTTATTATTCACAAAACTCTATTAGCAAGGGATGGGGTGATTACATAACAAATATAATTAATTATGATTATGATTAATTACCCATTCTGCAATTACAATTACTCAAAATAACTGTGTGTTTTTTGAATGCTACAACAAAAATTCTGAAACACATTGGTAGAATTATCGTTTCTTTTAATCAGTATCATGATTTACATTTAAAATGTTTGTTATGTTTCATAAACGTAAGTTTTGAAATCGTACATCATAAACAAATACAAATTGCACAAAATAAACAAGTATACAAATAGTTTATCTGAAAGGTGACAACATGACATCACAAATGTTGATTGCAATCGATTATAATTACTGATTACGATTACCCCATGTCTGTTATTAACTATGTCAAAACAAAAGTCAGGGTTGGATTAGGGTTATTAGAGAAATTTCTGGTAAAAGTTGATGTATACATTGAATCAGTTTTACACAATTGCTATTTGCAACTGCAGTTGATGTCATCATAGGTGCTAGCAAAAGGTTGACAAATGAAATTCTATGCAAATGACTTGGCCGAAGCAAAGTCATCCGAATACAATATTAAAATTTTACAGAAGTTTTGAAAGGTTTTGAGAAAGCAAAGAAATGAAAATTAATGTAAAAAAATGAAATGATTGTTTGTGGATCACAAAAAAATTACTAAAAAGTGAGTTCAACCTTTTTGTAGTGTATAAAAGATACAGTATAATACATGTGAAAAATGAACACACCCAAGATATGTGGAAGTAGAAAAAATAACCTTAAATTTGGTGCAATCTTTTTTTTGTAAGAAAAAAGTTGCAAAAATGTAATTGAGGAAAAGGCAGAAGCTATTGAAGATTTGTGTTTAAGAAGGTTGAAAGTTGAAACAGTAAAATGTTTTTGCTATTGAATGCTTGTGGTAAAAGTGAAGCAGCAGTAAAAGCAAGAGTAAGAGTTGGTTAGATTAAAGTCAGAAAATATGGAAAATTGTTATATGGAAAAAACTTTTTACTGAAAATGAAAAAGTTATACATCAAATGTAATAATGCATGAAAGGAAGACTGAGTGTTTAGCTTTTAAAAAATCAATAGATTGCAATGGTTTAAACATAAATTATTAGAAGGAATAATGTAATTGCTTTGAAAAATCTTTCTTAATAATTTGAACAAAAGCATTAAATAGTAGAACAAGGGCTCATTAAGAAAGTAAATAAAAAAACATCAATTATCGTAGGTGCAAGTGGAAAAAGATTTCAAAGCAATTGGTTTGCAAGTTTCATAAAACAGCCAAATGGTGTATGAAAGATTGTAGATAAAGTGAGATGAATCTGATGACCTTTGCAATCAGAAAACAAACCTGATTACAACTGGATATACTATTTTATTTCATTTCTTTATTTATTCACCTAACTCACAAGAAATTGTCAGAGGTACATAAGGCAACGGTCAAACAATAACCCTTCCTGCTTCCAAACATCCCAAGATATTGCTGTCCAGCTTAAAATTTTTAGTTTGGTTTTTTATTTTTATGGAAATATGATTTAAATTTAAAACTTTTTCAAAAGACTGCCAAGCAGAGGCCATAAAGTGTATTTTCCAAGACACAACAGAATAGCATGAGTAAGTTTTGAACCCCAAGATCATGTTAATCATAATTATGGCACTCTTAACCACTCAACCACATTGACAACATATACTATTACTAAATACTAGTACGGTCTTGAATATATACAAAATATGAGTTTTGTAACTCATTTTTTTCTAAATTTGAATCTATATAAAAATTGTGGTCTTTTCAAAAAGTCACCATAAGCAATTTTTTGTTGGTTAAACTAACTTGGAATACTTCTTTTAGCATCAGGGTGGAATAAAGAAGAAACCAAGAAAAAAAGGATCTCACAAGAAGTGATAGTAACTGCTGGGGCATCCGGGTTAGTTCTCAAGCAAAAATTGTTTATGATAACTTCTTGAAGAGACCCAAAAATTGGGGGTCTTTTGATAAAGTGATCAAGACCAATTTTTGTTAGTAAAACTAACCTGCAATTCCCCCTGTGGTTACTATTGCTTTTTAGAGTCAAATTTGATTCCAGAGACTCAAAATTGGATTGTCCTATCATTTTTAAAAACTAACTAAAACTTTGTAGAAAGCATCATTTCAATAGCCTCTAATCTTTTAAAACAAGTTATTTTGTAGCAGTAATTTTAATTACGGATACTATGATTTAGCTATTAATAATATAACAATTTGAAAAAGTAGTAACATATGAATAAATTATCTTCATAGAAGCCACACCCAAGTTTTTTTAAAGACAACTCTAAACAAAAAATACTCACTGACATTTTACTTTTCATTTGATTACAAGCACGAAGTTTTCCGAAAATTGATTGTGCTTTAGTAGCAGGCCTTAAAAGCATTACCAAGGAAATACATATAATCTTTAAAAGCTTTTTGTCAAAGTAAACATTTACATAATAATACTGCAATTTAGAAATTTTTTTTTAACAACAGCTGATATAGGGGAATCACCTTAAAGTCTAAGAGTTATTGTTTTTATAAATGGGTCGAGTATGTTTAGTTAGTGTAAAATGTAAATCAACTTAGCTGCAGCAAACCTTGGTTTATGTATTTTTTGATAAATTCATTCTTTGCATAGGATCAAATATTTTATTTCTGTACTTTATATAGCAGCCCAATTATTGTCGGCATCGTGGTCGAGTGGGACTGTAATCCACAAGATCTCGTTTTAAAACCTACTTGCTCCATTCTGTTGTATCCTTGGGAACGAGACTTTACGGCACTTTCTCCTGCTTGGTGATCTTAGCGGTTCTAAATTTTTATCATATCTCTAAAAAAAATAAAATACGAAAATTCAAACGGACAGCAATATCTTGGTAGGCTATCTCCGGAAGCAGGTCCGGGTAATTGCTTGCCCTATGTATTAGCGCCTCCGTCGCTTACTTGCGAGTCAGAAGGATAAATATAGAGATGAATTAAATAAAAATCCTGTGGTTGGGAAAGATCTGTCAAGCAACCTCTGTCAAAGCGTTGCCTCCAAAACATAATAACCCTCTTTTTTTCATGGTGGCCTCAACACTACTTTTGAGTTCAACATAAATAGGTGAAAAAATAATTTTCACAGTTTTAACTGAATTTAAAAATGATTATGATATTAAATATTTTAAAGAAATCTTTTTTAATTTTTTTCCAACTCAAAATTAAATCCAAGTTGTACGCTATAAATTGAATAACAAAAAAACTTTTAATAAATTTAATTTATACTATTTGAATAAGTTTGTTATACTGTGTTGGGGTTTATTTGTTTTATTTATTTTATCTCTATATTTATTCTCCTTACTGGAAAAAAAAACGACAGAGACGCTAATACATATAGGGCAAGCATTTACCCCGACCTGCTTCCGGAGATGCCAAGATATTGCTATCCGCTTGTAATTTAATAGAGATATGACTGTAATTTAGAACTGTTTGCCAAGACCACCAAGTAGGGAAAAGTACCGTAAAATGTTTTTCCCAAGGACATAGCAGAATGGCGCGAGTAGGTTTTGAACCGAGACCATGTTGATCATAAGCACGGCGCTCTAACCACTCGACCACGCTGCCGACGGGTTAGTTGCTAAAATAAAATCCTAATCCTAACCACTTCTTATCTATTTCTTTAAGTTCTACTAAATATCCAAAATAAAAATAAGTGATTAAATCAAACGCAGAAATATCGTACAACATCTCAAAAATATAAAAAGTAACTTTGTATCAGTTAGCAAAACTTTTTGATTGCGAGAGGCAGCTATTATCATTATTATTATTGCTATCATCTTATTTATTTTCCTGAATCGCAGAATAACTTTGTTGGCGTTTGGGTAATTCTCAAGCCCAAGTAGGCTAATGTCTCCGACTCTGATCTGATTTTGAAGAAGCCAAATAGGCCTAATTGTTGCCTGGTTTAAATTTTTGATTTATTTGTTTTAGTTTTATTTAGAGATACGACTGAGATTTAGAGACAAAAACTCCATGCAAAATAATGTTTTATGAAGTGTTTTTTCAAGAACAAAACGCGATGAGTAGGTTTTCCACGGCGCTTTATAGTCACTCAGGCACGCTGCCTAATAATGACAAAACAATCATACACAACACAAAACGTTGGTCAATGGAAGGCCAACCTTTACTAGGCAATCCAAAAATTTTGTGCTGTGATCGAAGCCTTTTTCGCTTTTATTATTTATTAATGGACCAATTAAGTGTAAATTAAGTTTAAATTCAAGTCTTTTGCTTCACATAGTCAGACACTGTTATTACTCGACCAGTTGAAAGAATACGAAAAAAAATACGCAGGCCTGCGGTTGAAATCATTTGCGTTAAAGCAATTTTTAAACAATCAATTCTGTTGTTGAAGGTCTAAAAAACTGATGAGTTGTCTGGTGATGTACTGATCAAGCTCTTCAAAGTTCCAAACCATCATTTATTCATTTCATCTTTATAATTATCCTCTTGACTCGCAGAAAGCGACGGAGGCGCTATACGTAGGGAAAACAATTACCCCGACCTGATTCCGGAGAAGCCAAGCTATTGCTGCCCGGTTGAATTTTTTTTATTTTTATTTTTGGTTTTTATCAAAGATATGATTCAAATTTAGAGCTGCTTGCCAAGACAGCCAAGCAGGAAAAGAGACGAAAAGTGTCTTTTCCAAGAACACAACAAAATTGCGGGAGTAGGTTTTGAATCTCGACCGTTTCGATCACAATCACGGCATTCTTATAACCATTCGACTACCCTGCCGACTGAAACCTCTAAAATAAAAACTTCCACGCTGCGACTTTTAAAGGAACAGTTTGAATTTATGTTTTTTCTAAAACTGCATGCGTGTGCGAAGCCAAAAATGTTTTGTGATTGGTCACAAAAATATGTCTGCATACGTGATATTCTAAGTTACTGTAGTCGTAGAAGTAGCAGTGGTTTTGTCTTTATTTGAATCAAAACAACAACAGTGACTGAAAAGATAATAGAGTGTGCAAAAAGATGCAAATAGGGAGACGGCAAATAGGGTAAAACTGGACAGATCGCTCACGTTTCGTCACCATTTAGTGGCATTGCGCAAAAAACTATCCTCGCGCGTCACACTGCTGAGGCGACTCGTGGGCTCGGGATGGGGTGCTGGTGCTAAAACACTACGCATAGCCACCTTATCTCTAGTCTACTCAACAGCTGAGTACTGTGCGCCAGTCTGGTGTCGCAGTGCTCACACTCGCCTCATTGACAATGTCTTGAACGACGCCTTGCGCATAGTTACTGGATGCCTGCGTCCCACTCCAACGGACCACCTACCCGTACTCTCAGGCATCCAGCCAGCTGAGCTTTGCCGAATGGGAGCGACACTCTCCCAGGCTCATCGTGGATCTCTGGATCCCGATCATATCTTGTATGATCTTTTAAGTGGGTCTTCAGATACTGGCCAAGTGAGACTAAGATCCAGACGCCGTTTGTGCCAGCTGCGCGGAATCTTTTTGACAACCTTACCAGACTTGGCATCCGCGCTTCTGAATGGACAAATCACAAATGGAATGCGGAGTACTGTGAAAATGCTTCCAGGCTCCGTGCTTTTGTGCCCCGGACCGGTGCCAGGCCTGTTGGAATGGGCTTACCCCGAGCAGCTTGGGTTAAGCTCAACCGCCTGCGGACTGGTGTTGGGCGATTCCATTCGTCCATGCACAAATGGGGTCTCGCTCCTTCACCGAATTGCGAGTGTGGCGCCTCTGAGCAAACCGCAGGCCATGTACTAAGAGCGTGCCCTATACATCGGGCACCACATGGAGCACGAAGTCAGACGGTTTTGGATGACGAAACTCGATGCTGGCTTAATAACACCACTGCCAGCATCTGATTCAAGCAGTGCTGCAGTCTGGGGTAGTAAAAGGATAAACCCTCGGCCCCAGTTCTGCTTGTGTCTGACCTGGAGTGGATACCCTTTAAACGATGACAACGACGAGGGAGACGGCGACTTGATTTAGGCATTATTATGCATAAAAAAATTTTGCATGATTGTCGCAGTTGTACTCCCATATGTTTTATATAGACCTCACATATTTTGCAAAAAAATCAATTTCCACACCAGAGAATTTCAACTCACAGTTAACTGCAAAAAGTTGACAACGTTACGGTAGCTAGGCAACCACTGACATATAGTTTAGCTTTGCGGACTCGACTGCTAATTTTTGTGTAAAATTTGTGCGAAAATGTTTTTTTACTTGCGAGTATGAAAAAAAAGCTTAAATTAAATTTATAAAGACGATAGGGATTGCCCTGTCTTCAATGTCTTCCGACAACCTGCAAATTAAGGTGCTGGTTTCAAAAAAGTAGCCACATTTTCATATAATTGCTAAGAAATATAAATTATATTTTATTTAACGGCTTTGATTTATGTATCATGAAAAATTGAAAACAAATTTCTTAGTGATTTAATTTACAACATATAAAATTTAAGATTTTTCTCTTATATGACCAGCTCTGCGACTAAACCTGAGTAAGTAGACTGTCCCTGATGAGAGTTTTAAAACTCGAAACCATGGTCGGGCAGTGAGCGCGGGTTTGGTGTGCCTGATGCACAATGCCATAGATAATGCATGATGCACAATGCATGATACACAATGCATGATCCACATGCCTGATGCACAATGCCATTTTATATCAAGTTACAAGACAGATGACACTAAAGAGTGTCATCTGTCTTGTAACTTGATATAAAATTTAGAAAACATGTTTTGATTAATAACTTTAAAAAAAGGGAGCCGAGTTTTATGAGTGAGCTCGTAAAGGCTCAATCCAAAAGTTTAAGAAACCCCTGGTCTAAGCTGCCGTTTACGGTGTCCGAGTATGCTAAGTTATTAACAACTTCAAAAATTATTTAATGTAAATCACATCAAAAGTCTTCATAAATTTTATAAGCATATTTGAGGGTACATGTTTAGACCGAAATTTGTAAATATCTTATGATAACTTAAAAAACCGGCAAAAGACGTCTTCTAAAATCGTTATTAATATTTGACAAAAACTTTGCCGATAATATTGAGCTTACATGAGTAAATATGGAATTTTTTTTATTGAGTTTTGGAGCTTATAAAATATTCTACAATAGCCTGTTACCGCTGAAAACTTTTTACTAAAGTTTAATCAACAAGGTTTTACGTTACCAATAATCTAAAAACTACAACTCATGTCGTTTCAACAATTCACCCAATTAAAATTGTTGCTGCTAGCAAGTTTACTCAACCATGAAAGCGAATTTGACGTCAGTTTTCTTTTATGTTTAAATTTCAATGCTCCAACACAAGAAATCAAATGCAGCTTGCTTCTAATGTACGCTCTTCGGCTCTTTTGACCAATTAGCTTGCTTTCATTGCAATCGCGAATTTTTGAATTATAGCCTAATAGGCTAATTACTAGATTTTTGAGTTTCTAAACTTTTCTATTTGTAGATAAAGCTTTCAATTGAAAATTTTTACAATGTTACAATGGTACGCTAAATGTTGAATCAAACACAAGGTAATTGTAGTATTCCTGGTTCCCACCCTCCATCATGATTGCAGACGATCATTTGTCGATGTGCAGCTGCTTGAGTTGAATTCTTCGCGCATCCGATCAATAATCTATCTCCTTGCATCAAAGTCCCGATCAGTGACGTGTCGTTATGGATTTGAAGTTTGTTTGAAATTGTCGGCATTTTGCAAGTTCCTGAAAAGAATATTGATGAATATTTGGTTGTTGCTGCTTCAAGAATCTAAAAAGTTCATGAACGCTAATTTTTTAAATTTATATATGTGATACCACAGAGTAGCAAATTTAAACGTAGAAATCGACCAATAAGCTTCATTTATTCAACAATATTTTCTATTAAATATGCAGAAATAAAAGGTCAGGAAAAGCAAGAAGCGATTCAATGTCAGCAGACACTAAAAACTTTCAGACGATTGACAAATAAAAATTATGTAGTAAAAAGAAGTCAAAATAAGTCTAAAGGTCTTGTCCCTTTTATTTCGACATATTTGCCTCTGTATTAATTTTAAAAATTACACTTACTTCGGCATTCAGGCGTAGGTTCTGACCACTGTTCGGTTTGCAAACACGTGACCACAAGGCGCCCACTCGGGTGACCAACCATGGTGTAGTTCTTTCTACACCTATACGTGATTGAGTATCCAAAAAGAATATTTCCTTTTCCGGAATTTCTTCCACGGTCCTGCGTAAATCCGTTTGGAATTGGCGGAATAGAACATGTAGCCTCTGTGTGCATTTAAAGTTTTTTTGTTATTAAAACTTTGACAGTCTAAGGGGTTTTCAAGACGTCTGAGTTAAATGCCCTGTGTATCACATGTGATGCACGGGACTGTCAAAGGGTTAAAATAATTGAAATTTTTTTGTTATGAAGAGAATAAAAAGCAATAATCCTTACTTACCGTAGCAACTTGGAATGTATCCTGAAAGTCTCCCATTTCCCAAGCAAGTCATATTTATTCGATTTTGTTGAAAATTTGGATAAAATCGATAACCTTCTTCGCAATAAAAAGACACTGTCTCGCCTGGTTTTAGATCATAATAGGTTGAAGCCCGAGTGCCATAACGCGTATTTATTTTACACCGTATTTCTGCAAAAGTTTTTATTAAATAACGATCATTAAAGAAACACGAAGTATTTTTTAAATTTCTTTAGAAATAATTTAGTGCGTACGGAAACCTCTACAAATAAACAAATAAACTACAAATAAACAACAAAAAAACAATGATTTTGCGATAATAACAGCCAACAATATAAAAAAACCGTTTAGAATTTCCCGGACGGTATGGCAGCCCTAATTTAATTCAATAATAACGCTTTCACTGCTAAAAATATCACGCGGACACAACCTCGGAATAAACATTAAAAAGTTTATAAACTATTTTTATTGTCAAATGGCAGTCAAAGTTAAACAAATTAGGTTAACCTATAAAATTTATTTTGTCTTTTCTTCCAAAGACAGAAAAAGCAAGTTAAACAATGTAACGTGATATTTTACCCCAAACCTTAAGCACATCCGTCACCAAGATACTTTTGAATCGAATGAATGTAATTAATTGATTCTGGCTCTTGTTATACGTTTACACTACCACTTTTAAAACTAAACACGCTATTTAAAAATTTTTCCGGTCCTCCACCATGAAAAAAATTAAATTACTTTAAAGTTAACTCTACAACCTATTATAGCAAGTATTTACGGCAATGGCATTTATCAGGTTTTCACTGGTTGAACGAACCAGTTCTTAATTTATCATGATCACAGCGAATTGGTAAACAGCAAATTAAGAAATGATTCTTATAAAATAGCGCTAGATTGAACCCGTTCTTAACATTTTCAATTTAATGTTATTATTAGGTGCTTGTATCCTATATTTTCTAAAAAAATCATCCTAGGAAAAAACTAAATGAAAATTTGGTAAGAAAAAATTTTTAGAAGAGCTCCTAAAAAAAGAAAATTAATGCTTTTCTTCGAGTTTCAAATCCAACAGTTTGTTGCACGGGATTTTTTATGCGTTGCTAAAAAGGTTTAATAAAAAAACGAATGAAATTCATTAAGTTAAAAAAATCAACTTTATTTAAGTCAGCGGAGACAAACCATTACCAGCACAACGAGGTTTAGGGTGAGACCATCTTCCACCATCCTCACAAACCCCGGATGGTTCACCAACCAGTCTGTATCCTCGATTGCAAGAGAACTTGATTGTTTTATTGAATTTGGCTTTGCTTGGACTTTTCAGCGACACTTTTCCATTTTTAAGTAGCTTTGGAACACGACAAGTAGTAGCTGACGAGAAAGGTTTTTTTCAAAGTAAAAACAATGCAGCAAGACAACAAAAAAAAAGAAACAGAGACAAATAAAATTTTTAAACAAATAAATCAATAAGCTGCTTTTTAACTTTTGGATGGATTCAGAACTCTATGTTGAACTCACGAACACATTTGATTTTTTTCGGGTGAGACCATCGACCTCTTCCCGTGCAAAATCGATGAACACCCTCATGTCGAAGGGAGTATCCTTGTCGACATTCGTAAACCGCGACGTCATCAAACTTGAACTTTGACGTCACTGGATTGTAACAACTATGAGAATTTCTTCTATAGACGGTCACTTGTTTTATGTTCGATAGGTTTGGTGGTGCAGGACAGTTTACATCTATTCCAATAAAAAACAACTTTTGTTTTTGAATGAATTTAAGTTCAACAGGAACTACTTCATTGTTTTGCATAGTTTTGGCGAAAGCAATCCTTTGGAGTAAATTGAATGAAGATTGATTGATTAGATTTAAGGTAAGGTTATTTTTTCACAATTGAATAAGCCTGCTTGTAAAGGTTTAATTTGACGAAAAGTTCCGTTACAATGCATTAAGGTACCTTGAACAAATTCTTACACGATTAGATAAAATTCAGTCCAAAATAGGCCAAACCAAAAATGAAAGAAAAGATATTTCTTGAAGATATTCCAGCATTAGTCGAAAAGGTTTAAAACCAGTTTTCGTTAAAAAGACTTTTTTAAAATATAAATAGCCTACTCATCCGTAAAAAGGTACTCAATACAGTAGCACAATACAGTACTAGTAAATAAAACTCAATAGAGTACTAGTAGACCAAAGATTTTCAAACTTTTCTCTCGTCGACCCTCGATTTTTTTTTTTTCAATTCAATTCAATTTATTTTTTGTCATCAAACAACTTTACCCACTACAAAAACATAAAAAAAAACAACAACAATAAAAAAAACAAAAAAAACGAGTGCATGGAAAATAGTAAACAAATAGTAACAGAATAGAAATTAAATGTGTTGTTTGATAACGGGGAAGCTGCGAATGGACCTCCTCGGTCTTCGAATCAAGCAGCCACCCTTCAAACTTAAAATTAAAAAACATACGAGGTAAAAGACAAATGTATCCAGATGGAACAGGAGAATTAGAATTAGTCAAATTAGGCCAATGAGTTTAGAAATTAGTCGAATTATAAGATTGTAACAAAAATAATTTTAATTTAATTATGAAAGAATTTTTTGGCAGTTTTTAAATTGCTTGCGAAATGGAGTTCCATATTTTAACGCCTTGATATTTAATACTTCTCTGCATTCTGTTATTAGGATATAATAATTCCATATAATTCCATTGCACCTGATGAAGTGAGCAGTAGCCCACGAAAGCTTGCTTCCAAATATAAAATAAAAAATAGTCAACTTTAGTGCACATTTTTCTGTTTTACTCATTTTATTTAAAAAGTTGACACGGGTCCCCAATTCTATTCCTCTGGGAAATAATAGTTTGTACAAATTATACGGGTTTACTGAAGTTCTTGTTGAACACTTGGACACATCACATGATTTATTAAAATAATCGAAAAAGGAAAGAGGAAGCTTACTATTCATACATTCATGGACTAGTTTAGCAATTTCAAATTTATATAAATCTAAAAGTTTTAATATTTTCAGTTTTGCATAGATATATGTTGAGCTCTCTAAACAAATGCCCTCCACCTATCAGTTTCACCGCTTTATTTTGAATAGAAGCAAGTTTGAACGAGTAAGTGGGAAACGTGGAACCC
Source organism: Diplosoma virens (assembly GCA_963680785.1). Lineage (NCBI taxonomy): Eukaryota > Metazoa > Chordata > Ascidiacea > Aplousobranchia > Didemnidae > Diplosoma > Diplosoma virens. The sequence continues at coordinate 38,388,835 of OY796886.1, read as the reverse complement.
CACGCCACCAGTCCGTAAAGTAAATAAGATGTACTAGTGAAAAATATAATTTAAGAAGAGCATTTAGGGGTAAAACATGCTTTAATTTACATAGGATACCAAGGGCCCTGGAAATATAAATTTTTTTAAAAATAAGATACAAATATAAATTTTTCTCTTTGTTCCGATGATAAAAAGTTTTTTAAATTTTGTAGAAGTTAATTCGGTAACTTAGTACGTTATTTAATCGTCTAACCTTTCGGCGCCTGTAAGGAAGGCCTCGCCGATAACGCAATCTCGGTGTCTACTAAACGATAAAATTCTTAATCTTCTTGCTGGATCTGACCTTCGAACCAGCGACAGCAAAAAATATAGTCTAGCTAAATCACAGCTCAGACTACCACAATATCTTCTTTATTAATAAATTATGCTCCAATCCACTTAGGAGCCCGAATAGTATAAATCAACAGTAAATACAGGTTCAGCAGCTTAATTCTTCAATAATCACGTAGACAACCAAAGACTTGCGTTCAAAAGCTATGACTTCACACAGTTAACAATTTTCCAATTTTAAGTTACCACAACGAAACATACTGTGCTTCCGAGCGAGCCTTATTTATACCAGTTGGTAAGGTTTCTCGATCGTTTTGAAATTTACTCAATTCAAAAACAACTATTACGTCATAGTCAAAGCAGGTCAAGCGGATAGTTCTGGAAGATACTTCAAGGTTCGTGAAATTAAGCAGTGTTGCCATTTTCTTATAAATAAACGTAAAATATTTAAATTACTTATAAAACTGTTATTTTTTCGGCTATTTGAGCCGGACCAAAGCGAAATCAAAGAGATTTTTTATGAGATTGTGAATCTACATAATTTGGGCGATTTTTAGGAACGGAACACTCTTGAACACCTAGCTCAGTGCTTTTCAGCTTTTTTTTAACTGTATACACTTTTGATTAAAACAAAAAAAAAGCTATACACCCAAGTTGTAAATCATCCTTTCAATTTTAAAAAAATATTTAAATAAAGACCTTTTTGTTTCCACTTGCACGCAATCATGTTTTTTCAATTATATGCTCATAAAGAAAAAAATGAAAACCGAAAAAGATTTTCACTTTAATTATATAGTTTTTACATTATGATTTAGAATTGCATGGGTGTAAAATTTTTTTAGTTTAGTCAAAAGTGTGTATCGTTGCAAAAAAGTTTGAAAAGCACTGCTTTATTGTTCTATTAGACCCCAGCAGTCATTCATCGACTCCCTTGGCATTTATTCACCTCCATTCAACTCCTTCAATTCTTCTTCTTCTTCTTTCGGCTTCTCCCTACTCGGGGTCGCCACAGCGCGATAGTAATCTCCATTTCACTCGGTCTACATCGTCTCCTTCCCTAGCTCCAACCCTTTCCATGTCTTCTATCACCAAATCCATCCACCTTCTCCTTGGCCTTCCTCTTTTCCTTCTGCCTGGCACTGCCATCTTCATTATCCTTTTTTCCACGTAGTCTTCTTCTCTCCTTTTTACGTGTCCATACCAACGTAGCCTCACATTCCGAAGTTTATCTCCCAGCTTTGCAATTTTCGCAGTCCCTCTCACATATTCGTTTCTTATCTTGTCCTTTCTTGTCACTCCCAGTGCCCATCTCACCATTTTCAACTCTGCAACTTCCATTTTTCCCATTTGTCGTTCAGTCACTGCCACCGTTTCCATTCCATAAAGCATGGCTGGTCTAACAACACTCTTGTATATTTTACCCTTAACCTTTGCTGATAACTTCCTGTCGCACAGAACTCCAGATACCTTCCTCCAACTCATCCATCCTGCGTGGATCCTTCTCCTTACTTCTTCTTCACATCTTCCATCATTACTAACTGTTGACCCCAGGTACTTGAAGTTTTTAGCTTTCTTTACTTTTTCTTCTTGCAACTTCAACTCTTCTCCATCATCCACACCCCCAACTCTCAAATATTCTGTCTTGCTCCGGCTCACTTTCAGGCCTCTTCTCTCCAGTGCATTTCTCCAAATCTCCAGGTCCTCCTCTAGCTCCCTATGATTTTGTCTACACAGAACTATGTCATCTGCAAACAGCATATCCCATTGTGCGTCCTTCCTGATGTCCTCCGTCAGCCTGTCTATAATGATGGCAAAAAGAAATGGGCTGAGTGCTGAACCTTGGTGGAGTCCAACACCTACCTTGAATTCTTCAGTCAACCCTGCTGCACTTCTCACAGTTGTTGTTGCTCTATCGTACATGTCCTGGATAATCCTTATGTAGCACTCTGATGTTTCAGCTAACCGCAAGCATTCCCACAGTTCCTCTTTGGGTACCCTGTCGTATGCTTTCTCCAGGTCAATAAAGGCACAGTGCACTGCCTTCTGCCCTTCAGTCCACTTTTCCAACAGCATCCTTAGACAAAAGATTGCATCGGTGGTACTCCTTCCTGGCATGAACCCAAATTGTTGCTCAGCAATTGTCACCTCCTTCCTTATCCTTGCTTCTATTATCCTCTCCCACAATTTCATAGTGTGGCTCATCAACTTGATCCCCCGGTAGTTTCCACATTCTTTGATGTCTCCTTTACCTTTGTACAAAGGTACAAGCACGCTCCTCCTCCATTCATCTGGCATCTTCTCTCCTCGCAAGAGTCTGTTGAAAAACTTCACTAAAAACTCCACACCTTTATTGCCTAGAGCAATCCATGCTTCCACTGGTATGTCATCAGGTCCTTGAGCCTTTCCCTTCTTCATCCTCCTCAACCCAGTCCTGACTTCTTCTCCAGAAATATCTTCCACGTCCCTTTCTCTCTTTTCTGTTCTCGTTTCTCTTCTTTCTCTAGGGTTTTCATGGTTGAGTAAGTTGTCGAAATACTCCTTCCATCTCTGTTTCACTTTCTCTTCTTCCATCAGAATCTCCCCAGTTTTACTCTTGATTACTCTTACTTGTTGAACATCCTTGCTTTGTCTGTTTCTCTGCTTTGCTATTTTGAACACCTCATTTTCCCCCTCCTTTGTTTCCAGTTTTTCGTACAGTTCCTCATATGCCTTGTTTCTTGCCTTTGCCACTTCTCTCTTAGGTTGCTTTATTGCAGTTTTATAGGCCAACTTGCTTGCATCATCTCTGATGGTATCCCATGCCTTTTTAGCTTTTTTCTTATCCTTTAGCTTCTCTTGTACTTCCTGGTTCCACCACCACGTTTCCCGTCTACCTGCCGTGCTAACTTTTCCTGATGTTTCACCCAGTTCCTTTCTGGCAATGCTCCGTATCATTTCAGCTATTCTTTGCCAGTCTTCCTGTCCACTAAGTATTCCGCTTTCAATCACATCCATTTTGAATTTACTGTTCACTTTCGAGTCCTTTAATTTCCACCATTTTATTTTCTTCACTAATTTTGGTGCTTTCCTCCACTTTGTCCAGATGATTATCGCACTGACCACTATTCTGTGCTGTTTTGCTACACTTTCACCTACAATAACTTTTGTATCCACCACCTCCTTGATTCTTCGTCTTCTCACCATGATATAATCCACCTGCGAACTGCGTCCGCCACTGCTGTAGGTGACTTTATGTGCCGGTTTCTTTACAAAATATGTGTTGGTGATCGCTAGTTCCCTTCTCTTAGCAAAATCCACCACTGCTTGTCCTTCATTATTTCTTTTCCCTAATCCGTGTCTGCCCATGCATTCTTCATCACCATTATTCCCTTCTCCTACGTGTCCATTCAGGTCTGCTCCCACCACAATTCTTTCATTCCTTGGTATCTTTTCCACTGTCTCATCTAGGTCCAGCCAGAATGTTTTCTTTTCTTCACGTATGCACCCCACCTGTGGCGCATATGCACTGATGACTTTCAACATAACACCATCAAGCTCCATCTTCAAGCATATTATCCTTTCTGATACCCTCCATAATTCCACTACCCTGTCCACATGCTCCTTTTTCAATATGATTCCTACACCATTCTTTTTGTTTCCACTTCCACAGTACCACATTTTATATCCACCACCTATGCATCTTGCTCTCTCCCCTTTCCAGCGAGTTTCCTGCACACACAGTATGTCCACACCTCTTCGTTCCATAAGATCCGCCACTTCTCTTCCTTTACCAGTCATGGTTCCAACATTTAATGTAGCAACCCTCAGCTTGATCTTCTTAGCTTTCTTCCTCTCTTCATTTCTCTCCTTCCTTCTTCTCCACTGCTTTCCACCTCTTCTTTGCATCCAAGTAGCATGTCCACCAGTAACCCTTGGTGCCCAGTCACTGGTAACGGTCGTTGTTTTCCCGGGCCTCGACCGATCCGGTATGAAGTTAGATTTTACAACGCGCATTGAAAAATATTTGGCTGTGTTTTACGCCGGATGCCCTTCCTGTCGCAACCCTCCCCATTTATCCGGGCTTGGGACCGGCACCAAGGCTGCTCTGATTTGAACAACCTTAGAGGCTGGGTTTATAATTATCGAACCATTATTCAACTCCTTCAATGATCTAATTAATTCCTGGGGGTCGATATCAACCACTTTGAAAACCACTGCTCTAGACCACGGCTTCTCAAACTTTTTTGTTCTGCGACCTCGTTTTAAAAAATAAAATTTTGTGTGACCCCAATTAGTGGTGGATACTTAAAATTAGAGGCCCGAGGCAAGAATTCTCAAAAATTGGTGTTCTCTAAAAACAAAAAAGGGTTTTGATCTCGCACTTTGCAATTTTTCTCCGAAAATCATAATGATCTCTAAAAAAAGGTCTTCACTTCGAATCAATCTCCTTTTTCCGTATTTTCCTCCCAAAATCATGGTGATCTCTAAAAAAACAGATCTTCACTCAGAATCGAACTGCGATTTATCTATTTTCGTCGCCAACTTCAGGTGTTCTCTAAAAAAATGGTCCGCACTCAGAATCAAGCTCCAATTTGTCAATTTTTGTCCCCAAATTCTCTGATTTGCCGATTACATGTGCAACAACCATAATTTTTTCCAAAAGTTCCGCGGCACTACTGGGATTTTCAAAGTTTTGCGGCACAAAGCACAAAATACCAATTTGTTTCGCGACCCCAAAATTATTTTAGGCGACCCCGTTTGGGGTCGCGACCCATAGTTTAAGAAGCCCTGCTCTAGACAATAAAAAAAATTAAAAAATTGAATTCCAAAATCTGTTTTGAGACGTTAATTAAAGTAAAACTAAAAAAATCATGGTAAAAAAATAAACTTTGTTAATTCACCTCGTCTTACACAAGTGTAACCACATTCATGTGCACATTGGCAAACGAATCCTTTTCTGCAACCAGTTTTTCTTCTTTCGGTGTAACAGCGTTTACCACATCTTCTACCAACAGCTTTGGCGACGGTTACATTTCTTGAAGGACATTCCTCTAAAATGAAATTAGAAAAGATTATCTCAATTAAAGCGATGTGACAAGAAGAAATCGTCTTTTACCAAAACAATTTTTCGAGTCCAACTTAAACGAAAATTTTTGAGGATTTTTATAGCATCAAGCTCCATTTAGAAATGATTTAATTATCTTGTGTATTTCTGACTGATAACAAGTTTTACCATTTCAACCCATGAATACCCAGAATATGATTCGTCATACGCTAAACTAAGTGTTTTATAACTGTCATAAAAATAAGTATGGTGGTCCTAGAATTTTAGTTTTTCCAGTTTTGTGATTGTTTTGAATTATTATTATTTTTTTCATTTATTTTCATTTTTATTCACAATCAACTTGAAATTACTCATAATGCATGTAGAAATAAAGATTGTGAATAAGGAAGCAGCGACTAAACGAAGTACGTTATTACATGCACAACGTCAGTTGTGCACGGTCGCTTTACCTTTGAACAAAGCGATGAAAAAAAATTTTTATGCCAAAGTTGTTCTTGTATTTTTATAAAAAAATCATGAAGAAAAAGCAGTAAATTAAAGTCGTAAAATGTAAAAAAAAATATTTTTTGACTGTAAAATCTGCGCCGGCCCTGACACCAAACTACTTTTGGTCCAGTTCCTATAATCCAAGACGGACATACCGCCTTGTCTTGTCAAGGATCAAAACAAAAAAATTAGAAGTTGTTCAGAAGAAGCAAAACAATTCTATTGTATAGTAAATCTACCTTGTTGTCTGCATGGCAAAACGTTGGCTGAAGCTATAATTTGATTGATTGAACAAGCAGAAATTAATAAAATTATTAAGTCAATTTTAATCATTTTTAATCCGAATATCTAAAGAATTTTTTAACACTGTTGAAAAATCAGTTCTTCTAAAGTGCTCGATAACAAAGTTAGAGCTTGAATTAAAATTAACAATGGTGAAGTCACGGAAATAAAAACAAAGCTAAAACCCAACAGACTGTTTCACCCATAAAAGGGATCATCAGGGGTATCTAAAAAGTAAAATAAAAATAAAATAAAATAAAGTTAAAACTGCCAGAAACAATTGAAAATAATATAAAAAAACTGAACAAACTGAACAAACTAAAAAAACTTAAAAAACAATTGAAAAAACTAAAAAAACTTAAAAAACTTAAAAACTTTAAACGTTTATTAGGGTCGGAACATCCCATCACGGACTCTGCTGAACTAAACTGATTAAGATCGGCGAGAAAACACTATTGATTAACGCCAAACTGATTAACGCCAAACTTAAACTGTGGTTTTTTCATTTTTCGCCGTGTACAACGTTCTACCTTAGCCGATACTTGAACCCCTTTTTAAATTTTAAAATTTTGAAATATATTTGTATTTGTAATTTTTTTGCGCGCTTTTCTTCTCGTGTTTTTCTCGCCCATCTTAATCAATTTAGTTCAGCAGAGTCCGTGATGGGATGTTCCGACTCTAATAAGCGTTTAAAGTTTTTAAGTTTTTTAAGTTTTTTTAGTTTGTTCAGTTTTTTCAATTATTTTCAATTGTTTTCAATTCTTTCTGTCAGTTTTAACTTTATTTTATTTTATTTTATTTTTATTTTACTTTTTAGATACCCCTGATGATCCCTTTTATGGGTGAAACAGTCTGTTGGGTTTTAGCTTTGTTTTTATTTCCGTGATTTTGCCATTGTTAATTTTAAAGAATTTTTTACATAGATATGGCCTAAAGTTTTAACAGCACTTACTGATTTGCATATATTTCAATAATAAAAATAAAACAACCTTACATTACCTAACATAACATTATTGGCAGCGCGGATGTTTAGTCAAGAACACGCCATTTTAATGACGAATGCGATTGAAAAGGTTGTGCGAACCCAATCGCGTTCTCCAGTTGTGTCTTCCAAAAAGACACTTACGACACTTTTCTCTACTTGGCATTCTTAGCTAACAGTTTAAATTTCAGTCATATTTTTAAATTAAAGATATAAAGCGAAATAAAAAATTTCAACTGGACAACAATATCTGGGCGACTTCGAAAGCAGGTCTGGGTAATCTCTGCACAGTTGCTCTAAATATGACTCCTCTGACGCTTTCCTGCAAGTCAGAAGGATAAATAGGTATAAATTGCGACGTATAAAAAATCTATCTAAATAGCCTTTAAAAAATTTTTTTCAAAATAATTTAAGAAATATTTTTTATAATTGTATTAACTGTACGAATGTTAAAGTTTAATACTTGTTTGAAACAAAAGAAGTTACTTTAATTGAAACATAGATTTGATAAAAAAGTTCCATCAAGATTTTTTCTTTTAAATTTTAAAAATTCGTCAGACCGTTTTAACTTTTGTATCAGACTAGTAAGAACTAGCATTTTAAACCCACAAACTACGATAATTTGTTTTTTTGAAACTTTTCTTACTTGGGCAACTTTCAATTTAAATTTTTTTTATTAGGCAATTTCACTTCAAATGTATTTTTATCTAAAAGTAAAGCTTTTGAATGATCAACTCATAAGGAAGTTATTAAACAAACTCAAACTTACCCAAATGGTCCCAAAATAACTTGAATTCCTTCGATACGTAAAGGCTTAAAATATTGATAAATATGATTAACAGCGTGGTCGATAGGGCAGAAACACTATCATATTGATGGCTAATGCGATTAACACGATTGCTTTTAAAATCCTAGTCAGGTCAAATCCTAGTTCCTGATCCAAGTGGCTTTTTTTTTTATTTCCTTCACTACGTTTTTTTTGTTTGTTTACTTTTGCCGTACTCGCAATTCGGTGAAGGAGCGAGGCCTCATTTGAGGAAAGGAACCGCTCAACAACAATCCTCAAGCAATTAAGCTTAATTCAAGCTGTTCTGAGCAAACCCGTTTGAAAGGGCCTGGTACTAGTCCTGGAAATAAAATCACGTATCCCATAGATGTATTCTCTCACTGCACTTTCCATTTATAATTTGTTTACTTGGCCGTGGAGACGCCTAGTTGGGCGAAATTGTTTTGTAGCTTTCGCACACGAGGTTTATAGCCTATAGATCTTAGTTTCTCTTGGCCGACGTCTGAAAACCTACTTAATAGACCATGGTTAGAGTTCAGAACGCAACGCTTAGCCAAGCAGAATGGCGCTTCTAGTCGGCAAAATTTAGCTAGCTGGATGTCTAAAGTATGGGTAGTTCGTCCATTGGAGTGGGACGCAGGCATCCAGTGACTATGCACAAGGTTTCGTTCAAGGCACTGTCTATAAGATGAAGTTGCGTGCTGCAACACCGCCGGTGACAACAATTTATAAAAGTCATAAACTTTTAGCTCACATATGGCTTTTTGGCGGTGCTGTTTTACTGAAAGGTTATGTCACTGTTTAGTGTGACTGAGCTTCAATCTCCAGGTCAGGAGAAACGCCAAAAGTGTAAATATGTCTTAACTGGTCCTGTCCAATTCCTTTAATCTCCAAAAGAGTGCAACAATGTCAGGTCGTCCGCAAAACCATTTAACCAGGGCTGTAACTAATGCCGGTGCAGCCGGTGCAATGCACGGGACCCCAGCATCAGGGGCCCCGTACTGCAGCACTTTATTGTAAAATATTTTTGTTAAAAGCTCAAGTAAACTTATTATTATTAAATGTTATACTTTATCAATAATTTTAATTTATATTTAACCATCTAATTCAGGGGTGTCCGATATTTTATTTGTCGCGGGCCAATTTTCGTCTCTAAGTTTATCACGGGTTGCAATCGCTGAACAATTAAAGTGATGTTGTCGTGCGGGTTTGTACAAAAATTTCCGTCTCCAAAAGACTTCTTCTTCTTCTTTCGGCCTTTCCCTTGAATCAGGGGTAGCCACAGCGTATCATCTTTTTCCAAACCGTCCTGTTTTCAATGTCCGTCTCCTTCGCACCAACTTCCCCATATCTTCTTTTACTATATCTAAAAATCTTCTCTTTGGTATTCATCTTTTCCTCTTTCCCGGTAACTCCTACATACTCTTGGTCTCTCTTCATGACATGTCCATACCACCTCAGCCTGCCCTCACTCATCTTCATTCCTAACCGTTCTACCTTAACTGTAGCCCTGATGTACTCGTTTCTAATCTTATCTTTTCTCGTCACTCCCATTGCAAACCTCAACATTTTCATCTCTGCAACTTCCATCTCTTCCACTTGTTTCTTTGTGACCGCCACCGTCTCAAGTGCATACACCATTGCTGGTCTCATCACTGAACTGTACACTTTTTCTTTTACTCTAGCTGGTAACCTCTTGTCGCAGATTACTCCTGATACTTTTTTCCATCCGTTCCATCCTGCCTGCACTCTCTTCTTTACGTCCCCCTCACAATTACCACTTTCTTGCACCGTTGATCCCAAATACTTAAATTCCTTTACTCTTGGCACTTTTGTATCTTCCATCTTTACTGTTTCGTCATCATTTTCTCCATTTATACACAGATATTCGACCTTTGTCCTACTTACTTTCATCCTTCTTCTTTCCAATGCATATCTCCAGCATTCTAGTCTCTGCTCCACTTCTTCTTCTCTGGTCTCTTCGAAAATCAGAATATCATCAGCAAACAGCACCGTCCACGGTGGTTCTCTCCTTACTTCATCCGTTAGCCTGTCTATTATCACTGAAAACAAGAACAGACAATGCATATCTCCAGCATTCTAGTCTCTGCTCCACTTCTTCTTCTCTGGTCTCTTCGAAAATCAGAATATCATCAGCAAACAGCACCGTCCACGGTGGTTCTCTCCTTACTTCATCCGTTAGCCTGTCTATTATCACTGAAAACAAGAACAGACTTAATGCTGATCCCTGGTGCAGTTCGACCTTAATCTTGAAACTTTCTGTAGTTCCTACTGCACATCTCACCACTGTTTTGCTTTCCTCGTACATATCCTGTACAAGTCGCACATACTTTTCCACTATTCCAGATTTTCTCATACAGTACCACAGCTCTTCCCGCGGAACCCTGTCGTAAGCTTTCTCTAGGTCCACAAATACACAATGTAGCTCTCTTTGTCCTTCCCTGTACTTTTCCATCAACATTCTTAAAGCAAACATGGCATCGATGGTTCTTTTTCCTGCCATAAATCTATACTGCTATTTACTGATCTTTACTCTATCTCTTAGCCTGCTTGCTTCAATAATTCTTTTCCATATATTCATTGTGTGGCTCATTAGCTTTATTCCTCTATAGTTTCCTCAGCACTGTGCATCCCCTTTGTTTTTATAGATTGGGATTAGCACACTTCTTCTCCATTCTTCTGGCATTCGTTCACCCACTAATAGTCTTTTAAATAGTCTGGTTAAAAACTTTATCCCCATCTCTCCCAAGCACTTCAAAACTTCTACTGGAAACTCATCTAGCTTTACCAACCGCTTTACCTTTTTTCATCCTTCTTAGTGCATTCTTCACTTCTCTACCGACGCAATTTACCTCTTCGTTAACCACATCTGCTTCCTCTGTCCTAGGGTCTCTGTTATTTTCCTCGTTCATCAGTTTCTCAAAATACTCCTTCCATCTCTTTAACACTGCCTCCGAATTTACCATCACATTACCGTTTTCATCTTTTATAACCCTCACGTGCTGTACATCTTTTCCTGCTATGTCTCTCTGCCCAGCCAATCTGTACAACTCCTTTTCACCTTCTTTTGTTTCCAATCTAACATATAAATTGTCATATGCACGTCCCTTCGCCATCGCAACTGCCTTCTTTGCCTTACTCTTTTTTTCTTTGTAGATCTTTTTATTATTTTCATCTCTTATTTTGTCCGATGCTTTCTTTGCCTCTTTCTTTTCCTTTATGTTTTCCAGAACTTCCTCATTCCACCACCATGTCTCCCTGTTTTACTTTCTCTGCTTTTTTCTTTTTCACCATAAGAGCCATTTTGCATACCACCATACAGTGCTGCTTTGCGATGCACTCAGATGTGTTCTCTAAAAAAAGTCTTCATATTGAATCATTCGAGTTTTTTGCAATTTTTGTCCTTAAAACTAAACGTTCTTTTAAAAAAACTGCATATTAAATCAACGAGTTTTTTACAACTTTGTTTTGTCGCTGAATTAGTGCTTTCCGAAAGCTTTTGTAGAACATTTTGGCATCTCTCGCGCAACACAGATTGTGGAGGTTTAAATGCACTGCAATAATTCAACTTGATGGAGTGTCTTATTAAAAATTCTTTCGTGGGTCGCACCAAAAGGCTTCAAGGGCCACATGCGGCCCGCGGGCTGGTTTGCAGGCACAGTAGACTTAGCTTTAGCTCCTTTTACCTGTTCAGCTCAATACTTTTTTGACTCATTATTTTAATTGAAAAATTTTCTAAAACACGCAGTCGTCAATGATTCCTGTGTTGCAAAAAGTAGCTCAATTGGATATTAAGTGCAGAATAAAGTAGCGGCCCCATAATAGATGTTTGCACCGGGCCCCACCTGACGAAATTACGGCCCTGCTTTTGACCGACCGAATTAAAATTTGAAAAATAATCGAAGTTAATGGTTTGCTTTAAAAACAATTTGTCAAACTGCAGAAGAACTAATGAGTCCTTGTTAAATATTGTAAGACTGAATATTTTCAAAGAAGAAAAACAGTTCCTTTAAACAAAAATTGTATTTATGGTTAGCGAAAAGGTATAAAAACCAAACAATCTTTTTCTACTGTAATAAAAAAAATGATTTTTCAATAGTCCAATCAAAAACAAGGTAATTGCAATATTCCTGGTTCCCACTCTCCATTATGATTGCAGACGATCATTTGTCGATGTGCAGCTGCTTGAGTTGAATTCTTCGCGCATCCGATCAATAATCTATCTCCTTGCATCAAAGTCCCGATCAGTGACGTGTCGTTATGGATTTGAAGTTTGTTTGAAATTGTCGGCATTTTGCAAGTTCCTGAAAAGAATATTGATGAATATTTATTTGATTGTTGCTATTTTAGAAATCTAAAAAGTTTATGACTACCAACTTATTCAATTTTTATGTACCGACCATATTGCAATTATTTTGTGCCGGCTAGATATTGGATTGTTGAAGTTCAGTAACTCAAAGATTATTTTGCAACAATAACGTTATTTTTGAGATTTTAACAGTTAACATTATTTAAGAATACTTTACAACAATAACAATAAAAATAACAATATTTTGCAACAAGAACAACCAATCATAGCCGTACCAGACCAAAATATTTTTCGGGAACAACAGATTTTTGGCCAAATTTTTTCGACGATAGCCCGAATCATGATCTTTCATCATTTCTCGGAGATGCCCAAATGTCACTTAGATTAAAAGTATTTTTTTGGGTCTTCACCTGATTTTGTAATTGTAAATGAAGCAGTTGATTGGTTTTCCCAAGTAAACTTTTGAAGAACAAAAAATAAAAATAAAAAATAAATAAAAGTTTTAACATTAAATTTAAATTGATTTTGCTCACTGATCAGCATTGTTATAAATCGGGTAACTTTTTTCTGCCCAAATGATTCATTGTCTATCCCAAAAAATTTTGAATTTTTTGAATTTTTTGTGTCTTGTGGAGCAATTGTCCCCGGCTTGTACGGCATGTTGCCAACCGTTACGTCACTTTATAATTATTAGCAAAAAATTATAGATTTAAGTTTTATCCTATAGATTTAACTTCCTATTCCGTCAAAAAGCTTTTTGAACTACTAAAAGAAAAGTGAACTGAAGATAATATATTTGAGTCATTGCTTTTAAGCCTCAGTAACTTGCAGAAAATTAAAAAACTTTAAAAGTAAGAAGGAAAGCAAGTTTTTTTGTATTTATGTTAACTAAATTATTTTACATTCAAGCATTAATTTAAGAAAAAAAATATTAGCAAAAAATATTTTTTCACAAATTAAGTAGTTAAGTACCGTAACAGATCGCAGTTATGTAGGAACAAGTTGACATTAAGAAATAACTTATTCAGCAAGTTATATTTTTATTTGATACAGACAAGAATCTAACCCTTTGTACTGGAGGCAAACGAGGATTTTCAATCACTGTCTATCACTGTATGAAATCAAGATAAGTTTGAAACTTAAAAATCTGTCGCCGTGCAATGACTGTATTATAGGGTTTCCCGACCATTAGTAAAATTGTCCCGACCAAATAGAAAAATATAAAAATAAAGTATTTAAATATTATAAATAAATTTATTTATTCATTAATTGTTTCTCTCCTTTCAGCCATTTCTATGTATTTAAGCATTTTACGGTAAAATGAGTCACAATGTTCTCTGGTGATTTCAATAAATTTTGATGAAATTATTTCTCAATTCATTTTTACTCTTTGCACATGCTCTTATAACCAGATTTTTCCATATTGAAAAAATATTTTCAATTGGGTTTAAAAATGGATAGTTTGGCGGTAAAAAGCAAAGGTTCAAGTACAATTCATCAATTGTTTCAGCCAACTCTTGTAGTGGTGAATTCTTGCGTTATCAAGTATAAACATTGGTGTATTAATCCCTTTAGCAAGGCATGCATTTTTCAAGTCAATTAAACAGGTTTTAAACATTTCAACTTTTTTTTCGAAACAAAAAATTTTATTTGGCATAGCCATAGCAAGACATATTAACAACTAACAAACTTTCTAATTAGACCAAAAATCTAATTGATTGAAAATTGTGCATGCAAGTTACACCATGGAGGCATCGAAAGAACCATACGGTTATCAAAGTCGAGGTGCCACCACTTTTTTATGAAGTAACATGAAGTTACTTTGAAAGGGCAAGAAATACTAGACATGAAATACTGGTACTGATTATTATAAGAGAAAAAAAACAAAAAACAAAACATAATATAAACAAACAAAAGCAAAGAAAGAAAGCACATAATTGATACAATAATTCTAAAATAATATAATTTATTCTAAAAATATAAAACTTTTTTTACATATTTCAACTAGATCGGGTTAAATTTTTGATATTTTATCCAACATATAACACTTTAGTACTCTATTAGTATTTCGATATTAATTGTTTTTTATATTAATTTTTGAAAGAAGTAAAAGAAATAAGAGACTTAATGGAATTAGGTATTTTATTCCACAATATTGCTCCTGCATATTGAATTGATTTTTTTCCAGAACTGGTTTGGATGATTTGTGAGATATAAATACTCTCATATTTTGATTGTCTAGTCCAGGGCTCTTCAAACTGGATGTCGCGAGATTTTAAATTTTAGATTTTTAGAGATTACGATGATTTTGGAAGAAAAGTAGCGAAATACAAGATTAATTCGAAGTAAAAACTTTTTTTCTTTTTTTTTGTTTAAGGCAGCGGTTCCCAAACTTTTTTTTTCACGGCGCCCTTTGAAGACTTAAAAATACTCGCGGCGCCGTAATGAAAAAAGGTATTCAGTTCCATTACTTCTTTGAACAATCTTTTTTTCTCCGAAAATCAGGGTGTTCTCTAAAAAAAAAAAAAAAAAGGTCTTCACTTCCATTTATATCCGATTTCCTTATTTTTCTCTATTTCCCTCCCAAAATTTGAAAAAGGTCCTCAATCGGAATCGTTCTCTGAAGGGAAGTTGCTGCTAATAACCTTCACACTGCAATTATTGTGAGAAAAGCAGTAACTACAACAACTTTCGCATACTTTTGGCGGCGCACAGTTTGGGAACCGCTGGTTTAGAGAACACCTTGATTTTTGGGCAAAAATAGCGGAATGAGAGATCGATTCTACGTGAAGACCCTTTTTTT
Organism: Diplosoma virens; assembly: GCA_963680785.1. Taxonomy (NCBI): domain Eukaryota; kingdom Metazoa; phylum Chordata; class Ascidiacea; order Aplousobranchia; family Didemnidae; genus Diplosoma; species Diplosoma virens. Next base: position 38,373,809 of record OY796886.1, on the reverse strand, counting down.
TTTTTTTTAGAGAACACCTTGATGTCGGGGGAAAAATAGCAGAATCAGAAATCGATTTTAGGTGAAGACCTTTTTTTAGGGGTCGCGAAAAAATTTGGCTGTGCAAAATGGGTCTCGATGAAAAAAGTTTGAAGAACACTGGTCTAGTCGAGTGGTTATGAATTTCTCTAGACTTAGTAAATAAAACTCTAAATTGTTGTGGCTTTCCATTATTGATAATTAATTTTGAGCATGAGTTTACCTAATTCCAGCTTATGTATGTCTTCTAATTTAAGAATATTTTGTGCTTTATAGACATGATTTTGTTCTATAACCACAGTTAGCTATAATTCTTAGTAGGAGAGACCGGGTCTGGTTGACACAAATTTCAAACTTTGTAATCTAGCGAATAGTTGGTCGATTTTCGAAAATTTTTTTTTGTTTTTTTCTTTAGTTAAAATCTTCAGCTATAACTTTAGAGTATTTTTTTGATTTTTCAGCAACAATAAACATGTTTTTGGACAGTTTTAAAACAGTAAATTAAAGTGTGACAATCTGGACAAATCTGTCCTGGTTGTCACAAACATCGTGGTAAAATGTCATAGCTATTTGTGAGTCGACACTCACTCAGTTGCTTTTAAATTTTGCTATACGCCAAGATCAAACGAACAATTTATTGAAAAAAAAATACAAAAATATTATATACATATTAAGTAAAAATAGCACCGTATTTCTTGTCCAGTTAGCTGTTTACAAAGATGTTTTAGTTTTGCTTCACAGTCGAGCACCGGATACAATTAGATAAGATCAGAGTTACACTAGCTGTGTTTAAGGAAGGACAAGTAACCAAAATAGGCATGCAATCTGCACATTTAGTTGCACGAAACAGCTTGATTATTTTTTTTAATGAAAAAATCAAATGTTTTTATGCCTAGTTTTTCGTGGGTGCAGCGAACATGCTCAACAAAAATGCTTTAAAAAGTCTAAAAAGTGCTCTGCTATCATTGATCTAGATGGATTTGTACCTCCTTTGCTTCCAGTTGGCGCTCCCTTAAGGAAATGCTTTTGAAATTTTACTCGGGTAAAAATAAAGTAAGTAAAAATAAAGTAACAATCATTTATTTTTGGACAACACTTCATTTGATGTCTCAAATCTCTCAAGTTGTAAATATGCTTCAACGTTTCTCAATGAAGCAAACACTAGTATTTTAATACCAAAGACGGAGCCCAAGAATTTAACAACTTTTTTGCTGCCAACGTTAAAAAGTGGGATTTCAAAGTAGGCCTACACTTATTTTAATAAATCGGTCTCTAATTTCTGCTTTTAATCTTTACATAAATAAAACAGCTGTTAGACATATTGGGCTTATATAAATTTAACATTTCAACATACCGTGATGAGCTACATTTTTAAAAACACTCCAAAACAAGGTACGAGGGGGTTGCTTGTCTCAGTGTGACAATCTTCACTAATTTTTTGTGACAACCTGTACAGACCTGCCATCTTGAATACGAACAAACCTAATTCAAAAACTGCACTACCAGCTAAATAAAGACTTGTTTTACAAAAGTGTCAATGTTTTTACGCTTCCAACGACATATCGATGTTGATAACACGTCTATCCAGTTGCTTTTATCCTTTCTTAAAAAAAAACAAAAAAATTTTGAATTTTTAGCAAAAATAAGTATTTTAAACTTTGTTCAAACTGTGCTTACTCAATCAAAGTCAAACTAAATTTGGAAAACAAAGAGGTAAAGACACGTGATTTAACATTAAAGTGATTATTGCACAAGGTTGCGAAATACTCAAAAAATTAAATGTGACAAACAGGACAGAGGACAACCAGACCCGGTCTCCCCTACATTGTTATGTAAAGCATTTAGAAGTTTGAATAAACATTTGGTGGTACAGAATTTGATCAAATTCAAATTCTGTACCACCAAATGTTTATTCAAATATTTCCGTCAACGGTACAGTGATCAGCAGCTCAAATTCTTGAATAAGTTGATCAAAACACGTGGAAGAATCCGAACTCTTCTCTCTAAAACAGCCTTTCTTAAGGCTAACATTTCTCAGCGAACTTTACCGAAGTCGGTTAGGTTTCGCGTAGAAAAGTCGCACGCTACCGTAAGCCCGAACATCGAGCGAGCTTTCATGCATGATGAAATTGAGAAAAACCAGTCAATGGCTGCTTTTCTCAGAACTAAATGTCGCTCACTGTGGCAAGAAGCTAGACAGTTTTTGTCTTTCTTCGACCTGGTACGATTCTGTCGTTACCTGTCAGTCATAGATGAACAAAAAGAAGCTGTCAACCAAAAGAGGAATAGCAACAACCTACGTCTTCTTTTTCAACATCGTTTTGGCAACCAGACAAGTTTCAAGCAGAACAACATCGTGAACTTGTCCGATTACAAACTATCAGACACTGAACGGTTTGTTTTGTCCCATGGACTTTCTTTTTGTTTACCGCCCACTAATGTCAAACGTGAAGAAATACTAGCTGACTTTGAAGTACTCTACGCTCAACTCGTCCATCACAAACCTTTGTCTGAAGAGCAGCTTGCTGCTTTAAAGGCTAGGTTGAGTGACTTAGCTCACGCTTATTGTGGAAGCCCCATTGACTTGGGTGATTTCTTCATGACAAAAGAGTGTTTTCAGGCTATCAAGTCCCTTTGGATGAATGAAGAAATTCTTATAACAAAGCCTGATAAAGGTGCTGGCGTTGTCATCCTTAACAAAAACGATTACAACGACAAGATGAAGACGATTCTTAATGACACGACCAAATTTCCTGATCTTGGACCAGTCACGAACAACGACAACACTGCTAAAATTGAATCACGGATACAACGACGGTTACTTCAGCTGAGGAAAGAGTACCTAATTTCTAAGCAAGTTTATAAAGCAATCCGACCCACTGGCTCTCAGCGACCGCGCATGTATGGTCTTCCGAAAATACACAAAAAGGACGTACCCTTACGTCCGATTTTGTCTATGACCGGATCGGCCCAACATCAGCTAGCTAAATGGCTTACTTCTCTTCTTCAACCTGTTCTCCAAAACCTTTCCTCTAATTGTTTGTCTGATTCTTTCACTTTTGTAAAAGAAGTCAGAAAATTTACCTTTTCTCCTTCCTCTGTGTTTCTTTGTTCTTTTGATATTTCCAATCTCTTCACTAATGTCCCGCTTGCTGAAACCATAGAAATCTGTGCTGATGCCCTTTACAATGACGACTCAATGGCGCCATCCTTTCCACGCAACATCTTTGTCGAATTAATGCAGCTAGCCACCTCCTCTGTGGAATTTAGCTTCAATAACAACATGCATCGACAAATCGACGGCGTCGCTATGGGCTCACCGCTTGGTCCAGCTTTAGCAAACATTTTTGTTGGCTACCAAGAAGCGAAACTTTTCAACATCGCCAAAAGACCGTTGGTGTACTTCCGGTACGTTGATGATATTTTCGCCGTATTCAACAATGAAGAAGACTGCAACAATTTCTTCATCCAGCTCAACTCTCTTCATCCCTCACTTCGCTTCACCTATGAAAAGGAATCTAATCACTCTCTCCCTTTCCTTGACGTGTTAGTAGAAAGGCATGATTCAGAATTTCTAACTTCAGTATATAGGAAACCTACCTTCACTGGCCAATATCTACGTTGGAACTCTTTCAGTCCCCAGAAACGGAAAATCAATTTAATTGGTACTCTCGTTCACAGAGCTTTTATGATTTGTTCTAAAAGCAAACTGAACCAAGAGCTTGGCAAAATTCGTTCAATTCTTTTGGAAAATGGCTACCCGGAACGTGTAATCAATTCGGCTTTCAAGCGAAAACTTCAACAAATAAATTCTAACCCGGTCCACACAGTAAAAAAGTGCCCTGTCTACCTACACATACCATGGATTGGAAACGTCTCGATGAGGTTTGAAAAGCAGATTACGTCTGCTGTGAAACGCTGCTTTTTCTCCGTCGAACCACGTGTTATTTTCAACACCCGACAGCTCCTTCCAGCGATTAAGAAAGACGTGTTACCTTCCCATCATCACAGCAATGTTATTTACCAGTTTTTGTGCCACTGCGATAGTCGGTACGTTGGTCGCACGTCTCAACGGCTAGAAGAGCGAATTAAACAACACGTTCCTAAATCCATCACCAATCCTCGTACCTCGGCCAACCGCCAAAGTCTTTCCCGCTCTTGCAAGAACAACATTCGCCCACAACAATTTCACGAATCCGCCATTGGTCAACATCTTCTTGATAACGCCCAATGTGCCCTCCATTACAACAACGAAAAATTTTCTATTCTCGCTCGAGGTCGCTCTTCCTTTCACCTTTCTGCTCTTGAAGCGACTTTCATTAAATCTCTCAATCCCCTTCTGTGTAAGCAAAAAGAATTCGTATACTCTTTGAAAATTTTTTAATCTTTTCTCTCATTGGTTGACTCTTTCAGCCAATGAGAACTCTACTTTCTTCCTTTATAAATTAGTTCGGTTTCAATTCTGCTTCATTCTGACGATTTCCCCTGAAGAGTGTCAGATGAAAAGCTTTGGGAAGAAAAATCTTTTACTTCAAGCAATTTAGAAGTTTCATGTAAAAAGCATCAGCAAAACCCCAACTAATTATTCCATATTGAAGGTGAGAGTAGACAAGAGCATAGTACAACATTCTTGTGATTTTTTCATTAACGTAATGCCTAATTTTACATATCAAACCAATAGACTTTCGCAAATGTTGTGCTAGGTGATTTATGTGGTATGACTAATTCATTTTGTCATCAATATATACTCCCACGTATTTTACATGATCAGAACGTTTTATTTCTGTCTTATTTATAGATATATTAAAATTGCTGTTTTCTATCTTATTTTTTTTGTAAACAATAATTTTATTGTAATTTAGCGATAGTTTGTTGTATCTTAACCAATTTTCAATTAAAGCTAGATTTTGATTTACTTGTTGTTCTATATTATTTAAATTTTATCCTGTCATCATCAAAAGAGTATCATCTGCAAATAATGTTGTTTTTAATGAGGAAGCTAGTGGCATATCATTAACATGTAATGAAAACCATTCACAGCATTGTTAGGAATCTTATGATATATCATACTATATTTGTTCATTGCTGCAACCACTGAAATGTTGCGGCTTCTTGCGGCACTAACACTCACATAAGGAGAAGATCCAAAAAGTATGCCAAAATTTCAACATCATAAAAAACTTTTATTAATCACTGGTTTTTCTCTCATCAATCGTAGTGGATATTGCAATTGATTGCAAAACATACAAAATATCAACACCAGTGTCACTATCATCGTCTTCATGCCAACTGTTTTCCAGACCGGTCAGTAAACGCTGGACTAAATATAGAGGCGATGTCACAAACTTTGTTTGGGAATCCTAAAGGACCAGTTGAACTAGGTAACCCGAATACCTGCGCTGAAACAAAGCTGTGTCTAAATTTTACTTTATTCCGGCTCAAGAAGTAGTCTGCTATAAGCCTGAAGCTTTTATACAGTTGGTTTAAACAAAACTCAAATTGATTCGTTGAAGACTCTTCTTCACAAACAAACATAGACCGCCGTCTCTAATAAAACGAACATATTTCAGAATTCAAACTCACAATAGACGAAAATTCTCTTCCACGCTTTGCCACTGCAAAGCGAAATCAGCGCTACGACTTAATTCAATCAACACAATTAATTCTACCTCCGTAGAACAAAACTCCAAAACACTGGCGCAAGATAAATTCAACACTCGTCAACCGATACAAAATCTAACGGGCCCTCTGCCCAACTCTGCGCCCAAACCAAATTACTTTTACTCGAGTCGTCTCAAATTGTCTCTCTCTCTTCGTCTCTATTCGTCTCTCTACGTCTTCATGTTTGCGATCGAGCGAGCGTGTATATATATATATATATATAACCGAATTGTCTCAAAATGCTGGTATAGTGCTCGATAACCAGGTTAGAGCAATTTATTTAAATTAAAAACACTACAACAAAAAGATTGAAACCACGACAACCTGTTTCATCTTGTAGAATCGTCAAGTGGTTACTTATTCAAATAGAATCAACACTCGTCAACCGATACAAAATCTAACGGGCCCTCTGCCCAACCACCTGACGATTCTACACGATGAAACAGGCTGTCGTGGTTTCAATCTTTTTGTTGTAGTGTTTTTAATTTAAATATATATATATATATATATATATATATATACATATACAAGGGACAGTGCTGACAATTCACTTTTGACAATGCTTCAAATCATTGAATGTATAGTATATATATATTGTAGTCAAAGTATATATGTCTATATATACTGTAGATATAGTATATATATCAATATATAGATAAAAGTCACATGACGACGAACTTACTCGTATAAGCTAGATCATTCTCCAACTCTCTAGGAAGAATGCCTTTGCTAGAGCCAAATCGTATATACGCGAACATTCCACTACTAGAGAGATAGTGACGCTTGGATAAAAACATATTACGTCATTACTGTCGGGCGAAAAGAGAAAAAGGACAAGAAAATACATCAAGCAATAGAAAGCGAATCCTAGACATTAAATTACACAATACAAGAGTAGCGTTTCATTGGCGACGCGATGATTATTTCATAATAAAACCTTGAAATACTTTAACGGCAATAAACTACATTGTCATGATTAAAATTATTATGAATGAAGTGTGACAGGCGACAAGCTTGAAACAACTGACCGTGGGGTAGAAAAGCCGAGGGCGGAGTTGAGTTAGAATATTAATTTAGTTATATTGTGATAATTTTGTGAATGACTAAAACCTTCTGGTCTTTCGCAACCAGTATTGCAGTGTTGATAAACTGTGATCTAAAATCTTATTAGTTTTTTTTTTATATTGCATTTTGTGAATTGATAATTTATTACCTGTAAAACAAATAAACTGTACTAAAAACTATTTGTTAAAACTTATGTTCTACTCTGGACAGCAAGCATATTTACAACTTTGAAATTGTTTTTTTAATGTAAATCACATTAAAAGTGTTTATAAATTTCATAAACACATTTGACGGTATATATGGGTTTACACCGAAACTTGTAACTATCGTAAAACAAATAACTATTTTTTTAATTATGATAACTTATAAAAGCCGAAAAAGACCACTTGTGAAACCGTCATTTGTGACCACTTGTGAAACGTGAAATCACATCAAAAACAAGGAATAAGAAAAACTTTGCCGGTAATATTGAGCTTACATCATTAAATATGAAATTTTTTTATTGAGTTTTGGAATTTATAAAATATTCTACAATAGGACGTAGAAGTAAATCTCGGTTCCAGAACTGAATTGGTGCAAACTAGATTTTAGCGCATGAAATTTTCATTGAAAAACAATAGCAAATATATGTGCATTAGGAAATGATAAAAAAAATTAAAAATTCTTTTAGCATTGGGTGAACAAAACATTTTTTTTAACATTTAGAATTATTAATTTAGCTAATTACATAATTATTTTTTAAATAATAGAATAATTTGATAATTTTATTGCTGTTATTTTTGCACCAATTTTTAAGTTTTTAGTTTTGATTGATGAGAAGAAATGTTTTTTTTTTTAACTTTTTTGATTTATAAATTAAGAATTTGGTAAAAATAACTTTGTATGATAAGAAAAATTGTATGTCTTCTATCTGCAAGAAACTGTATTATAAATATTTCCACAGTAAAAAGAATATTGCTTATAAATTGCAGTATTTATATATTTTTAAAAATTTTAATTGCAATGGATCCTGCTACTTTAAGTACAATTATTTTATTTTGTGACTCTGACCACAACATATTGAAAAAAAGGGGGAAATTCGTATATGTCTGGACATGTGCTGCAAGTAAAAACAAATGCACAACAGCAAGCTTTTGGAAAAGTTCAAGCTTCCCAAAAGAAAGTTTTTTGTGATGTTGAGATTTGCCTTTTAATTTTATTGAACAATTTGTGAAAAAAATTTTTTTCAGTTGCCTTTAAAACAAACTTATGTCATAGTTATTACATTCTTTTTATTTCTAACAATAAAATTAATTCACAAAGTATAAATTTTGGCATTAAAAAAGGCAAAGTCTTTATAATTTATTAAAAGATCTATCAAAATTTTACTTTCGTAAGTCATTGAATCGAACTTATTTAAGTATGTAAATATATATAAGAATACAGAATTGTTTAATAGCTGTCACATTTTATTACTGATGATTTTAATTATAACGATGTAGTTTATTCCCGTTAAAAGTAATTTGTAGTTTTATCGTAAAATATTATCGCATGGCCAGTGAAGCGCGACTCTCGTACTATGCGATGTAATGTCTACAGTTCGCTTGATGTATTTCTTGCCTCTTTCTCTTTGTATTGACGTAATATGTTTTTTATCAACGTCACTGTACTAGAATCTTCGCATATATGCTAGTTGATTCGAGCATAACGATCTCTCTGGGGAGTTGTAGAACTGTCTAGCGTTTGCGAGCAAATTTGCGTCACGTGATCCTCTTTCTATATAAAGCCGATGCGTAGCGATTATTATGATTAGATATGATTTGAAGACGACTCGAATGGAAGCAATTGGTTGGGCGCGGAAGGCCCGTTGGTTTTTTGTATTGGTCGTCGAGTGTTGAATTTATGTTGTGCCAGCGGTTGGGAGTTGTGTTCTACAGAGGTAGAATTATTTGTGGTGATTGAATCAAGTTATAATGTTGATTTCGCTTTGCAGTTTGGCAAAGCGTGGAATAGAAGTTTCGTCGGACGTGATTTTTGTAATACATTCGTTTTTATTAGAGACAGTGGTCTCTGTTTGTTGTGAAGAAGAGTCTTCAACGAAACCAATCCGAGCTTTCGTTAAACCAACTGTATAAACCGTCAGGCTCATAGCAAGACTACTTCTTGAGCCGGAATAAAATAAAATTTAGACACAGCTTTGTTTCAGCGCAGGTATTCGGGTTACCTAGCTCAACTGATCCTTTGGGATTCCCGAACAAAATTTGTGACAATAGCCTTTGTGAATTATTTTTTAGTTTACACTCAAAAACCAAATTGTGCAATCATATGCTTCTAAGTGCCCAAAAGGTCTTGCAAAGTGTCATCATATGATTGCACTATTGATGTGGCTACTCAAAAAATGCATCAGAAACTGATGTAGAATGTGTTTGGAGCCAAAAGCAAAGCAGGTACATAATTTTATTGGCAATGTCAAACTCTTGCATTATATTTATAGTTAGTTTTTTTAAGTGAAGTGTTGTTCTTAGGTCTTATGACACTGTCAAGAAAGTAGGTGATATGTGGCCAGATACTTCACGAGGTGGTTGTGAAGGAGTAATTGCCAATGAAGACAAAATAAATTTTTTTCGTAAGCTACAGAAGTTGCCATATAAATGTAACATAGCTTGGTTACTACAACAACAAGTTTTTCAAGAAAAGAATGTAAATATTCAACTAAAGTTTCTGCTATGTACTGTATTATAGGTATTTGTCTAACTGATACCTATTTACTTAACTAGTTTAAATAATATTGTTTAAAATCACAGGTCAAACATTAATATGCATTCTAAAGTGTTAAATTTTATGTAATATTTTAGGTTTGTCCACAAGAAATATATAAGATTTATTATGAAAAGCTTAAAAGTACCTGTCTTTTTCAGCTTGCACCAACTGATGTAATATCGGCATCAGTGATTTCTTCTGACATTGTCAAGTTTGTTGCAGAAGTGACAGTTGGTCAAGCAACAAATCCTTTATGGTATGTTGGTGTTCTTTTTTTTATTGTTAAATGTATAGACATTTTTCGATGCAATTTGGTATTTTTGTGCTTAATTCAATTTGGTACTTGTTTTTATAAAGTTAAGACCTGTGCTAAACATTGCTAATGGTTTATGTAGGCACCAACTGCAAGAATGGCGTTTGACAGCTAGCAACTTTCATTAGAAATGGCAAAATCCCTTCATCACTTTTGAAGAAGTTGTTTAATGAATATGGACCTTTAGACAAAGTCCAGGTAAATTCATGTAGTTATATTAAAGTTCCATAACTACTGTAAACAAGCCCTCTCTCGCTGTTTTGTATGCTATGTAATTAAAATTGCTGTTTTTTTAAAATAAGGTGCACTCAGCCACTTTTAAAAATCTTAAATAGTGATGACTTAGTATGGAGCAAACGAAGCGGCCGAACCAGGGCACCCCGGCAAAAAGTGGCAAAAAGGCATGACGGCAAAAAAACGGCAAAAAGTGCTCCCCCCTAAGCAAACTATAGCTTTATTTCTTATTAGTAGCACAATGACGGTGGCCCTCTGTATGCACCTTAACTTCACTGACACAGCTGGGATAGACAAAGTTACATTGCAAACGTTGTAGACCTCGATCAAAAAAGTTGTCTCTTTTAGCGAAATTGTTAGTATGTTTCTTTTTGGTTTTTTAATTACGGCTACTTATTTGGCAAAATATTTGGACCAACATATAATCCCTTCATTTTTAACCCGAAAAGTTTAATGAATAGAAATCAACGTGCGTGTACGCTGCGGAGGCAGTGATGAAAATACAAGAATTGTCTTACCAGATAATGGAGTAATTAAGTTTTCATTTTTTTCTATAATTATCCTTTTGACTTACGGGAAATCGTCGAAGGCGTTACATTTAAAAGCAACCGTCAAGCGACTACTCCGACCTGCTTTCTAGATGCCAAGATATTGCTGTCCAGTTAAAACTTTTTTGCTTTTCAGAGATATGACTGTAATTTAGTGCTATTTGTTGAGACCGACAAGCAGCGGAAAGTGCCATAAAGGGTCTTTTCCAATGAAAGAACAAAAGTGAAGACCAAAAAAAGAATGCTTTTAACTTGCCCAAATGCCGTAATTAGAGGTATTTACCTGAATGAGTTTTTAGCAATAATTGTTTTTTTTTAAAAAGCTCCCGAACACTTTCACCACTGAGCCAATGTAATTGACCGAAATTGTTGATTTATTTTACCGTACTTTTGGCGTATTGCAAACTTAAAAACATTAAACCATGGGTAGGAAACCTGCGGCCAGCAAGATATTAGAATGTGGCCCGGGTGTGGTTGGGAAGATGCATATAGAAAAATGCTTAAGAAAAAACCAGTGCTCCGCTATCGATGTACCTGTTTTGGGTTTTTTTAGTCATCACTGTTTTCTAAAAAAACGGTAAATTTAGAGTCTTTTTTTTTTTAGTCATCACTGGTTTTTTGGGACGAAAATGTCTCGCTTCATGTCATAACTTCAGCAACGCAACATGATCAGACTTCGGGCAACCGTCAATAAGATTTAAGCAAAGCTGCATTGCCTACCAGAAGTTTCATGCGGCTTGAGAATCATGTCAGGTTTCCCACCCCTGCACTAAACCGTCAATGGCACGTGTATGTTTGAAGAAAGTTGACAATGCCTCTGCATTTTTCAAGTAGCAGCACAATACACACTGGATTTTTTAGCAATTTTATCTGAAATAAAAATTGCATCTCCAATTTTTTGTTCAAAAATTCTGTAATGTAGGCTACATACTTTTGACGTCGGAATGAATTAAGTTAATAAAAATACATTTTGTTTTACAGTCGGTTCAGTGGGGAAGAACTCATGAAAACACAGCAACCGTCATTTATATGTAAAGATGTTTAACAAGACGGTTACAAAATGTGGGCTTTTTGTGTCTAACAGCGGCATGTTGGCAAGAAGCCCCGATGGTAGTGTTTATGAATGTTGTGAGCTGCTTTAATTGGAAATCAAGTGCCCGTGGAAACATCGTAATAATTCTGTTCAACATGCTGCTCTATCAGATAAACAGTTTTTTTTACCAATTTCAGAAAGTGGCGAGTGGTATTTAAAACCTGATCATCACTACAAGCACCAAATACAAGGTTGTATGCACCTTGCTAATGCTAGTAAATGTCATTTTATTGTCTGGACGTTAAAAAATACTGAAGTCATTTTGGTGTTTTGCGATCCTACCTGGAATTTATTTTTATCAAAGTTAGAAAGTTTTTTTGTTGAGTTTATGCTGCCAATTATTTTGACAAAATAAAATGTTTGTTTTCGACTCGGCATACTAACTATCGACTGCAATTTTTGTACCTTTTTTAATTTACGGCTGAACTATTGAAGGAGCTGCCAGATAAAATCAATAAATTTAAATTGCCGAAATACCATAGGTAGAGACATTTACCTGAACCAAGTTTAATCAATATTTGTTTTTCCCAAACTGGGTTTCATGACACTTTCATTACTGTGCCAATGTAAACAAAATTGTTGACTTAAATTTATCATACTTTGGCGTATTGCAAACTTGAAAACACTGAACGAAACGAAACGTTTACCCCGCAGTTCGGTCCGTTTGACTGAATTAGGACGATAATTGAAAAAAAAATTTTTGTATTCTTTAATCGCGGTTCATACTCTCAGGTAAGGAAGCATTTTCTTTTTCTTCACGACCTTAACAATTTTGCTGGTGTAAATTATTGTCATACAACTTTAACAAAATATTTCAGACGGCAGGGCGATGAGGTATACGAGCCACCTCCGTCTAGAACTAGAAAGAGGGGCTTAAAATTGAAAATGATGCCCTTAAAGTTTTATGGTATAATAATAAAAATTAAGAATAAAGTTACTCTTCACTTTACTTGCAAAAAACTTCCCTATATATACCCCTCTCAGGGTTCCGCAACCCCCTCCAGAAAATTGACTTAATTAAAATAAAATAAATGTAACTGCTACTGATAAAAATAAAGAAGTAAAGTATTACATTCCTTTACATATTATAATTCGTATTTTTGTCAAATCAATCTCCAGCGATTGAAATCAATATCAAATCAATCTCTTTATTTATCAATTGTAAGAGGTATGACAGTACAGTCAAAGCTAGAGTAGCAATTTAGAATTAATAAATTACCCAATCATAACTCTCTTGTTACACTAGCAATTCACAATTTAATAAAAAAATTAATTTAAATACCTGGAAAAACATTTCAAACCTAAATTCAATAATATTTTTTAACATTTTCAAACCTACAAAATACAATTCTTCTCTGACTTATTGCAAATTTGTATTATTGTAATAGCGCTAAAAATCCTGTTTCAACCAATTCAGTTATGGAATCGAGCACTTTTACGCCCTATAGGCTATTATCGATTATTGGCAAAACCAACACCAACAAGGTTTCACGTTACCAATAATCTAAAAACTCAACCCATGTCGTTTCGACAATTCACCCAATTAAAATTGTTGCTACAAGCAAGTTCACTCAACCATGAAAGCGAATTTGACGTCAGTTTTTTTTTCATGTTTAAATTTCAATGCTCCAACACAAGAAATCAAATGCAGCTTGCTTCTACTGTACGCTCTTCGGCTCTTTTGACCAATTAAATTGCTTTTATTGTGATCGCAAATTTTTGAATTATAGCCTAATAGGCTAATTACTAGATTTTTGAGTTTCTAAACTTTTCTATTTGTAGATAAAATTTTCAATTGAAAATTTTTACAATGTTACGATGGTACGCTGAATGTTGAATCAAACACAAGGTAATTGCAGTATTCCTGGTTCCCACCCTCCATCATGATTGCAGACGATCATTTGTCGATGTGCAGCTGCTTGAGTTGAATTCTTCGCGCATCCGATCAATAATCTATCTCCTTGCATCAAAGTCCCGATCAGTGACGTGTCGTTATGGATTTGAAGTTTGTTTGAAATTGTCGGCATTTTGCAAGTTCCTGAAAAGAATATTGATGAATATTTGATTGTTGCTGCTTCAAGAATCTAAAAAGTTTATGAAGACTAATTTTTTAAATTTATATATGTGATACCACAGAGTAGCAAATTTAAACGTAGAAATCGACCAATAAGCTTCATTTATTCAACAATTTTTGATATCATATATGCAGAAATAAAAGGTGAGGAAAAGCAAGAAGCGATCCAATGTCAGCAAACGCTTAAACATGCAGACGATAGACAAATGAAAATTATGTGGTAAAAATAAGTCTAAAAGTCTGGTCACTTTTATTTCGACATATTTGCCTCTGTATTAATTTTCAGAATTGCACTTACTTCGGCATTCAGGCGTAGGTTCTGACCACTGTTCGGTTTGCAAACACGTGACCACAAGTCGCCCACTCGGGTGACCAACCATGGTGTAGTTCTTTCTACACCTATACGTGATTGAGTATCCAAAAAGAATTACTCCCTTTCCGGAATTTATTCCACGGTCCTGCGTAAATCCGTTTGGGATGGGCGGAATATAACATGCAGCCTCTGTGTGCATTTAAATTTTTTTTGTTTTGAAAAAAATAAATAGCAATAATCCTCACTTACCGTAGCAACTTGGAATGTATCCTGAAAGTCTCCCATTTTCCAAGCAAGTCATATTTATTTGATTTTGTGGAAAACTTCGATAAAATCGATAACCTTCTTGGCAATAAAAAGACACTTTCTCTCCTGGTTTTAGATCATAATAGTTTGAAGCCAAAGTGCCGTAACGCGTATTTATTTTACACCGTATTTCTGCAAAAGTTCTTATTAAATAACGATCATTAAAGAAACACGAAGTATTTTTTAAATTTCTTTAGAAATAATTTAGTGCGTACGGAAACCTCTATAAATAAACAACAAAAAAACAATGGTTTTGCGATAATAACAGCCAACAATATTATAACTTTTCTTTTTACAGCAATCTTTATTTGATATTTAGCTATACATTCTACGATTAGGGTCAGCGAAAAAATTTTCTGTTAGATAAATCCAGTAAGATAAATGTTGATCTAATTCAATTATAACCCTTTCACTGCTGAAAAAGTCACGCGGAACAATCTTGGAACAAGCATAAAAAAAAGTTTATAAACTATTTTTATTGTCAAATGGCAGTCAGCGTCAAACAAAATAGGTTAACCTATAAAATTTATTTTGTGTTTTCTTTGAAAGACAAAAAAAGCAAGTTGAACAATGTAGCGTGATATTTTACACCAGACCTTAAGCACGTCTGCCACCAAGATACTTTTTAATCGAATAAGTTTAGTAAATTGATTCTGGGTTTAGTTATACGTTTACATTATTACTTTTAAAACTAAATACGCTATTTTTTGATTTTTCCAGTTCTCGAACATGAAAAAAATGAAAATACTTTAAAGTCAGCTCTACAACCTATTATAGGAAGTATTTACGGTAATGGGATTTATTAGGTTTTCACTGGTCGAACGAAATAGTTCTTAATTTATCATGATCACAGCGAATTGGTAAACAGCAAATTAAGAAATAATTCTTATAGAATAGCACTAGATCGAACCCATTTTTAACATTTTCAATCTAATATTATCATTAGGTGCTTGTAGATAGAGTTGCCATGCATAATTGCAGATAGGATCAGTTCGGACATGTCCGGAATTTTCCAGACGGTATGGCAATTTCGGACATTTCCGGAAAAAATTCCGGACATGTCCGGAATTTTGTTGATTTTTTTGTGTCTGGAAGGAACTTTAAAAAAAG
The DNA here is from genome assembly GCA_963680785.1 of Diplosoma virens. Classification (NCBI taxonomy): domain Eukaryota; kingdom Metazoa; phylum Chordata; class Ascidiacea; order Aplousobranchia; family Didemnidae; genus Diplosoma; species Diplosoma virens. Next base: position 38,358,335 of record OY796886.1, on the reverse strand, counting down.
CCCAAATGTCCGGAATTTTAGCATCAACTAAAAACAACGTGCAAGTTTTTAAGAAAGCACGTTGATTATGGGACGAAAATAGCAAATTGTGAGATCGATTCGAAGTGAAGACCTATTTTTTTAGAGAACACCATGATTTTGGGACGAAAATAGGGAAATCTGAGATCGATTCAAAGTGAAGACCTTTTTTTTGGTCTTCGTCCTAGATTTGGAAACAAATTTATTTTGTCCACCCCTTCAAAAAGTTTTTTCGTTGGTGCGCCTATGTCTGTCTGGAATTCCGCCTATTCAGATATGGCAACCCTATTGCAGCATAAATATTTTTTTAAAAAATCATCCTAGGAAAAAACTAAATGAAAGTTTGGTAAGAAAAAATTTTTTAGAAGAGCTTCAAAAAAAAAATTAATGCTTTTTTCCGAATTTCAAATCCAACAGTTTGTTGCACAGGATTTTTTATGCGTTGCTAAAAAGGTTTAATAAAAAAACGAATGAAATTCATTAAGTTAAAAAAATCAACTTTATTCAAGTCAGCGGAGACAAACCATTACCAGCACAACGAGGTTTAGGGTGAGACCATCTTCCACCATCCTCACAAACCCCGGATGGTTCACCAACCAGTCTGTATCCTCGATTGCAAGAGAACTTGATTGTTTTATTGAATTTGGCTTTGCTTGGACTTTTCAGCGACACTTTTCCATTTTTAAGTAGCTTTGGAACACGACAAGTAGTAGCTGACGAGAAAGGTTTTTTTCAAAGTAAAAGCAATGCAGCAAGACAACAAAAAAGAAACAGAAACAAACAAAATTTTTAAAGAAATAAATCAATAAGCTGCTTTTTAACTTTTGGATGGATTCAGAACTCTATGTTGAACTCACGAACACATTTGATTTTTTTCGGGTGAGACCATCGACCTCTTCCTGTGCAAAATCGATAAACACCCTCATGTCGAAGGGAGTATCCTTGTCGACATTCGTAAACCGCAACGTCATCAAACTTGAACTTTGACGTCACTGGATTGTAACAACCATGAGAATTTCTTCTATAGACGGTCACTTGTTTTATGTTCGATAGGTTTGGTGGTGCAGGACAGTTTACATCTACGCCAACAAAAAACAATTTTTGTTTTTGAATGAATTTAAGTTCAACAGGAACTACTTCATTGTTTTGCATAGTTTTGGCGAAAGCAATCCTTTGGAGTAAATTGAATGAAGATTGATTGATTAGATTTAAGGTAAGGTTATTTTTTCACAATTGAATAAGCCTGCTTGTAAAGGTTTAATTTGACGAAAAGTTCCGTTACAATGCATTAAGGTACCTTGAACAAATTCTTACACGATTAGATAAAATTCAGTCCAAAATAGGCCAAACCAAAAATGAAAGAAAAGATATTTCTTGAAGATATTCAGCATTAGTCAAAAAGGTTTAAAACTAGTTTTGGAATTTTTTAAAATATAAATAGTCTACTCATCCATAAAAAGGTACTCAATACAGTAGCACAATACAGTACCAGTAAATAAAACTCAGTAGAGTACTAGTAGACCAAAGATTTTCAAATTTTTCTCTCGTCGACCCTCGATTCAAATATAAATTTTTCTCTTGCACATCTAGCTCTGTGTTTTTCAGCTTTTTTTCAACTGTACACATTTTTGATTACAATAAAAAAACGTTATACACCCAAGTTATAAATCTTTTTTTAATTTAAAAAAAATATTTAAATAAAGACTTTTTTGTTTCCACTTGCACGCAATCATGTTTTTTCAATTATATGTTCATAAAGAAAAAAATGAAGACCAAAAAGATTTTTATTTTAATTATATAGTTTTTACAGCATGATTTAGAATTGCATGGGTGTAAAATTTTTTTAGTTTAGTCAAAAGTGTGTATCGTTGCAAAAAAGTTTGAAAAGCTCTGCTTTATTGCTCAACCAAGGGCTTCTCAACCAAGGGGCCGCGGACCACAGGTGGGCCGCGAAGGTGTTTCAGGTGGGCCGTGAAATTCTCTCAGAGGCATTTCAATTTTGGTTGATGCAAACAGGATGTTTTTTAAAAAAAGTTATGGATTATAAAAGCCAAAGACGTACTATTGCCTGTTTGAAATACACGGCAATATTCTCTATGTTGATTTTATAGCATAACTAAGCATCCTATACGCGTTTCGCTTTAACTCAAAGCATCCTCAGTAGAATGAAATTAAATGTAGCACACACAAAAATATATGATTACAATTGCCAACCGTTGCGGTCAGGTGGCCACAGCTCTACGTAAGATATTAACACATGCGCAATATCAAAAGGCTATCAGCAAAGGAAGCAGAATAAATCGCCTGTCGCTTTTTCGCTGTGTTTATTCTGCTCCCTTATTGCCGTTAGCCTTTTGATATTGCGCATGTGTCAGTTTCTTACGTAGAGCTGTGGCCACCTGACTGCAACAGGTGGCAATTGTCATTGAGTTAAAGCGAAATGCGTAGAAGTTGCTTGGCTCTATTTTGGCAATTGTTTTTGTTCTTAGATTAAGCAGAACTTCCGACCGTTTCGCTCCAAGATTTTATTTTAGTTTTAAAAAACTTAAGAATAGCAAAAGTAGTCTGCGTAGTCTTGCGAAAAGTAAATGATTTAGCAAAGAAAAATTTGATTATTACGTCACAAGTGTGGTAGCAACGAATCATTTCTCCGCAAATTCTAGCTCAGGGGTTCCCAAACTGGGGTACATGTACCCCTAGGGGTACATTTAGGCTTCTCAAGGGATACATTATTATGTGACAGAATGTCCTTATTTAAGTTAAATTCCGTGTCCGAAGGAAATAATAGACTCAAATGTCTAGAATTTTCGAATCCGGTCGATTGTAATTACGTCAAACAGGACAATTAAGAGGGAAGGCGTTTTTTTACAGATCACCGTGATTTTGGGTTTAAATGGAGAAATTTTCTGACTGTTGTAAAGTGAAGACTTTTCCTTTTTTTTTAGAGATCACCTTTATTTTCGGCAAAAATCGGAAAAATTTGTACCTGATTTTAAGTGAAGACCTTTTTTTTCAGAGATCACCTTGATTTTGGGCATGAATAGAGGGAAAATTAATGGCTGATTCTAACTGAAAGCCTTTTTTTTTAGAGAAATATCACAAAATTTTGGGGGTACATGCAAACCTGCTACAGTGTCCAAAGGGTACCGACGAACTAAAAGTTTGGGAAACCCTGTTCTAGCTATTAGTTCGCCATAAAGCATACAAATAGTACAATATTTATTATATTATTTAGCAGCTAGCTATTATACTTAGAGTTTTTAGCTGTGTTTTGTAAACGTTTGGTAAAATAAATCGTTTCTTGAAAAGAAAAGGATATGAAGGAGAAAGTTCTGAAAAATCTAGAAAAGTTGTAGTGAGAAAGTATGACCCTGAATACATAAAATATGGATTCACGAACGCTGGAACCAACTTAGAGCCAAAAGCACAATTGTGTTGAGTGTGCGCAAATCTTGTCAAATGAAGCTTTAAAACCACCAAAGCTTCAGAGGCACCTCAACTCAAAACACCCGGAAGTTGCAGAAAAACCAAAAAAATATTTTGCGAGAAAAAGAAAGAGTGTGCAGAGACAGCAAGGAATCCTGACTTCGTTTACTACTCAGTCAAAATCGGCAGTAATTGCAAGCTATATGGTGGCTTTTTGTATTGCTCGTAGCAAGAAAGCATTCACAATAGTAGAGGAACTTATTCTACCCTGTGCTATTGATATGTGTCGGGAAATTATTGGAGAAGCCGCTGCATCAAAATTTAATTAGTGTCATTGTCTAACAACACTGTAAAAGGGTGAATCCCTGAAATGAGTGATAATATCGAATGTCAACTTTTGGAAAGAATCAAATCAAGTCCTCACTATTCTATTCAGTTGGACGAATCCACCGACGTTAGCAATGCAGCTTTATTGCTTGTATTTGTAAGGTACTGTGCTGATGGTAATATTCACGACGATCTACTTTTTTGCAAAGAACTTCCCACAAGAACAATTGCAGATGAGATAATTTGCTGCCTTGACAACCACTTCACCTTTAAAGGCCTAAACTGGAAGAACTGTGTAGGTGTGTGCACAGATGGTGCTGAATCAATGACTGGTATCCATTGTGGTGTTGTAAAACAGATCCTGGAAAGAGCAGAAACAAAATGGATTCACTGCTTCTTGCACAGACAAAACCTAGCAACGAGGTAGATGTCGCCAGAACTGCATGATGTCCTCTCTGTAGCTGTAAAGACCGTAAACTTCATTAAAAAGAATGCACTGCGTTCGCGATGTTTCGCAACCCTGTGTTATAGACTCAATTCAGATCACTTGCAGCTCCTGTACCACTGTGAGGTTAGGTGGCTATCAAAAGGACGTGTTTTTAATCGTCTTTTTGAAATGAGACATGAAGGTTACACTTTTTTTACCGATCAGCTTTGACCTCTTGCTGATCATTACGTTGACGATTGTTATTGTGCAAAACTGGCCTACCTTTTAGATATATTTGACCAGTTGAATCAACTCAATCTGTCAATGCAAGGTAGAAGTAGTTCATTTTTTCTGGTTGCTGATAAAATTGGGGGGATTAAGAAAAAGATTGACCTTTGGAAAAAAAGAATTAACAATTTGCGGTATGAGATGTTTCAACTCCTCTGCAAAAATATCAAAACTTTTCCTCATGTAAATACATCTAAACAAATAATTCAGCATCTGACTCAATTGTCGCACAAGTTTGATTCTTATTTTCCTGAGGATCCACGACCTGGAAATTTATGGACTCTGGATCCATTTACTGTTAATTCTGCAACAGAAGATGTGGCTTTGCCCTTGAAACTTGAAAATAAACTCATTGAACTTTCTAAAGACAGCAATCTCAAACTTCGATATCAAGAAATAGATCTTCCTTCATTCTGAATTTAAGCAAGTAAGAAATATTCTTCATTATCAGAACGCGCAATCAGATTTCTATTGGCATTTACCACCGCTTATCTATGTGAATCTGGCTTTTCAACTGTAACTTATACGAAATCGAAGGAACGAAACAGTCGTAACACAGAAACTCTGGATGCTACTTTGCGCGTGAGCTTGTCTCCTATCAAGCCTCGATTTGATCTTATCATATCTAGTAAGCAAGCTCAAGTTTTGCATAAAAAATAAATTGCATGTTTATTGTTTTTTGTAATTTTGCTGTTCCCAGTTATGTCTATTCCTGAGTTCTGAACTAAATTCTCTGTAAAAGTGGGCCCCAAAGCAAATCCTTGGCAAAATGTGGGCCGCAGAATAAGAAAGGTTGAGAAGCACTGCTCAAGTAGACCCCAGCAGTCATTCATCGACTCCCTTGGCATTTATTCACCTCCATTCAACTCCTTCAATGATCTAATTAATCCCTGGGGGTCGATATCAACCACTTTGGAAACCACTGCTCTAGACAATAAAAAAATTAAAAAATTGAATTCCAAGTAACAAGTTTTGAGACGTTGAGACGGGCAATTAAAGTAAAACTAAAAAAATCATAGTAAAAAAATAAACTTTGTTAATTCACCTCGTCTTACACAAGTGTAACCACATTCATGTGCACATTGGCAAACGAATCCTTTTCTGCAACCAGTTTTTCTTCTTTCGGTGTAACAGCGTTTACCACATCTTCTACCAACAGCTTTGGCGACGGTTACATTTCTTGAAGGACATTCCTCTAAAATGAAATTAGAAAAGATTATCTCAATTAAAGCGATGTGACAAGAAGAAATCGTCTTTTATCAAAACAATTTTTTGAGCTCAACATAAACGAAGATTTTTGAAGATTTTTATAGCACCAAGCTCCATTTGGAAATGATTTAATTATCTTGTGTATCTCTGATGATAATAAGTTTTACTATTTCAACCCATTGATCATGAAGAAAAAGCAATAAATTAAAGTGGTAAAATGAAAAAAAAAATTTTTTTGATTGTAAAATCTGCGCCGGCCCTGACACCAAACTGTTTTTGGTCCAGTTGCCCATAGTCCAAGACGGACATATTGCGTTGTCTTGTCAAAGATAAAAACAAAAAAATTACAAGTTGTCCAGGAGAAGCAAAACAATTCTATTATATAGCAAATCAACCTTGTTGACTGCATGACAAAATGTTTGTTGAAGCAATACTTTGATTGATTGAACAAGCAGAAATTAATAAAATTATTAAGTCAATTTTAATCATTTTTAATCCGAATATCTAAAGAATTTTTTACACTGGTATATAGCTTTATAGGTATATGTTTTATATTTTATTTTATAGGCCTATAGTTTTAACAGCACTTACTTATTTGCATATATTTCAATAATAAAAAAAACTCTATATTACCTAATATAACATTATCGGTAGTGTGTACGTGTAGTCACGCCGTTTTTATGACGAATGCGATTAAAAAGTTATGCGTCAAAACCCAATCGCGTTCTCCAGTTGTGTCTTTCGAAAAGACACTTACGACACTTTTCTCTACTTGGCATTCTTAGCTAACAGTTTAAATTTCAGTCATATTTTGAAATTAATTAAATTAAAGCGAAATAAAAAATTTCAACTGGACAACAATATCTGGGCGACTTCGAAAGCAGGTCTGGGTAATCTCTACACAATTGCTCTAAATATGACTCCTCTGACGCTTTCCTGCAAGTCAGAAGGATAAATAGGTATAAATTGCGACGTATAAAAAATCTATCTAAATAGCCTTTAAAAAATTTTTTTTCAAAATAATTTAAGAAATATTTTTTATAATTGTATTAACTGTACGAATGTTAAAGTTTAATACTTGTTTGAAACCGAAGAAGTTACTTTAATTGAAACATAGATTTGATAAAAAAGTTCCATCAAGACTTTTTCTTTTAAATTTTAAAAATTCGTCAAACCGTTTTAACTTTTGTATCAGACTAGTAAGAACTAGCATTTTAAACCCACAAACTACGATAAGTTGTTTTTTGAAACTTTTCTTACTTGGGCAACTTTCAATTTAAATTTTTTTTATTAGGCAATTTCACTTCAAGTGTATCTTTAACTGAAAGTAAAGCTTTTGAATGATCAACTCATAAGGAAGTTATTAAACAAACTCAAACTTACCCAAATAATCCCAAAATAACTTGAATTCCTTCGATACGTAAAGGCTTAAAATATTGATAAATATGATTAACAGCGTGGCCAATAGAGCAGAAATACTATCATATTGATGGCTAATGCGATTAACACGATTGCTTTTAAAATCCTAGTCAGGTCAAATCCTAGTACCTGATCCAAATGCCTTTTTTTATTATCTTCACTACGTTTTTTTTGTTTGTTTACTTTTGCCGTACTCGCAATTCGGTGAAGGAGCGAGGCCTCATTTGAGGAAAGGAACCACTCAACAACAATCCTCAAGCAATTAAGCTTAATTTAAGCTGTTCTGAGCAAAGTCGTTTCAAAGAGCCTGGTACTAGTCCTGGAAATAAAATCACGTACCCATAGAATGTATTCTCTCAGTAAGCTACTGCACTTTCCATTTATAATTTGTTTACTTGGCCGTGGAGACGCCTAGTTGGGCGAAATTGTTTTGTAGCTTCCGCACACGGGGTTTATAGCCTATAGATCTTAGTTTCTCTTGGCCGACGTCTGAAGACCTATTTAATAGACTATGGTTAGAGTCCAGAATACCATGCCTAGCCAAGCAGAGTGACGCTTCTAGTCAGCAACATTCAGCTGTCTGGATGTCTAAAGTATGGGTAGTTCGTCCATTGGAGTGGGACGAGGGCATCCAGTAACTATGCGCAACGTACGATTCAGGACACTGTCTATGAGATGAAGTTGCGTGCTGTGATACCACTGTCATAAACTTTTAGCTCACATATGGCTTTTTGGCTGTGCTGGTTTAGCCTACTGAAAGGTTATGTCACTGTTTAGTATGACTGAGCTTCAACCTCCAAGTCGGGAGAAACGCTAAAAGTGCAGTCGTCTCTTAACTGGTCCTGTCAAAATCTTCTAGCCTCCAGAAAAGTGCAACAATGAGAAGAGTGCAACAATGTCAGGTCGTCCGCAAAGCTTTTTAACCAACTAAATTTAATTTGAAAAAATAAGCGAAGTTAATAGTTTGCTTTAAAAACAATTTATCAAACTGAAGAAGAACTAATGAGTCCTTGTTAAATATTGTAAGACTGAAATAAGAAGACTCTTGAATCTTCAAATAAGAAAAACAATTCAATTAAACAAAAATTGTATTTATGATTAGCGAAAAGGTATAAAAACCAAACAATCTTTTTCTACTGCAATGAAAAAAGTGATTTTTCAATAGTCCAATCAAAAACAAGGAATAGACAATATTCCTGGTTCCCACCCTCCATCATGATTGCAGACGATCATTTGTCGATGTGCAGCTGCTTGAGTTGAATTCTTCGCGCATCCGATCAATAATCTATCTCCTTGCATCAAAGTCCCGATCAGTGACGTGTCGTTATGGATTTGAAGTTTGTTTGAAATAGTTGGCATTTTGCAAGTTCCTGAAAAGAATATTGATGAATATTTGATTGTTGCTATTTTAGAAATCTAAAAAGTTTATGACTACCAACTTATTCAATTTTTATGTACGTATCAATCACATTATATGCCGGCTACAGCAGATATTGGATTGTTGAACTTCAGTAACTCGAAGAATATTTTGCAGCAATAACAGTGCTGCCAATCATAGCCGTACCAGACCAAAATATTTTTGGGGAACAATACATTTTTTTCCCAAACTTTTTCGACGATTGTCCAAATCATGATCTTGCATCATTTCTCGGAGATGCCCAAATGTCACTCAGATTAAAAGTGTTTTTTTGGTCTTCACCTGATTTTGTAGTTGTAAATGGAGCAATTAATTGGTTTTCCCAAGTAAACTTTTGAAGACTAAAAAAATATATAAATAAAAGTCTTCACATTAAATTTTAATTAATTTTGCTCACTGATCTGGATCGCTATAAATTGAATAACTTTCTCCTGCCCAAATCATTCATTGTCTATCCCGAAAAATTTAAATTTTGCTGATTTTTTTGTGTCTTGGGGCGGCCCGTACGGCATGTTGTTAACCGCTAAGCCACTTTATAATTATTAGCGAAAAATTTGTAGATCAAATTTCTATTTCTATTCCATCGAAAAGCTTTTTGAACAACTAAAAGAAAAGTGAACTAAAGAAAATATATTTGAGTCACTACTTTTAAGCCTCAGTATCTTGCAGAAAACTAAAAAACTGTAAAAGTTAAAAAAGAAAGTAAGTTTTTCGTATTGATGTTAACTACATTATTTTACATTCAAGCATTAATTTGAGAAAAACAGCAAAAAATGTTTTTTTGCAAATTAAGTACCTTGACAGATTGCAGTTATGCAGGAACAAGTTGACATTAAGAAATAACTTTAGCGAGTTATTTGCTAATGGTGACATGAATTTCTACTCGATTTTTTCTATTGCGTAAACCAGATGTAGGAAACTTGAGGTTGGCAGGCCAAATACGGCCCTAAAGATATTTTAATGCGGCCTGCGTGTGGTTGGAAAAAAGCACAATAATACCTTTGATCAAAATAGTGCTTTTTTGTTTTATTAAAACAAGAATATGATACTATTAATAGAAACGTAGGCTCGCTAGAAGAAAAAATATTAAGGTGAATACCAAAAAAGCTATGAAATAAACCAGTGATCTGCAACCGGCATGCCGGGTTTTTTGTCTTTACTTCGAATTCGGTGTAAAAGTTAAATAAATTTTTTGAGATTAAAAAACCATTCAAGTGAAAATTTTTTTCTACGCTCGATACTGAAAAACAAATACTTGTTTAATGCTGGTGAAGATAAAAAAAAAGTCTTGAAGTGATATACCAGATGAAGAAACGTGGTCTGTCGAGAAATTACTCATTTTTTAAAAATCAACAAAACATTTAATGTGGTCCACACCTAATTTTTTAATTTGGGGATGCGGCCCGCCAGTGCAAATAGATACCCACCCCTGGCGTAAATGTTTTCGATAAAATTTTGAGTCAAGTAAATAATTTCTTTAATGAACAGAAAGTAAAACTTATTTCGAAAAAAAGGATTGTTCGAATTAGCTGTAAGAAAACGAAGTCTTCCTCAAAACAAGGTAAAACTTTAAAAGCAATTGCTCTGGACTATTTACTGGAATATTCTTTTGAATGTTAACAGCGGACTCACTTCGACATTCAGGAACAGGTTTCGACCATTGACTCGATTCCAAACACGTGACCACGAGGCGCCCGCTCGGGTGACCGACCATGGCGTAGTTCTTCCTACATCTGTACGTCATGGAGTGGTGAGCGGCAATAAATCCCCTTCCGGATCTTTTTCCGCGATCCTGTGTGAAGCCATTTGCAATAGGTGGAATCTCGCACGCGATCTCTAAAACAAGTAAATTTTTGTGCACAAAACCTTTGTTAATTAACTTGCACGCAGAACTTGTACGAAATTTGGAATGACTGGGAAAATAGTTTGGACATAACAACTACTGCTTTACAATCTTTTATGACTTGTTCTCCTTTTAAAATTTTTTATGGTAGAGATACAAGAATTACACATTTGTTTACTTCTTCCCTCGACATATGATGGTTCAATATTTAAATAATTTGCTTCAATCTATTTATATTTTAATTGCAGAAAAATTGAAAACCAATAAAATCTTATCCAGGATTCCAAATTTTTAATCAAACAGAAAGTAGCAGCTGCTGCTGTCAGTCAAATTATTAGAGTTGTGATTGTTTATTCGAAATTTTTTTTATTTCAGTTTTGTTTAGTAGATTTTTTGACGCAGGTAAATACATAGGTTTGTCTGAAGAAATAAAAAGTCGCTTTTTTTGGTCTGCAATTACAGTACATTGATACTAAAATACATTTTACAACATTGCAAGATTTTGGTCGAGCTTGTTTTTAATGACAAATGTTTTCTATCGACAGCTAAATTATCATATTCGAGCTCAGTGCACATCTGCACAAACGTTAACATTTTCCAAACAATTTAAAAAATGAAACCAGGTTGACGATACATGCTATGCAGAAACTCGATATTTCGATTTTAATTGACCGTAACAAACAGTTTTCTTTTTTCAATAGAATTAATTTTTATATTTTTTTGATTAAAAATAATATAAAAAAATTATATTTTATTAACCGTAGCAGGACGGGTAATACCCTGAAAGCCTCCCATTTCCCAAGCAAGTCATGTCTATTTTGTTTCCTGGAACTTTCCGATAAAATTCATGACCCTCATCACAGTAAAAAGATATCGTATCCCCCGGTCTCACATTATAATCCCTTGAGGCCAATAAATGCCCCGGGGGATTCACATGACATCGTATTCCTGTGAAAAATATTGTTTTAATTGAGCAATTTTTTTTGAAAACTATATGTCGGATATTAAAAGAGTTAAACATATTGTTGTTATTAAACATAAAACTAGTTAAGCAAAACTTGATTTGGATGATGGAAGCTCTCCAGATGAAGCTTGATTGAGTAGAATTCTGTTTTATAGCATATTGTATCACCAAAAAAAACGAGAAACAATAAAAAGCTTTTTGGCAGCATAATTACGGCATCACTGAAAGAGATTTGAGATAAAAGTTTCTTATATGTAATCTAAACATAAGTGAAAAGTAGAAATATCAAGTGAAATATCAGTGAAAAGTGAAAAGTAGAAATAGAAACATCATTGGAAGAGATTTGAGATAAAATATACAAAACATCCCGTTTAATAAACTACGGATAATAATTCCGCCCTTTTGTTCGTCGTCGTCGTCATCGTTTGAAGGGCATCCACTCCAGGCCAGACACAAACAGGACTGGGGCCGAGGGTTTATCCTTTTACTACCCCAGACTGCAGCACTGCCTGGATCAGATGCTGGCAGTGATGTCGTTAAGCCAGCATCGAGTTTTGTCATCCAAAACCGTCAGACCTCGTGCTTCATGTGGTGCCCGATGTATAGGGCACGCTGTTAGTACATGGTCTGCGGTTTACTCAGAGGCGCCACACTCGCAATTCGGTGAAGGAGCCAGACCCCATTTGTGCATGGACGAATGGAATCGCCCAACACCAGTCCGCAGGCGGTTGAGCTTAACCCAAGCTGCTCGGGGTAAGCCCATCCCAACAGGCCTGGCACTGGTCTCAGGCACAAAAGCACGGAGCCTGGAAGCATTTTCACAGTACTCCGCATTCCATTTGTGATTTGTCCATTCAGAGGCGCGGATGCCAAGTCTGGTAAGGTTGTCAAAAAGATTCCGCGCACCTGGCACAAACGGGCGTCTGGATCTTAGTCTCACTTGGCGAGTATCTGAGGACCCACTTAAAAGATCATACAAGATATGATCAGGGTCCAGAGATCCACGGTAAGCCAAGGAGAGTGTCGCTTCCATTCGGCGAAGTTCAGCTGGCTGGATGCCTGAAAGGTAGATGGTCCGTTGGAGTGGGACGCAGGCATCCAGTAACTATGCGCAAGGCGTCATTCAAAACACTGTCAATGAGGCGAGTATGAGCACTGCGACACCAAACTGGCGCACAGTACTCAGCTGTTGAGTAGACTAGGGACAAGGTGGCTATGCGTAGTGTTTTAGCACCAGCACCCCATCCCGAGCCCACGAGTCGCCTCAGCAGTGTGACGTGCGAGGATAGTTTTTTGCGCAATGCCACTAAATGGTGACGAAACGTAAGCGATCTGTCCAGTTTTACCCCAAGATAAGTAGGGATTGGACAGAACGGTAAAAGTCTACCGTTGTTGTAGACCTTTAGCTCACGTTTGGCCTCTCGGTTATTTAAGTGAAAGGCTGCCGTCACCGTCTTAGTGTGACTGAGCTTCAACCTCCAGGTCTGGAGATACGCTGACAGTGTGGACATGTCTTGGCTTAAGGTCCCCTCCAAGTCCTTCCAATTTCCAGAAGAGTGCAACAATGCTAAATCATCAGCATAAGCAAACTTTCTGGAAATCATGGAAGGAAGATCGTACGTATAGATGTTAAATAGGTTAAATAGGAGGGGAGCCAAGACCGATCCCTGAGGAACGCCGTTTTTAAGACGGCGTAGCCTGCTTTGCTTGCTGTCACCGGTGGTAAGGGTAAAACTTCGATTTCGGACAAGCTCCATGATTATTTTGACCATGTGCTTATCCGGAAGTAGTCTCAGCAGCTTGCAGGTAAGGCCACGGTGCCAGACAGTGTCATAAGCAGCTGTCAGATTGATAAATACGGCACCAGCCTTCTTTTTAGCCTCAAAAGAATCCTCGATGTTCTGGGTTAGCAGAACAACTTGATCTACGGTTGACTTCTCGCGTCGGAACCCAGCCTGCTCTTTAGGGAGCAGGGGATCGATTAATGGTTCAACGCGGGCGTAGATAAGCCTCTCGAGGATCTTGTAGGGGACACAGAGCAGAGATATCGGTCGATAACTTTTTGGGTCCCCCACGGGCTTTGCTGGTTTTGGGATCGCGACCACAAGCGCTCTTCTCCAGATCTTGGGAATTTTGAGTCGGCGCAAACAGGAAGAAAGGAAGTCACGTAACCAGGACTTCAAAGCAGCTCCGGCATGGAGTATAAGCTCGGGGCAGATGGAATCAGGTCGCGAAGCTTTACCTGGTTTTAAGTGTTGAAGGGCAGCAGCAAATTCTCTCTGTGAAAAATTGTCAGAGATATTTACTGCGTCTGGTGTTGTGGCCCTCCAAAGGTCAGAGACTTCTTGAAAGACAAGTCGAGATGACTTGTGATCAACAGCCTCGTATTTCCCATTTCTAACCAGCTGAGATGCAATAGCATCGGCTGAAACGGGACAGTGACGAGGAGAGTGTCGTGACCTACCAGTAAGGTTGTTCAAAATACTCCACGCTTTTCGACTAGAGTGTGAGACGTCAATGCTCCGAACTGCTTCGGACCATCAATCCTTCGGCTTTCTGTCAAGCTTGGCAAGCAGAGCTGTAGCAGCCAAACTTGAGTCGTCTCCCTGAGGAGACTGCAGAAAGGTTTTATAGAGGGATTCACACTCTGCATCCCAACACGGAATATAGTTATTTCGATACCCGCGTGGGTTAGTCTTTTTGGCTGCTTTTTTAATGGTATTACAGAAGTCCTGCTAAGCCGCATCCATATCAAGTAAATCAGGCGGCAACAAAGTCTTTGCGAATTTATTCGTCAAAGCAATGTAGTGACTCCATTTGACCTTGCGGAAGTTCCATCGCTTAACAGGCATGCTTGGCACTGCCATAGAAAACCTTGGTGGTGTAATAAGCGAGGGTCGATGTTGTGACCTGGGAAACTTTTCAAGGACACGTCTATCCGGTAAGCGACTGTTTGGACCTACGCTAGCGAAAGCTAGGTCTGGATTGGTGCCAGTGTTCCAGCGGCCGGAATAAAAACTGGCAGCGTCCTTGGCATTATATAGGAGGGCAAGACAATTAATACTTGCCCAGCTAGCCAAGCACTCACCGTCCGGACTGTGGTCGTCATAACCCCAGTCAGCATGACAACAGTTAAAATCGCCAGCGTACAGACAGGGGTGAGGAAACACTGGGAGATCCAGGGTTCGCAATCGCGTTGGCGGTGGTTTCTAGACATTGACTATTTTATAGCCATCAACGTCCACACACAACCACTCGATCTTCGATGTCGGTGGAGATTGGTCCAAAAGCGTGTATCTCAGTCGCTCGTGGACAAACGTGGCAAGGCCATGCTTCCTGCTTAAAGAAGACCCAGCTAGTTGGTAGTTTGGTAGCACCAACTTCTCTGCATCAGTGCAGTGGGTCTCCTGCAGTAGGATGACGAGTGCCTCAGACTGCAAGCGAGGTGATGAAGAACGTTCATCTTGCTTGCAGTGAGGCCTTCGATGGTCAGCTGAAGAATAGTGGGTCTTCGGAACTTGTTGGCAATGTGCCCTGAAAAAGGCAGTTTTATCCTGGCATTGCCCCGTCGTGAAAAGGACGTTTGCCGATTAGCAGACCCACACTGAACATCGGAATGGGTAGATACCCTTCCGTTTTGGTAGGTTCGGTTTCGGTCTGTCATTTTAAAATCAATGAGCAGACTTACTCACGGCCCAGGCTGCGTGAAAGCACCTACCATCTGGGCCGCCCTTTTGTTGATTTAATATTAATTGAATTTTCTCATTTATGGTCGCTAAAATGCCAGAAGTTAGTGTTTTACATAATTCGTGGAGAGCAAATGTCTTACGCAAAGAACTTGTGTTTTGCAAAAGGACTTGACCAAACATGATTCAAAAAAATATTCTTGTTTATTCAATAAAAAATAAAAAAGACGTTCATCTTAGAGAGACATTTTTATCAAAACAAGCAATTGTTGATGCCGTACTACCTTGCTTTATTTTTCCTATTACTCTGCTTCATCACAACTTTAATTTTTGCTGCGTTGGTTAAAAAATCAATTGCTTCTATTAAATCTAATAACGCTTGGTACGGAGTTGGATCTGATAAGCGAAGTTTGTTGCATTCAATGCGGAAAAATTAGCACAAATCCGAACTGGCACCTGCGCAGCGAGGCTTAGGATAGGACCATCTTCCACTTTCCAGGCAAACAGCTGATAATTCTCCAACGAGTTTGTATCCGGATTTACAGGTAAAACCAATTCTTTCGTTACGAAACGCTTTGGCTCCATTTTTGAATAAAATGTTTCCATTTCTGAGTAGTTTTGGCACACGACAAGCAATTGCTATCAACAAATAGAAAGGATAGTTTTTAAGTGGAAACACTATGAATTTGAAATTTGTTTTTTATTAGGAAAAAATTTTCAGATCCGCCGCTTCACCAAAGCGGTTCGGGATCTAATTCATAGTTGATGATTGCTTTCGGATGTAAATCTGTGCTGTTATTTAAACTGTTTCTTATTTCCATTAAAAAGTTTTTTGTTTTGAAAAAAAGTGTTGTAAAAAGAACAAAAGTAACCAAGTGTAAATAAACGTTTTCTGTCTTTTCTTTGCTGTGATTTCAATTTCTTTGTTTTAAATCAAGGTTCGGCAAACTGTTTGTGTTGTGGGCCAATTTTTTTCTTAATTTTGACAAACGGGCCAGAATGGCACAAACAAGGCATTTAATTTTAATAAAATTTTTTAAATTCCAGTTAAAATAAGGCTATCAAATGACGTATTAACTAAAATAAATTGTTGGCGAACCGAATAATTAGGTGAAAAGGGCCCCAATTTGGGAAACCCTGTTTTAAACTCACCATCACATTTGACTTTCTTCGGGTGAGACCATCGACCCCTGCCCGTGCAAAATCGGTGAACACTCCCAAGTCGAAGGGTGTATCCTTGTTGGCATTCGTAAACCGCCACGTCATCAAACGTGAAATTTGTCGTCACCTGATTGTAACAACCACTTTCGTTTCTTCTATGGACGGTTATTTGTTCTATGTTAGGTGGTTTGGGTGGAACGGGACATTTTACGTCTGATTAAAAAAAAATTAAATTCAATATAGTACTTAATTCATAAATTCATTACAACTATAAATTCAATATAGAAACTACCATAAAGGTTTGTTGGAATGTTTGCCTAATTTAGTCCGTTTGATAGTTTCAAATTAATGTTTATTCATAAAGCGATCAACTTTTAACACAATAAAAGCAAAATTGTTAACAATATTGAAACAAGTTCACAACGTATTTTTAAATAGAGCAAAAAATTTGTTTTATTTTCGGAACCTGACGTGAAGTTCAAATCACCAGAAATTTAAGTAGGGCATGTATATACCTAATTATTTGAATTTCTTTTTTGTATCACTGTTAAATATGAAGCATGATACAATGGCCTCCCTTATATCTTTAATCAATGCTAAAGGTCAAAAACTGTTTTTTGCCTTGGAAAATTGAGTAGATATTTTTTCTAGTCTTTAGTTTAATCTTTCAATTTGAAAACTATTTTTAAGAGGGCAAACGTTACTGTGACCGCCTTAGAAATTCAAGAAAGGGAGCGGACGTGCCTCCATCCTTTTTTATATTTGTGTTTCAATCTAGGTTTGAAGCCTCAAACTAATGTTATATCATAAAAACAAAAATATAAGTGTCACTTCGAAAAATGGTCGTTGTGTTACCTTACCTCGTCTTACGCAAGTGTAACCACATTCATTTTCGCATTGGCAGACGAATCCTTCTCTGCAACCAGTTCTCTTTCTTTTGGTGTAACAGCGTTTACCACATCTTCTACCAACAGCCATGGCAGCTGTCACATTTCTTGAAGGACATTTTTCTAAAACAAATTTTTTACAATATTAACCTATTTCATCAGAGCGATATTACAAGATATCTTAATTTAACTTGTCGAGTAATTTTTTTGAGCAATTTTTGGAGTGTAACATAAGTTAGTTTTGAACATTTTCACTAATCATTTAATTAACTAAAACTACTACGCATTTTATTACATTATCTTGTTATTATTCAAAACCGTTAAGCCTAACCCAATCTTGATTTTAAATGAGCAACTTAAATAAATCCATTTATTTCAGTGATTATTGTCGCATAAGTAATTTTCTGATTAATAAATATCTTGTAATTTCTTGTCGACGACGAGTTGTTCAGCAAAAGCAAAATAATTACCTGGTTGTCTACATGATAAAACGTTTGTTAAGGAAATAGTTTGACTGATTGAACAAGCAGAAATTAATACTATTATTAAGCTAATTTTAATCATTTTCAATGCGAATTTCTATAAATTCAGCACAAGAAATTTTCACGTATAGGTTTATAGGATGTGATAAAGGAAAGCCTATTTCTACAATATTTTTTTAGATTTTTCTATAATTATCTACAGAAATTTTCTTGTGTCCAATTTTTTCTTCGTTTTCCAAATACATATAGGCTTTTCAGAACAGAGATGGGCATAGCCGCACCAACCAAAAAAATTTAGAGAGGCAATACAGTTTCGCCCAACTTTTGTTAACGTTTATCCGAATCCATGACCTTGTAGCTTTGCAAAAGTTGAGACAACATGTCAAACATTTTGTCCCGAAATTTTGGTAAAGACTAAAAAAAAGCCATCACTTTAAAACTGTGTCTGATTTCTCCATTTTCATCTTAAAAAACTAGTGGTCACTAAAACAAGGTTCTCACCTCAAATCTTAATCATATTTATAATTGGGGAACTTTGTTCTGCACAAGTTGTTCAATTCCGGTGCACAAAAAATTGTTTTGCCTAAATAATCCCTTGCCCTCCAGGTCGTACGACTATGGAGATGGAACCAATCTGTCTTTACCATATGCTCTCAGTTTTCAGTTGCATTGCGCAATATTCTTTATCCAGGCCTGTATTTATAGTAAACTATGCTTTAACTAAATAAGGTGGTATGTTTGTATTTATTGATCAGTTTTGATCAAACCTTTTCCAGTAAAAAAACAAAAAATCAAACTCAGGTTAAATTTTCTTTTACTCATTTAGTCAAGCAATAAGCTATAACATACACCGTATAAGATACCTTTACTACAAGAATTTGCAATGCATTGGTCCCCTAAATCATAAAATATTAATCATTCCTACACTTGGTTTATATTTGCAATTATGACATCTCTTTCAAACCTTTTTACTATTGGGCAACTTTCAGTTTAAAAATCTGTTTGTTTTGTTAAGGCAGTTTCAGTTCAAGTGTATTTTTATCTGAAAGAACTTTTGAATGATCAGTTCATAAGGAAGTTGTTCAACAAACCTATTTTTAAATTATTTTAAACATATTTGGATAATTCCGCATTGATTGAAAAGACTTCTTAAATATTATTAAGAAAGAATAAATAACTTCTGTGAGTTATAGACGAAGAATCCATTGCAGCAAACGCATAATGAGGCGTGCAGACAAATACCGTTTATTAACAAAAATGTTTCTAAAATCTGAATTACTACAGTTGAATCTTCTTCTTTCGGCTTCTCCCTACTCGGGGTCGCCACAGCGCGACAGAAATCTCTATTTCACTCGGTCTACATCGTCTCCTTCCCTAGCTCCAACTCTTTTCATGTCTTCTCTCACCAAATCCATCCACCTTCTCCTTGGCATTCCTCTTTTCCTTTTGCCTGGCCCCGCCATCTCTATCGTCCTTTTCCCCACGTGTAGTCTTCTTCAAAATAACCTGGTAAGCGACAATTTCACCAAATGTACAAGAAGCAGGTCCAAATTTTATCCCTCATTTTGTAGATTAAATATAACTAAACAATCTTTAAGATACAGAAATCCTATTGCTTGGAATAAAGTCCCATCAAGCATTAAACAGATAAAATCATATAGTAAATTTCGTACAGAATTTCAAAAGCACCTTATAGCAACGTAATTTTTAATGGTAATAGACTTCACAAATTTTAAAACATCTGCTGCTGGTTTTTATTATTACAGGTAACTCCACCTAATTGGACAAAGAAATTGAAGGTAATAAAAGCCCGATGCGACTTCAAAGGCAACATCCAAATCATTACGGCCCGTCCAGTTCGATGAAAATTCACATAATTTACTTCTTTTGCACCTATTCTTGTTTACTATTTGTATGTTTTATCTTACGTATATAATTTTTTTGTCCAGCCATATGCTTTTAAAATGGTCCTTTTAACCTGTGGCAGGATTTCTTTTAGTGGGTTTCTTTGCCTACCTGACCCTTTTTGGTCCAGACCCTTTTGGTCTTTGAGTTTGTTGTTTCTCCCACCCATGATTATACAACATTCTCTGACTATGGTTCGGATGTGTGTATTAATTATCTTCTTTTCGCTTTCCTTTTCTTATTAACATCACATCGCTTTGTTCAGAGGTATAGCGACCATGTAATAACGTACTTCGTTTAGTCGCTGCTTCCTTATTCACAATCTTTATTTCTACATGCACTGTGATTAATTTCAAGTTGATTGTGAGTAAAAATGAAAATAAATAAAAAAATAAAAATTCTCTCCTTTTTACGCGTCCATACCAACGTAGCCTTGCATTCCGAAGTTTGTCTCCCAGCTTTGCAATTTTTGCAGCCCCTCTCACGTATTCGTTTCATATCTTGTCCTTTCTTGTCACTCCTAGTGTCCATCTCACCATTTTCAACTCTGTAACTTCCATTTTTCCCATCTGTCTTTCCGTCACTGCCACCGTTTCCATTCCATAAAGTATGGTTCGTCTAACAACACTCTTGTACATTTTACCCTTAACCTTTGCTGATAATTTCCTGTCGCACAGAACTCCAGACACCTTCCTCTAACTCATCCATCCTGCTTCGATCCTTCTCCTTACTTCTTTTTCACATCTTCCGTCGCTACTAACTGTTGAACCCAGGTATTTGAAGTTTTTGCTCTTTTTACTTTTTCTCCTTGCAGCTTCAACTCTTCTCCATCATCCACACTCCCAACTCTTAAATATTCGGTCTTGCTCCGGCTCACTTTCAGGCCTCTTCTCTCCAGTGAATTTTTCCAAATCTCCAGATCCTCCTCTAGCTCCCTATGATTTTGTTACTGACATTTTTGCTTACTCCCTATGAATTATTACAGTTGAATATAGGTTTTAAAAATTTAATCAAAGTAGAGACAATTTTATTTATTTATTTATTTATTTTATCTCTATATTTGTCCTCCTAACTCGCAGGAAAGCGACGGAGACACTAATAAATAGGTTAGGCAATCACCTCGACCTACTTCCGCAGAACACAAGATTTTGCTGCCCGCTTGAATTTACTATTTTGGCTTTTTAGTTTTATAGGGATATGAGTGAAATTTAGAACTGCTTGCCAAGACCACCAAGCGGGGAAATTTCATTAAGTGTCTTTCTCAAGGACACAACAGAATGGCCTCCACGTTGTTGCTAGTTAACGACCACGTTGTTGCTAGTTAACATCGTTTGAAAAAAAAAGAAAATTTGATTGATACATATTATAAGCAAAACTTTAAAAAATAAAACTTGACAGGGTTAAGTAGTGATGTGTAAAGTGTGGAGTTCGTGTGGAGTTCGAGCTACGCCCTTTTTACATTTCAGATGGAGACAAAAATACCATTATTTTGAAATAGAAATCTAATTTTTTTGCAATCAGAGCTAACGATGACCTAAGAAAAGTAGAGTTATTTTGTTTCTAAAACTATTCCAGAATTCTCAGTTAGCACCTCTTTGCTCTTATTTTTTTAATCAGATATCATTTGTTATCGGAATTATTAATGTTATAATAACTTGGGCTACCTTTTATGACGTCAAAAAGTCTATTTGTGCTCTGCGTTAGAAATATTATATTTTTGTCGAGATGTACCGCCGAATTTGGAAAACTACAGTATACACCAGTGGTGGAGAATCTGCGGCTTCCATGTCAATACAATTAAGTGTCAATAACTACTGCTGATAAGACAAAACCTTTTTTTTAAAGATCATTTCATATTAGGCATAAAAATTGAGAAATTCGAGTCAGACCCAAAGGGATGACCTTTTTTTAGATATAACTACTTTTTGACGACGAGAATCAAAAAAAATCTGAGATGGATTGGAAGTGATTTGGTAATTTTCTTAAGTATCTCAACTTTTATGCGGACTCCTTTGTTGAAAATTTTAAAATATGGCCTCCATAAACAAAAAGGTTTCCCATCTCTGCTATATACTATAGTGGCCGTAATCAATGCAGCCCAACGACACACTTTTAGAATATCTTTTTTTTAATATTCGGACGTTTCAGTCATCATACTCCGATATTTTTTCTGATCTTATATAATGTCATTGAGTGCGTTTTTAAGCTTGCCGCCTTAACGCACCATTTTGTGACGTCACACGACAATTTTTTCATACCATTAAGTTACGTGAACCTGTGATTGGGAACCATAACACAATAGATCGCATGACGGACTATAATTGCAGTGCCTGAAAGGTCACTTTCTTCAATTTGTAGGACAACGCCAATTTTTGCTTTTTGCAAGTATTTTCAAGAAAATTAAGCAAATTTTTTTATATACTGTTATTTTACATACCGTAACTTTTTCTATATTTTTTACTTTTTATTACCACTAGATAAGATGGAAAAGATTATAGTTGCGAGAAAGGCAATTCCCAGTCTTGCCCGGTATTGTTTTGTAAGTGGCTGATAATTAGCTTCTTCCATCTTTCTATTTTGATGCAACAATTTCGATCAGCTTATAGTAACCCAGGGTTATCATACGAACTGACCAAAAAATAAGCATGACTAGCGAAACGAAAGAAGCCTAAAAATGTCAATTGCTTTACCTTTTTGCGCAATGAAGACCTTTTTTTGATTGTACTTTGGTTTTGAATGATTCATACATTTAATTAAAGCAGTGCTTCTCAAACATTTTTTTTGGCGGCCCAAATGCTAAGCGGAAATAGAGAGCAAAGATTCGGCCACACATCCGAAACTTGTGATTCAAATTCCGGTTGTCCCCGGAAGTTCAAAAGTTAACATTCAATTTCTCTTTTTTTGTCTGTTGGGATTTCTCTATTTTTGTCCGTAAGTAGTGATTTAATTTTATCCATTTAACTGCAGTCGTCGGCGACCCACTTTTAGATCGCGACCCAGGGGTTGAGGAGCACTGAATTAAAGACTAAAAAAAGGCCTTTACTAGATCTTCAACCAAAAAAAGACTTATCTTATTGGACATAGAGCGAAAACCTTGCAATAAGCGCGTTTTCTAGAAATTTTGGGCAAAAGTAAAACAAAATTAGTAAAAAATAAACACAAAGAAACACTTAATTCTAAAATAAGCATGTTTCTTGGAAATAAGCACATTAAAATTTTCTAAGACAATGCAGGCCAAATGTGATTTTGGTTATATTCATTAAAGCAGTGGCAGAGTTAGGAGAGATTCCCTATACTCATCTTTTTATAATGTTCATAAAAATATGCACAAACCTATGAAATAAGCACAAAATGGTAATCCTGCTTATAATTGATGTTAACCAGAAATGAACCAAAAAGTCGACTGAGTTTTTATCAATCGCACAAGCTTTTGTAAACTACTGTCGCTTGGTCATTCCGGAAATCCTATTCCGTTATTATTATTATCACCCTCTACTGCAGTTTATTTCTGATTAAATATTCCGTTGCATTTGACGGACAGCGAGCTGTAATATCTTGGTATCTTCAGAAGCAGGTGTAAGTAATCACTTGATGGTTGCCCTAAGTATAGCGCTTCAGACGCTATTCCTGTGAGCCAGGTGGATAAATATAAAGATGAAAAAAAACAAAGCAACGGTCGTTATTTGGTGGTGACTTTTTGAATATTGTTGAACGACAAAAGCGCAATGATTGGTAAATAATGCGCCAGTTGACAAGTAGCTGTTTGTTTAAAAAAACTGTTAATACTTTGTCACTAAACTATTACATTTACTTTCTTTGAAAGTAGAGTAACTTTCTACTGTATTACTGCATTTATGAAAATTTCCGACTGGTGTTACATTTATCATTCAATATAATTTAAAGATAGACACATGGAGCATCTTTAAAGAAACAAAATTTTATTTAAAAAAGAAACCATCCAAAGTAAAGGATTTGCTAAGGACTCCAAAAATTCAAAAACAAAATTTTTTAAAAGTTGAATTTCTCCAATAAAAAAAAAGAAAAATTACTCAAAACAAAATTGTTGGATTATCATTAAAAAAAAACAGTTACTCAAAGCAAAACGTGATTGCAGTGCAGAAACAAAACTATTATTTTCTACAGTGATGAGAAAAATACTACATCAATAGTTGAAATTTAACAAGGCATTGACGAATATTCTGGTTCCCACCATCCGCCATGGCTACAGACGATCATTCGTCGATATCCAGCTGTTCGAGTAGAATACTCGGCGCATCCGATCAATAATTTATCTCCTTGCATCAAAGTCCCGATCCGTGATGTGTCGTTATGGAGTTTATAACCGTCCACAATTTTGGGCATTTCGCAAATTCCTGAAATAAAATGAAAAGTTTGAAAAAGTAACAGTTGTGCTGCTAATATTTCAAAGGTTGCTGCCTTGCAATTAAGATGGTCACACACATGAAAAAAGTAAAACCAGTTGTCAGCTTTTTGTCATTCGAAGCAGTAAGCCAAGATTGGCAAATTTATTTATTTATTTATTGCTATACAACTTTTGTCTTAGTTATAACTGAGTAATTACGAATATATTACGTATTTTTTGTACTAATTACGAATTTTACTCTTACTTGCGTGTTATAGTAATTACAATTTGTAGTAATTACGAATATATTACGTATTTTTTAAAAGTCCCAATATTTTTCTGTAATACTTTTCCCACCTCAAATTTTATATCTTTTTTGGTTAATCTGATTAGGGTAGGACATTTTGATATTCTGGCAGAATGCGATGACTTGAACGGTGGTCATCGAAGCGCTAATCGTTGGGTTTATATTTTCCGTTCAACTCTTTTTTGTTTGCTTTTAGTTATAATCTAACCCTAATCTAGCCTACCTAAATTTAATCAAACCTAATCTAGTTTTTGTCTATGCATTAATGGGAAAGTGATTAAAAAAAAACTGAAATATAGTATCTTGGTCCTTATTTAGATGAAAAGCTACGATCAAAAAAGTCATATCGCGAATCTGAAAAAACAATTAGCAACGACATGTAAAATAATATATAAGCTGAGACATAGCACTCCTATGTATATTTTAAAATTACTTTATTACGCCCTTTTTCAATCAAAAATTCAATAATTTATTTTAAAGTGAGTAGAGCAAACTTGGCGACATGAGAACCAATAAAGATATTGCAAAATAAGTTTGTTAAGGCTTGCGTATTTTTTGACTTAGGCGTTTAATAGTAAAAAGCTTTTAATAAAATTTGAAGTCCGAAAAGTTAAGACTTTTTCTAAACGTAATATGCTGAATTTATGTAAAAATATATGAATAATATGCAGGGCCGTAACTTCGTCAGGTGGGGTCCGGTGCAAACATCTATTATGGGGCCCCCTTTCTTTCTGTACTTAATATTCAATTGAGCTACTTTTCGCAACATATTGGCGACTCCACGTTATAGAAAGATTTTTCAATTGAAATAATGAGTCAAAAAAGCATTGAGCTGAACAGGTAAAAGGGGCCAAAGCTAAGTTTACTGTGCCTGCAAATAAAAGGCTACAACTGGAATAAAATTTTACCAAGGTTGCACGGTTCAACATAATTTTTGTGATTGCAGTGTATTCAAATCGAAATAATGGCATAGCAAGGATTTCGTGGGGGGCAGGCTGCAACAACAATTTTTTGATTGATCAAAAGAAACGAGGATTTGGGCTAGGTCAAAGGACATTCAACAACTACATTATGAGAGTGTAAAACGTATTTTATTACACGACAAGGCCCTGTTGCGCCCTTGTGGGGCTCATCAGGTGCAAGCAAAGTACGAGTTACAATATCAATACGTCAAGCAACACGGCACAACGGTTAGTAAATACAATAAAGTTCAAAACTAAAACTAGCAATAAATTTAGCATGACCAGTTTGATTGATAGTCAGGAGGCGGGGAAAACTATTCCTGCGTTGCTTTGGTCATCTTGCTGTATGTTTGTTTTTCATGCCGGTACGAGGTGCTACTTTGGTCTACAGATACGGTGGATTCCGTGCATTCCATATGTGGCAAATCCGGCTTCTTTCATTTAATCTCTATGTTATTGTGCGCTGTTTATCACTACGTCATTGCTTGTTCATGTTTCGCCTACCTAATTTTGCGTAATACGTTATGTAACAATTGTGTATAAAAGCAACTGGTTTTCTCACTTCAATAGTAGAGTGCGATCGGCCACCTTGGTGACTAGATACCTTGGTTATAAATCCGAACTAAGACCACTCTACTATGACTCGAAGAAGATGACCAAAGCAACGCAGGAATAGTTTTCCCCGCCTCCTGACTATCAATCAAACTGGTCATGCTAAATTTATTGCTAGTTTTAGTTTTGAACTTTATTGTATTTACTAACCGTTGTGCCGTGTTGCTTGACGTATTGATATTGTAACTCGTACTTTGCTTGCACCTGATGAGCCCCACAAGGGCGAAACAGGGCCTTGTCGTGTAATAAAATACGTTTTACACTCTCATAATGTAGTTGTTGAATGTCCTTTGAACAATTTTTTGATTGTTTAATAAAATTTAAATCAAATAAACGTCGCAAAGCAAAATTGTTTTATAATGACAAAAAAAATTATGTGCAACCTTTTGAAGCAAAATGCTTTGTGAGCACTATTAACGATATTTCAGTAAAATGGATATATGCTATGCAATGCGGATAAATTGTTTAAGCCAGGGATGTCCAACCTTGTTTCAAGTCAGCCCAAATTTTAAATCAAGCCAAAGTCGGTGGGCCGCAAAAAACTTTTCACGCAGAATCTCGCTCAAATTTCTTAATTTTCGTGCCTAAAATTAGCTGTTCTCTAAAAAAAAAAGAAAAAGGCCTTCACTCGGAATCCGCCTCTTATTTCTCGATTTTCCCCCCAAATGTGTTTTAGCAAGTTCACGGAGCTCGTTTTAGTAAACCTCGTTATCCCAAAAAACTTGGAATACGCCGTGGGCCGAATCAGAACCTTAAGTGGGCCGCAGGTTGGACATCCCTGGCTTAAACTTATTTTACTAAACAGATTTGAGTGGGGATAACGTACCAATTACGTCACGAATACGTAACAATTAAAATGAATACGTCACAATCGGAGCTTTAAATATATTACGAAATGCTTCAAATAAATTAGATGGTTAAATAGAAATAAAACTTATTGATAAAATGTGACATTTAATAATAATAAGTTTACTTGAGCGTTTAACAAAAATATTTTACAATAAGATAATATGATACTTTAAGCATTTAACAGTTACTTTGAACTACTTAAACAAGTGCATGAGTATTGGTTCGTATAAAAAAAATAAGATGAGAAAAACATCTTTTTGATATATACATATTCACCTATTTTCCAGGTCTAATTGGTTTTTTGTTTTTATGTTAATGTTCTGTTTCTTGGATTGCAATTTTCAATCGCCTTAATGTAGTTGATATAATAAAAGAAAAGGTCGGTGGGCGCCTCTGGTGGCCTTCTGTACCATCCTTTCAATGTTGATGAACTGTGATCTAAAATCTTATTACTTTTTTCATATTGCATTTTATGCAATGATGGTTTTTCACCTGTGAAACAAATCAATTGAACTGAACTAATTTAATACTATTAAATAA
Organism: Diplosoma virens; assembly: GCA_963680785.1. Lineage (NCBI taxonomy): Eukaryota > Metazoa > Chordata > Ascidiacea > Aplousobranchia > Didemnidae > Diplosoma > Diplosoma virens. Next base: position 38,331,243 of record OY796886.1, on the reverse strand, counting down.
TACCATCCTGGTTTTTAAAAACTCTCTGATTTAATCAAAACTCATCCAGAAATCGAATCAACTCTGCACTGTTCTAACTATTGCTCAACAACACTGTTGACAAAAGGTGGTAAAAATAATTATAATCATTGATCAGGAAAATGTCATTTACCGGATCTCTAAATTAGAAAAATTGAAGTTTTGGTACCTCGCTTCAAGCCACACGATTAATAAAAAAAATGAGTTGTCGTTAAAGAATCGTCATCAAAGGTTAAAACTATTGTTTTAGAACATGGTTCTCAACCTATGGCTTATCATTGGGTCATAGTGCACTTGTAATCCGCAAGTGCACTATGACCCAAATTAGCAAGTGCACTATGACCCAAATTAGCATTTTTTTATGCATAAAAAAATGCGTTAAAATACTGTATTTGTTGCGGTAAAAAGCTAATTTTGTTTGCATTGTAAAGTGTGTTACAGTTAGTAGCGTATTAGCATCACTAACACAACAAATCAGAGACAAATTCTAAGTGAAGACCATTTTTTAGAGATCACCAAATTCTGCGACAAATCGAGAAATCAGAGAGAAATCTTTCTAAGCAAAGACCTTTTTTTAAAGCTCAAAATTTTACGACGAAAATCGAGAAATCAGAGACTTGAAAAGATTTTTTTTGTTAAGCATAATTGATTGTGTTTGCATGGCTCCCCACTTTCAAAAATCCTCGGTACGCCACAGGTCATAGTTTAATGATTCAATTACTAAAACTAACTTGTAACTGTATAGATATAGCCAAATGATTTTTAAGGTTCAACAAAAGAAATTTTCGGGGGGACCACGATATGCTTTCGGTCTCACAGAAGTCATTTCATGTCAGAACAGAAATCATGTCAGTTCTGTAGGCCTAGTTAATAGCAGTGAATCAAGTGATGAAGGACAACTCGTTATTATTCAGCTTCATTGCAACTTGCAAGCACTGCTGAAGCTAAGAATCGATATTTCCCCAGTCTTCAGTTGCACCGCTTTTCCACGTCCACTTTTTTGTGTGATCTTGCCTAGCTATAATACGTTAAGCGGATTACAAAAAAACAAAATTTTTTGTTGTTCTTTTTGAGGCTTAATACTTTTATATTCCGATGTTTAAAACCATTTCATCGGTGGTTGCGTAACATGAACATTAACCTATTGTCTGAAATATTTCACATCTTAATAATCTCTGGGAAGGATTTTGTCTGCATTTTCTCAAGATATCTGATGTTGATTCAGAACTGGCAAGAAAGCTATCTGCAATACCAGTAAAAAAATCAGTGGTGTGATGACTTACATAACAGGAAGCAAGCAAACATGCATGTCAAACTCAAACTCTTACAGCAAGTATGTCACGCACGCGGCCCGCGAGGTCTTTTAAAGAATGCCCTTCAAACTCAAAACATTTCACGGGCAGCGACAAGGAAAATTACTCGGACAGAATAAAGTGTCAAAACGTACAACGATCAAGATAATTGAGCAAGTACAACTAAAAATTGATGTAAAGACCCCTCCCCCTTTTTTCAGTCTTCACCTGATTTTTAACGTAAAATTATAACTTTGTGTAAACAAGGAACTGAAATTTCCTAAACTAAGTAAAGAAATAACATTATATGATTGTAGCATGGTTGCAGCTTGAGTGGAGGCCAAAAAAAGTTTCCACACAAGTTGATTGGTTACGCGTTCGCGACCCGAGGCAAATTTTTCGGGTAAAGTTTTTCAATGGGGCCCACATACTTTGGATAAAGTCTGTGACACCCGCATACACTCACGAGTTTTTCATGCTTGATTTACAGGATGAACTTATTGACTTTAGGAAAAGTTCTGCTTGTAAAGACATGTTTGAGATTTTATCAATTTGCCAGTCTTTGGCAAAGGTTAGTGTTTTATACCCAACTATTGTGAATCAAACTGCCTTTCTTTTAGTATTACGATTTGAATTAGGGTTTTTCATATTAGTGTAGATGAAAACAAAGAAGAATTGAAACTATTATTCATGTGGAAAATGTCCAGGCATTGTGATTTTTCTTTAACGTTTCAAAAAATTTACGTATTAGTCAATAATGTGCGACCTTAGTTCTTCCTAAATGGCGGTCAAATAAATAATCTGTTTTAAAATATATTTTCCAGTTTTCTTGTTTTTTAATGAATTTTGTTATTTTTTTAAAAAAAGGTTAAGGGAATAGTAGGAAATGATTTTTTTGGTGGCGGTCAAAGGTCACAGGAGCAGGAGCACGCAGGAGCCAATTTGAAGCCTGACCCTAACCTAACCCTAGTCCTGGTTTTAGTCCTAACCTTAGCCTTGTGGTTAGGGTTAGGATTAGGAGTAAGGTTAGGGTTAGGGTCAGCTTGGCTCCTGCGTGCTCCTGCTCCTGTGACCTTTGACCCTTTCCAAAAAAAATCATTTCCTACTACTTAGAGGATCACAGAATTTTTACGCAACCAAATGGGCCACAAAAGAAAAAGATTGAGAACCAGTGTTCGGAAAAAATCTGCTCGCAACTCACTTCGACATTCAGGAACAGGTTTCGACCATTGTTTCGATCCCAAACACGCTACCACGAGGCGCCCGCTCGGGTGACCGACCATGGCGTAGTTCTTCCTACATCTGTACGTCATGAAGTGGTGAGCATTGGAAAATCCCCTTCGGGGACTTTTTCCGTGATCGCGTGTAAGGCCATTCTTGATGACGGGAACATTGCAGGGAATCTCTGCGAGAAGTTGATACTTCTGGATAAAATCTTGCAGATAAAAAATATTGCATTGGCTCGCTTCATGCCTTCAATTTTCACCTTGTAGCCATTTCAAATAAATATTTTATGATAGTTTTATAGGGTAATAAAAGCAAGCACGAGGATTTTAAAAACTATTTTAATTCAATAAGTGCGACTGGCCCATGGGTCAAACATCAAAAAACTTTTAATTATATAATTCTAATCATTGAATAAACATATGAGTTTCTCATATACTTTCATATACGGGTCTCTCATAAATTACATTTTGTCTATAATATAATAGCCAAAATGTTAATATGGATGAAATAAATTTATACAAACTCTGGATTTCCATCAAGCACTCTCCAAAGCAGGTTCATTAATTTTCCAATTTTATAAAATGTGTGAATTAAATAAACCAAATCGGCTTACATAACATTTTAATTTGTGAAATTTAATGAAATTTTTAAGCAATAATGAAATTTCGGAAATATTCATTATTGTTATTATAATACTTTGATCTAAAATGTTAATATGAAGTCCAATAAACTTAAATTAAGTTTAAAATTTACATTACTTTTCTTTATAATTTTTATATTATCGGCTCCCAACTAAGTTCAAATTCATTTTATTAGTTAAACCAATGTTTTTCAAAGTGAGCCACTTAGCTCCCTAAAGAAGAATTCGAAATCGTAAGGAAGAAAAAATGGCAGGAAAAGAATTTGAGAATCTTATTACACTGCAAGGTGGCCCCAAAAAAATTAGCCCGTCCTTCGCAATCGAATTATGACAGCTGGTAAAAGCGGTTTCATTGAAAAGAAAACCTTTTCTTGGTCTTCAAGCAAATTTGTGATCTGAATTCTGGCTATCCAGAAAGTTCATCACTAAAATTTACGTTAAAATTGAAATCAAGACAAAAGTTCTTTACTGAATTTAACATAAAATTTTTTCGTAAACTTAAATTTTTGAAAAATTACTGTACCAGAGTTTCCAAAAGAATGGAATGCGGCCAAAACTTTGAGAAACACTGGGATAGCCAATGTTAAGTCACCAATCTTATCACCATAATCAATAAAAAAATCAGAATTAGTTGTTTTAAACACCAAACTAAGCTATTTGCTTTGCTTAACACGTCGGCTTCAGGATAAATTTTACAATTTTAAAGATTGGAATTAGAATAATGCTGCTGAACTTCTGGATTTTGCTCCAAACAAAAAGCATCAGCAGTTACTCAATGATTAATCATAAGCGTAGTTATTCTTTATGAAAATTTTAATTTATTTTAGATGGGTTATGTATGATGGCTGTTTTGACGCCAGAATAAGTTTTTGAGAAGAAATAAAAATTCTTTTTTCTGGCCGGCAATTTTATTCATAACTTAACACATTCACAAAATTTGAGAATTTTGTCGGAGTTTGATGATGTGCTTTTTCAATTTTTGGGCGGATTCAAAATTCAAATATAAATGAGTTGTTTTAAACAAAACAAAAAAAAATTTTTCTTTCGTAAAGAGTTTTTAAATGAATTATGATACAAGAAACTAATTCGATATTTTAAGATTAAAATAAATTAAACAACAATTTTTTTCTACCGTAGCAGGTTGGGTAATACCCTGAAAACCTCCCATTTTCCAAGCAAGTCATGTTTATTTTGTTTCCTGGAACTTTCGGATAAAATTCATAACCCTCATCACAATAGAAAGAAATCGTATCTCCTGGTCTTACTTTATTGACTCTTGAGGCCAATAAATGTCCAGGAGGATTTACATGACATCGTGTTGCTGGAATAAAATTTTGTTTTAACAAAAAATATGCCAAATAAATTAAAGAACAGTTAAAAAAATTTTGGCCACATCATTACGGCATCTCTAAGGGAGAGTTGAAGTAAGAATTTTTTTGATGGTATTGCAAATAGGCGAATGTGATTAGGGTTGATTACTTCTGCCGATGCATAATTTGTTTTACATGTTTGCAGAACTCACTGCTGATATTTGCTTACTGTGTATGTTGCAGTCCAGTAACTGGATGTAGATTGGTAGCAAATTTGTATGTTTTCGTTTTTAGATGTGTCTACTTGATAAGTTGATTAAGGCTTAGTATAAGTTTAATGTGAAATTGCTAGAGTACGTGTGCTTGTCACTTCATAGGCCTCTCGGTAAAAACTAAAGATAGACAACACAATACTGAAAAACATAAAGACAATTAAGTACAAACCAAACTTGCACCTGCGCAGCGAGGTGTAGCACGGGACCATCTTTCACTTCCTACGCAAACAGCTGATGGTTCACCAACCAATTTATATCCGGATTTACAAGTGAAACCAATGCTTTCGTAGAGAAACGCTCTGGTTCGATTTTTGAACAAAATGTTTCCATTTCTGAGTACTTTTGGCACACGACAAGTAGTTGCTATCAACAAAAAAAGAATGCTTTTTGAATGAAAACACTACGAATATACTGTAAATGAATTTTGTTGCTTAAAATATTAAAATTTGTGGTAACACTAAGAAACGTTGGAAATTGGTCGCTTTGCAATAAAAGGGGTAGAATTTTTTAGTTTGTCCTTGCGTCAAGCCTTCAAAAATTAAAAATTACCTTTTGAAAAAAGTCCCAATGTCAATCACGGCGTTCTTAACCACTCGACTACTCTACCGATGCGTATGCTTGTAATAGCAAAGGCGTGAGCAGAAATTTGTTAAGGGGTTTTTGCAAGTCAAAAACACGATTACTAAAAGTGGTCCTGATCATGCGCCCATAACTTTTCCAAACTTACATTCTAAATTAGAGTAAGCTTATTACGCTTTTTAGAGCGCCTTGCAATTGCATGAGCTTTTTTGCCCAACCGTAAACGCATCTACGAGTATTAAATACCAAGAAAATCTTTTACGAGTTTAGCTGACTCATATATGACTGACTCTATATTATTGAATTAATTAAGCTGAACTCAAGCTCATTTTAATAATGGCTACGATCACAAAGCATTGTTACAAAAGCATGAAGATAATTTATTTTGTATAGCCAGAAAGAGTGATGGCCTTACAAAAACGGGGGCCTGGTGCAAGAAAAATAAGGGGGCCACTATTTAGTGTTCAAAGCAAAAAAATCTTTAAAAAAAGATTATTTTCATAGCGGGGGCCATTTTTAGTATATTAAAACAAAGTAATCTCTAAAAAAAGGTCTTTAATTTAGGGGGGCCACTGTTAAATGATTCAAAGTATTGTGATCTCTAAAAAAAATTGTCGTTATTTTTGGAGAGCCACTTTTTTGTGTCTTACAACAAAGTTATCTCTAAAAAAAGGTCTTCATTTTAGGGGGGCCACTGCTAAATGTTTAAATTAGTGTGGTCTCTAACAAAATAGTCATTGTTTTAGGGGGGCCACTATTTAGTATCTCAAAACAAAGTTATCTCTAAAAAAAATTTTTTTTTAAATTTTATTTTAGACATACCATCGACGTCCTGATGCTACTATAAAAAAATAGAGCAATATTTTGTGTATCTGTTAAAGCCATCACTGGCTACAAATTGAATTCTATTTGAATAAGACGATGATCGCACTTGGGTAAAACAGACTATTGGGTTTTGTAATAAATTATTTTTTAATTGCATAATACGTAGTTTGATTAAAAAAATTTTCAGCTCTATCTGCCTTATCGAACACTTTGTGTTGCCAAGTAAAATCAGTTATATCTAGCTCAGTGTTTCTCAAAGTGAGCACTTTGGCTCCCGAGGAAGGCTTTCGTAATCTATAGAAAGAAACAATTGTAGAAGGAGAAATTTGAATAAAATGTCAGTTGATTTTAAATTATTAACTGATAACATAAACTGGGATCCCTCAGTTGCACCTTGACAGTCCATCAAAATTGTTTTACTAAGGAGAAAACCGAACAAAGGTTGTTGTCGTAGTATGGAACAGCATCGACTCTGAATCAAACACAAACAGAACTGTGGCCAAAGTTTATCCTTGTACTACCCCAGGCTGCTGCACTGGCTGGATCAGATGCTGACGATGATGGTGTTGAGCCAGCATTGGGTTTCGTCATTAAGAACCATAATACCACGTACTCCTTGTCATGCCCAATGCAGACTGTGGGGCACACTGTTAAAACGTGGTCTGCGGTTTGTTCAATGGCGCCGCGCTCGCAATCCGGTAAAAGGGCTAGACTCCGGGGCGACACGAGACTGGCGCGCAGTGTTTAGCTGTCAAGTAGGCCAGACATAGGGCAGCTGGTTTTACACAATGCCACAAAATGATGACGAAATATGAGAAATCTTTCTGGTTTTACCGCAAGATAAGAATGGTAAATTCTATTGTTGTTGTAGACTTTTCGCTTACATTTGGCCTCTTGTTTATTTAAAGGAAAGACTGCCGCTGAAAAACTGAGTTTTAAACTCTAAGTTTGTAGGTACGCAGGAACTGTAATCACGTCTTGACTTTCCAATCCTTTCAGTCTACAAGTGTAACAATGTTAGATTGGCTGCAAAAGCAAACTTTCTGAAGATTGTGGAAAGCAGATCACACTTATAGATATTTAAAAAAAGAGGAACTAAATCGATTCCCGAGGAACGCCATTTCTTTGATGGCGGAGCTTGCTTCGCTTGCTTTCAAGTAGTAGGAGTAAAACTTTTGTTCCGGACAAGCTCCATGATCATTCTAATTATGATCTTATTTGACAAAAATTTTAGTAGTTTTCAGGTAAGACCATGGTGCTTCACTTTATAAAAAAAACGGAAAAGTTTTTTAATTAATAACAAAAAGGAGTTTTTCTCAAAAACATTTTATCATATAGTTTTAAGGAATAGCTGTAGCTAAACCAATTATACCACAAAAGAGTTAGTTACAAAACAGCTAGCCACAAAAGAGCTGGTACAAAAGGGCTAGTGCCACAAAATAGCTAGTTACAAAAGAGCTAGTACCAAAAAACAGCTATTGCTACAAAATAGCTAGCCATAAAAGGACTAGACATAAAAGAGCTAGTACCAAACAGAGTTAGTGCCATAAAATAGCTGGATAAAAAGAGCTATGCGTTAAAAGAGCTACAATAATTATTTTTAAATTTTTGGGGTTAACCCTAACCCTAACCTTATTCTTCGTTTTAGTATGGACATCAGATAAACCTTGAAAGAAAAGAATGCGATCTATACTTTGAGAACCACTGATCTACCATTGAGATACTTTGAGATCCACTGATCTAAATTTTGTCATATAGTTTTGGGGAATGGCTGTAGCTAAACTTTGAAAGGAAAGAATACGACCTATACTTTGAGAACTACTGATCTACCAGCATATTGAAATAATTTTTGTAAAAATGAAGAACCATTTTGTTAAATTTGCGTAAATTTTTAATTTTTTAAATATGTTTTTCAGAGTACGTTTGAGTTTCTTTGAGAAATTCTCCTCAGATGCCTAGCACTTGTTTTGCTCTTCATAGCAATGAATCTTATAGTGGAGTAAAATATAACTCGCATTTCACCCGCAAACATTGCGATAAAACGTAGACATCAAAACTGAATCATAGAAGATCTGACTTTATGTTAATTTTTGGCTTTGAAAGTTTAATCAGGTTAGCTAACTTTGACGCAATCGGGGCGATAGAAAAAACGGTCTTTAATAAAATTACTTATAAAGTTTAAAAAGAGCAAAGCGAAAAAACGATAAAAGCTTATACCATAGTATTGTAGTCTACTTTTATATATGTGCATATAGTCTACTATTATACCATAGTATAAAGGTCTACAACAACGGTAGACTTTTACCGTTCTGTCCAACCCCTACTTATCTTGGGGTAAAACTGGACAGATTGCTCACATTTTTTCACCACTTAGTGGCATTGCGCAAAAAACTATCCTCGCGCGTCACACTGCTGAGGCGACTCGTGGGCTCGGGATGGGGTGCTGGTGCTAAAACACTACGCATAGCCACCTTATCTCTAGTCTACTCAACAGCTGAGTACTGTGCGCCAGTCTGGTGTGGCAGTGATCTCTGGACCCCGATCATATCTTGTATGGTCCCTTAAGTGGGTCCTCAGATACTCGCCAAGTGAGACTAAGATCCAGACGCCCGTTTGTGCCAGGTGCGCGGAATCTTTTGGACAACCTTGCCAGACTTGGCATCCGCGCTTCTGAATGGACAAATCACAAATGGAAAACAAAGTATTGTGAAAATGCTTCCAGGCTCCGTGCTTTTGTGCCCGAGACCGGTGCCAGGCCTGTTGGGATGGACTTACCCCGAGCAGCTTGGGTTAAGCTCAACCGCCTTTGGATTGGTGTTGGGCGATTCCATTCGTCCATGCACAAATGGGGTCTCGCTCCTTCACCGAATTGCGAGTATGGCGCCTCTGAGCAAACCGCATTCCATGTACTAACAGCGTGCCTTATACATCGGGCACCACATGGAGCACGAGGTCAGACGGTTTTGGATGACGAAACTCGATGCTGACTTAATAACAACATTGCCAGCATCAGGCAGTGCTGCAGCCTAGGGTAGTAAAAGGATAAACCCTCGGCCCAAGTCCTGTTTCTGTTTGACCTGGAATGAAATCCTTCAAACGACGACGTAGTCTACGTTTCGCTAATATGTTTTACGTACAAGTGCAGATCTCTTATCATCTTTCTTCAAGAGAAAGGGTTTGACCCCCTCCGCCCGTGCGTACGCCTTTGTGTAACAGAAACGTTTTATAGAAGCTTTTGTTTTTAATAATTTGCTTTAACTTCAATTTTTTTATTTTAAACTGACCTTCACATTTGATTTGGTGTGGGTGAGACCATATACCTCTGCCAGTGCAATATCGGTGAAACTTTCCATGTCGAAGGCTGTATCCTGAACGGCATTTATAGACAGCCACGTCCGCAAACTTGAAGTTTGACGTCACTATGTAGTAATGTTCATTTTCGTTTCCTCTGTAGATGGTTACTTTCTCTGTATTTGCTGGTTTTGGCGGAGAGCCACATTTTACATCTGTTCAAAACGAAATTTACTTATCAAGCAATTTTTGTTAAATTTAATATAATGCAAATTATGACGGTAATTAAATTAAAACTTTGCTGAAAGAAAATTGCTATTGAAAAACTTCTATCAGTATTGCAAAAATAAACTATTTTAACGTATCAAAAGGTTCATCACCGATATCAATTTTTCCGTCAAATTTTAAAGTTTGGCCTGAGTAATTAGTTTAAACAAAACGTTGAGCTACTACCGGAGTCAGCCGTCCAAAAAGCTCTTTCGATTCTAGAAGTAAATGTAGTAAATTAAAATAAGTAATATTTGTGAATCGATGTTTTCAATCGAAGGAACAAAAAGTTTTGAAACGCTACCTTGGTGTAAGCTTTGTCTCCTATTAACCTGACTTTATTTCATCATATCGAACGGCAAGCTCAAGGTTTGCTTTAAATTGCAGAAGTCTTTTTTTGCCGCCATACCTTATTATGAGTCCTATAATAAACTCTTGGAAAAAAGTGGGTGGTTAGTGAAAAAGGTTGGGAAGCGCTCAATTATTGCAAGTGTAAAAGAATAGTGTAAAAGAATATTGTAAATCATAAAAAAAATGCTGCTAAGCTCGTCAATTCGCCACATTTTCCCTAAATTCTATTCTGTCCAAATATATTCCTAAACTACAAAAACCTTGTTATAGGTCATAGTTTTCCCACCAAGGCCTGAAGCCATCCTAGGGGACCCACAAGCAAAGATCACAGCTCTACTGTGTGCATAGCTAAAAAAAAGCTTTGAATTTTGTTTAGTCTTCTGTAGTTGAAACTTAATTACAATGCTGTTTTCTTTGACATTTTAACTACAATAAAAAGAAGAGCATGTTTCAAAAGCATTCCAAATAAAGTACAAATCTTTTTTTGGTCTTCACTTAAAAAAACCCGTCAAAAAAATGTCTCCCCTTTATTTAAACACCAAAAAAAAATTTTACTTTATATGAACCGCTTTTTTAACGAATGTTAACAGATTGAAATAATGTCATGAAGAATTGGGAAAAAATAGCTTTGCATCCCTAAATTTTTTATTGCTCCTTGCAATCCTGAAAAAAAGCTGAAAATAAAATGTGAAATATCAAATTCACAATAATTATTAATAAATTAACAACAGTGTTTTCTTGAAGCCAAAAAAAATCAAAAGTGCTTTACAGAAATATAGCAAAAAGTTTGATAAAACCATTAAAAAATTATACATTAGAAATGCGAAAAGCTACTTTAAAAATCTATTAATAACTGTACTTCCAGAATACGTAGGCTAAAGTAAAAGAGTATTAATCAGCGTAATGTTTTAACATACTAGGTTTTATGCAAGAGAAACCACATTCGCGTGCGCATAGACACAGAAAGCCATCCCTGCAACCTGTGCTTCTTCTGTCTGGATAACATTGCCTGGCACATCTTCTACCAGCTTTTCTTCCAAGTATTTCATTTCTTGAAGGACACCCGTCTAAAAAATGTTTGAAATTATATATAGACATTAGTGGCGTGCGGTCAGGGCATGCAAGTCATGCGTTGCATGACCAAATTTTTAGGGATTGCATGACGAACTTTTGCGCGATGAGGTAGATATTATTGAATTTAATAGGAAATATTTCTTGTTCGGGATAAAATTTGAGGCCAATTCGAGACGAACGCCTTTTTTTTAGAGATGACTGAATTTTTAGGACAAAAAGTGCATTTCTTGGCAACGATTTCAAGTGATCACGTTTTTTTTTTTGAGATCACCATGAATCTAGGACGAAAATTGGTCTTGAACATTATGATCTTAGGATTAAAAATTAGAATCTCACACAGAATTTTTTTCCTTGCAGTAAAATATTGCATGTCTTACTCATTAATTAATTACCCATAAAATACCCGATTGCATGACCCGATTTTGGCATACCAATTGCATGACCAGTCTCAGAGGTCACCGCATGCCACTGATAGACATCCTCCTGAACACTAACGTTGCTACGTAGTACCAAACAATGAAAGTTTAATTAGCCAACAAAAGACTGACAAAATTGTTTTAAATAAGCAATCGAATCTTAAAAGCGAAAGCTGGAAAAGTAATTTGCTTTGACGAACAACTAATGAAAAGATAAATCATAAACCCATAACATAAGAAACACAATTTCCTGTTAATTTTTTTTTTGATAAGCTAAAAATAAAGTTTATCAAAATCAGTTAGAACTGTGTTTGATTTTAATGAAGCAATGACAATTAAAGTATCTCTAAATAATTGATATCAAAATAAAACAACGGTTGTATTACTTGATGTAGATCAGGGGTTTTCAACCAGTTGGTCACGGCCCATTGGTGGGCCACAGCGAGTGACAAAGTAAGAGCTTTTTTTTCATGAACAGGTGTTCGAAAAGTAGGAAATCGGACACTCATTTAAAGTGAAGACCTTTTTTTTTGAGAGACATTATTTTTTGAGGACAAAGTTTTTTTCTGTTAACGAGCATCCCGCTTTGCCCCTTCGAAATATGGAAGCCCTACTTATAACTTGGAAACGATTTCGTGAAATTAAATGTGGAATGAAAGTGAAGACTAGACACATTGGGCCACAAGAATTGCCTTTCAAGTTTTTTGGGCCACAGTGTTAAAAAGGTTGAAAAATCCTGATGTAGATTCTATTGTATTTCTATTTCCAAGTGCTTTTCAAAGTAGTTTTATTGTTAAATAATTCAAAGTATTAAACCATTGTCTTAAAAAATTAATAATAAAACTTATATAGATTTTGCTTTTGTGCCGAAATTATGGAATTTGCTATACCTTCAACTGTAAGAATTTCGTGAAAGTAGTCTGTTGAAGCTCTTCGACTGAATAAACAAACAATGATAAACAACAAAATTAAACCAAATTTAATCATTTCTTATCCGGATTTTTTGACAAAAAAAATTTTGCAAATTATTTAATTTTCATGCACTATCTGTAGGAAAACAAAAACAATCAGTGCATATCAGAGGAGATATTGTAAGTCAGGTAGCAGCGACCAGCGACCAAGCATTTTATATTATTGCCGGTTGTCATAGTGACTAGTCGCTGTAGCTTAAAATAGAGCTGATTGTTTAGTGGAAAAACGAAAACAAACAATACACTAAAGTCAAAATAAATAAGTTTTCGCGTTTGTTGTGTTGTTTTGCGAAATTGCCTCTATGCGAATCAAGCGATTGTAACTGAACTTTTGAACTACTGTAATTTATTTTGACCGCGCTGTGAACTTTAAAACAACGTGTGTTTTGTTGCTGGTAGCAAAATTTCTTAGTTTTCGAGACAATGAAATAATTATTTTGTAGAATATATACCGGCGTGGAAGACGTTTCTTTATGAAATGCTAAATGCAGACTAAACTTCCGATCTTCCTGAATTATTTTTGTATCATCTTTGTCAAAATAAGTATCGCCTCATCAACAAAATAATTCTGTATTTTTAACCAAATTACTAAAATCGAAAAAAATTAATGCAAGACTAACAAAGAGAAGATGAAATCTATGGCCTACTAATAATCTGATGAAATTTAAATCGAAAACAAGTTGAAAGGTATGGAAAAAATGTTGCATAATCATGGATGGGAGAAACATTAAACTCAAAAGATTAAAAATGGAGTTTAATGTTGCATTATAATTCGATGTACACGAGTATTACTTAAAAATAAAAGGTGTTCGAAATAAAGCTTCGCTAGCATTTCAAAACACGGTCGAGTCTTCGGCAGTGTTGCAGCAGCGTGGTCGAGTGGTTTAGAGCGCCGTGATTGTAATCGACGTGGTTACAGTCGCTATTCTGTTGAGTCCTTGCAAAAGACACTTACGACATTTTTCCCTGCTTGGTGGTCTTAGCTAGCACCCCTAAATTTCGGTCATTATTTCTATAAAACTAATAAACCAAATAATAAATTTCAATCGGACAGCTATATCTTGGCATCTTCGGAAGCAGGTCGGGGTAATTGCTTGCTTTATGCATAAGCGCCTCCGTCGCTTTCCTGGGAATCAGGAGGATAAATATAGAAATGAAATAAAATGAAAATGAATGAAAACATTATCTCGAAAACAATTAATGAGGTTTTGTGGTTAAAAATTGTTGCATAGTCCTATTTTAGTATTTTCGACTTATTTTTTATCACAGTTTTTTTTCATGAACATTTTATGCATTTCTTCAAAATTAAAAGGACTTGTTGGTTGTCCTGTTTATCCGGCAGCCATTTTTTCTATTTTGAGTACAGCAAAGAGAAACATGTGATCACTGATTTAACACAAAGATTTCAGTGAAGCCATTGCCACAATTCAGGCTGCATGAGAACAAAGTAAGAGAGTAACAGAAAGAAAGTTACTGAAATGTAATACAGTATTTCCAAGTATAATTGGTAGAAATAAAATTAAGTTTGGCAAATTTTACCTTATTATATCTCCATAACAACCAATTGCCCGCGAATGAAAATTTTTTGACAAATGCATACATCGATATCATTATGACGTTCTAGAGACCTAGACAAGCACACTTATGTGATGTCGTAATTACGCAAACTAGCATTTTCCAGCACGGTTGCTTTAAGGTCTTTTTTCATTCCGCACCTGATGATAAGTGCGCAACAAAACTCTTTCTGTGTTTGCAGTTGCAAAACTGCATCTGTTATTTCAGCGCAGGGGTGTTCCAACGGGGTTTTGTTATTGCTGCGCCAAGTGCCAGAAACATTCGTGGTTTCTGTCAACATTCTTAAAAGCAGGCTGCTTGTGTAAAAAAAGCGCCCAAGAAGAAAAAATTCTTTGTTTGCTAATGAGAAAATTGGTAATTATGACGTCACACAAGTATATTCCCTTATGACGTCACAATAATATCGATTTTAAAAATATAGTAGTTGTCAATCGCAAACCACCAGTGAATAAAACATGTATCAAACGAAAGGGAGGAAATAGTATTTTCAAAAATCAACACTAATGACCCGTTTCCACTACGAGCGTGGAAAAGAGCATTCTTTCTCTCTTTTATTGATCTTCGATTGAAGCGAGCGGTTAAAATTGAAGCGAGCGCAAAAAAAAATTAATAAAACAAATAAAGAATGCTTTTTTCAACGCTGGTAGTGGAAACGGGCCTTAAGATATCACAATGATATTGACGTATATATTTCACAAAATTTTTATTTGTGGGCGATTTGTAATTATGGAGACCTGCTAAATTGAATTTTATTTTTGCCAAATAGACTTGTGAATAATATGGATCAGGGGTGTCAAACTGCCAGCCCTCCATGTTTATTTTGTGGCCCTGCCTTTCAAATTTTATTGCAATATTAGGAGTGACAGAGTTACGTTTGTTGATGCCATGGTTGAATCAGGTTATGCCCAAACAAAAGAATTGCCATCAAAAATCATGTCATTGTTTGCTTGTACTTACGTCTGCAAACAACTGTTTTCTTTGATAAACTCGATTTCGATCACAACTGGACGAATGCACATCTCGACTTAACGTTCAAAGTGGCAACTGCACAGACTTTGATGCCAGATATAAACAAGCTAACGAATCCTCAAAAACGTCTAGTTCTTTGACTCCTATTGGTATGAATAGTAATAAACAGTAAATGAAACAATGAATAAACAGTAAATGAAGAATATGAATAAACACTAAAGATCGTGTAAGCATTTAAAAAATTGTTTGGCCTGAGTAAAATGCAAGTGTTCAGTTCAGTTCAGTCGTTTTTTATTTCCGCCATTTGTCGAACAAAATACTTACATCAACGTAATTACACTACGGAAAAAGGGACATGCAACAAAACGAAACAACGTTGTAACATGCAAAAAGTGCACAAATATGGCCCACAATACCGAATGAGTTTGACACCCCTGATACAGATAGCGAGAAATTGAGAATCCTTTAGATGTAAATTGTGCAACTTGGAATTTCCAAATCAGACTGTTATATTTATATGTACAAACTTTACAACATTTAAAAAAAATCGGAAGCAAACTGTGAAATCCACTGCGATCACGGTGATCTTCAACCAAGTAAATAGAAATTCAACATCAATTGTCATTGATAAAAAAATTTGAAATACTAAACCTTTTTATATCACTCCTCAATACAAACCAGACTTTTCCAAGTATTTTTTGAGGTTGATAAGTTTGCTAAGTTCATTATTATCATAAAGGTTCGTTTTCACTACGAGCATAAAATAGAGTACTCTTTGTTTCTTTTATTGATTTTTTTGCTTTACTTAGCGCTTAAGGCCCGTTTCCACTACGAGCGTGGAAAAGAGCATTCTTTCTCTCTTTTATTGATCTTCGATTGAAGCGAGCGGTTAAAATTGAAGCGAGCGCAAAAAAAAAAGCAATAAAACAAACAAATAATGCTTTTTTCCACGCTCGTAGTGGAAACGGGCCTTTAAGCGCGGAAAGAAGCAAAAATCAATTAAACCAAGAAAGAATGCTCCATTTCATGCTCGTACTGGAAACGGGCCAAAAGTAACATTTCGGTTTATGTTTTTGACTCGCAGGCCAGTGTAGGAGCGTAAAACTTAAGGCAACCATCAATTTCTGTCTCGTTGAAAATTTTTATTTTGGTTTTTAATTTTTTCATTTAGCGATATGACTGAAATTTCGAGTTGTAGCATACGTGTTAAAAGACGCATGCACACACCGGCTGTTAATAAGAAGCTTTTGATTTAATACTGGAACAAATAACCCTGAAACGTGATATCAAAAACAAAATAGCAAAAATTTCTGCTCGCAACTTTGACACTCACAAAATCATTAGCCTGCTATGTATTGATGCTACTAATTGAAATATATAGAGTTGATTTTACAGTCGAAATTCAGTTATTTGCACGTTTGTCGACTTTGTCCGTAACATTTTAAAAGCCGTATCAAAACTCCCCCTCCTTTTTAAAAAATCTTGGTAGGCAGCCCGCCACAGCGAACCCCTCTGCAACGCGTCAGCTCCCGCTTTTGCCCTGCCCCCTCTTTTTTAAATATTTTCTAAACTTTTTGGTGTGGAAAGGCATTTTTAAGGCGACTGTGATTGACGTCATCTAACCTTGACTTCAACTTTTGTCATTTTACAGTGTCCTCACGGAGTAGGGCTTTATGGCACTTTCCTCTGATTGATGATTTTCGCGAGTTTATAAACAACTAATAACCAATTTACAACTCATAAAGTTATTAAGTGGGCTTGTTTAACAAAACTTTCTTGGACAAGCTGACAAAATCCTCTTAAAAAAATTTGGCATTATAAAAAATATAACAATTTAATCAATTAAAAATCAAGCTTTATCACAACAATTTATGGAGGCTTGAAGATATAAAAATTTTAAACTGAGCGATGTCTACAGAACTGCGCGTTCAAAATCTTGGTCATTTCTACAACTTGAAGACGGAAAAATTTAATATGCAATATTTTGTTCTTACTAACCACACCGAGAACTAACTTCTAGTTGGAACCGTAACGATTCTTATTGGACAAAAGCGAAGCAGTTCAACTTGCAAGTTCTTCACCAAGACTTACCGTTTCTCACTTAGTTTTATTACTTAAAACATGTGTCTACAAACGAACGAGCACTTTGTAATGGACTTCCACAAAGTTAGACTATTTTAGAATGCTCTATGATGTGACGAATAACGCACATTAAAAAATAGACTATAAAATGAAACGAAGCTTTGGCCGTCGCTGCTAGAATGGAGACAAAGTAATATCTTGCTTGTCACATGATGTCACGGACCGAAGATTTTGCACGCGGTACAAAGTTTCTTGTCGAAGAATTGGGTCAATCTCTAAAATTTGATATTTACTGAACGACTTTCCAAGACGATCGGATGTAGGAAGATAAGCTTGACAAATAAAGATTGTTGTTGCTTTGCAAAAGATTGGATCACGTTGTAATCGTATATAGGCCAAAGTGCGAGTTAATTAAACATTTTAAAGTATAAGGAGAAGAGAAAGAGTGTTCGTTACAACAAACTGATTAATAGAACTGCAACGTTTTGCAGTTTCGTGTCAAAGCTTACCTAAGTGAATAAACACAAACTAGATATAAAATACAAAAATACTTTTACAAAAACAAGTGGCAATTATTGTTACAAACACGATTAACCACCCAATGAGTATCGAATCGATAAAATAAAACAATTTTAAACGCTATTAAATTTTTTTTGCTGTGTAAATTTTTGTGTATAAAATTTAATGTCTTTCCTCATCATCATCTTTCTTTTTATTAACGACTTGATTTGGTTTACCTTTTGATTAGAAGACATATTTGTTTAAGGATTAGCAGTAGAAATAACTGATTCAAAATAAAATGAATGTGCTAATAATCAAGTATTCTTGCTGTAACTATTAAATCAAAGGAATAAAATTGAATAGCAATAAATTATTATTTTTGGTTTACGGACAATTGTTCAAAAACAGTTGTTCGAATTACAATTGTTTGAATTGACCATTATTTAAGAAATAGCGCTAGATGCAGTTATTTGAAACTATTTATTTTATAAACGCTCATTTTCCTTCTTTTAATGAATACCTAACTCTAACCCTGAACCAATAGTTCGTAAAATGTTGCTTCTTTTTTCAACCTACTGCCCGGATTCGATTTTTTGTGCAATTTTACTCTTGTCGGTTTTTTTGCAAATGACCACCGACTTTTGACTGTAACAAAAGTAACAAATTTCACAATTTTTTTATAATAACAATAATTGCCAAAAGAAGGATTGACTCAAGAAGAAAACGTTTCATTACCTGGTGAACAATTTAACAACTTTTTCGGTGTTTGTAGGTAGTTGCGATCCGTTATAGTTGATGTTGCCATAGATCAGTGGTTCCAGAACTTTTTTGTCAGTGGAACACTACAAGGATTTCAAAGTTGAAAAAGAACTCCTATTAGCGGAAAATCCAGTGAAGGCTAAGTAAAAGGTCATCACTTAGATCCTGTCTCTGATCTCTTGATTTTCGTCTAAAAAACATAGTGTTCTCTAAAATAAAAAAAAATCATCACTTGAAATCTTTCTCTTATCTCTCGCTTTTCGTCACGATGTTGGTCAATGGTCAATGGTCAATGGTCAATGCTTTGCTTTTTCCCAACACACGCGGGCCGCATTAAAAAATCTTGCCGGCCGCAGATTTCCCACTCCTGTTGTACATAATCAGCTAAACCTCGTGGAACCTTTTAGGAGTTTAATTGGAACCAATTTGGGAATCACTGCCATAAACGAACTCAAATACTCGTCAAAATAAAAGTTTTGCCGATCTCAAAAAAAGTCTCAGCTCTAACGTATAAATATGTTGGAAGAGTCTTAAATACATTTATCAAAGCAAAACGATCAAAGTGTAACAAAAAAAAATTTTTTTTGTTTTGGGGACTTTATCATTTCTTAAGGACAACGTCAGAAGGGTTAAATTCAAAGCAACCACATAGAAATTACCCGAGAGCGCTTTCGAAGATGCCAGGTTTCTACTTATTTAGGTTCCATATAGTAAAGTGACTGCAGCTAAAACATCCTTTCTACAAGACGAGAAAAATGAAACCGAGAGAAGTGTGATAAAGTGTTTTTTCGACGACCTAACAAATTGGCTAGGGTGAGATTTGAACCATCAGAGCGTTGATTGTGTTAATTATCAATACCTCGGTCTTAACTATTCGCCCTAATTCTGCTGTTTGAAAAAGCAGTTTGTGTTGCAAAGTAGGAAACAGTTCTTCTGCCTCAAACAGTCGCTTTTTGTAATATCTACTTTGTGATCATACATTATCGCTTTAATGTTTAGAAACTTAATAACTGGCTGACACAACATTTGAAATGCAAAGTCTTCTTTTATTGTCTTCAATAAATAAATATTGTAAAAATTTTTTTAAATTAAAATTGGGTACTCGACTTTAATCAGAGAAGCATAGAAAGAATTTTTAACCGTTTCATACGTAGGAAAGACTTTTAACTTAATTAAAATGATTTTCGCTTACGACTAAATGAAATCTTCCGCCTGCTTCTACAACTTAATAAATAAATCTCTGCTTTAATGCTGCAGGGAGACTACGCATTTTTGAGAAAATTAATTTTTTTACTGCAAATGCAAGAATCAATAAATACATTTTGCATTTTTTCATATTTTTGAAGGGTATTTCTAAAATCGCAATATAATAATCTTTCCCTAAATTTCATAGAAACATTTAAGTTTGATTTAAAAACTCTTGCTTTTGAACTGGAAAAGTAAAAAAGCCCAATGTTTAAACTTAGAATTTTTAAAGGTTTTCTTTTGTCTTGTTTGCAGACAAAATTTATCTATATTTTTAATAAACGTTAACCTTACAAGATTAATTATTATTGAAAGAAACAAAATCAATTATTATGATGTTTATTTACATAAAAGCTATCAATCACATTCAAATGCAAATTGTTTTAAGGACAGTAAATTGAAATTAATGTCGGTTCCCAATTTCCAGCTTTTGAACAGGTGACGGTTTCATAATCAGATGTTTTATTGATCGATCGGGAGACACATCCCAACCTAACCTGATCTCCTTGTAAAAAGTACGGAGCAGAGGAAGAGCTGTTTGTAATTTCAATCTTGTTCGGAAGAGATAAGTTATTGCAAACTCCTGTGTATAAAGAATAACAAATGGCTGCTTTATGTTTTAAACAAAGTCATCATCGTACCTAAGCAGTGTGACCCCATTGAATTATTTTTGGCGAAATCTTTTTCTACGGACACAACAGAAATCACTCAATTAGACAAAGAAATGATTGAATTAATCATTAATATCATTTGATGCATAAATTTACGTCTAATGTAAAAACTTTTTTCTAAATTTCCAAAATTTCACAGTTTAATTGTTTATTTTTTGTTAATTACTTATGAGTGAAGAAAATTATATTTATTGTCGTTATCATCATTATATCATCTATTCATCTAAGAATAAGGCCCTTCTGAATCTTCATTTATTATTAACAAAAATTAATAAAAACTGAGCTCGTAAACAATTTAGTGACATAAACATCTGAAAAATTAATCTAGTGTGCCGAGTTGCCAAAAGAATAAAACTGATTGAAAGGCAAAACAGCGGTTCTAAAAACAAGAAAACCAAAAATGAGCGAAGATGAATTTTTAAGCAACATTTAACATCGTTTCATGCTCACACTTAATGACAATAAACGCGCGAGAAGTTAGCGTCGAGCGATCTTGCGGATGCTAGCTTCGTAACAAGTTGACGCAATTTCGAAAAGTTTGCGTTGTAAAAAAAATTAATTTATTACTTGTCGCTTTTTTAAAAAATTTCAAGTTACAAATTACACTTACAAAAGCAAAGAAACAAAAGAAACTCGACGGTTTAGCAATGTTCGGGCATTGTGTTTAGACGTGAAGAAGAACAACAATAGATCACCTTTGCTCCAGTAATGGGCAAGCAAGGTTGCCAAGTGTTTATTTTTAAATCTTACAATGACCAATATTGATTAAATTTCACTGTAGCCGAAGAAATCTGTATGTCATTTTTGGTATGCAGTAAACAAGGAACAAGCACGACTTGGCAGCATTTCCCTTTGCTTTTCGGGTTATCTCTTCTGGTACGCCCCTTGGTTTGGTAAAAAAAGTTTTGTGACCCCTTATTTGAAAAGTTTGCCACCCACTACTCTAATCCAATCCGATTCATAATTATGCAAGCGATAAACTTTGTTCCCATTAATAAAAAATCGAAACATTGAAATTCTTTATTTTAATTTTGTGCCGATATGTAAAAACAATTAGATTTTTAAAAATATTTTATAAGTAAACTACTCACGTAGACATTTTGGTTGAGGGTCTGACCACTGCTGGTGTGCTACACAAGTTGAAGTCAGCTTTCCGCTTGGTTGGCCAACCATTCCGTAACCGTCCCAGCATCTGTACGTCACAGATGATCCCACCGGAATGTAACTGTAATTTATTTTCCGACCATGAATTTCCTTGTAACCGCGAAAATACCCAACAATACATCCTCTCTCTATAGAACGTAAAAAGTGTCTTTTTAGTAGAAACCAAATACCCAGTATATAATGTTAGTATTTTTACTCACCAAAACACCGTGGAATATAATTCGAGAGCTTCCCGTTTTTCAAGCATGTTCGATTTTGACTTTTTCCCATACTTAACAGCCAAAATTGGAAATTTTGTTCACAGAAAAAACTTACTATTTCTCCAACTTTCACAAATTCGCTTTTTGTTGACGCCAATGTGTGAAGAGGCTTATCCAGGTGGCATAGAATTTCTATAAAAATAAACAGCCTACAATTTAAAAAAATGCAGTTTGTTACAACAGCAACATTAAATTGAGTCGTTGCGCTTTAAGATGCGCAGAATTGATTCACTTTAAATTAGTCATTTTACCCAGTGAAACAGAATTCATTAAAGTATATTAGTTTGAAAAAATAAACATAGATCAACCAGACCTGGATTAAAAATTTGACCAAAAAACGATTTATAGCAATATTTGTCATAATGATCTTTCAAAACTAATTTTTGCCTTTTATAGTAAAATGAGAATTAAATATAATAATTTTCAATTGAAAGTGAACATCAAAATGTGTTTTTTCGAAAATGTAATAGAGAAGACAAAAAGTGAAGATATTTTTAAAGGATAAAGAGAAATTTTGGCCTTTACTTGAAATAAAAAACTTTTTAGTGTTAACTTTATTTTCATGTGCAAGACAAGGTCCAAATAATAAATTTCCATTTACATCTGGTTTGATGTGCAATGAGGCCTTATAGCAGTGATTCTCAACTTTTCGCGCCTGCGGCACACTTAGACCAAAGTGCAGGTCTTGATTTTTGTCTCTAAAAAGTAGTGTTCTCTAAAAAAAAGATGTTCACCTTGAATCTGTCTCGAATTTCTTGATTTTCGTCCCTAAAAAGTAGTCTCCACTAAAAAAGAAGGTTGCAGAGCAATGACCTAATGTTTTTAAAAATGTTTTACGTCACACTTGGAAATCTCCCGCGGCATCGCGGTTGGAAACCGCTGCCTTACAGCTTGGTGCGTACAAATTCAGTGGCAAAACGAGGTGCACCGCTTCAAAATTGTTGACACATACCGACCTAGATTACTGCTCTTTAAAGTTCTTTAAAGCTACAGCTTTAAAGCTTAAAGCTTTTTTGTATTACGGTTTTGTTTTATTCATGTTAGTCATGTTACCACTATGAAAAGCAGAGAATTCTCTCGTACGTCAAATTTGCTTTAATTTAAAAGATTTTTTGTTGCTGAACAAACACTTTAAGGTTTTTCCCTAATTATGGCATGACTAAAATTTTTAAGTAATTATTTCATTCTTATTTTAAAAAAGCAATTTATTATTTTTATTCTTTTGCGACTTGAAAATTATTTATCGCTTCAAAAGAAGATCAATGATCTTCATGTGCGGCTGTACGGCAATTTTTTTGGTGGATAATGGAACGAGAGAAGTATTTACAGTGAAAAAGAAAAGAAAGATACTATTAAACTTAGGGGCCTGGAAAGCTATTTTTGTGGGGGGCAAAATTCAAAAAAAGACACCTCTTAGAAAGTTGCCACTTTGTATCGCAATCGTTTTCAGCGCAAAAATTTAGTGAAGACTAAAAATAAAGATCATCAATCGCTCTTTGGAATCTCTATTTTTATCCCGAATTTTAGGTGCAGCTTAAAAAAAAATCACCAGTACAAAATCTCTATTTTCTACCCAAATTGATGGTGAAGACTAAAAAAAGTCATCTCTTTCAATCGAGTCCATGATTGCTACTTTCGTTCTAAATTTAAGGTGCAAACAAAACCAAAAAAGCCTTCACCTTCAATCGATTTCATACTTTGGTTCAGTTAAATTCTTATGATTGTAAAGGTAAATTTGACCTAATACTTCTGTATCTTCCCCTACCTTTTTCAAAAGAGCAGGGAAAATTTAAAAGGGTCTAAAAGACAGGGGAGCAATTTTCGCTTGCACCCTCCTTTTCCGCCGCCCCTGATTACAATTGACTATTTTCAAATAAATTTCTCCCGTAGAAATTTGAATAATTTTTTTTGAAATAACGTTTGCCATTCAGAAAAAAACAAAAATAACAAGTAACAACACTTTAATGCATTGTTATACACTGCGAAATCAAAAAAATTTCGAAAAATTACGAAAATATGAAAAGCGTCAACTGAAAAGATCAAAACATCCGCTGCAGCTTTTTTCAGTGTATGTCTTACCCACACAATGAGGTTCAGGGTGTGACCATCTTCCACCATCTTCACAAACCGCAGATGGTTCACCCTCTAGTCTGTATCCACGATTGCAAGAGAATTTTATAGTTTTATTGTAAAAAACTCTACTGTGTTTTTTCAAAGAAATTCTTCCATTCAGCAGCTTCTTTGGAACGGAGCAAGTGCTTCCTGTCAACAAAAATTTTTTCTAAAGGTTGTGTTTTAGTGATTGAACTTTTTTGATTGAATTTTTCCACATTAAATGACAAGATTATGACGTTTATTACTTGATCTACTGCAAGACTCTTCCGGTTTTTTCATTTTACATGTATCTTTTAGACGTGATGCGTTTGCTCCGTCATGTGCTCTTGTGACTTAAATTGCAGAAAACTTTTATATGATTTCTTAGGGTGGTTTTGTTGAAAAACAAGGTGATTTTGCTGCTTAGGATAAAAATGTAAAAAACTCTACGGAATTTAAGAAAACATCTAAGTGCTATTAATGACAATTATCTTGTTCCGTTCATTCTCCTTTCTCCTCTTCCTTTTCCCGACGTCCGCTTTCTCACGCCTTTTCCTTTACGCCTTTTTTGACCTAATTCGGCTGGGCAGATAAATTCCTTTTACTTTTCTACAATTAAAGGCTTTCGGACCAATTTAGATTTCTTATGTTACAGCTCCTGCATTGATATCCAAATCAAGTTCTTCAAATTTCAACGTAAAGGCTCGTTTCTACTACGAGCGTAGAATGTAGTACTCTTTGTTTCTTTTTTTAATTTTTGTGCTTCGCTTAGCGCTTAAGCGCGGAAAGAAGTAAAAAAAATCAATAAAACAAATAAAGAATGTGTTACAGCAAGTTTGAGTGTCGAACATGCGACGCATCGTAGAATCTCTTGTACATGCAACAGTTGAAAGAACGCGCACAAGAGTTTGAAATTTCGACGCCTTTTGTGGCAATTAGTGATGACATCACAATGCGAGCGCAGCATTATTGCAATGAACCGTGCACGCCAGTTTAAAAATTACAGTAAAAAAAGGTTGATGAAGTTAACCGTATACTGTAAGCTACTGTATCTTGAAATTGACTGTTAAGAAATAATATTTATGTTGGCGTTTTTGCGATTCGGAAAACTTTTGGTGAGTGTTTCTCCTTTGTTTTATTTATTATTGTTTGCTTTGAGCGTTTATCTTAGAATATTTTGTTGTTGTTAATAGAAAACCACTAAAACTGTTTTGAAGTGTGTTTCGACTCGGAATTCGGACGCTACAGAATAGTTTATTCCACGCTCATGGTGAAAATGTTCCTTAAAGTTATGACCAATCAATATAATAATCAAACTCGTCTTTCTACCTTTTATTAGTCCATTTTCTCCTTAATCTTTTCCTGTAGACTTTTGGTGTAATTCCAATCCTAGGATTCATTGAAGCTCCTATATGTTTTATCCCAGGTACGGGATCCGGTCACCCAGAACACTCTTATTATCATAAACTTGCAATCCGAGGAAAACTGATTCGGATGAAAGAGTACATACTTTGTTTGCAAAAAAGTAATAAAAAGATACAATTTTTTAAACAAAACACCGTTGAAATTATTTTTATTTACTTCTATTTAGTTCTTTGTTTTGTCGGTAAATCATACATTGACTGTGAAACTTACGAACACATTTGATTTTACTTCCATGAGACCATCGACCCCTGCCCATGCAAAATCGATGAACACCCCCATGCCGAAGGGAGTATCCTTGTCGACATTCGTAGACAGCGACGTCATCAAACCTGAAGCTTGACGTCACTGGATTGTAACATCCACTTTGGTTTCTTCTATAGACGGTCACTCGTTCTAGATTGGGAGGTTTTGGGGGTGTGAGACATTTTTTATCTGTGTCAATATGAAACCTTTTAAACTTGTCATTAAGTGGCGTTGCGTTTTATTTAAGCAATTAACTTTTCTTCTTCTTCTTTTTGCCCATTTTTGCAACATTGTGGTAAAGACTTTTTTTGTGATGCTTTGGCAACAATTATAATCATATTGCATAGTGTATTTTTGACGTTCATGGTTGACAGTATGGCCAAGTTAATAGGATGGTCTCTTTGGTTGCAAACTCAATCAAATGGGTCTGGGTTCAACTCCAATTTTACTCATAACTTTTTCGAAAAGCGGGTCAAAATTAATAGCTAATAGTTTCCCCATGAATAGCACCCTCTACGTTGTTCTGAGAATCAGATAAGTAAATAAAAATTATGCTTACGATTGTGATCTTTAAATTTGAGTTTTTGCAAAACAAATCAACTTAAAAGTTAATAAAACCCGTGGTTGGAACTTGGAAGGATGATAAAAATAACTGCTCTTTAAGAGAAAAAAATTTTTACTTTAAAATCCATTTGTTCTTCTGGTAGAATCAGTGGCAAGTAAAACTTCAACAAATACAGAAGGCGTAATATATTAAAGAAAAACTCAACGACGTTTCGTCCGTTACATCGGGCGGACTTCATCAGGTAAAAGCAAAACACAACGCGCAACGTATTTAAAAACCAAGAAGTTAAAAACACAAACTAATAAACACAAGGTGAGAAGCGAACATACATAACAATTTAATAATTACTTCATGCAACAGAAACAAATTTAACAGGTTGAAAACCCACATTCGTTGAGATTTTTTATATTGCTATATATTTTTGAAAAAACATTTTGATCTTTATCATTTATTGAATTTTTTGTATTATTAATATAAGTTTATAATGATTCTAAAAATTTTCGTTTATCATAATCAATGTTATAATTCAATATTTCAAAATTTCCAAAATCAATCCTATGTTCACAATTAAAACAATGCTTAACCAATGCAGTTTTTTTATTTAAATCGTCTTTTAATTTAGCCAAATTAATCGGTTTCAAATCACGTTTATGTTCCGATAAGCGAGTATTAAAGCATCTGCCCGTTTCACCAACATATACATTCGAACATTCTTTGCACGGAATTTTATAAATTGCACCACGCTTACAGAGTCTTTTATTTTTGGTAAAATATTTCCAATTGTTTTATATGGGTAAGTATACACATTAATATTAAATTTTCTCAAAATTCTAGACATTTCATCACTCAGACCTTTGATATATGGTAAACCGACATAGTTAGATATCTTTTTACTTATGCAAACACTTTTATTGACTTTTTTTATGCTTAATTTCTTTTTTGATGATTACCCAGATTGGTTGTTGAATAAAGTGAAAAAAGAAATTAAGCATAAAAAAGTCAATAAAAGTGTTTGCATAAGTAAAAAGATATCTAACTATGTCGGTTTACCATATATTAAAGGTCTGAATGATGAAATGTCTAGAATTTTGAGAAAATTTAATATTAATGTGTATACTTACCCATATAAAACAATTGGAAATATTTTACCAAAAATAAAAGACTCTGTGAATGATATATATAAGCGTGGTGCAATTTGTATATGTTGGTGAAACGGGCAGATGCTTTAGTACTCGCTTATCGGAACATAAACGTGATTTGAAACCGATTAATTTGGCTAAATTAAAAGACGATTTAAATAAAAAAACTGCATTGGTTAAGCATTGTTTTAATTGTGAACATAGGATTGATTTTGGAAATTTTGAAATATTGAATTATAACATTGATTATGATAAACGAAAATTTTTAGAATCATTATAAACTTATATTAATAATACAAAAAATTCAATAAATGATAAAGATCAAAATGTTTTTCCAAAAATATATAGCAATATAAAAAATCTCAACGAATGTGGGTTTTCAACCTGTTAAATTTGTTTCTGTTGCATGAAGTAATTATTAAATTGTTATGTATGTTCGCTTCTCACCTTGTGTTTATTAGTTTGTGTTTTTAACTTCTTGGTTTTTAAATACGTTGCGCGTTGTGTTTTGCTTTTACCTGATGAAGTCCAGCCGATGTAACGGACGAAACGTCGTTGAGTTTTTCTTTAATAAATATATTACGCCTTCTGTATTTGTTAAAGTTTTACTTGCCACTGATTCTACCAGAAGAACAAATGGATTTTAAACTAAATAATATCCCTGGTAACAGTGTTTACATCAAAAAATTTTTTCTTAGAATTTAACAGAATATCGTTCTACTTAAAGCAGGAAGTCACAATTCTTAAATTGCTTCCAATTCTAGTCGAAATGCATTCCAAATAATTAACGTAGAAAATTGCAAAATTATAAATAGAATTTGTGTCGTTTCTTCATTATTGCAGTACTTTTTTGTTTTGCTTGAGTTTCGCACTACTTATTTAACGTTATTACTAAAAACCAATTGCTTAAACCCATAGCCGTACCAGCTAAAAACATTTGGGGAAGCAATACAATTTTTCCCAAAATGTTATTAACGTTTGCCCGAATCAAAGCCACAAGGTTTGCAAAAGTTGAGACAAAATCTCATACATTTTTGTGTCCAAATTCTGGTCAAGACTGAAAAAGAAATAAAAATTAAAAAAGATTTTTACCTCAAATCTTAATGATATTTCTGGATTTGGAAACTTTGTCCATGAGAGTAGATCGTTATCGGGACCCAAAAAAATTTGTTCAGTCCAAATATTTTCTTGTGAGGCCCAAAAATTTCTGATTTTACCCAAATAATTTTTGTCGCTAAACAAAATATTCTGATTTTGCCTAAAGTTTTATGACTCGAGGGGCGATTGTCCTCTGTCTCCCGGCTTGTACGACTACGTATGCTTAAACCCCGGTTGCGGAGTCGGAGTCGGAGTCGGAGTCGGAGTGGCCGGATCTGTATGTTTTATGGTTGATTTAAAGTCGTTTTTTAGATATATTGGTGTCGGAGTCGCATTTATTTTTTGGCAACTCCAACACCAATTTTTGGTAAATTACTTAAACATTCTATGTCACATTTACCATCTAAATGACACAAAAATAAGCAAGCAAAAACATGCGAATACTTTTCCAAAAACAGGCCACTTTTGGGAGGACCATTTGATGCAAAAACTGAAAAACAATTTTGAGCGGGCATTTATGTACGATAAAAAATTATTGCTTTATGTTGACGGCCAAAATATGGGTTTCCATTTACAAAATTAAATTTACATTTCGGTTTGGCTTTGTTTTGAACATTGAACTCAAGATTAGAAAAAGATTTTCACTAGAAAAATTACATCAAAATATGCTTATTGTCTTAAAAATTTAAGTGACGAATAAAAGAGTCTTTACTCAAATTGAAACCTCCTTAAAATTTTGTTTCTTTAAGAATTGTGGACTCTTGTCTTAAGCTACCACCTGTAATTCCATATCATTCCTAATGTTCATAGTATGCTTGACCTGACAGAAGAAGAATGTACTTTGGTCAGCAGTTAAAGGTAACCAGAGTACATTACAAATAAAAAATTTTTAATTTTAATTTACTGTTAATTGCAGAGAGAAAAAGCGTTCTGAGATGCTAAATCTGCAATCTCAATAATGAATCCTAAAAGAAATTTTAATGTTGCAAATTCTAACAGGGCTGCTTCTCCTTCTGAAGCCTTCCTGATTCCTTACCGCTTAACGGCTGCTTTAAATACAGAGCCTGTGACGTTTTTCTACCAGTCGGGAGCGTTAATAGGAATACGGGATGATGATGAATGATAAATATATTAACTACAGATTTAAAAAGTGTGACTTATAAGCATGCTTTTGAAGTCAGGAGTCCAGTAAGTCGCATATGTTAGAGTGGATTCAAAGACCTTTTTTACGTGTGCTGGAGTTGGATCGTATTTTTAGATCTCTGATGAGTAGGAAATTTTTGAATTGTTATAGTCGGGTTAGGAATCGGAGTGGGAAAATAATTTCTTCGACTTCACAACCCTGGTTTAAACCACAAAAAAAAGATTAAGAAAATGTTCCGTACTTTTTCGTATGCAAGTAAAACCACA
The DNA here is from genome assembly GCA_963680785.1 of Diplosoma virens. Classification (NCBI taxonomy): domain Eukaryota; kingdom Metazoa; phylum Chordata; class Ascidiacea; order Aplousobranchia; family Didemnidae; genus Diplosoma; species Diplosoma virens. Next base: position 38,301,507 of record OY796886.1, on the reverse strand, counting down.
TTCGTGTGCACATTGACACACAAAACCATTCTTGCAACTCGGCCTTCGTTCAACATGACAAGGCCTGCCGCATCTTCTACCGACATCGGTTGCAAGGCTTAAATTTCTTGAAGGACATCTCTCTGCAAAAGGTAAAAAAAATTGAATCGTTTTTTTTCTATGTAAAAAACTTTATATATTTTTATTTCCCAAAATGATAATAGTCTAAATGGATGTAACACTTGTTTTGTAGTGGGTGAAGGGGAGCTGAACAAAAAAGTCAAGTGATAACTAAAAAGTTTTTCTTTCAATTTAAAATTGGGTTTTAAAAAGCTTTGTAGGGCAGTGGAAAGAGCTGAAAATATTTTGGAAAATGGCAAGAATTTTACTGAAGGACTTGAAATCACCAAGCTTTCCCCTTTTACGTTTATGACAGCAAACTAAAACTTATATTTCAGAGCTGGGACTTTTAAATTCTTGTATTGATAGTATGTTTGGCGACTAATTGTACAGTTTGGATTTAAGCTGCCGTAAACTTAACATCAAATAGTCACGTTAATGCGAACACAGCACGTAAATATATTGAGCCCACAACAGGAAAGCACCTAGTGGACTACAAAGTTTTCAATTTGAGAGGCTTCCAACCTCTGTATAATGCTGCGCGTGAAACAGGAAAGTGGTAAATACCAACATTACGTTCTTGGTTTGATCTGACTCTGAATCGAACTGAAATCTATCGGTTTACAGTTAGACGCTTTACTTTTCTACTGAGCAGCATCTGCATGTAATAAGCGCCATTTATTTTGATTGTCAGCTACTACAGTTTATTTTGCTCGGCTTCAGTTTCTAATATGTTGACGATGCGTTTTGGTAAATTATTAGGACTCGTTTCCACTACAAGCGTTGGCTGAATGTTTGTTTTATCGGTTTTTTAATTTTTTTCGCGTGTAAGCGCTAAGAGAAGCAAAAAAATCAAGCAAACAAACAAAGAATATTTCCACGAAAGCTCGTCGTGGAAACGATCCCTAATTGCTAACAGAGGTTAGCAAGTATTCCATTTTTGCAAAACCATTCGACATTGGCTAATAAGTTAGTTGGTCGCGGCTGCAAAAACAATCTCTTTTCGGGTTGTTTCAATAATGTGATTTTTTGCAATTACGAACAATATAGCTACAACGTTTTTTTTGTCGAAGCAGTGTTTTTCGCAATTTGAAGCAAAGTGAATATAACAAATGAAGAAAACACAAACCTTCTTCTAAACACGATAACATGTTGTCGCTTGAAGCAGCCTTTTGAATGGCTACAGAAGTGACTAATAACACAAAAATAAAACTGAGGTTATTCATTTAGCGAATTTCTAGTAAAAAAGCTTTGAGCGATAAAGGATTTCTATAATCTATTAAAAAAATATAATCACTGCTTTTGTTATTGGCAATCATTCATAAAAAATTTCCTGAAATCTTGCTAAAAATTGCAAGATTAAGTTTGTGGATTTTAACCAGATGTACAGTGATGGTTTTTGTAGGGTGCGAACACAGCATCCACACCAACTCCCTCCTCCTAAAATACATCCAAAATGTGGCCCCCTACACAAGAAATTGCTCTATTTCTTTATAGTAGCACCGAATGTTGATGAAAAAAATTTTTGAAGATTCTACTTTTTACGTTGTTGTCACTTGTGCTTGTGGAAATGTGAAAGTATAAACTTTTTTTTTTTAGAGATCACTATGTCTTGAGGCAGTAAAAAGTGCCTCTCCATGCTTTGGATCACCCAAATAGTGGGCACCTAATTTGAAGACCTTTCTTTTTTTTTAGAGATCACTTTGCTTTCATACACCAAAAATGGCTTCAGCTACCTTTATTTAGTACATTAAATAGTGACCCCCTACGTTTCTTGCACCAGGCTGCCCTTTTTGTACGGCCATCACTGCAGATGCAATGAAGTTTTGCTGTATAAATTTTAATAATAACGTTGTGCTCGAAGTATTCAAGAGTGTACCACTTTAATGCGGGGTAAAAAGTTGTATTTGCTTTGGGCTGATATCATAATTGTTGTTTTTCAGTAATTTCTCTTATTGAATTTAAGAGTGAAGATTAATAGGTCTTCACTATAAACAAATAATCTAGTTTTTTTTAGTTAAATGAAAACCTTTTAAGTGTTTTATTCACTTTCAACGGACAATTGTGAAAAATACTGTTTTTTCGTCTCAGCTATGGATTGGGACGTGTAGATTTTTGCAAAGGCAAAATTAAGTGTTGCCTACTAGAAAATATGCACTCAAAATAATTTGAAAAATAATTTTTTATTGAGCTCAACAATAAACTGTTTGGTAGGCAATTCCATAAAATAATATTTGTTGAAATAGATCTTGTAACTTTTTAACTACCTGTACTGAATCAAAACCCGATCTAGTTTTCAAATCTATCTTTATAAACTGCATGTAGATATCAGAAAAAATTTCGTCAGACAACTTTCTTTTATTAGTAGATCTCCAATCATTGCATAAATTATCGTACTTGCCCTTTTGATACAGGGAAAAATCTAAAACTCCATTTTAAATTATCTGAATGCTGCTTTGACTGCGGTTGACATTTATTTCAATCAAAATGTTCAAATACAGATTTATATTTAACCAATAGGAAATCATTGGAAAGCAAAAACTTTTTTTTTTTTTTTTTTTAAATAAAGTTAGTTCAAGTAGACCACGCGCCGTATAACCTTTATAAGAATGGAACGTTAAAAGTAGCGTTAGCAGGAAACGTAAACCACATTAAATCAATCTTATTGTATTAGTTAATTTTCGAAAACATTGTCATACTCACTATACATCAATTTATCCGTGACTCGTAAGACAAAGTTGAAGGCGTAATCTCAGAGCAAAGGTAAACCGATTATACAGACTTGCTTTCGGGGATGCAAAGATTGCGATAAGATTTATAATTGCTTTTTAATTATTTTTAAAGTTATTTAATTATATCTAAGAGCTGCTTGCAAAAATCACCAAGCAGATTAAAGTTCCCAAAAGTTTCTTTACCAAAAACACAGCAGAACGACGAGAGTAAGAATTAAGCATAGACCATGTTGATCGCGTTACAACGGCGCCTGCTCGACTACGCTGATCACAATATCAGCATATGAAAAGCGAATCGGACATTTAAAAAAACATAACAATAAAATAAAGAGAAAACAAAATTATGTCAAAGATATTAAAATCTAATATCACGATAAACTATTGATAAACAATGAAATAAAATCTTATAACTGAAAGGAAAGCGGCAGTAGCGATCTTGGATTGAAAAAAACTGGACGATGCTTAGGCCTACATTTAATTAAAACTTGCATTATATAACAAATATCATTCAACAAAAATCTAAAATGTACTTTATGAATTCTAAAATGATGTTTTAGGCGACTCGTATTAAGTTACTTTTTATTTTGGGGTTAAAAAGCATTAAAAAAACTTGAGAAAATGATAAAAGGGACAGAGATGCTAATAGATGCTTATTAATTGTAAAGTACAAAATTTCCCCCTCCAGAAAATCCCAACGTTTCAGTTTAGTGCTAAAGGAGTATAAAGCTACCAGTTGTCACAAGACGAAAGCTGTGTGACATTGCCCAAAACTTTTGTTGGCTTTTGATTGCATAAGCAGAAAGATTTATGCTGGAAATTAAAAGTTATAATTCGTAAGTGAATTTTATGTCAGTATTTAGTTTTTCATCCATGATTGCATCAACGCGTTCTGATTGGCTAACCGTGAAATAATGCTTACATTCACCAACAGCACCTAAAATTATTGTGAATAACTTTGTGATATAATTACTGACATTAAAAGCGCTAAAAATTATTTTCACATTAATCCTAAAATAAAACTTACTATGGGATAAAGTTCAAGAGAACATATCAGTGTACTGTCTGTTCAATCATGGTTCGGTCTTACCATCAAATTCTTTTGCTTTAATTTTATTGTAATTCTTGAAAACATAAGTAAAATATAAAAATAAAATTAATAACTCTATAAAGTTAGATATCTTTGGTAGGTAAAGTCGACTTCTTCGCCGGCGATCGCTTTAAGAAACAACATCCTTATCATTTCCTTGCATGAACCGATAATAAATAGAAAAATAAAACGATAGCAGTTTATAAAAAAGATTTCAATACAAACCTAGTATCAAAACAAAACCTGTGCTGCAAAATTCAATTTTGTATTTTAAACAATGTTTTCGCAACAAAGTGTCATTATCTGGTTTTAATTACTACAGTTGATTTGTCCATCAGATGCCTGAGTATATGTCAAAATTTGTTTTATTTTGTTACACTAAAAGTTGTTTTATTTTATTATATTTTAAATTTGTTTTATTACACTCGTGCAGGAGTTTCACTATTCTAAGACAATTCGATTAGATTGTATTATTCGATTGAGCTTTAAAGATCGAGAATAATGCCGTTTTGTGACAACTTTTTTTAAAGTCTTGTTAAAAGAAGCTGATCAATCCGTGTTTTTTTAATTGGATTATGAGTAGATTTATCACGAAAACTTATTTATACTAAAGTGAATTGCATTGAAAGTTGATAAAAAATTGATATTGAAAAAAGACTATCTAAAAAAACAAATTTACCTTTGCGAAGGTGTTGAGGACCCAGAGAAATGGCTTTTTCAGCCGCTTTTTTCATATTTGCGAAACCACACGCATTTGCGATTGCTTCTGCGGTGACGTCATCGATAGGAACTTCTAAGAACTCGGCAAGTTTTTTTACTTCTTTGCAAAGATCCTAAAGTAAAGCTCAATAAAAAGTATATAGTTGACATCTTAAAGTCAATATTGAAAAAGGTTATTCATGCTCAACAAAAAACTAACTATTTTCTTTTCTTATGGTGCGAAAAATTTTAACACTTATTTTATAAAATGGTTATTTTGTTTTCTTTGGGAAACATCATATAAACGAGAACTGTGACCTGGTAGTTTAGCGTCTCTGTTTGAAGAAGCAATTCATTTTTTGTATTTCGAGTAGCCTAATCTTTGTCGAAATATTTTTTCAGCCTAATGTTTACCTATCGGAAAATTGCAAATGCATAAAAAAACTAACATTTAGGCCTGCTATTTCATCAAATTTTTACGTGCTTTTTTTCAACTCTTTAAGGTTTTAATTTTTCTTCGATTTTTCCAATGCATAAATCAATGAATAAAATCAACAATCAAGAAGTAAAGTAAAAAAGTACCTTAAACAATTTTACCTTTTTCATATCTTCAAATGTAACAAAACATACAAATTTATTATCACATTGAGGATACCACGATAATATATGTTCGGGATACCATTCTCCTGGCTTAGTGTGCATAGGGAAATCTCCTGAAAAGGGAAATGATGTTCTTGCATTAAAAAAACGGTACGCTTTAAATTAAAACAAAGCTTGGACGTATATTTTAAACAAGACGTAAATTTCGCTATTTCGCACAAACTCTAACGGTGATATGTTTTTGTTGTTAGCTTGCTAACAACGTCGCTACTTTTTGACTGCTTCGTGCTAACTATCACAGTGTCAATTTCTTATTTCAAAGCATAGGCTGCTGCATTTGTTACTATTTGAAGTTAGCTATCGTTTCAAGCAAGCGCTAGCAACTTTGTTAAAACCTTTGGCCTACCAAAAACTTTGAGTCTCAGAAACAAAAACGAGTTTGTAATAAAAAAAAAAAAAATTAAACAAAGCAAGTTTATTAAAAAATACAACTGCAAGGTTATGTTTAAACGTTAAGTCATAAAATTTAGACAACAACTGAGACTCAATTCCTAGGATTCTATAAAAAAATGTAAAAAAACGTAATAGTTATAGAGCACTTTGCCAATCAATGTATTTTTTACTGTAGCTTTTTGCTTATATATAAAGCAAAAGTTAATTTTACAAAGAAGATAAATCATCCTGCTTTTTGATTATAAGTCACTTATTGGAACGACGAAGGAAGCTCCATGAAATATGTGTTTTTCTTTTGTAAACCATGTTTGCGAGTTCGGATCAAAACAAATCAAGAAATTTGCAGAAGATGGTTTTACATATATCTGACCTTGAGCAGAGCAAGCATAGACACGCATTAATTTATAAGGTGTAGTGCAGTTGATTCTTGTCCAGACGTTACCTGATGTCTCTAAAAACTCGACATCATTGATTACAGAACCATTCATTCCGTATCCTCCTAAAACGTAAATAGTTGAACGTATTACAGCTGATCCAAACCCAGCTCTTGCAACGTTTAAATTTGGGCCATTGCTCCATTTATTTTCTTTAAATTCGTAGATATGAGAACAAACCGAGGGCTTTTTCACGCAAAAAGGTTGATGACGTCCTTGATTTACGTGGGATGTGTTCAACGTATATCCACCTATTACATACACTTTGTCTTGTATGACTTCAGCACTTGCATACGAACAAAGAAATGTCGCATTTCCTGCTATTTTCCAATTTTTGCTCAAAACTTCAAAACTCTCAACGAAATCTGCTGCTGACATCGGATTTGGTATATTGCTTTGATATCTCAATAAGGGATCAATCCAAGTTCTTTCGCCGCCAAAAACAAACAAATCATTTTTATAGTAAACTGCTGCGCATTCACAACGAGCTTCATTCATTGAAGAAACAGTTTTCCATTCGGATGCTTAAACTGAATTACAGAGTTTAAAGCTCGGTTGCTATTGTCTCTTCCTCCACAAAACATATACTTTCCATGCTTAAATGCCACTAAACAATCCATATTCAGCAAATTTCTTCGCCACCCAGTACTTGTGCTTTGTTACAGGTTTTCTGTGAAACGTGAAAGCGCATTTGATAAGTTTGTGCGGGATGAACGATTAGAATAGAATCAGGTTCTGGGGTATACGATGGACGTGCTATTTCAGCCACTATCATTTCTGGATCGATATGAAAAAAGAAAGCATCTTCAACTAAATCACGACAATCAAAAAACTCTCGAACTAGTTTGTTTCTACGTACGAATAACTCCTGCTACAAACTTGATTGGAACAAATTGAACACGGACGGCTTTAAATAACCGTGAGAAATAGTTCTTTCTATTGTGCTCATCTTGATTAGTCCATTTAACTACCCAGTCGTAAAATTCACTCGATTTATCTCTGATCATGTTTGCAATATCTTTGATTTTGCCGAGCTTGTTTTTACAGAGATAAATCGAGGTTTTTATCTGAGAAATATATATGGTTTATTTTTGAGATAGTCAAAGTTGTTTTTTTTAAATATAAATTATACTTGATTTATAATAGTTTTACTCATGTATATTTACACAGATAAATCATACATGTTTTATGCATTTTATATCGACCAAAGTTATTTTTTTTAGTATGATTTATACTTGATTTATAATTGTTTTAAACATGTATGTTTATATAGATAAATCATAGATGTTTTATGCATTTTATATCTTCGATTTGACAAAAGTTATTTTTTTAGTATGATTTATACTTGATTTATAAATGTTTTACACATATATGTGTACATAGATAACTCATGCATGTTATCTGTATTTTATATCTTTGATTCGGTCAAAGTTATTTTTTTTAGTATGATTTATACTTGATTTATAATTGCTTTATATATGTATGTTTACGTAGGTAAACTATACATGTTATATGCATTTTATATCTTTGATTTGGTCAAATTTATTTTTTTAAATATTATTTATACTTGATTTATGATTGTTTTACTCATGTATGTTTACATGGATAAAACATATATTCCAGGTGTGAGGAACTGGCGGCCATATCGCGCAGGCGGCCATGTTATAGTTAATGTGCGGCCATATGTACCTTCGTAAATAATTGCGTCGTACATTGTGTTAATTTTTAAATGTATAAGGAGTCTTTGTATAAAGTAATTGATTAAATAAACAAAATAATTGAAAAACCTTAGTTATGTTCAGTTTTTTTCATAATAAGAAAATCGTTTTGAAACGTTTTTTAAACAACATTTTTTCAGCTGTTGCTTGAGTTACGAAATACTTAATGTCATAAGTTTACTTGTTTCATTTTGTTATGTCATACTGCTGCTATTATTATTTTAGCAACTGTTCGTTTTATCCTCTTCGCTTAGTTTTAATTTGTAAGCAGGTTTCTATATTAGTAGAATTAGCAGGTTCTAAATAGATTTATTTCGGTATCCCAATTATTTCTTTGCTTATTATTTAGGTTAGATGCAGAAAGAAACGAAAACATTAAATTAAAGCAAATTGTTTATAGACCTACTCATTGTCAGCATCGCGTCTAATTTGTAGCGATTTAGCCTAATTAACTCTCCTTATCTTGTGTTAATAAACTAGCCAAGTGGTTTGTGTTATGTACATAATATTAATTATTGTTTAAATTTCATTAATGTGGATTACCCCAATAATGGCTCCAAAGCGAAAATGAGCATTAAACGAAGAAGGAAGAGTATTTAACGAGGAGTGGGAGATGCAATACTTTCTTGTGCCTAATAAAGACAAAATGTGTTGCCTACTATGTGACGCCACAATTTCTTGCATGAAGAAATAGGCTCAATGCTAAACTTCACTATGAAACACATGAAAAACACAAGCATTTTCAGTTGGAAGGAGAAGAACGTAAAATTGCTTTTAAAAGATTGAAGAATCAAAGAGCGTCAGCAGCAAATGTTTAAAAAAATATCTTGTCAAAAAAATGATGCCATTGAAGCCACCTACCGAGTAGCATTTTTACTGGGAAAAAGAGGGAAGCCATTTAGTGATGTAGATATCATAAAAGAGTCAATCACTGAAGTTGTCAGTTGTATACATATCAAGAATATTAGCAAATATAAAGAGCTACCTCTTTCTCGAACAAAAATAACAAGTCGTCAACATGAATTAGCATCCAACTTAAAACGACAATTCAATTCAACAATTCAAAAAAAAGTGTTTTATTCAATAGCTATAGATGAGTCTATCGATAATACTGATTCTGCACAAGTTTTAGTTTTTATTCGTGCGATAACAGGGGATTTTCACTGTTTTGAAGAATTGCTTTGTTTATGTACCATGAAGGATAGAACTCGCGGAATTGATATTTTTAATGCTTTTAAAGAGAAATGCAATGAAGCAAAGCTCAGTTTTGCTAACTTGGTAAGTGTATGCACTGATGGTGCTCCTGCTATGAAACGTGTCCGAGAAGGATTTATTGGCTTACCTAAAAAAGAATTACCTCATCCAGAATCATTAATTGCTTTTCATTGCATTTTACACCAATTTATCAGAGTCAATTCAACTTGTCACCGTCAGTTTCATGAGCTGCTCATAAATGATGACGAAATTGATATTGTAGACATGCCGTTTTACTGCCAAGTCTGCTGGTTATCTCGAGGAAATATTTTTAGCAAAATTTTCAAGTTAAAACAACTGATAGTCAGTTTTCGTAAAAAACAAAAGAAACATTCTAAGTTGTTGGATTTTGATTTCATTAGGAATGCTGCATTTTTGTGTGATTTAATGTCTAAACAAAATGAACTGAATATTTTTCTTCAAGGCAAAAGCAAATTTATTCATGACATGTGGAGCAAAATTCAAGCATTTAGGAAAAAATCAAGAATTTTTGAAGAATACCCTTGCTAAATTCGAGTTGCCAGAAGCTGAAGAACATTTTCCTCAATTGACAAAAGCACAAAAAGAACATGAACGGCCAAATGAATCATTTGAGGAATTTATATGTGTGCTTGATTCTCTAATTCAGAATTACAATAAAAGATTTAAAGATTTTGAAAAGCATGAAAATTGTTTAAAGTTGACTTTCATGCCTCATTTAGTGGACATTCCTTTAGCACCTGCTGATTTGAAGATGGAATTAATAGAACTTTTGGAAGACAACATCATAAAATATTTATTTAATTCTAAAAATGATCCACTCGAAATTTGGAAAAACACGATTGATTCATGCTCAAAAAATGCTTGTCATCATGCTCAAAAAATGCTTTCTTGTCTTCCCACCACTTACTGCTGCAAGTCAACTTTCTCATATATGACATAAACCAAAACAAAGTTGAGAACTCAGCTTACTGATGTGCATTTGGAAGACCAACTTAGGCTGCGAACTACTATGCTAGAACAAAATATTGAACTCCTTGTAAAAAATAAGCAATATCAAAAAAACCATTAAAGTTACATTCTTAATTTGGTATTTTATTAATAATTAAATTTATTAAAAACACAGCATACACCAAGCATGTCAGTCTTCAAAAAACCTATCTCTGCGGTGCACCACCATCATATGTTTAAGGGCGTTGATTCTAGAATTTGCTATGTTATTATTTTAATCATAATTAAACTGTAAACGAACCTGCTCTGTTCTAAGTTAAAATATTTTTTATTTTGCGGCCATATGATTAAACATAATTTCAAAGACGGCGTGCAAGGTTCCCCACCTCTGATATATACTATATATATTTTATATCTTTGATTTGGACAAGCTTGTTTTTAAAAAATGAATTATCTTTAATTCGTAAGTGCTTTGCATATGTATGTTTACATAAGTATATTACTCATGCTTTATGCATTTTTTATCTTCGATAAGCCAATCTTATTTTCATAGAAACGAATTATATTTTATTTTCGTTTATAAATATATGTTTAAAGTTTATATGTAAATTTATGTATGTAATAAGCAGTGATGGCCTCATAAAAGAGGAGCCCAGTGCAAGAAAAATAGAGGGCCACTTTTTCTTTTTCCAAATGTTTTTGGCCCTCCCAAAAAAAAGGTCATCATTTTAAAGGAGGGTGCTTTTTACTGTTCCAAAATAAAGTAATTTCCAATAAAAAAAAAGTCTCACTTTGTGGGGTCAAACTCATAGTGCCATTATGAAGAAATAGAGCATTATTTTGCCTAGGAGATTTACGTATTAACGCTTTTAGGGGAGGGCGGTGCATCCACTGCGTTTGCTCCGTACTAAAACCATCACTGGTAATAAGCAATCTGTATCTAGAGCAGGGGTGGGCAATTGTTTTGGCTTGCGGGCCGCATTGTGACCACGGAAGCTAACTGAGGGTCGCACTTTTTAATGAATGCATTGGTATATTATTCTAGTGAACTATGTAATCAACAAAGATCAACAAAGTTCTTTATGATGATTGCCACGCATTGCGCCTTTTCTCCAACGCGTTGATTTCTGTCGTTTCTGTTATTTCACATTCCGTTTACACTTTGGTTTTGTCAGTTGTTATTTTGTCGAATAGTTGAAGGTTGTTCATTTAAATTAATTCCTTTATTGGTTTTTGCGTTTTAGAGTTTAAGTGTATTTAATTTTTGGTTTAAACTTTTATTAAAGTCTTATAAAATGTTGTTACTTCAATTAAATCAAAAATTTTAAAAGTTGGAACGAGAGTTTGAACGATGGCCGCTACAGGGTTTAGCGAGATTTTGAAACCTAACCGATTTGACGTCGACCCAAACGCTCCAGGAGCTACTAAACTTTTTAACCATTGGCTTAAAACATTAGAAAACTTCTGAGATTCAACTGAACTTATGCTAGAGCACAAGAGATTGAAGAGCCAAACAGATTTAAAGTGCTTTGTGCTGATGTCGGCGCTAGCGTTTACGAACTGATCGAAGATTGTACGGACTATGATGCGGCCATGCTTAAACTTCAACGTCACTACGTCAAGCAACCAACTGTCGTTTTCTCGAGACACTTGTTAGCTACAAGGAAACAAAAACCAGGCGAATCTTTGCTGGAGTTTTTACAAGCTTTACAGATTCTGAGTAAAAATTGTCAATTTCGAGATGTTTCCGCGGAAGAATATAGACAAGAACTTGTTCGTGATGCATTTGTTAATGGACTGGCTTCACATCACATTCGACAGCGGCTTTTAGAAAATGCTGAACTCACCGTGGATCGTGCCTACACAACGGCTACGTCTCTCCATATGGCCTAGGAACATTCTGCTGTTTACTATTCGGAAACCAGAGTAACAGCTACTGTGTCCCCTAAAGATGAACCAACCGCGACAAAGCAAGTCTTAATGACGACGACAAGAAGACAATGCTTCTTTTGTGGCCGAGCTTACCATGAACGCAAATATTGTCCTGCAATAAGTTCTACCTGTTTCTCTTGCGGAAAGATTGGACACTTCTCCCGTGTTTGTAGGTCAAATAACGGCTCTGGGAAAAGGTTAAAATCTACAAATCAAAGTGCAGCCTTGTCTTTGGCACCACTTACATCTATGGCGTGTCCCGGAAATTTGTTGAGATCTGCAATATTAGTGAATTTAAATGGTAAAAATCTTACTGCTCTGATTGACTTCGGGAGTTCAGAAAGTTATATTAATTCAAAAGTATCCAAAGACCTGAAACTTAAAGTGTATCCGTTTACACGTGAAATACAAATGGCATCCTCAGCGATGAAAATGAAATCAAATGGATTTTGTCTTGTTGACCTAGAATTAAAAGGTAACAAATACGAGTCGACTAGACTCAAATGTTTTTGAGAATCTCTGCAGTGATGTAATCCTAGGGCTAGATTTTCAAGGCGTGATATTTGAATTCAATGAAGAATCGAATGACTTGGTAATTTCTGGGAAGTCAACTTTCGCTGTTACCGCTGCTTCAACTGATGCTGTATCTCTTTTCTCAAATTTGGCACCAGAAGCGAAACCTATTGTCACGAAATCCCACAGATTTAACCAAGAAGACCGAGAGTTTATTTAAAGAACGATTGACAAATGGCTAGAAGCAGGAATTATTCAGTCGAGCTCCTCACCTTGGCGTGCACAGGTAGTTGTTGTTAAAGATTTTTTCAATCGGCAACGAAAGCGTTTATGCATAGATTACTCGCAAACTATAAATATTTACACACAACTCAATGCTTATCCTCTTCCCCGAATTGACAATATGATTAATGAACTGTTTCAATACTCCTTATTCTCGACTTTTGATCTGCGTAGTGCTTACCACAAATTGAACTCGTTTCGTCAGAACATAAATACACCGGTTTTGAAGCTAATGGTAAATTATACGAATTCACACGAATACCTTTTGGTGTGATAAATGGAGTAGCCGCGTTTCAACGAACAATTTCCCAATTTATTAAAGAAGAAAACTTAACCAATACGTATGCGTACCTAGATAATGTTACTGTAGCTGGTTCCACTCAACTTGAGCATGACCGTAATGTGAAAGCGTTTATTGATGCAATTCGTCGCCGAAACTTTACGTTAAATGAAAACAAAACTATTAGCTCTGTCTCTGATATTAAAATTCTTGGGTACGTTGTTGGAAACAAATGCATTAAGCCCGATCCTGAACGTATGAATTTTTTTTTTTTATTTTCATTTTTACTCACAATCAACTTGAAATTAATCATAGTGCATGTAGAAATAAAGATTGTGAATAAGGAAGCAGCGACTAAACGAAGTACGTTATTACATGCACAACGTAAGTTGTGCATGGTCGCTGTACCTTTGAACAAAGCGATGTGATGTTAATAAGAAAAGGAAAGCGAAAAGAAGATAATTAATACACACATCCGAGCCATAGTCAGAGAATGTTGTGTAATCATGGGTGGGAGAAACAACAAACTCAAAGACCAAAAGGGTCTGGACCAAAAGGGTCAGGCAGGCAAAGAAACCCACCAAAAGAAATCCTGCCACGGGTCAAAAGGACCATTTCAAAAGCATATGGCTGGACAAAAAAAAAAAAAATTTATATGCATAAGATAGAACATACAAATAGTGAACAAGAATAGGTGCAAAATAATTATGTAAATTTTCATCGAACTGGATGGGCCGAAATGATCTGGATGTTGCCTTTGAAGTCGCATCGGGCTTTTATCACCTTCAATTTCTTTGTACAATTTGGTGGAGTTACCTGTAACATAAAAGAAGTTTTCAAATTTATGAAGTCTATTACCATTAAAAATTACGTTGCAATAAGATGCTTTTGAAATTCTGTACGAAATTTACTATATGATTTTATCTGTTTAATGCTTGTTGGGACTTTATTCCAAGCAAGAGGACCTCTGTATCTTAAAGATTGTTTAGTTACATTTAATCTACAAAATAAAGGATAGAATTTGGACTGGCTTCTTGTACATTTAGTGAATTTGTCGCTTATCAGGTTATTTTGAAAAAAATGATCAAAACATGGTGGTAACATGCCTTTTATATATTTGTACATAAAACAAGTTATTTCTAATTCGGTTATTTGATCAATTGTCATTACGTTGTTGTTTCGCAAGATGTCAGTAACGTTAGCTCTATGATGTAATCCAAATGTTAATCGTATGAATTTATTAGCGATTCGTTGAATTTTTGAGGCTGTGGTTTTATTACCAATATGCCAAGTTGTAATACAATATCTTATATGACTGATTATCAGGGAGTTATACAATACAAGCAAAGTTTTTTTGTCAAAGTGTTTTGAAATTTTTTTGATAGTACCATAACTTACGCAGATTTTTCGTAGAACAAAGTTCATATGCAATTTCCAACTTAAATGTTCATGAAATATTATTCCCAAAAATTTCGTTTTTGTTTGCTGAGAGATAAATTTATTTCTAATTGAAATTGTCAGTTTTTTTGAGGGAGGCTTTGTTTTGGGTGTGCGAAAGATCACATAATGTGTTTTGTCAGTGTTTAGAAATAGCCGATTTGCCAGAAGCCACTTATCTATGTTCCCTAACTCCTTATTTGCAGCTTCATATAAGGTTTCATAGCAATTACTTTTTAAAAATATGTTAGTGTCGTCTGCGTACATAATGCATTTTCCTAAGGTTAAGCAATTATTTAAATCATTTACATAAATTGAGAATAGTAAAGGGCCTAAAATTGAACCCTGAGGGACACCATATTTTATTGACTTAGTATTGGAGCAGATATTATTTATTTCAACTAATTGTTTTCTGTTGCTAAGATAGCTACAAAACCAATCATGCGCTACACCACGAATTCCACAATGCCATAATTTGGATAATAAAATTTTATGATCAATGGTATCGAATGCTTTAGATAGATCAAGAAATATGCCAAGTACATGTTCTTTGTTTTCAAAAGCTTCAGCAATATTTTCAATTAATAATGAAGTTGCGTGACTAGTTGAGTGATTTTTTCTAAAGCCAAATTGATATTTATAAAAAAAGTTTTGTTTTTTTAAGAATAATACTACACGATTGTACATTAACTTTTCCAATATTTTTGACATGGAGCAAAGTAAGCTGATTGGGCGATAATTGCATACATTAGTTACACTACCCTTTTTATGAATTGGTACTACTTTTGCAGTTTTAAAGTCAGAGATAAATTTACCACAAGCTAACGAAAGATTAAACACATGTGTCAGAGCTATTAATATATTGTCTGGTGTGCTTTTTAAAATAGTTGAGGGAATTTCATCAATGCCAGTACTTTTTTTAGGCTGAAGGTCACTGATTAATTTTTTTATTTCAGTTAAACTAGTTGGATAGAGATAAAGTGTGCTCAATGTGGGAGATTGCATAAATGTTTGAAAACTATGAGATGTTTGGGGTAAATCTGATATTAAATTATTTGCAACATTGACAAAGTAATCATTAAAATAATTAGTAATCTGGAGAGAGTCATTTACCAAATTATTGTTTATGGATATGGAAGAACATACTGATGATTTAACTTTACCTAATTGTTTGTTTATATTTTTCCAGGTCTCTTTTAAATTATTACTTAATTTCTTAAATGTTTGTCTAAAATAACTCTGTTTTTTTTCTTGTAAGGCGCGATTGTATGTATTTCTTTCTTTATTGAAGTTTGCTTTGTTTAAAACACTCCTGTTTTTCAGAAACTTTTTAAAACACTTGTTTTTTTTAAGCATTAATAAATAAAGATCATTATCAAACCATGGCTGTTTATTTTTGTTTTCAATATTTTGCTTGATGAAAGGGAAGCAGTAGTTAAAAGTAGATTTGTAATTGTCCATTAATAATTTAAATGCTAAATTAGGATTAGTTTCATTTAGTATTGCATTAATATCAATATTTTCTAACATTTCATTAAACTTGGTTATACTTTGGGGGGTAAAAGATCTTTTTTGTTGAGGTCTATACAAATTCTGTTTATTAAGATTAAAGCACATATATACTGGTAGATGGTCAGAAAGTGGATTTAAAATGACTCCAGATTTTATTTGCTGTTGGTGTAAATTTGTCCAGATGTGGTCTAATACTGTTGCACTTGAATCTGTGATGCGAGTTGGTTTGTTAATAACAGGGAAGTAATGACCTTCAAGCATCATTTCAATAAAATTGCATACATGTTCATTATCTTGATTTGATAAATCATAATTAAAGTCTCCAGTGATAAAACATTTGTTTAGTGATTCATTACTATTATGGATACAATTGTAAAGATTATTCAAAAAGTTTTCATTTAAATGATTGTCATTAGAAGGAGATCTATAAATGTTACCACAGAATAAATTTTCATTATGTAATTGAATTTTTATAAAAATTGATTCAAAAATTTTTTCATTCATTATTGTCAATTCATCAATTAGGTTAAATTTATGGCAATTTTTAATATACAAACCAACTCCACCACCCTTGGCAACTTTTCTGCTGTTAGAGATAAAATTATAATTTTCAAGATTACAGTATGGGCCAGATGAATTATTCTGAATCCATGTTTCAGTCACAGCAATTATGTCTGGTTTGGGGTTTAGATTATGAACAAAGCTTTCTAATTTACTAAAATTTAAAGGATTGGATAGTGACCTAATATTAACACAAATAATAAGAAAACTATTACAAATTTTTTTTATTAAAGATCAATGATTTTGTAGATTGAATTTCCAAGTATTGCTCTTGAAAGTGATGACTATTTGGGCCAATTAAGTTATCATGTTCTTTATTTTCAGAATTACTGTCATCAACAAAGATAGAATTTAATTTTTCAGCATTAACATATTTTTCAGGTTGACTACTTACAATTTTTTCTTTACCAGAATTATGTGAAATAAGGGAATTTTTATGTTCATAACAATTACATTTACAGTAAAAATTATTTGAGGCTATTGCTTGGTTCTTAAGTATTTTAGCACATTTTTTATGAAAGTGAGCTAAACATGTTTGGCATTGAATAGGCACAAAGTCTTTTCTAATTGTTTTTTGGCAAAATTGACATACAAGTTTAAGATTTATGTTGCACAAATGAGTAATTATATATATGTAAAACCAAAAAAAATTAAATTAAATAATTAATAATAAGTAATAAAATAAACAAAAAGTAAAAAAAAAATACAAATAAATAAAACACAAATTTTAAATTGATTTTAGATGTATAAAATGAATAGTTATATAAAGATAAGCTAAGGTTAATATAAAGAAAATTATGATGTGTCGTGGTAAGGTTAAATCAAGTACTGTATTAATTTGATTATTAAAATTACTAGTTAATTAAGAAGAAAATCTTATCTTACTAATATCGGATAGTTTATTGATAGCTTGTTTCTTACCTTTGAATAAACAGTATACAATACCTTTCATGCTCCAGACATTGCCAAAACCAAATACCTTTCTGGCTTCCTCCACAATCTTTAGTCTTTAGTCCGTTGTTAAACTTACCGCCGCCTGATAACTTTAAAGCCCTTCGTCGAGTGCTGGGCATGTTTGCGTATTATGCAAAATGGATAAGTTTTTTTTGCTGATAAAGTACGACCTCTTGCCGAATGTAAAAGTTTTCCTGTGACAGATAGTACTTTAAAATCTTTTGAATTGTTGAAAACGGAATTAGCTAAGGCCGCTCCGCGATCAGTTGATGAGTCTATACCATTCACCGTTGAATGCGATGCATCAGACGTAGCAGTTTCTGCGACTTTGAATCAAGGAGGGCGCCCCGTAGCGTTCATGTCTCGAACACTTCAAGGAAGCGAGCGGCACTACCCCGCCTTTGAAAAAGAAGCCACTGCAGTAATTGAAGCCGTCAGAAAGTGGTCACATCTGTTGTCACGCAACACGTTTACTCTGGTAACCGATCAGTAGCTTTTATGTTCGATAGTCGACGCCGTACCAAAATTAAGAACGACAAGGTTCAGCAATGGCGTTTGGAACTGGCTTCGTTTTCCTATGTCATACAATATCGTCCAGGACAGCAAAACGTGGGACCTGACACTCTTACAAGAGCTGTGTGTGCTACGAATTCGGATAGTCTTAACAGACTTCAAGATTTGCACGAGAAGCTTTGTCACCCAGGAATAACTCGAATGCTCCATTTTGTAAGAACAAAAAATTTGCCGTTCTGAACTACTGATGTGAAGCGAGTTGTAGCTTCTTGCAAAACTTGTGCAGAAGTAAAACCTGTCTTTTTCCGTCAAGAATCTGGAGTCTTAATTAAATCTACTCAACCATTGGAAAGAATAAGTATTGACTTCAAAGGTCCCTTGCCTTCTTCTGTAAACAAATACTTATTAATAGTTGTCGATGAATACTCTCGTTTTCCTTTTGCTTTCCCTTGTAAGGACATGACTACTTGGACAGTAACACAATGCCTTGATCAAATTTTAACCTTATGTGGTACACTGTTGTTTGTTCACTCTGATAATGCTCCTAGTTTCTGTTCTCATGAATTTAAAACTTATATAACGAGTCGAGGAATATCTTCCAGTAAATCAAGCATATACAATCCAGCGGGAAATGGACAAGTTGAAAAGACTGTGCAGACTGTATGGAAAACAATTCAGCTTGCCTTAAAATCTTCCAATCTGCCTCTTTCGCAATGGGAGTCGATATTAGCAGAAACGCTGCATTCAATACGATCTTTATTGTGCACGACAACAAATGTCACCCCGCATGAAGGTTTTTTTATTTTTCAGCGTCGTTCTACAACCGGTATGTCACTTCAGTTCTGGATGATGACTGGATCCAAAGCCTTCATGAAGCACTCCAAGTCTGATCCACTTGTGGACGAGGTGGAAATAATTCATGTCAACCCGAATTACGCGCAGGTCCGTTGTCCAAACGGTCGAAAAATGACAGTATCGTTTCGAAACTTGGCTCCATGTCCACAAGAAGACACTGCAGATGAAAAGCCTGACTCCTCTTTAACCCCAGTCAACAACGAAGAAGCGTCCAACCACAAAAATGATTTACCTAGTGAGCAGGACGAGGTCACTCCGCAGAGCGACGCAGATGACGAAAGCCGTGCCTCTTCCTAATTTAGTACCTCGGCGTTCCTCAAGAATAAACAAAGACGTTCTCCCACTCCGTTATGCCGAGAATAACGTTTATTTTTTTTAGGAGGGGTGAATGAACTATGTAATCAACAAAGATCTTTATGATGCACGCATTGCGCCTTTTCTCCAACGCGTTGATTTCTGTCGTTTCTGTTATTTCACATTCCGTTTACACTTTGGTTTTGTCAGTTGTTATTTTGTCGAATAGTTGAAGGTCGTTTTTCAGGTTGTTCATTTAAATTAATTCCTTTATTGGTTTTTGCGTTTTAGAGTTTAAGTGTATTTAATTTTTGGTTTAAACTTTTATTAAAGTCTTGTAAAATGTTGTTACTTCATCTAGTTCAGGGATGGGCAAACTTTTTAGCTCGAGGACCGCATTCGAAAGTTAAATTAATTTGCGGGCCGCATTATAGTAATCTCTAAAAATATTGATCTTCATTATCAGTGGTGGATATTCAAATTCAGGGGCCCGAGGCAAGAATTTCCAAAAGTCGATGTTCTCTGAAAGAAAAAGAGCTTTGATTTTGTCTCTTACTTTTTTCTCCCAAAGTCATGGTGATCTCTTAAAAAGTCTTCACTTCGATTTCGTCTCCCATCTCGCTATTTTTCTCCTAAAATCATAGTGATCTTTAAAAAAAACAAAAGGTCTCACCTCGAATCGATCTTTGCATATTATACTCTGGTGCGGATAATACGTAGAAAATTACGGTATTCATTTTAGCCGACGATTCGTTTCTTTTTATCGATATTTTTAACGGAAATTTATATCCATACAAACTAGAATTGTGGTTTCGCAGGCACAAGTGGGCCGGATGAAACACTGCAGTGTGCCGGATCCGGCCCGCGGGCCGTAAATTGCCCACCCCTGATCTAAAGCATGGACAAATTTGTTTTGTAAGTTGGATTATGTCTATTTATTATTGTTTTACTATTTTTGGTAGTAATTGATAAACAATTTTAAGAAACAAGATATAATAATTAATCGAAGGCTAATTGGCATAATTCGGTATGGTTGTTATGATCTAAAAAAGAGTGCCCTTTTTACTGTATTTAAAAAAAATTTGAACTCTAGATTTTGTAAAGACTTCTCCAAAAAACAATGTAATGATTTCTCTTCGTTAGGTAGCGCTAAAGTAAGAAAACCATTGTTTGATTGAAACTTGAAAATTATTTTAAAGAGATGTGTTTATTGCCATAATACGTATTCGTTGAAATTAGTCCATAGGCGTACCAGCCAAAAAAAATTTGGGGAACAATGAAGTTTCCCCCAAATTTTGTGACGTTTGCCCAAATCATGATTTTATAGTACATTACGGATATGACAAAAAAATTGTCTTGAGATTCTCAGACGAAAAACCAATTTTGTCCTAAAATCATGGTGATCTCTAAAAAAAAAAAGGCCTTCACTTAAATTCAGTCTCCTAATTTTCAATTTTCATCCCAAAATCAAGGTGTTCTCTAAAAAAAAAACAGCGTTTTTACCAAAATTTGGTGGTTATTTTTTGCAGTTGATCATCGTCACTGCCCTAAATTTCTTGACCTTGCCCAAATTTTTCGTATCGCTGCCCGAAAAATTATGGTTTTGCCTAAATATTTTCTTCTCACTGCCCGAAAAATTTTAATTTTGCCCAAATCTTGGAAACTTGGGGGGCAATTGCCCCCCTGCCCCCCCAGCAGGTACGGCTATGAATTAGTCACATAAATTTTTTAAACATTTTTATATATGTACAGTGGTTAAAATGAAAAAAATTGAAAAGAAAAAAAGAGAACGGTTAAATATGTTGAAAATAAAAATCGAAGCCGTTTCTGAATCGTATTTAAAAACTATTTTCGGTGTGTATGGATAGGTTTTACTTTTTGTTCTGTAAAAAAAATTGAAGGCTTAACTTTTTAATCTAATTGAAAGGAAAAAATGTCAATTTTTTTAATTTTCAAACTAGATGTTTGCGATTTATTGTTGCATTTAAATAATTCTGTCAACACTTTTTATGTTTGCTCCGTCGATGTACAAATAGTTGCAGACAAAATTTAATTTTTTCTGTCCTGATATGATAACCAGATTAAATGCCTTGATACCATGTTTTTTTTAAGTTTTGATTAAATTTAAGAATACAACAAGTATATCTGTTTATGTCCTACAGTTTCGAATAAGTTGATAATAGAGATGATAATGACGACTAAGAGTATAATGTACCGTAATGAATATTGTCACATTTTTTTTCTGTTTTGGAAAATTTTCAAATCATTTATTTAATATTAGTTGTAGTTGTTTTGGCGAGTGCTGTAAACCGGTTAAGAGTCTCCTAATTATCTGCCTGTTCTTAGTTACTTTACACGTGGTCTGATATAATAAAAGAATCTCTTAAAGTTTTATACTTTGCACATCTGCGCCTTCGATAACAACTACGATATGAAAAAATGAAAGAAAACAACGAAGGACGGACAACGTGGTAGCGACAACAAGAAAATGGCGATTCATATGACCGACAAACGCGAACGCAAAGTCCATGGTTACCACCGAAAGCGCAAGCACTTATCGAAATCCGTAACATTAGTCTTTTAAAAATTTCTATAATCTAGTATTAAAAAAATATAAATACTGCTTTTGTTATTGGCAATCATACATAAAAATAAAAGCAGTTTATGGTTTGCTCAAGTTTTCCTGAAATCTTGCAAAAAATTGCAAGATTAAGTTTGTGCATTTCAACCAGATGTACAGTGATGGCTTTAATAGGGTGCAAACACAGCATCCACACCAGCCTCCTCCCAAAATGTATCAAAATGTGGCCCCCTACACAAGAAATTGCTCTATTTCTTTATAGTAGCATTGAACGTTGATGGCACGTCAAAAACTAAAAAAAAAAATTTGAAGATTCTGCTCCTTAGGTTGTTGTCACTTGTGCTTGTGGAAATGTGAAAGTATAAACCTTTTTTTTTTTTAGAGATCACTATGTCTTGAGGCAGTAAAAAGTGCCTCTCCATGCTTTGGATCACCCAAATAGTGGGCACCTAATTTGAAGACCTTTCTTTTTTTTAGAGATCACTTTGCTTTCATACACCAAAAATGGCTTCAGCTACCTTTATTTAGTACATTAAATAGTGACCCCCTTACGTTTCTTGCACCAGGCTGCCCTTTTTGTACGGCCATCACTGCAGATGCAATGAAGTTTTGCTGTATAAATTTTAATAATAACGTTGTGCTCGAAGTATTCAAGAGTGTACCACTTTAATGCGGGGTAAAAAGTTGTATTTGCTTTGGGCTGATATCATAATTGTTGTTTTTCAGTAATTTCTCTTATTGAATTTAAGAGTGAAGATTAATAGGTCTTCACTATAAACAAATAATCTAGTTTTTTTTAGTTAAGTGAAAACCTTTTCTTAAGTCTTTTGTTCACTTTCAACGGACAATTGTGAAAAATACTGTTTTTTCGCGCCAGCTATGGATTGGGGCGTGTAGATTTTTGCAAAGGCAAAATTAAGTGTTGCCTACTAGAAAATATGCACTCAAAATAATTTGAAAAATAATTTTTTATTGAGCTCAACAATAAACTGCTTTGGTAGGCCAATTCCATAAAATAATATTTGTTGAAATAGATCTTGTAACTTTTTAACTACCTGTACTGAATTAAAACCCGATCTGGTTTTCAAATCTATCTTTATAAACTGCATGTAGATATCAGAAAAAATTTCGTCAGACAATTCTCTTTTATAAATTATCGTACTTGCCCTTTTGATACAGGGAAAAATCTAAAACTCCATTTTAAATTATCTGAATACTGCTTTGACTGCGGTTGACATTTATTTCAATCAAAATGTTCAAATACAGATTTATATTTAACCAATAAGGAAATCATTGGAAAGTAAAAACTTTTTTTTTTAAATAAAGTTAGGTCAAGTCGACCACGCGCCGTATAACCTTTATAAAGAATGGAACGTTAAAAGTAGCGTTAGCAGGAAAGGTAAACCACATTAAATCAATTTTATTGAATTAGTTAATTTTCGAAAACATTGTCATGCTCACTATACATCAAATTATCCTCGTGACTCGTAAGACAAAGTTGAAGGCGTAATCTCAGAGCAAAGGTAAACCGATTATACAGACTTGCTTTCGGGGATGCAAAGATTGCGATAAGATTTATAATTGTTTTTTAATTATTTTTAAAGTTATTTAATTATATCTAAGAGCTGCTTGCAAAAATCACCAAGCAGATTAAAGTTCCCAAAAGTTTCTTTACCAAAAACACAGCAGAACGACGAGAGTAAGAATTAAGCATAGACCATGTTGATCGCGTTACAACGGCGTCTGCTCGACTACGCTGATCACAATATCAGCATATGAAAAGCGAATCGGACATTTAAAAAATATAACAATAAAATAAAGAGAAAACAAAATTATGTCAAAGATATTAAAATCTAATATCACGATAAACTATTGATAAACAATGAAATAAAATCTTATAACTGAAAGAAAAGCGGCAGTAGCGATCTTGGATTGAAAAAAACTGGACGACGCTTGGGCCTACATTTAATTAAAACTTGCATTATATAACAAATATCATTCAACAAAAATTACATAAACAAGTAAAATCTACTTTATGAATCCTAAAATGATGTTTTAGGCGACTCATATTAAGTTACTTCTTATTTTAGGGGTAAAAAGCATTAAAAAAAACTTGAGAAAATGATAAAACGGACAGAGATGCTAATTGATGCTTATTAATTGTAAAGTACAAAAAAATTTTTCCCCTCCCAAAAATCCCAACGTTTCAGTTTAGTGCTAAAGGAGTATAAAGCTACCAGTTGTCACAAGACAAAAGCTGTGTGACATTGCCCAAAACTTTTGTTGGCTTTTGATTGCATAAGCAGAAAGATTTATGCTAAAAATTAAAAGTTATCAACGCGTTCTGATTGGTTAACCGTGAAATAATCCTTCCATTCACCGACTTCGCCTAAAATTATTGCGAATGACTTTGTGATATAATTACTGACATTAAAAGCGCTAAAAATTATTTTCACATTAATCCTAAAATAAGACTTACTACGGGATGAAGTTTAAGAGGACCTATCAGTGTATTGTCTGTTCAATTACTGTTCGGCATACCATCAAATTCTTTTGCTTTAATTTTATTGTAATTAGTCTTGAAAACACAAGTAAAATATAAAAATAAAATTAAAGATCCTATAAACTTAGTCTCTTTAATAGGTAAAGTCGACATGCCGACTTCTTCGCAGGCGATTGCTTTAAGAAACAACATCCTTACCATTTCCTTACATGAACCGATAATAAATACAAAAGTAAAACGATAGCAGTTCATAAAAAAGAACTTCAATAACATACCTAGTATCAAAAAAAAACTTGTGCTGCAAAATTCAATTTTGTATTTTAAACAATTTTTTCGCAACAAAGTATTAATATCTGGTTTTAATTACAACAGTTGATTTTATTGTTGATAAGTTAGTGTCCATCAGATGCCTGAGTATACGAGTATGCCAAACTTGTTTTGTTCTATTACACTAAAAGTTGTTTTATTTAATTACATTTAAAGTTGTTTTATTACACTCGTGCAGGAGTTTCGCTATTCAAAGACAATTCGATTAGATTGTATTATTCGATTGAGCTATAAGATCGACCATTATGTCGTTTCGTGACAACTTTTTTTAAAGTCTTGTTAAAAGATGCTGATCAATCCGTGTTTTTTTAAATAAAATTATCAAAGAAACTTAATTATACTGAAGTGAATTGCATTGAAAGTTGATAAAAAATTGATATTAAAAAAAGACTGTCTAAAAAAACAAATTTACCTTTGCGAAGGTGTTGAGGACCTAGATGGCTTTTTCAGCCGTTTTCTTCATATTTGCGAAACCATACGCATTTGCGATTGCTTCTGCTGTGACGTCATCGATAGGAACTTCTAAGAACTCGGCAAGTTTTTTTACTTCTTTGCAAAGATCCTAAAATAAAGCTCAATAAAAAATAAATAGTTGACATCTTAAAGTCAATATTGAAAAAGGTTATTCATGCTCTAAAAAAAAACTTTACTATTTTCTTATGGTGCGAAAATTTTTAACACTTATTTTATAAAATGATTCTTTTGTTTTCTTTGGGAAACATCATATAAACGAGAACTGTGACCTGGTAGTCTGTTTAAAGAAGCAATTCATTTTTTGGATTTCGAGTAGCCTAATCCTTGTCGAAATATATTTTCAGCCTAATGTTTACCTATCGGAAAATTGCACTGTACAAATTTAATCATAAATGCAAAAAAACTAACATTTAGGCCTGCTATTTCTTCAAATTTTTTATGTGCTTTTTTTCAATTCTTCAAGGTTTTAATTTTTCTTCGATTTTTCCAATGCATAAATCAATGAATAAAATCAACAATCTAGAAGTAAAGTAAAAAAGTATCTTAAACAATTTTATCTTATTCATATCTTCAAATGCAACAAAACATAAATTTATTATCGCGATGAGAATACCAAGATAATATATGTTCGGGATACCATTCTCCTGGTTTAGTGTGCATAGGAAAATCTCCTGAAAAGGGAAATGATGTTCTTGCATGAAAAGAGCGGTACGCTTTAGATAAAGTTAGAAAGTACTCGCTCAATTTTTAATACAGAGGCGTCCAACCCGCGGTCCGAGGAAGGTTTTTAGACTTTTGAGGAACAGTGGTACATATGTGTACCATGATTGTGATTGTAACGTAACAAAAGCACTATTGTGAAGGCATTATAATTTTAATTTTTTATGTTTGTTACATTATTATTAAACCATGTCATTTTACTTTACAATCAAATTTTTATATTCCTTAAACTTAGAGGGTTAAACACCCCGGGCGATATTTTCAAAATGACGTAAACTAAATAGGTTTGTAAGTCACTATTTTGTAAGTTTGGGGTTATTTTTAGTGCTTAAGCCTACCAATAGATTTATTTGTTTGCAAGTTTCAGCCTTCAAATGTCAAATAAAGTGCAGGAAAACAGAAATTATTACTTTAACAAACTTTCTTTTGAAAAAGAAACAAACAGCTCGAGTAATCACAGAATTCCCAAGGAAAAGCTATGATATCCAGTTTGTAAAAATTGCGTTTGATTATTGTTCTCGGTACTAATTGCATTTCTTAAAATTAAAAAAAACATGTCAAGTATTTCAAGTATTGAATATTTGTGCAATGCCAAAAACATGCACCATGAATTTCTTAACTTTTGAAAACTACAAATTGGTAGGCCTACTTAATTTGAAGGTTAAAATAGATCAGGGTTGACTAACTTGTCTGGCTGTTTGATCGACTTTAAACTCATTGAGAACTTGCGATCGACCGTTGTGGAAAAACGATCTTAAAAAGTAATGATCTCTAAAGAAAAAAGTTTTCACTTTGAGTATCACTTTGATTTTGTGATTTTCGTCCCAAAAACATAGTAATCTGTTAAAAAAACAGTTTCGACTCAAATCTCAGACTTTTCTTTTGATTTTTGTTCCTAAATAGTAGTGTTCTTATTTAAGTCTTAAAGCAAAACGCTCTAATTCACTCAAAATCAGATGAGATCGACCAGCGAAGACGCTGCGATCGACGTGTCAGCCATCCCTGCTGTGCCGCAATTTAATCTTTAATTTGCAGTGGGAAGCAGCAAAGAATTGCAAAAACAATTTTTTTGAAATATTACCTATCTAAACTTTTTTTAAGTGCTTGTTTATTTTTACAATTAAAGACTCTGTAGTAGACTAAAATAGTGCTAAATATATTGCGGCAACTGATAGAAAAACTTACGTCGATACCTGCAACAACGTGCTCAAAGAATTTATTCCAACCGTTAGTTATCATCGACTTAAAGGGTTCGATTTCTTTGATAGGAAGACCTTGTCAAAATTTGTACCAAGAAACTATTTCATCTTTTGGATTGCGATATATATAAAAACCTAGGAGCAAAGACAATTATGTTTTCATCACCAAGTAAAATTTTTATCTTAGGTTTTAATATTCAAAAACATACAATCACCAGAGCGAGCGTCCAATGAGATAGTGCGAACAAGATTTACTTGCACTGACAGTGTATGTACTAAATTATAAGCTACTATAGGTAAAAATTCACTTCAAACTGAAAGCGGACGCGGAAATTGCGCTTTCGGCGTCCGCTTTCAGTAAAGTAATCCTAACGGTGATAATTAAAATCCCTAAATGTCGAACCATTACTACTTTGAAGCAAAGATCTCAGCTCAGATGAATTGGACAACTAAGCAGATTATTTTAGAAAATGCTTTCTCATGTAAACAAACTTTATTGGCCGAAATAAATATGGAAGAAAGCCTGTATAAAGCAGTGGTTCTCAACCGCCGGTCCTGTTCAGAAGTAGAACAATGTCAGAAGAATATTAACAGTAATTATTGATTTTCCTTAACTAAATGCAAAAACAAGGCTTAGATGTGTATGGTTATGTACCGACCGAGCTGCCAGCATGGCTGGTTGCATTCGGATACAGTCGGCAGCGTAGTCGAGTGATTAAAACACCGTGCTCATGATCAACATGGTCTCGGTTCAAAATCCACCCGTGCCATTCTGTTGTGTCCTTGGGAAAAACACTTTACGGCAATTTCCCCTGCTTGGTGGTCTTGGCAAGCAGTTCCAAATTAAGTCATATCTCTATTAAATTGCAAGCGGACAGCAATATCTTAGCATTTCCAAAAGCAGGTCGGAGTAATTGCCTACCCTACGTTTTAGCGCCTCCGTCGCTTTCCTGCGAATCTGGAACATAAATATAGAGAAAAAACAAAACAAAAAGAAACGCAAAAATAAAACAAGTTGCAAACAAAAATCTGCTGTGTACACATTGCATATATCGCTATGGACATATAGCTGCCCAGAAACTGTATTTTGGATTAAATGACATTATGATCCGACCAGTTAAGATTATCAATTACTCGTGACCGAGTATACATTTAAGGCTTTTTGAGGCACTGTGTATGAGTATGGCTGTGCAAAATCGCCATTTTATATTTCATGCAGAAGTGATATGGCTTTCGAGAGAACGCGTTCTTGCACGTCTTTTTGAGTTGAGGGAAGAAACAAATCAATTTTTACGTGAACGAACATTCCCTATTAAAAGAATTTTTATTCGATAAAATGTGGATAAGCAAACTTGCATATTTAGCAAATATGTTCAGCCGCTTGAATAACCTTAATAGCTCTCTTTAAGGTTATTGCATCAATATATTTACAGTGTGCAACAAAATTAATGGTTTCGAAAGTGGTGAAGAAAAAGTATGAAAATGAATTAAAAAATCAGTCTTTAGTTATTGAGAGGAATGGTGCCAAACTATCCTTCAATTGAGTTAAAACAGTCATCCGAAGACTAAGCAGGAAAAAATAAGAATTCCACAAAGTAACTTTTTAGGAAATTTGGAATTCTAACCAAAAATCTACAATTTCAAACTTAAATAGGAGTTGTAAAGATGGAAAGTATCGGAATTGTCATAAAAGATCAGAAAATCAGTAATAATCAAGAAAAAAATTTCGAAAGCTTGGTTTTGAAAAAATTATATCAAAAAGTACATTGTACCTTCTTGTAAATTTTCCACCCCACTGTGTCCCCTCGCTTCTGGCGCCCCTGACTTTGCCATTCAAAAACTTCAATAGAGCCACGTTTACTACGTACTATATCAAGAAGACAGCAGCAAATTTTACATTAAATAGAGTTCTTCTTATGCTAAATGCTTACTTTGGTTTTAATAAAAAAATCTTTTTATCGATTTGCTGCGTTTATTACATTTTTTCAAACATTAAAAAGATTACAGGTCCGCCGAATTTTTTTGATATATTACCGGTCCGCAGGCTTAAAAAGGTTGAGAACCACTGGTATAAACGATAAAAATAGATAATTTTTTCAAAAAAGATACCGAATATTTAAGTAAAACTAATACCTTCGCATTAGCTTCTTTGATCTTATTCAGATTAAGCAACGGAGCAGGAAGGTGAGTTAAAAACTGCCTTCTTTCAAATGGTAATTGATCAGTGATCGGAAACTTATTGGCTGTAAAGTAATATTGGGAAAGTATATAGAAATTCATTTTAAAATCTTAAGCATTCAATAAAAATATTGATGCAAAAACGATAAAAAAACTTTAAACAAATATTGTAATTCTCTAATGTGATGAAAAGTTTTAACCATAATGTAGTTTTTAAACGAAATAACGGCGATGGCCCAAACGCCAACTACACCGTCGGTTAACTCTATTCGAATGAGTAATCAACACAACCTGCGGCTGACCTCCCTGCTGAAGCACACGCACGGTTCACAATGAATAAATGTATGCACGAACGAAAGCACGATGCGAACGATAGCACGGTTCTTTTGTAATCACAGAAGCACTTAATATTAATGAACAGCCACTAACTGCTGCTGGTTTTTATACAATTGACATATAACAATAATAAACGTACCAGGCTTGTTGGGCCACAATACCGCTGGTCGAGGTGTTTGATAAATATTTGCTGAATCTTAAAATTTTTTTCAATAAGGGAGACAAGAATCGGTCCAAAACTTGTTAAAAAAATTATTTTATTTTAATTTAAAATCGATTTCGATCACAAGATCATCATCAGTTAACAATTCTATTAAGTCTGTGAAATTTTAAGAATAAAAATTAATAGAAAATTATTGAAAATTATTGATTAATGATTAAATTTAAATTTAATATATGTCATAAAATAAAATGTACTCACTTAACAAAAAAAATTTTTTTTTTCCAAATAGTAAAAAATCACTGTCAAAATTGTTAGTGCCAATTAAATTAAATAAACTATACAACAGTAAACAGGAATAATGATTGAAAGACAAAGCTTTGCGTTATCGAAGCTTATTTAGTAGCGTGACAAATTACGTAACACAGCGGTTCCCAAACTGGGCGCCGCGGCGCCCTGGTGCGCCGTGAGACCTTGCCAGGAGCGCCGCGAAAACTTGTGAAAGTTGTTTCATTTACTGCTTTTCTCATAAAAACTGCAATGTGAAAATTGTCAGCAGCTTTTTACAATTTTACATTGTGTGGTAAGCAGCAGCTGTGTGGAACCGCTTGTTAGTTGTTAGTTACAACAATTTATCTAGAAAACCACGCGAGTTTTTTGCTCGTAAGTTATCAGAAATGAATAAGCAGTCGGTCGTACTTTCAAATTTTTTGCAAACACCAGCCAAAGCACAGCTTGCGTCTTTTAAAGTTGCGTACGGAATCGCGAAATGTAAAAGATTGCATACCATTGCGGAAGAACTTGTGCTTCCTGCTGCTCTTGACTTAGTTTCGACCATGATTGGAGAATCAGCTGCTTAAAAACTAAAAGCTGTTTCACTCTCAAACAACACCATTAGTAGGAGGAGCGATAAAATTTCGAATAATATTAATGATCAGCTAGTAGCAAAAATGCGTAGAAATGAATTCAGCTTACAGTTAGATGAGGCAACAACTAGTACCAGTAATAAAGATGCTTATTTGATCTGCTACGTACGCTTTATCGATAACGACGACAATATCGTTGAAGATTTACTTTTTTGTAAACCCATTTTAAAAAATTGTAGAGCGCATGAATTGTTTGCAATACTGAATAATTTTTTTCAGGAAAATAATCTCCAGTGGAAATATTGCTTTGGTTTATGCACGGATGGCGCCCCAGCTATGTCTGGCCGCTTTGGCGGGCTGCGAACGTTAGTGCAGGGCGTTGCCGTTAACGTAAAATGGACCTACTGCCTAATACAACGTGAGGCGCTGGCTTCGCAACAGCTCAGTGGCGACCTGAGTGCTTAAAGCAGTTGTCAAAACTGTGAACTTCATTAAAGTAAGGCCGCTCAAAGCTCGGCTTTTCCGACGTCTTTGCGATGAATTAGGAGCAGAGCAAAACAATTTATTCTTTTATTGCAGTGCAAGGTGCTTTCCAAAGGCAAAGTCCTTTTGGGTGTGTACGAATTGAGAAACGAAATCTCCATATTTTTAAAAGAAGAAAACCATGCACTTGCTACTACTTTGAGGATGAAGTTTTCCTGACTCATTTGGCGTATTTCTGTGGTATTTTTTAAAAATTAAATCAATTAAACATCTCCCTCCAAGGAAAAGAAACTCACCTTCTGCAACTCCATGACAAAATTACAGCCTTTAAAAGAAAAAGTTGTGATAAACTGATCTGCTGATAAATAACGAGTAATGTGATAACTTTCCACTTTTAAAATCTTATTTAAACTCGCAATCTGGCAATCTCTCCCTGCAGAATACCGATGAGTGTGATATGAAGACTTGTGATGTGTTTGCATTTGGATGCTCTAATCTCGCATTTTGAGAAATATTTTTCTGAAGACATGGAGAAGCACAATTGGATAAGAAATTCTTTTGTTGTCGTCGTCGTCATCGTTTGAAGGGTATCCACTCCAGGTCAGACACAAGCAGGACTGGGGCCGAGGGTTTATCCTTTTGCTACCCCAGACTGTTGCACTGCCTGAATCAGATGCTGGCAGTGGTGTTATTAAGCCAGCATCGAATTTCGTCATCCAAAACCGTCAGACCTCGTGCTCCATGTGGTACCCGATGTATAGGGCACGCTGTTAGTATATGGTCTGCAGTTTGCTCAAAGGCGCCACACTCGCAATTCGGTGAAGGAGCGAGATCCCATTTGTGCATGGACGAATGGAATCGCCCGAAACCAGTCCGCAGGCTGTTGAGCTTAACCCAACCTGCTCGGGGTAAGCCCATCTCAACAGCCCTGGCACCGGTCCGGGACAAAAAAGCACGGAGCCTGGAAGCATTTTCACAGTACTCCGTTTTCCATTTGTGATTTGTCCATTCAAAGGCGCGGATGCCAAGTCTGGCAAGGTTGTCCAAGAGATTCCACGCACCTGGCACAAACGGGCGTCTGGATCTTAGTCTTACTTGGCGAGTATCTGAGGACCCACTTAAAAGACCATGCAAGATATCATCGGGATCCAGACATCCACGGTAAACCAAGGAGAGTGTCGCTCCCATTCGGCGAAGCTCAGCTGGCTGGATGCCTGAGAGTACATGTAGATGGTCCGTTGGAGTGGGACGCAGGCATCCAGTAACTATACGCAAGGCGTCGTTCAAGACACTGTCGATAATGCGAGTGTGAGCACTGCGACACCAGACTGGCGTACAGTACTCAGTTGCTGAGTAGACTAGAGACAAGGTAGCTATGCGTAGTGTTTTAGCACCAGCACCCCATCCCGAGCCCACGAGTCGCCTCAATAGTGTGACGCGCGAGGATAGTATCCTTTTGTCGAGAATCCTTTTGTTGATAATCCAAATGCCTCTCAGGGGTTTACATCTCTGGAAGCTGAACAATTTATTGATCTTTCTTCTAACCTCACCTTGAAAAGCTTATACAACCTTAATTTACTCATTTCATTTTGGGTTAAGGCTCGATCTGGGTTTTACTTGTAGGCTGTAAAGCTCTCGGTGTTCTTGTGCCTTTTGCAACGTCATACTTGGGTAAAGCCGGTTTTTCTGCAACAGTAGTAATCAGGTAGAACCATCGCTGCGTGTTGCAATATTAAACATTGCACCGCGGTTTAATAAAATGTGCATAGAGCAACAAGCTTACTGCTCACATTAAATGTTTTTTAGTGTTTTGCGAATAATGCTGACATTTTTGTGCATTTTGAATAATGAACATGATTTAAATACAATTTCTTGGTAAAACTTAAAATTTGCAAATTTTGGCTTCATTAAGGCGCCGCGAGTATTGATAAGTTTTCGAAGGGCGCCATGAACAAAAAAAGTTTGGGAACCATTGACGTAACATAAATGAAAAGGGATCTCGTGCTTCGTATCACAAGTATACAAAATTATTTAGTTTAACACGGATCTAAATGTCGAACCATTAGGTGCCTTCACCAATAAGGCATTGATTATTGATTAGGTGCCTTCACCAATAAAGCATTTAGATCCGTGTTAAACCAAATAATTTATAAGACATTCATTGATTAGGTGCCTTCACCAATAAGGCATTTAGATCCGTGTTAAACCAAATAATTTTGTATACTTGTGATACGAAGCACGAGATCCCTTTTCATTTATGTTACGTAATTTGTCACGCTACTAAATAAGCTACGATAACGCAAAGCTTTGTCTTTCAATCATTATTCCTAGTTGATTCGATGCGTTATCAGCTCCAAATTTTACTGCTATAATGAAGATTCGACGTTTTTATCAGCTTTAAATTTCTTCAATGAATTCGACGTGTTATCAACTTCTAATTTCAATTTTCCGCAATCTTTTTAAATAACTCCCTACTTCTTAGCACAATTTTGTTAATAATTCGATCTAGGTCACATAGACAACGTCATTCTGTCATTCTGCTATTTCGCTGGCGTCCGAAAGTCTTGTTATTAATTTGCCTTTTAATTTTAATAGTTAGAATTCCAAATTTTCAAAAGAGTTGCATTGGAATTCTCATAGTTCATTAATATTCTTGTCGATTTCTTTGGCTTTTCATCAAATTTTACTGCAATGAATTATTTCGACATGTTATCAATTCCAAATTTACAGCGAATTTTCTACTTGTAATCGTAATTATATATACCTGATGAGATCAAACAAGATCGAAACAGGCGCTTGTCGTATATTATTATTACAATGTTGAATTTAAATTGAAATTGTGAATATTATGTTTCATTGATTAGGTGCCTTCACCAATAAGGCATTTAGATCCGTGTTCATAAAGGCGATTGTGACGTGTGAAGAGTCAAAAGTTGAAATACAAAATTACGTAGTAATGTAAATCAAGACAGAAATAATATTAGTGGTGAAATGAAGAGTGTAAGTGTAAGTAGGAAGTGTAAGTACAGTGTATTAATTTTAAATTTTAATACCAATATGAAGAAAAAATGCCTGGAGAAAATATACAAAGGAAGAAAGAGAAAATTATAATAGAAACGTACAATTAAAAGAGAACCATTAAGGATTAATTAAAAGAGAATTAATTTCAGGAGAATCGTATCAAAAGGGTTAAATCATCTAATAGGGTTAAACTGATCCACTGAATTTTTAACAAATTAAGCTTTGCTGAATCTTGTCACAGAATTAACAAAATACTTCAAGCATTAACAATTAACGTTAATTTACTCAAATACACTTATTCAAATAGAATGTAAAAAATACAAACAAATCAGAAATTTAAAACTATAAAACTGAAATTAAAACTTTAAAATAAATATAACTAGCTAATTTTTTAGCTGCTTCTTGTTTAAATTCCATTATGCTTTGTGAACAAGTTACACGTTTTACGAAATGCGAACAATGGGCATTGTGACTGAATTACGAAGCACATGTGTGAAATTAGCTTGCCGCATATAAAAACTGAAAAGGCAAACGAAAATAAGGAAAATGTTAAACTTAAAATCTTACACATAATTAGGCACAATTAAAGAGAACAGGTTGTGAAAAATAATTTATTATTATATTTAGATTTATCCTCCTGGCTTGCAAAAAAAGTGTCGGAGGCGCTAGACTTTGGGCAACCGTCAAGCAATTATCCCAACCACAACTTTTCTATTCACCTTGTGAAAGCTCCAAAAAAAACAGTTCCGCAGGCATAAATCTGAGTGAATTTAGGAGTTCCGGATCCCTGTGGTATAGGATTCGGCGGACGACTTCTCTTAATCAAACGGTGCCTGCAACATAATATTAATAGATTAAACAAAAAATAGTCACAATTCTACGTATATAGAATAGCGTTTAGTTACATCGAAGCGACATTAAGTTATCTCTATAAGCGTGAATTTCGGTCCGCTATGACTGACATAGAATTTTGTCTTCAGTCTTGCTAGTTCCTATAATCGATTCAAACGTTAATCGATGTATCTTTATTTGTTTAATGTAAAACAAAAAGTAATTGTAAAATAACCAAGCTAAGAGATACAATGATTTGCCGTTTGAATCGATTTGATGGACACCCACTTATTTACGACGTTTCCATTCACATGGTTCATTAAATTATTCTTTGTTTGTTTTATAGTCATATTTTTTTTATAATAAACAAATGATAATGATAATGCAATGATCGTTTTAATAGAAACATAAAAATTGATAAACATTTTGTCTCGACTGTATTTACTAATTTTTTTTGTTTTTAAAGTGGATGATTTTTTGAAAAACTATTTGAAAGTATTTTTAAATGAATTTGAATACATTGTTACAGTATTTGTATTTTGTATTTACCAGCATTGCCAGAAAGTATTTTGTATTTGTATTTAATTACTTTTAACCACTGTATTTTGTATTTGTATTTAAATACCTTTGGAGAGTATTTTTTCAAGTCTAATCTCTACTAACCATACTTTAGAGTTTAGGCAAAGGGGATCTTTTCACTATCGGCCGTCACCTTCATTTTAAAAACTTTTTTCTTCTCTCGTTTTCGCCACTCTCACTCACTTTTCTCTTTTAAGTAAACGATATCGGTCATACGGGTAAGCTAAGCTTTGATAAATAAAATACTTCAAACATCTTTTTTATATTTTTTATCACATTATTTTAAATTAGTAAACATGGACAACGTGATTTTAAACCTAAATATTCACTTTAAATGCAGTTTTAGTTTTGATTTGTGCAACGGCTTACAGTAAAACAGATGATGATCGGTGATCGGTGATCTGGCCAAGCTAAGCTTTGATAAATAAATTACTTCAAACATTTTGTTGATAATTTTTATCACATTATTTTAAATTAGTAAACATGGACAACATGATTTTAAACCTAAATATTCACTTTAAATGCGGTTTTAGTTTTGATTTGTTCGACGGCTTACAGTAAAACAGATGATGATCAATCAATTAACACACTTTTATTTGCGGGAAAAAATAATACACATAACGAAAATGAAACACTAAAATAGAATAAAAAAAATTTAGCTGCAGGGAGACTGCGATTTGACTTTTCGGTCTTCTAGTCAGCAGCCACCCTTGGGACAAAGCTACAGGTACAACTACTTGTAAAGTTTAAGTGTTGCAGAGAAGAGGGTTTTTTATTTTATTTTAAATAATAAGGTTTTTTTATTTTAAATATAAGGTTTCAATAAGTACTTTTTAAATTCATATTTAAAAATACTGTAGGAAGCATTTTGAATTTGAATGGGAATTTTGTTCCATATCTTAACTCCTTGGTATTTTATACATCTTTAAGGCCCGTTTCCACTACGAGCGTGGAAAAGAGCATTCTTTCTCTCTTTTATTGATCTTCGATTGAAGCGAGCGGTTAAAATTGAAGCGAGCGCAAAAAAAAATCAATAAAACAAACAAAGAATGCTTTTTTCCACGCTCGTAGTGGAAACGGGCCTTTATAATCGTGAAGTTTTATAATAGGAAATATGCAAAGTTTTTTTTTGATTTTTCATTTAATCTAGTGCTTTTTTCCGAAATATGGCTGGTTAAAATAAAATAATTAAACAAATTATTGAAGAGCGTTTTTTAAAAATTGGCATGAATAAATTTACCAACTTCTAGTTTATAAAGATCTGTAAGTTTTGGAATCTTAAGGCGTTTATAATAAGGTGAAGAACTATTACAAAATTTAGCTGCACATATAAATTTAACGGCTTTATTTTGAAAATTTATCAATTTTTTAAGATACGTCGGGAAGGTAAATCCCCAGGTAATAAGGCCGTATAATAAATGGGAATGTATCTGAGCGTAATAGATTTTTAACCGTGCTGTTTCTGGTAGATAGTGTCTAATTTTAGAGATAATTCCAACCGTTCTTAATATTTTATATGCTATATTTGAAATGTGGAAATCGAAATTTAAATTTATGTCAATAGTTAAACCTAAGTATTTAATACTTATGCATTGTGGGATAGAAATATTATTTAAAAAAACATTAGTTTGTGGAAAAGGTTTATTTAGTTTGAAAGGTATAATTAGGAAGTTGGATTTAGAGGGATTAATCGTGAGTTTATTAGAATCAAACCAAATTGATAAATTTTGTAGTTCTGTATTCATAATTGTAGTAAGGGAAGCAAGGTTAGGGTCCGTAAATATTAAGCATGTGTCATCAGCAAAGAGTATTGGCATACAGTTAACCGCTTGAGGCATATCATTAACATATAAGAGAAATAAAAAAGGGCCAAGAATCGAACCCTGAGGAACACCATAATTATGATGTAACAGTTTAGATTTTGCACCCTTAATGGAAACGAATTGCTTGCGAGATAAAAACGATTTAATTAGTTAATTTGCTGAGCCGCGTATGCCATAATGTTCAAGTTTGAGAAGAAGAATGTCATGGTTTACTGAATCAAAAGCTTTTGTAAGGTCAAGAAAAACTAAACCAGTGTATTGATTAGAATTTATATTGTCATAGGAGTGTGTGATAAGATCAACAAAAGCATGATTGGCTGAGACTTTATTTTGAAAACCATATTGAGAATTTATAATTACATTATGTTTATTTAAAAAATTATTTAAACGTTTGTATAAAAGTCCTTCAAAGATTTTTGAGAAACAAGTAAGAATAGAAATAGTTTTGTTTTGTTTGTTTTGTCATGGTAGAGGCAATATCAAACTTGATTTGCTAAAGTGAACAGATAGAGGCTGAAGCAGATTTTAATAAAATACTTAATCTAACGCTAGTCAATTATTTTTTAAAAGATTAAATAACATAAAATAATGAACTTGGAAAAGATACTTGATGAAATTATAAAAAGATTAAATAAAATTGAAGAGAAAATTTCAAACATTGACTCCAAAATCGATGCTGTCAGTGAAAGATTAAATTTATTAGAAGTAAAGTTTGAAAATAAAAGTAAAGAAGTTGATACTATATTAGATACCAAAGCTGATATTGACTTAATTAAACAGTTAAACCAAAAAATTGTATCGTTTGAAGAATTTCAGTCAAATTATGAAAAGGCACTTTTAATGAAAGAATCTTATGATAAAAGATTAAATATCTTAATTCATGGTATCCAAGAAGACAATAATAATGATCGGTGATCGGTGATCTGGCCAAGCTAAGCTTTGATAAATAAAATACTTCAAGCATTTTGTTGATAAATAATTTTTATCACATTATTTTAAATTAGTAAACATGGACAACGCGATTTTAAACCTAAATATTCACTTTAAATGCGGTTTTAGTTTTGATTTGTTCGACGGCTTACAGTAAAACAGATGATGATCGGTGATCTGGCCAAGCTAAGCTTTGATAAATAAAATACTTCAAGCATTTTGTTGATAATTTTTATCACATTATTTTAAATTAGTAAACATGGACAACATGATTTTAAACCTAAATATTCACTTTAAATGCGGTTTTACATGTACTCGTAGTTTTGATTTGTTCGACAGCTTACATTAAAACAGATGATGATCGGTGATCTGGCCAAGCTAAGCTTTGATAAATAAAATACTTCAAACATTTTGTTGATAATTTTTATCACATTATTTTAAATTAGTAAACATGGACAACGTGATTTTAAACCTAAATATTCACTTTAAAGGCAGTTTTAGTTTTGATTTGTTCGATGGCTTACTGCAGTGGTTCTCAAACTTTTTGCGCCCGCGGCACATTTTGCTATCTTTCCAAATTTCGCGGCACACTTGGACCAGAGTGCAGATCTTTTTGGTCTGCACTGAATTTTCCACGTTTTTCTTTACCTGATGTATATAGTGCAGTGATGAAGGTCTCGAGACCAATTTTCAGGGTTTCTGTCTCGGTTTTGGTCTCGTAATGACCTGGTCTCAGTCTCGTACTTTTTAAATTGGTCTCGAGACCGGACATTTTTTGATATTTTTGTTATTTGATGTGGTTCTGATGATTTATTGCTTTGTTCACCACAAACAATTCCCCTTGCGAAACGAAATTAAAAGCCTTTTATTGCCTAGCAACATTTTGGAAACATAGTCAATAAATGGTTTAGTTCATTTTCAGCGGATAGAGTTGCTGATTCTTGCCCGCCAGAGGTGCCAATCATGTTTACAAAATATACTGTATAAACAAGCGAGCAGTGGTGGAATGTTGGGTGAGGCGAATGAGGCAGTTGACTCGGCCCCCCTCGAAAATACCTCATATAGGCTCATTTTGCTGTAGATGTTAATTTAGGAATCATTATGAAGTTAGGACGAAAAGTTGGAAATAGGAGTTCGATTCGAAGTGAAAAACTTTTTTTTTTTCAGAGATCACCATGATTTGGGAGAAAAATAACAAAAAGTAGAGAGATCACCATGATTTTTGGAGAAAAAAAAGGAAATACGAAATCAAAGCCATATTTTTTTTAGAGAACATCAACTTTTGGAAATCCTAGCCTCGAGCCACTAACTTTGAATATCCACCACCGCAAGCGAGAAACAACCAATAACACAAATCCAACACCAAGGGTACAGCTAAGAAAATACTTGGAAAAAGTTTTAACAATAACTGTATTGCCTTCAAATATTTTGGAATAAAAAATCTGAAGAATATCCTGCTCTTTTCAAAGTCGCAAACCACGCCTTGAGCGTTCCCGCTTCGTCTGCTCCAGTTGAGCGGATTTTTAGTTTCGGCGGTTTGATCATGTGACCACATAGAGTAAGGCTTTCTTGTAATATGCTGGAGATGCTGGTTTATTTGAAATGTAACTTTGGATTTTTGAAAAAATAAAAATTAATGTCATTAATAAAATTAAATTTTTTTACGAAAAATATTCTGGTCTCGATCTCGATAGTTTCTCGTCTTGGTCTCGAACCTTAAGTCTCGAAATTTTCCGGTCTCGATGTTGGTCTTCGTCTCAAAAAAATTTTACCGTCTTGGTCTCGAATTTTTATGTAACTTTCTATAAATAAAGTGAAAACTTCTTTTTATTACTTTTCACTAGATTTTTTACTGTTTGTTTTCATATAAAATATATTTAGGTTTTGCATATCGTGTACGACAGGCATGTCAAACTCTTGCGGGTATGTGGGCCGCATCGGTAAAT
Source organism: Diplosoma virens (assembly GCA_963680785.1). NCBI lineage: Eukaryota > Metazoa > Chordata > Ascidiacea > Aplousobranchia > Didemnidae > Diplosoma > Diplosoma virens. Next base: position 38,261,411 of record OY796886.1, on the reverse strand, counting down.
TTTAGCCTGAAATTTTTCCGCTGGCCGCAATCTGGATATAAAAGAAATTGAAGGCCAATAAAAAAAGTCTTCACTTGAATTGTCTGGCTGATCCAGGTTATTCTTTTAAATTTTACGTTGAAATCAAGGTGAGGGCCAAAGAAGAGGTCTTCATTTAATTGGTTTGTTACTTTTGGTTAAAAAACCAAATTCTTGCTAATAAACCTTGTCATTTTAATTATTTAAATTTAGTTCTGAATTTATGATTAATTTGATTTTGTATTGAGCATCTGATCGAAAATTTTGTTGCGCGGGTCGGGTTTGCTGTGTGCTTCGAGTTGGAGGTTGTCCTGAAAGACTTCGCGGGCCGCGAGTTTGAAATGCCTGGTGTACCGAAACAAGCCTGGAAGACAACTGATCACCAAAACTTTACATAATAGGAATTACATTTAAAATTTTTAAGCTTTTTGATCGCAGCTCTCAAAAAACCATACTTTTCCTCTGTTATACACCTAGAGTGTGTTTATGTTGCCATTGCGGAGCATGGATTAATGTATTTTAAAAAGTTTCGCGGCACACTTAGAAATCTCTCACGGCACAGTTTGAGAAACACTGGCTTACAGTAAAACAGATGATGATCGGTGATCTGGCCAAGCTAAGCTTTAATAAATAAAATACTTCAAGCATTTTGTTGATAAATAATTTTTATCACATTATTTTAAATTAGTAAACATGGACAACGTGATTTTAAACCAAAATATTCACTTTAAATGCAGTTTTAGTTTTGATTGGTGCGACGGCTTACAGTAAAACAGATGATGATCGATGATCTGGCCAAGTTAAGCTTTGATAAATTAAACACTTCAAACAACATCAACAGAAATAAAAGAAAACTGAACTGAATTTTGTTGATAATTTTTATCACGAAAAAGCACTTGAGAAAAGCAATATTACCTTATATTATTGTTACTGTTAGTCGCGAAACATATCTCAGCATCGATCAAAGCATGAAGCACAAATTTATAAACAGTGCCCCAAACACGTGGAAGAGCCACATGTTTGACACTGATATCGTGATTTGTTCATGTTTTTTTTTGCATTTTCTGGCCTTGTCGTATTTCATTTTCATAGCAAAGATAACAACGTTTCCTAAAATTAGACTTTGAAGCGCAATTTCGAGGTGTAAATGTTACAACACTACAGTCACTAGCACGGAAATGACTTTCGCCCAAGATCAATTCAATTTTTCGTTGAACATCAAACTGTAAGCCAGTCAAAGGCCTTCTTTCAACGTGTAGTTGAATTAGGGCTGGCAAGAGGTTGGAAGTGTTGTTTTGATGGAAACAGATCAAGACCGCATACGTTCGTTTCTTTTCATATTTTATTGTTCTATTAGAAAAATATTTTTGAAAGTATTACGGCAACTATAAATTATGGCTTATAAAAACTAGAGTGCTCAATAAAAATTTCTTGAACAGCAATATTTTAACATTTGTGAAGATTAAAGATTCACATTTGCTTGTTTGTCACTAAACGTTTGTAAATATATGCATAGCATATAATTGAAAATAAATGTAGGAAAACGTGACTGGGAAATAACCATAAGATGTCTTAGTCAAGCAGTTACTTTTATTGTGTCATTCAAAATAACAAAAAAATTAAAATAAAATAACTGTTACAGTAAGTTCTTCGCGGTCTTAAACTCCGTGTGGCTGTCTCCGAAAATGTACGCGTCCTTGATTTGATTTGAATTAAATTTGTATTAAGATATAAAAACAATGCGAAATAAGACGAACTAAATTGGACGGGTAAATAAGATAGACGAAAATAATAAGGTCGGACGAAATTAAGATGTACGGACGTTATGGACGAAATAAGCCGGATAGACGAAAATAAGACGAATCGGACGTAATAATTTGGTCGGACGAAAATGAGACAAATCGGACGAAATTAAAACGGACGAACGAAATGGATGATTGGACGTTAAATGGAAGATTGGACGATCGGAGGAAATAATAGAGTCGGACGTTTTTCAACTGTAGACTGACACGGAGCAGACCGACAAAACTAACAATATCGAACAGTATTTCTAACAGTATTATAAACAGCTCAAAAGCCTCAACAGCACTCCCAACGGCGTCTAACAGTATTTCAAACAGTAAATCTACGACCGCTACACAAAGGCTGAAGTAGCAAAACTAAGCGTTTCTACACAAATTACACCCAACTTATGGAAAAAAGAAGTCAGCTCGAGGTAACAATCAATTAGCAATCGAGCGCGGTGAGATAATGGAAAATGTCGGCTTTAGGCAACAATCAATTAGCAAACAAGCGCCTTGAAATAATAAAGTGAATCAAATTAAATGTCAAAACAAAAATTAGGTAAATCAAAGTCAGAAATAAACCCGGGTTCGAAACTCAGAGTACTTGTCGTAACAATAACCGTTTCAAAAACAACTTGCGATGAGGCAAAAAAGTAATTAATAAGTGAAAACCTAAAAGCAAAAGTAGAAAATAAGCAAATCTGAGTAAGAAAGATAGATAAAAGTAGTAACAAAGATAGATATATTCTAGTCGCCCATTTTTTCACCAAATTTCAAGGTGATGACTGTTTAAAGAGATCATGGTGTAATGAAAGGTCCAAAACGACTTTCTACAGTGATTCGATCTGAATAAAGATGTCCTCAATTTAACGGCAATTCGTGCCTGCGCTAAAACTATTAATTCACCTGTGCCTGCCACCAGAAAATGCATGCAGAAAACTACGAATTTTCAATTGACTAGTTTCTAAATATTTACATTATAAGTTAAAACAAATACTACAATATGCTATCAATTCGCTATTATTGACCTTTCTTTTAAGGTTTTGCACTAAATTCAATGCTGTGCATTTGAAGAGCTCCCTACATCTGCAGACAATACATTTGAATTAAATGCACAGAGGTTAGAAGTAACAGCGAAATTACGTTCTTTGTTAATATAATTGAGATCATTGTGGTAATATAATTAAGACCAAGTTTGGCGCCAAGCAAGCAAACAATGAACACATGGCTTTTGGAATGTTTTTTCTCTTCCATAAAATTGTTACTGATAGCAGCCATATTGGATTTAACATCTTTTTTGAATGATTATTTATTTACATATTAAAGAAAAAACAAAAAACAAAAAATTAAACAAAAATTTTTGGCTAACTTCAACCTTATGGTAACTGCATTATTATACCGTACATTGGAAAAGATTCATACCGATTTGCTACGCGAATTTCGGCTTTGATCAGTAAAGGCCCGTTTCCACTACGAGCGTGGAAAAGAGCATTCTTTGTTTGATTTATTGATTTTTTTGGCTCTCGCTTCAATCGAAGATCAATAAAAGAAACAAAGAATGCTCTTTTTTACGCTCGTACTGGAAACGGGCCTTAATCGATTTAATCCAAAAGTGTTACTAATTTTTAAAACTTTTAAAGTAAAAAATTATTTTTTGTTAAAATCGAGAACTCCTAAGGCTCTGTGTTCAAATGTCATCTATCAATTCACAGGTTCGTGTGACATGAACATGACATACATTGATATGTCATCGAGACATTTGATCACAAGAGTCCGGGAGCATTTGAATTTCAAAAGTATTTAAGAGTGCCATAAAAAAAACATATTTTGTCATGTGATTCCTGTTCGACCGTTAAATTTGGTTTAAATAATTTTTCGATATTGCGCAAATGCAAATCAGAATTTCACACTAGAATACATGAAGCTCTAATAATTAGAAAGCCCAGTCCTAATTTAAATCGCCAATTATATGCCAATGGAACATCATTCTTACTAAATATTTTTCAAAAAATCTGCTCAAGTAATTTCATTAACCGCCAAGTGATTAAAGTCTTTAAAATCCACTTGTTTTTTTTTCTGCTTCATTTAACTACCGCTAATGTGTGTACAGTTCTAAAAAAATCTATCTTCGTCGTGTATAAAATTACTTTGTCAGCGTTAACAAACAATTCCTTTATTTAAATCGAAATAAAGTCAGGAAGACTATAACAATATGAAAACCTGAAGAGGACTGAAGTTAGCCGTTAATTTTTTGTTTTCTCTTTAGTATGTAAATAAATAAATCATTCAAAAAAGATATTAAATCCAATATGGCTGCTTTCAGTAGCAATTTTATGGTCCAAAAAAAAAATAACCTCTCTACCGAAACTATGTTTTCTTTCTTCGTGAACGCCTGGGTCTTAAAGTTTGATTGTACGTGTCACATCTCAACTGTCATTTTAGAAAGATCTATTGGCCGCTTTTTGTCCTTCATGCCGTCGCCTATGTCTATAGTGGCGAGTAAATTTACATTTTTTTATATTATTTTTTATTTATTTTTATCTCTGTTTATTCTCCTAGCTCGCCAGACAACGGCGGAGGCGTTATGCTTAGGGCAAGCGATTACCTCGACCAGCTTTCGGAGATGCCGAGATATTGCTAAATCTACAACTATAAATTATTAATCATTAAACATTGTTTCTGTAAGATAGTTTAGTAGCTTCTTAGACGGGTTTATGATATTTTTTATTACATTGAATGCCAATTTTCAGAAACCCTGTGGAAGCCTAGTCGAAGGCTATAAAACCTTTTGTCAATTTAGTCTCGCCTATCGCTAATTTAGAAAGCATTGAATTTAAGAAACACATTTTTATAAAGAGGTTAGGCTGGGTTACAAATCAGGAGACAATTTTTTGATTATGATCAGAAAAAAATTAAATCAACAAGCTATCAAATTTTGACAACAGCCAACATGTCAAAAAAATTTATTTGATTATGTACGTGTATTTTCAGCAAACGTCCTACTTACTATTGCGGCGAAATTGACTTGTCGCAATATGTGAAGTTGGGATGAAAATACGCCCACCTTGGATGAATACGGTTTTATATATTAAAAATTATAAAACAGAAATACCGTAAATTTCGGCGCATATGTCGACGTGGCGTATAAGTCGAGGTCTATAAATTTGACCTAAAAATCCTAAGTTTAATATGTACCATGTTATGAAAAACGTCACCGCCGTATAAGTCGAGGATGGATTTTTAAACTTGAAGTTAAGTGTCAAATTTTTGACTTATACGCGGGAATTTACGATAAACACAAATTTAAAAACTAACACAACACACAAACTGTAACCTGGAGCATGGCTGCTACGTGTGGTTTCGGTAGATTTTCGGTGGAAGTTTTGATCGCTGCTAAATATCTAAATATCTGTGCAACCCAATCCACAGTGTTAGGTCAAAAAAGAAAACAATCTTATCTATTATCTTTATCTGTCTTGTAAAAGTAAAAAATTTGTGCACTATCAATTAAATAACATAATTTTTACAAGAGTTTTGGAGTCGTAGTCAACAAAATCGAATGTGTTAGGGCAAAGTCGGATGCGTTTTTCAGATGTTCGTAGGTTAGATTTGGAGTTGCTTTTGTTTTCGGGAGACTCTTCTTTATGCTAAATTAGGCTTCCAAGTTTGTGGAATCAGGAGTCGTAGACACCGGAGTCGCACTTATTATGGTGAAGTCGGAGTTGTTTTTCAGACTGGAGGAGTTGGAGTCGGGAGTCGGATTTACAGTTGTAAAACTTTGAATGGGTGGAGTCTGAGTCGGAAAAAGTTTCTCCCACTGCTTTTTACAGCGTTTTTTTCAGAAATTTGTTAAAATTTATTTTGCAAACTTAAAGCGTTGGGTTGATAATTGCATTAAATTGCATTAAAGACCATTAAAAGTACAGGCCGAAAACAATGATAGTAAAAGCTAGTTATAACACACGATCAGAGTGCAAGTTTCGACAATGAGGAAACAATTAGCAAACTTTTATAAACTACGCTCATAAATCTAACATTGACACGACAGGCTTTGTTTTCAAATTACACTATACATGTAAATCTTAAATGTAAGCTCTGACAATACGTCTACAACGTGAGCCTACTTTTACAGCATAGTAAAGAAACTAAAAGTATATTGCTTTCTAAAATTGATAAAAAAAACAACGTCTAAAAGAGTCTAAAACAAAATCTAATACAAAGTAGCAATCAGACACAAATACAGTAGGCTATATTTTTTTAATTTAAAATTTTTAATGTCTAATTTTTAGAAGTATTTATAGCAAAAAGCGTATTTATTGCTTTATTCTTTTCTATCAAGTCTATTTTGAAGTTCAATATAAAAAAAGTGAACATTCAGTAAAAATTTGTTTGCCACTACTTTACAAGGTGTCCAATCCATAAAGTCCTGCACACATACAAACACACACACAAAATTTTAATATCTCAAAAACTGCATAAGGTAGAAACTTTAAATATTCGACAGTGAATTATACCAGCATAAAGTTTTTTTGTTATTTTTTACAGGTTATTTTATTGTTAAAATAAGCAAGAATAAGTCATTTTTAATAAAGGCGTAAGTTTGCAACAAAGTATGAAACATGTTGACCATTCAACAAAAAGCACAATGTGTTCTTTGGTACCATAAATTGAAATCACCAACTGCAGTACAACGTAAATTTAGAAATGAGTTTAGACAAGACCCTCTTCACATTAAGAGATGGTTTAAAAATTTTTATGGAAACCGGCAGCATTTTAGATCCCAAAAGATCGGGTAGGCCAAGCATTGATGAAGAGACTATTGATGCTGTGTGTGTAGCATTTCATCACAGCCCAAAGAAATCAATTCGTGTTGCATCAAATGAACTTGCTATTCCTCGAAGCACAGTTAACATTAACTTAGCGAGGAACACAAAATTTAGAAAAAAAGCGCTTTTTGTTCAAAACGCATTCTCAATAAACGTAGACTTCGGATTAAAAAAACGTTGTCTTTAAAATTTGAGTTTGAACTGAAGATGAAAATCTTTTTAGTGCAAAATGAAGGCTTATAAAACAGAAAAAGTCTTCATTCGCGAGAAGGAACTTAATCCAAGTTTTTGAATAAATCAAAAATATTTACAAGTTAAGTAAATGAAACACGGCGGCCGCAAAGTAAAAACTTTTATTCATTTATTTTTTCCCTTCACTAAGTTTTTTAATAAAAGTTTTCTCGATTAAAGTTACGCTTAAAGTTTGTGTTTGTTGAGAGAATGCTTTTTTAAACTTTTGTCCAAACCGCCAAAACCTTTTGAGCGCCCCTGATTAAAACACAATTTCGTTTTTTATCTGCCAGCCGCCACTCCCCCGATCTCATTTCTGGTTGTGTCTGACCCAGAATCGATGGCCTTCCATGTTACGATAGCAACAATAGTTTTTTTCCAAAATCTTTCGCGACACAACCTGGAGATCTCTCACGACACACTAATGTGTCGCGACACATCGGTTGGAAAACACTGTCATAGGATAATGATAGTCTAAACTTAAAAAAATACGTTTATTTAAAAAAATTCGGTTCCCCAAGCAATTAAAATAAAACAAAGTCTATCTTGTGTTAAAATAAAACAAAGTCTATCTTATCTATTGAAAAAAATTTCAAATTTTTTTTGAAACAGTGAAAAAAATTGTAAGGTATTGTCTTGAAGAAACATATTATGTGAATGTGTCACGTTCTTTTTAACCTAAAACCAGTAACTTTATTTTTATGGGGAAAAGTCGTTTGGTCAGCTCGCTGAAGGGCGCTCATTGACAAAGGTAGTGGTGTGATTTATGAAGAACGTAATTTTGTTAATCGCTCAAAGTTCTTTCAAAAAGTTCGATTTATTATAATTTATTGTCAGCGTAGATGCTAACATATAAAGAAATACAGATGCGTTAAGCAATTTCACGTTAACCGATTCTCAAGTCCGCGGTCTCGAAAGCTTTTCTGCTTTTCTCGCATCTCTATTTCCGGTCTATATCACGAGGAGTACCAATAATATATGCAGATTTCCGGCGGGTGACGCAGGCAGACGCACAAAGTACAATAATTGGAAATTAAAGTTGTACTTCGATGGCCCGAAAACCAAAAGGAAACACAAAGCAATTCATCAAATACAAGCAACAATTGTTAGCATAATTATCGAATGTGTTTAACCTTAAATTCATGATGCTTATAATAATTAGGAAAAATAAAGGTCAGTATTTACAATGAATCGTGTTAATCATAATCTATTAAGTGTATTGGCCTATCGGGTCGAAGCAAAAAGCAAGTATGAATGTCGGGAAACTCAAAATAACGAAATGAGATCGAGCTAAAATTTTGTAAAGCAATGATCAGAAAACGATTATGACGTAAAATCTAAAGAAACAAATCAGCGGATCGAAAACAAGAAAGTGAGATTAATCCCGACCTCAAAACTCAATAGGCCAATAACACAGCACAAATAGACATACTATGCTATGCACAAAACGTAACTAAGATTATTATTGTGACAGAGTACTTTTCTAAAATTTATTCTAATTCTTTATGATTAGTTCGTTCCAATTGAAATGCAGCTGACGAAAAAATCAAATTATTAAGTTTTACACACGACTGTTGATGTTTGCTGAGCATGGGGATTTGGTTTCTTTATATTTGACTTTGCAAAAGGTTTGTTTGTGGCACAGTGCGATAATCGGAACAAAACGCAATGGTCATTTGGCACTTTGGTTATCTTACCTGAAATAAACATTTGTTTCAGCAACCCTTTTCAAATGCTGGTCATGTTTATTTTGCCCTAATTTAATTTCTATCAGTTTTAAACTAAATGATATTGACACTAATTCCTATGTGATAAGGACGAGAGAAAAAAAAAAGTCTGTATAACGTATATCTGTGCCATTGGCGTTTATCTTAAATTGATACTTGAAAAAAGCAAAATAAAATATAACAACATTGGATGATTGAATTGAAACAAAGCTTGAACGTATATTTTAAACAAGACGTAAATTTCGCTATTTTGCACAAACTCCAACAGCGATACGTTTTTGTTGTTAGACTGCTGACAACGTCGCTACTTTTTAACTGCTTCGTGCTAACTATCACAGTATCAATTTCTTATTTCAAAGCATAGACTGCTGCATTTGTTACTATTTGAAGTTAGCTATCGTTTCAAGCAATCGCTAGCAACTTTGTTAAAACTTTTGGCCTACCAAAAATCTTGAGTTTCAGAAACAAAAACCAGTTTGTTATAAAAAAAACACAAATTAAACAAAGCAAGTTTATTAAAAAATACAACTGCAAGGTTATGTTTAAACGTTAAGTCATAAAATTTAGACAACAACTGAGACTCAATTCCTAGGATTCTACGAAAAATTGTAGAAAAAATGTAATAATTATAGAGCACTTTGCCAATCAATGTATTTTTTACTGTAGCTTTTTGCTTATATATAAAGCAAAAGTTAATTTTACAAAGAAGATAAGTCATCCTGCTTTTTGATTATGAGTCACTTATTGGAATGACGAAGGAAGCTCCATTAAATATGTGTTTTTCTTCTGTAAACCATGTTTGCGAGTTCGGATCAAAACGAATCAAAAAATTTGCAGAAGATGATTTTACATATATCTGACCTTGAGCAGAGCAAGCATAGACACGCGTTAATTTATAAGGTGTAGTGCAGTTGATTCTTGTCCAGACATTACCTGATGTCTCTAAAAACTCGACATCATTGATTAAAGAACCATTCATTCCGTATCCTCCTAAAACGTAAATAGTTGAACGTATCACAGCTGATCCAAACTCAGCTCTTGCAACGTTTAAATTTGGGCCATTGCTCCATTTATTTTCTTTAAATTCGTAGATATGAGAACAAACCGAGGGCTTTTTCACGCAAAAAGGTTGATGACGTCCTTGATTTACATGGGATGTGTTCAACGTATATCCACCTATTACATACACTTTGTCTTGTATGACTTCAGCACTTGCATACGAACAAAGAAATGTCGCATTTCCTGCTATTTTCCAATTTTTGCTCAAAACTTCAAAACTCTCAACGAAATCTGCTGCTGACATCGGATTTGGTATATTGCTTTGATATCTCAATAAGGGATCGATCCAAGTTCTTTCGCCGCCAAAAACAAACAAATCATTTTTATAGTAAACTGCTGCGCATCCACAACGAGCTTCATTCATTGAAGAAACAGTTTTCCATTTGCATCCGTTAAACTGAATTACAGAGTTTACAGCTCGGTTGCTATTGTCTCTTCCTCCACAAAACATATACTTTCCATGCTTAAATGCCACTGAACAATACTTATTCAGCAAATTTGTTTGCCACCCAGTACATGTGATTCGATACCAGGTTTTTTGTGGAACGTCAAATTGCATTTGGTAAGTTTGTGCGGGATGAACGATTAGAATAGAATCAGGTTCTGGGGTATACGACCGACGTGCTATTTCAGCCACTACAATTTCTGGATTGATATGAAATAAGAAAGCATCTTCAACTAAATCACGACAATCCAAGAATTCTCGAACTAGTTTGTTTTTACGAATAACTCTTGCTACAAACTTGATTGAAACAAATTGAAGACGGACGGTTTTAAATAACCGTGAGAAATAGTTCTTTCTATTGTGCTCATCTTGATTAGCCCATTTAACTACGACTTCATATACTTTTGTTTCCTCTTTAACATTTAAATCATCAGACTCCAACAGTGACTCTAAGTCATCCACATTAAGATTAAAAAATTCTTTTTGCAATAAAAATTCTTGAAAATGTTTTAAAATATACTTGTCAACATTATTTACAAATCCAGTCAGTGAATAAATGACACCTAGTTTACGAAACTGCAAACCGTTTTGAACATTTAAAACTTCATTTAAATATTCTACAATAACTTTGTGAAGATCATGTACTTGCATCAGCGATGTCACATGTAATAGTGACGATACATTATCTTCTGTAATGGTAACGTCGCCTGTGTAAATAAAGTCAATAACTGCTTGAAATGCATCAGGAGAAATGTCGTTAAATGTGACAATTTTTTCTTGTTTTTCTTTCATATTAACAGTAAACATTTTAAAAAAGTAAACACTTGAAGCTGACAAAACCGCTCTATGAGCTGGAAACGTTTTGTTTTCAACTTGAAGAATTACATCGCAAAAGTCATTGTCATTTCTCAACTTGTTTAGACTTGACAGAACTAAGTTTAAATGGGTTTCAACTTTAAAATTTCGCTTTGTGGACATGATTTTGATTAAATTTTAAATATACTATTGGCATTTACAAAAACCTGGAAATAAAACCATTGTTTTAAATTACACAAAAAACCCTCAAACTGTAAAATGTTATCGAAATGTAGCAAAAACAAAATACAAATACATAATTAAACAATATCACCTTGGCATTCTTAAAAATAGTTTAAAGATAATCTTTGATAAATGGCTCGAAATTAGAACTTTCAATTTGCTACTCTACAAACTCAACGCAAACCGCCATCGCGTAGAAATCACATATTAGGCCCTCTAAATTGCACACATTAATTTGCCAGACAGACATGTTGAGCTTCAAAAAATCGCCAACCTCGGGACTTGAGAATAGCCGGATTTTTAAGGTTATAATTTTGTAACATGTTTTCCGTATAATTTAAAGAAACGTACCACCTGCACAGAAAATCAATATAGAGTCGATCAAAATCAGAAGGATTACTTGTTATCACGTGGAAGAATGAACCGACATGGCGTTTAGGTATACAGCACCATCTAAATATAAGCGCAGCTCATGAAAACATTGATGCGCATGCGCACCAACGCGAAAATATAAAAATGAGCTCCCGAAATCCGTGCCGAAAAATTGAAAGATCCCGAAGTTTGGTTTTGAAGGCCAACTATACCATCACTTAAGTTACAACAACAAGTATAAAACAACACACATGCATAGCAAGCATTGGAATTAAATATTTTCAGTCAGTCATCAACAATGCTCTAACATGTAATATTTGATAAAGTGATACTTTTTTGTTATTTTTGTTCTTCATCATAGACTTGGGACAAAATTTCTTACATCCGTGAAGTGCTGGAAGGTCATAATTCGGGCAAAGGTCAACAAAATTTTTACAAAAAAATATTTTCCCCAAAGTTTTTTCGGCTTGGATGGCTATGTAGGTTAGGCATATTTTGTTTGAACAATTTTTAATAAATTATTTTTTAAAACAACCTTCGATTGGATTCGAGACACGAATCGCGAATTCAGGTCAAAATGTTGACGATTTCCCATCCGTGCTTAAAACTAGCTTTAACTGAAAGAAAAAATCAAATATATCTTTAGCTTACCTAAAAGTTCTTTAAAAAGGAAAAAAACCGTTTTACAATACTTTGCCCAAGCCAAGATAAGACAAATCTTAAAAATAAAGCCAAGATAATTTGGTTTACAATCGGTACCCAAGGTGGTCGGGCAAGATATCTTGTGAAAAACACTTTTCTACCATCCAATTAAAGGAGTGAATCACCAATTTTTCAACGTCGGCCACATTCTAAAATTTGTTGAAATTGCGACGTACCAGGAAAGCTTAAACCAGGGGTGGCAACCTGCGGAGCATTGGACGGTTAGTGGTGGCGCAATTTTTTTTTTTAGAGAACACCTTGGTTTTAGTAGAAAAAACAAAAATTTATAGAATTTTTTCCAGCGTTGACTTTTTTTTTAGAGAACACCTTGGTTTTAGTAGGAAAAACAAAAATTTATAGAATTTTTTCCAGCGTTGACTTTGTTTTTTAGAGAACACCTTGGTTTCACTATGAAGTTTTGAAGTCTTTCGTCTATGAAGTGTGGCGGATATGAACTGGACTTGAATGAAATTGGCGATTGAGGAAAAAAGGTTGGCTACCCCTGGCTTAAACAAAACCGACATGTGAGAGAGCAGCTAGAGAGCAATTGGTTTAAAATGAATAGTTTTTTGGGTCAACCCTTAATTAATTGAACAGTTTCAGATGATTGTTTAAGGCAAATCGCTTCTAGATTTTTAATTTTTGAAAGGGTAAAGCAGTTGAAGCACCGCGGTATTCTTAGTTTGTATTTACTTGTAAACGCACGTCATATGGTAAAAGATACTTTTCTAATTACTATTATACATATTATTATTATTTCTATTTACTGATGATTAATTCAATTGTCTTGACCTGCCCCCATGCTGACTCATCTAACTTCATAGTCAATTTTAAAGTTGATCTCTTCAATATATGGCTAATTTTTAAAGTGATTTAAATCGTAATCAATAAAAGCATTTTACTGAGCACCAAACACTGCGTAGTTATTCTCTATACTTTAACGGTTTTTTGAAACGATTCTGCTGTTAAAATCATTTGAATACTATACTTGCAACTATTTTCTGTAAAACAAAAAAGTTACTTTTTACCATAAGTGTTAAATCCAGGGCTAGGGAGCCGGAGCCGGAGCCCGGAGCCATGGTGCCAGCCGATTTTGGAGGAGCCTAGCTGGAGCCGGAGTCAAGTTTCGATATTGTGTGAAGCCGGATCCGGAGCCATTAAAATTTTTGCTGGCTCCAGTTCCTAACAAAATATTTTTTACATTTAAAAGTCAGTTAATTAATTTGTGGAACTAAATGTGCATTAATGTGTTTGTGTTTGAGTCATTTTTTGAGCCATTGATGAGTAGCGCGGAGTTTGAGATGGGTGCCCATTGATAGGACACTGGTTTTGTCTTGCAGGCCTTTAATGCTTGTGCCTCGTGTGCAGCCAATAGCAATTAACAAAACTATGTTCTGAATGGTTTGCAGTTTTTTGATGTTGGTGTTTGATATGATAGGGCTACATATGGTGTTTGCATATTATATTATGGGCGAATGATAGCTTTACATGTAGAGATGATTAGTTCGTTTTGTTTACCCTATTTGTTTGAAGTAAGTGCTTTGAAAATGTTAAGCGTTTGTTTTGCTTTAAATGACGGTGAGATTTATGTATTGTGAAAATGTTAGTTTTGGCTCAAAAGTAATTCCAAGAGTTTTTGGGTGTTTTGTTGTTGGTAATATTTGATTGTTTAAATTAAATGATAAAGTTGTGTCATATTCAGCTGGGTGTGGTATTAAAAGTTAAATACTTTGGAAAAATATTGTTGAATCAGTTGTTGGGTCTGAAATGGTGATCGGTGTGAGATGCTGTGATTGTTTGTCATCGGCATATGCTGAGGTTTTGGGGGCTATTGTAAATAATGTTGGAGACCAAATTCCACTTCGTGGTATTGCAAATGTTGATTTATTTGAATTTTAAGAGCGTTCCATTAAATTGAATGCATGCTTGTTGTCCTTTATGGAATGTTTTCTATTATTTATGGTAATAGCGCTTTCTCTAGTGCTTTGGCAATGGTTGATAAAAGTGATATGGATCAGTAGATTGTGCCAATGATTGGTCCTTATTTGGTTTTAAAATGGAAATGGTTGGGGTACCTTTTCCAAAATTAATATTGTTTTAGTGTTGGGAAAGTGTTGTACATATTTGTGAGGTATTTGATGGAAAGTGACCCTAACTGTTTCAGAGGTGACCGGTAAATTCTACCATGGCAAATTCCACCATAGGTAAATTTAATGGTTGTTTTCGGGTGTTTGTTTGTTTATGTAAGGGGCGTCCAACCCATGGCCCGCGTAAAGGTTTTGAGTGGCCGCGCAGTATTTTTGAAGCTCTCTGTCCTGTAAATTTTGGCAGAAGTCGAAGACAAATTTGATGTGAAGACCCTTTTTTTTCGATTTTTATCAAGTTTGGCCCGCGTAAAGATTTTGAGTGGCCCGCACAGTATTTTTGAAGCTCTCTGTCCTATAAATTTTGGCAGAAGTCGAAGACAAATTTGATGTGAAGACCTTTTTTTTTTCGATTTTTATCAAGTTTGGCCCGCACAGTACTTTTTGAAGCCCTCTGTCACTATGATTTTGATTTTGGTGCAAAAAGTAGCAAATCGGAGACTAATTTCAGGTGAAGACTTTTTTTTTTTTTTTTAGAGATCACTATAATTTTGGTGCAAAAAGTAGCAAATCGGAGACTGATTTCAGGTGAAGACCTTTTTTTTTTAGAGATCACTATAATTTTGATGTAAAAAGTGGGGTATTTTCTTTGTATGGCCCGCCAATATTTTTTGTGCGTCAAAATGGCCCTCGGCTCAAAAAGGTTGGACACCCCTGGTTTATGTAATTGTTAAAGTAATGATTTGGGGAAATCTATTTTGCTTTCAAGTGTGATTACATTGTTGAATGACCTTGCGGATATGCCTTGGCTAATGGGTGCAATTTGTGCTATTTTGATTTTTTTTAAGGATGAAAAGTCTGTCGGCATCTAGCATTGCCTCAACAAGATGTTTGTTTGCCTTGTGGACGCCTTATAGACATTTGTGAAATGGGGTCTGTGATGAAAATCTTCAACATGATTTTTAAATGATGTCCAATTGGATTTTGATAATTTGCTTTTGTTTTAGTGAAGTGAGGTGGAGTTGCTTTGGTCTTGTGATGTATACTGAGCGCGGAGAGTAACAATAGATGATCTGATGTGTGGAAGGGGATGGTCTTCCAGCTAGTGCAATTACGAAAGTCTGATGAAGCGGTGATGTCTAATGGCTTTTGTGCTTGATTAGGTGTTCAACGTATTGAGCATTTGTGTTAAGTGTGATGTAATTTGAGTCATTTAATTGTTTTTTTTTCTATGATCTTTGGTCGGTCCGTACTATAATTGTTAGTAAGCATTGACATCTACGGTGATGATTGTGTTTGGACAATTTCTTTTGTATGTAAATGTGCTAGATATATTAAGTCTTCTTTTGTTTGAGATATATGATTGATAGGAACTTGGATAATATATAACACTCCCTGCTGAACTCTTCGGTAATATTAGGCCCTTGCATAGTGCAAGTTAGTAAAATTTTGATGATCGATATATCATCTGATTATCCCTTATTGGCCAACATTTATCTATGCATTAGCAAGTTGGAGCTGGAGCTGGATAGGCTGGCTCCCCAGCCCTGGTTAAAGCTACAATTTCCATACGCTACTTTAGCAACAACAATTTAGTTTTAAATTGAAATTACAATTAGGTTAATGTCGCTGACACATGTTTTAATAAGCGTTTTCGGGTAACATGCAAACAATTCACTTATAAAAAAAATTACTGATCTGAAAAGCGAATATCTCGCAATGACAGAGATACAAAAATAGCACTTAGTTTCACAATATTTGCAGCATTGTACAAGTTAAAGTTATAGGAGAATACTGATATTTCAATCCATAATAATAATAATAATAATAATAATGTAAATTATACTGCTTGACATATGCTGAGATCATATAGGAACCTCAGCTGCTCAAAGCAGTTGCAAAGATATGACATTAAACTGTAAACTTTAAAGATAGTACATGCATACTACATGCATACATACATATTAAAGATAGTACATGTAGTACATCCATACTAATGCAGCAGATGTAGGCTCTAATTGGCAGCGGTTTCTTTGCAGAATACTTGTGCTATAATGCTAGTAGCCTATATTTTAGGTCACAAGAAAAAGGGTTATTAATTTGGTGCTGTATCAAATTTTTTAAAATTTGTTAAAGTTTTTGAATTTTTTGTTACTTCCACAAATTTAGTTTTTTAAAATTTTGTAGAAGTTAAAATTTTTTATAGAACTTAATTCGGTAACTCAGTACGTTGTTTAATCCTCCAACCTTTCGGCGCCTGTAAAGAAGGCTTCACCGATAACGCAAACTTGGCCGCCTACCAAAAGACAAAATTCTTAAATCTTCTTACTGGACCTGCCCTAGGAACCAGTAACAGCAAAAATATAGTCTAGCTCAGTGATGGCGAACATATGGCACGCGAGATCATAAATACTGGCACGCGACGCATTCCAAAAAAACGGCGCAAAATGTTTTTTATTATAAACTTACGGCCAACTTTAAACCTATCGTTATTCAAAACCAGCTTCGATTAAAGCCCTTGTGGATATATATTTATACGGTTATTATCTCACTCGTTTTATTAAATATTTCCACGGATCAAAGGCAATACAACTGCTCTGAACATTTTGTTCAGCTACAGCTAGTTCCTGAAAATGTAAGAAGTAGACGAAAGCTCGAACAAAATATTCAAATCAGTTATATATTGGCTTTGAATTTATATTCAGACTGTTTAAAACCGTCAGTTATGTGCCAAAATTAAACATAGCTTTTTGTTTATTTTTAATTATAGTGGATATTGTTTGCAAGTTGTACAATGAAACATCAATCAACAAGTTATCTGCAACTTTACAACAACAGAAATCGCATTGATTTCGTAAAATGCAGCTGCTAATAAAAAAGTGTTTCGCAAGGATTTTTTTGCTTCGTAAAAACTTTATTATTCGAACCGTAAGACCAGCCTCCGGTGTCGTATAACATTTGGTCTTCCAGTAAAATTTGGTCCCCCCTTTGTTACGTATGAGTGGTTGTCATGGAAAAGTCCGGAGTAATATCAGCCGAAATGTTATTTTCTTGATTTCACAAGTTTAATGCATTTTAAGTGTTGCTTTGTTATATAAATTAAATCGTATAATTTTGCATTAGCCTACATTTTATATTTAGTTGGATTGCAGGTAGTTAAGATCGCTTAGGCCTACATAACATTACTCAGCAATTGTATCATGAGGGAAGACCGAATTTTGCGGGGGACCAAATTTTATACGACACCGGCTTGTACTAGTCTATTTTTATTTCGACGCAATACCACGGACGACAAAGCAGTCAAGCAGGCGACTGATGATGAGTGCAGTTGTAGCTCGAAAGTTTCAGTAATGTTTGTGAACACTGCGGGCGTTTTAGATTCGTTTTTTTATTCAAGCAATGGCGGCAAAGTAAACTAACATTTAAGATAAGTTTATCGCTGTCGGGCGCTAATTTTTTGCTGTTAAGGAGCTCATTACGACATCACCTGGTGATACACGAGAAAAAAGGAATTGAGGCTAGTTGAACAGGAATTCGCTCAGGCAGTGGGAACGTGATCAAAGCGGTACCTACAAAATATGCAGGTGCACTTGGTGCATTATTACAAGTGCACAGTCTGTATATTTTGTAGCCCGGAACAAAGCGATAGTAAGCCTATAGTCGTGCGTGGCTACGCGTGATCTATTTATCACAAGTTTTGGCCGCGGTAGTTTGTGTCTAATCTAAACGTTTTTGTTCATTGAAAACTGATTTTTATGAAACGGCTGGCAAGCCGAGACAGACAAATTCATTTCAGGCTGCAAATGTGGCACGCGGCCTCGAAAAGGTTCGCCATCACCGGTCTAGCTAAACCGCAGCTCAGACTACAACAATAACTTCTTTATTAAAAATATGCTCCAATCCACTTAGGAGCCCACAATAGTATAAATCAACAGCAAATACAGATTCAGTAGCTTAATTCTTCACAATAACGTAAGCAACCAGAGACTTGCGACCAAAAAACTATGAATTTCCACAGTTAACAAATTTTCAATATTAAGTTACTACAACGAATCATCGAATCATAATAATGCTTCCGAGCGAGCCTTATTTATATCACTCGGTCGTGAGTATCTCGAACGTTCTGAAAGTTACTCAAATCAATTTAATCACAAACAATCACTATTACGTCATAGTCAAAACAATAGCGAACCACTCAAGCGAATAGTTCTGGATCTTTCCCTAACAATCGTAAAATTAAGCAGTGTTGCCATTTTCTTGTAAATAAATGTAAATTATTAAATTGCTTATAAAACCGTTATTTCTTCGGCTATTTGAGCCGGACCAAAGCGAACTCAAAGTGATTTTTCAGGAGATTGTGAATATACATAATGGGGGCGATTTTTAGGGAACGGAACAGATGCCAAAAAATTGTTTTTTATTTTCTAGTTATGGTAGGATAGATTAAATTGGTTGAGGGATAGGCCTACCAATTTTATGCTATTTTTGGGGCCATAATCGAAAATTGGAAATGGACGCATGACTTTGCTATTGCTATTTAGTGCTGTGAGCAGCAAATTTTGAGCGTTCTGATGTGACATTAGCGTCTGCAAAGAGTAGATCAATCAAGTGAAAATAGCCCTGTGCGTTATTAGACCAAAACTGTGGTAGCCAAGTATGTTCTGTTGTGCATTTGATATTGTATGTTCACCATGTAACACATTAAAAACGTCGGCATAGATGGCGGCATGGACGGTCGCTGATTTGTTATCGGCGTATAACTTAAATTAACTGGAGGCGACTGCCGATCCGGTGAGGTATTAAAATTATTAGCATAATTTGTCGCTGTGCGATTTGAATGTAAACAATACGAATAAGTCCAAGTTAAAAAGATAACAAGTAAGGCGCCGATTAAAAATATAAAAATAAACCACAACTACGAATAGGTTAAATTAGGTATTAAAGTCATTATCTTCGTTGAAATAAATTAGTTCAAATAAGTGTTGTCCTTTTATGTTCGTTGCAATAAATTACTTGAAATAAATATTGGCTTTTTATATTCCAGTCGGGGTCACCAAAATGTAGCGGTTAAATATATTGGTATATATATATACATGTATATTTTCTTCTCTCGTTTTTGCTACTCTCACTCACTTTTCTCTTTTCTTTCTCTTTTAACTAAATGATAATCGGTCATAAAACCAAGCCAAACTTTGTAATAAATAAGCTTTAAACATTTTGTTTATATTTTTTATTACATTATTTTAAATTAGTAAACATTGACAACGTGATTTTAAACCAAAATATTCAATTTAAATGCAGTTTTAGTTTTGATTTGTGCGACGGCTTATAGTAAAACAGATGATAATCGCTGATCTGGGCAAGCTAAGCTTTGTTAAATAAAGTACTTCAAACATTTTTTTTATATTTTAAATTACTAAACATGGACAACGTGATTTTAAACCAAAATATTCACTTTAAATGCTGTTTTAGTTTTGATTTGTACCACGGCTTACAGTAAAAGAGATATTTAAACAGTGATACTTGAGCGACGGCTTGCAGTAAAAGAGATATTAATGGGTCATACAACCAAGCTAAACTTTGTAATAAAAACACTTTAAACATTTTGTTTATATTTTTTATCACATTATTTTAAATTAGTAAACATGGACAACGTGATTTTAAACCAAAATATTCAATTTAAATGCTGTTTTAGTTTTGATTTGTGCGACGGCTTACAGTAAAACAGATGATAATCGGTGATCTTGGCAAGCTAAGCTTTGTTAAATAAAATACTTCAAACGTCTTTTTTATATTTTTTATCACATTATTTTAAATTACTAAACATGGACAACGTGATTTTAAACCAAAATATTCACTTTAAATGCAGTTTTAGTTTTGATTTGTACCACGGCTTACAGTAAAACAGATGATAATCGGTGATCTGGGCAAGCTAAGCTTTGCTGAATAAAATACTTCAAACTTTGTTAACTAAATGCTTCATACATCTTTTTTTAAATTTTTATCACTTTATTTTAAATTAGTAAATATGGACAACGTGATTTTAAACCAAAATAGTCAATTTAAATGCTGTTTTAGTTTTGATTTGTGCGACGGCTTACAGTAAAACAGATGATAATCGGTGATCTTGGCAAGCTAAGCTTTGTTAAATAAAATACTTCAAACATCTTTTTTATATTTTTTATCACATTATTTTAAATTACTAAACATGGACAACGTGATTTTAAACCAAAATATTCACTTTAAATGCAGTTTTAGTTTTGGTTTCTGCGATGGCTTACAATAAAACAGATAATAATCGGTGATCTGGGCAAGCTAAGCTTTGTTAAATAAAATACTTCAAACGTCTTTTTTATAATTTTTATTAAATTAATTTAAATTACTAAATATTAATAACGTGATTTTGAACCAAAATGGTCACTTTAAATGCAGTTTTAGTTTTGATTTGTTGCAAAACATCAGATACAGCTTTCTTATTTTTAGTTATTCAACAGCCAAGTATTGGAGTCGCATTTGTTTCAGTACTTGGTTTATATATATGGTCAGTGGTGGATATTCCAATTTAGGGGCCCGAGGCAAGAAGTTTCAAAAATTGATGTTGTCTGAGAAAAAAGAGGTCTGATCTGGGCTTGCATATTTTTCTCCCAAAATCAAGGTGTTCTCTTAAAAAAAAAAAAAGGTCTTCACTTCGATTTCATCTCTGATTTTCCTATTTTTCTCCTAAAATCAAAGTGTTCTCTAAAAAAAAACGTCTTCACTCAGAATCGTTCTCTGAACAAACATCTGCAGCGAATCCAAAACTGTATGTGCTGTTTTCGAGGGGGGGGCCCCAAAAAAAGGGCGACTGCCTCATTCGCCTCACCCAATATCCACTACTGTATATGGTCTTGAATGACGTTTTGCGCATAATCACTGATGCCTCTATCTCTCTCTCAAACGGACCACTTACGACCTTTTTCAAACATTCAGCCATCTGACCTTTGACAACTACATGTAATAGCGACAATTGTTTTGCCTAAAACTGGTACTCCAGAGCTGTCTTCCGCTACTTTTTCGATCCTGCGGTACACTTTAAAAAGTTCCAAAAATCAGCAGAACATCTGAACCAGGTAAAAAGCTAAATTTTCAACGCTTTCCGTTACCTAAATTTTCATTTAACTGACATAAAAACCTAAAAATTTCAATCTCAACTCTAATAATAAAGTGATGACTTTCTTTCATCTAAAGTTATCAATTTGCGCATATCGTGCACAATCGATTAATGGTTCAACGCGGGCGTAGATAAGCCTCTCGAGGATCTTGTAGGGGACACAGAGCAGAGATATCGGATCGATAACTGCCCACAGGCTTTGCTGATTTTGGGATCGCGACCACAAGCGCTCTTCTCCAGATCTTGGGAATTTTGAGTCGGCGCAAACAGGAAGAAAGGAAGTCATGTAACCAGGAATTCAAAGCAGCTCCAGAATGGAGTATAAGCTCTGAGCAGATGGAATCAGGTCCCGGATCTTTACCTGGTTTTAAATGTTGAAGGGCAGCAGTAAATTCTCTCTGTGAAAAAATTGTCAGAGATATTTACTGCGTATGGTGTTGTGGCCCTCCAAAGGTCAGACACTTCTTGAAAGACAAGTCGAGATGACTGGCGGTCAACAGCCTCGTATTTCCCATTTCTAACCAGCTGAGATGCAATAGCATCGGCTAAAACGGGACAGTGACGAGGAGAGTGTCGTGACCTACTAGTAAGGTTGTTCAAAATACTTCACGCTTTTTGACTAGAGTGTAAGAAGTCAATGCTCCGAATTGCCTCGGACCATCAATCCCTCTGCTTCCTGTCAAGCTTGGCAAGCAGAGCTGTAGCAGCTCAACTAGAGTCGTCTCCCTAAGGGGACTGCAGAAAGGTTTTATAGAGGGATTCACACTCTGCATCCCAACACGGAATATAGTTATTTCGATACACGCGTGGGATAGTCTTTTTGGCTGCTGACATTGCCCCGTCCTGAAAAGGACGTTTGCCGATTAGCAGACCCAAACTGAACATCGGAATGGGTGGATACCCTTTTGTTTTGGTAAATTCGGTTTCGGTCTGTCATCTTTAATACCAATGAACAGACTTACTCACTGCCCAGGCTGCGAGAAAGCACCTACCATCTGGGCACAAGCTGCTGAGACTACTTCCGGATAAGCACATGCTCAGAATGATTATGAAGCTTGTCCGAAATTGAAGTTTCACCCTTACCCTTAATATGAAAAGAAACGAACGTATACGGTCTTGATCTGTTTCCATCAAAATAACACTTCCATCCTCTTGCCAGCCCTAATTCAACTACACGTTGAAAGAAGGCCTTTGACTGGCTTACAGTTTGATGTTCAAGAAAAACTTAAATTGATCTTGGGCGAAGGTCATTTCCGTGCGAGTGACTGCAGTGTTGTAACATTTACACCTAGAAATTGCGCTTCAAAGTCTAATTTTAGGAAACGTTGTTATATCTGCTATGATATTGAAATTGGACCAGGCCAGAAAATGCAAAAAAAAACATGAACAAATGACGATATCAGTGTCAAACATGTGACTCTTCCACGTGTTTGGGGCACTGTTTACAAATTTGCGCTTCATGCTTTGATCGATGAAGGAATGTTCCACGACTAACAGTAACAATTACATAGAGTAATATTGTTTTTCTCAAGTGCTTTTATAATTAAATCATTTTCTTTCAATTGTTCTTTATTTATTATTACATCGCGTAGTTTCATTTCAATAATTGAAAAACGCTTTTTGTGGCCGTGAAATATTTAATAAAGCTTAGCTTACCAAGATCACCGATTATCATCTGTTTTACTGTAAGCCGTCGCACAAATCAAAACTAAAACAGCATTTAAATTGAATATTTTGGTTTAAAATCACGTTGTCCATGTTTACTAATTTAAAATAATGTGATAAAAAATATAAACAAAATGTTTAAAGTGTTTTTATTACAAAGTTTGGCTTGGTTGTATGACCCATTAATATCTCTTTTACTGCAAGCCGTCACTCAAGTATCACTGTTTAAATATCTCTTTTACTGTAAGCCGTCGTACAAATCAAAATTAAAACAGCATTTAAATTGAATATTTTGGTTTAAAATCACGTTGTCGATGTTTAGTAATTTAAAATAATGTGATAAAAAATATAAAAAAGACGTTTGAAGTATTTTATTTAACAAAGCTTAGCTTGCCCAGATCAGCGATTATCATCTGTTTTACTGTAAGCCGTGGTACAAATCAAAACTAAAACTGCATTTAAAGTGAATATTTTGGTTTAAAATCACGTTGTCCATGTTTAGTAATGTAAAATAATGTGATAAAAAATATAAAAAAGACGTTTGAAGCATTTTATTTAACAAAGCTTAGCTTGCCCAGATCACCGATTATCACCTGTTTTACTGTAAGCCGTCGCACAAATCAAAACTAAAACAGCATTTAAATTGACTATTTTGGTTTAAAATCACGTTGTCCATGTTTACTAATTTAAAATAAACAAAATGTTTGAAGTGATTTTATTACAATGTTTGGCTTGGTTTTATGACCGATCCTGACTTAATTAAAAGAGAAAGAAAAGAGAAAGTGAGTGAGAGTAAGGAAAACAAGAGAAGAAAAAAGTTTTTAAAATAAAGGTGACGGCCGATAGTAAAAAAAATCCTATATATGTTCCAGTCGGGGTCACCAAAATGTAGCAGTTATATACAGTATATTGATAGGTATATATATTTATTTAGTATATACTTCTACCGCCACTTACATGTATAGTAGATCGAGAGTCCAGGAATTGATTCTCTTCCGTCTCTTCGAGTCCAGGAATTCAGGAAGTTCACTTTCATTCAATTAACACGATACAAATTATTTAGCAACTTATTTATACAGAATCTTATTCAAATAGAATGATCAGAATCAGAAACAACATTTTGCTTTCATAATTTTGCGACTTCCCTCGACGCCAGTCAAAACGATACTGTCCCAAAAAGAGAACGCTTGTTATTTATCACATGCATTTCAGACAAAGGATTTGAAAGTATGCTATCATATGATGCTATCACATGCATTGGATTATGACGTAAGTATTGAGAGCTGCATAGTTTTCCCGCGCATTTTAAACAAAGACTTAATTGTGACGTAGCGTTTAGAGCTACAACACCATCCAACAATTGCGACGTCCATGCAACGGCAGCCAAAAGCAGATAGATACGGATCTTTGTTTGCTTGCTTGGGAATATCACAAAATGTTCTTCACATGCTACTCAGTGAATAGTCTTTCGTTACCCACAACAGAACGCTGGCTAAAACATTTACGCTATCAAGAATACCAAAGATTAAAATAGATAGAACAATAAAAAACTAAAGCTATTAACAATTGGGTAAAAGAAAAAACGTAATTACTTGAGCATGAACGGCCCTATAGATTAAGGTTTGATGTCAAGTATTAAATGCTGCACAATTAATGTGCGGGTAAAGTCATCTGCAACAGGTTGTAAATTGATATTGTCCAACAAGTTCAATGAATATTTGTCAACATTCGATCATGGAGACTGTTATCTCCCATAATGTTTCTAAGCCATGTTTTGATTCTTCTCGTGACTTTGAAACACTTTTTTGCAAAAGCCGAAACGAGAGCTACGCCGCAGTAAATTTAAAGCAATTTATGTATTTTCAAAAAGCATTTTTTGCTTGTTGGCTTTTTGCTTAAAACTTCGCAAACTGTTGATATCTTTGTTACTTTTTTCAGAGGCGTGGTACTTTCTTTGTTAAAGAACTTAATATATCAGCATCTAGGTCTGCGAGTTCTTCTGTAAACACATCAAAACGAACACGACTCTTAAAATGTTACGTTATAATCACAATCATGGCACACATATGTACCACAGTCCTTCAAAAGGGCTAAGAATGTCACGCGTTTAGTCTTGGAGCTTTTATTTTTGTAGACTTTAATGTCGGCCATAAGTGAGTATTGAGTAGCCAAGTCAGAAAGCTCGTTTTGCTTATTAAAATTAGATTGACGCCACAATTTCTTTGCTTCTAAATCTAATTTTTTTTATCATTACTAGAAACTTTTACTCTTTGTGAGCACTTAGAAATTTTCTGATGCTTTATTATTTTTTTTAAAACGCTTTGTAATTTAGGTATCCCTGATTGTTGTATATGGCTATTTGCCACAAGTTAATGAATCAAAAATTGATTTTCGGCTAAGATATAATTCAGTTTACTGATTCAAGTAGAATAAAGGCGCGTTTACAGCCGTTTACAGTACTTTTTTCTTTCAGCGCGACCTTGGTTTGTTTTATTGACGCTCAAATCCACTCATTTTTTCTCGAAAACATGAGTGGATTTGAGCGTCAATAAAACAAACCAAAATCGCGCTGAAAGAAAAAAGTACTGTAAACGCGCCTTAAAGACGTTTACCAGAAGTTTAGGTCGTTACGATATCAATAACTCTATATTGTATACGTTAAAACTTTTATCTTGCTTTTATTACTGTGCTATGAGTCACGGTTGTCTTTGTAATTTTATAAATATTATTCGATTTAATGGCGATCAAGATTATGTAGGTTAATTGTAGAGCATAACTAAAAAAAATTTATCTGTAGTGCTAATTTTAAAGAGCACAATCTGCCCTCTCTGCCCCCGCGTTTTAAGAATATTGAAAGGCAGGAGACAGTTGCCCCTCCTTCTCCGCACTTCCGGCGCCCCTGGATATGACATCCGATATAACAACCGTTACAACGACTGTGGTCAATTACCACAGGACAGTTGGCAACTGAAACAAGAGAAAAACTCTATAAAAATTCAGCCGCCAACTGTGTGAAAATTATTATTTATCAAACCCCCCAAAAAAATGTAACTTGACTTGAATACAAAAATAAATGACAATTATTACCTTGTATGAAGCGGGCGACTCAGTTATGAAACTACAAAGTAGAAGCCAATACTGCTGCAATTTAAAACCTTTCTACTAGCAGCGACCACGTTATCCGAAAAGAATGAAACAAGAAATTTTGGGCTATCTACGGCACTCTGAGCAGACGCATGAACGCCACGCTGTATAATTATTACTTTTAATGCGGGGACAGTGAAATTAACGCTTACAATAAGTTATGTTCCTTTTAATTTTAGAAAGTAATCCGCTACTGCCGAATGTGTTCCGTTCTTCCTCTACATCTTGGCAAATACAATCTCTTTCTAAGTTGATTTTATTTTTCCAAACAATAATTAGTCAAACGCAATTCTTTTACCATGTTGCTTCGGTAATTGATTTGTTCTGCTGTTCAAATTAAATGGATGTTACAGAAATAAAAAGCGAAACTGAACAATTACAGAAATAAAAAGAAAAGGCGGTATTAAAAACGCAAGAAAATAAACGTTACAACAAACTCAGTAAAAACAATTATTAAATAACAGACGATAAACGAAAAATATGGTTTTGAATTCGCAGTCGTCACACTAGCCGGCTCCTAGATGAAAAGTGCTCTGAAAGAGCTGTTGAGATTGGTTGATCTCCAGTGGCATGTGTCGTGCTGCAAATATAAAATCATAGCAGCTAGGCAGAAGGTTTTTGCTCGCGACTACATTTTGTCCTGTTGTTGAGCCTTTCCTGTCAGAGCATCCGGGAGCGTTATTTTGCTTTTGTTATGCGTGAGAGCTTTTTTTAATTATTTTACTTTTTATGCTGTTTATCAAAAACTTATGCAACCATAAAAAAAGCTAGGTTAAAAACCATTGTAACCTATCAGTCAGACTAAACTAGAAACAGTTTTTAAAGACCCTGTACGGCTTTCTAGTCTACATCATGGTTTGATCCTGGTCAGCGCGGTCGAGTGGTTAGAGCGCCCTGATTGTAATCGACATGATCTCAGTTCAAAATCTACTCGCGACATTCCGTTATGTCCTTACGAAAGACACTTTACGCCACTTTCCTCTGCTTGGCGATCTTGGCAAGCAGTGCTGAATTTCAATCAAGTCTCTATAAAACTAAAAAAACAAATTAAAAATTTCAACCGGGCAGCAATATCTTGGCATCTCCGAAAGCAGGTCGGGATAATTGCTTGTCCCTATGTATTGCACCTCCGTCGCTTTCCTACAATTCAAAAGAATAAATATAGAGTTAAGATAAAAAAAAATCGACTGGGTATCTGATAAATTTCTGATGCACCCTGAGTTTGCGACACACCGGGTTAAAAAGCTCTAGTTGCTTTGCTTCCGAAACCTTTTTCCAGTTTCAACTATTCTTAATTTGCTGTATTACTTTAAAACTTTATTCATTTTCATTGCATTACCTTATAGCAGTGCTTCGCAACCGATGTTCCCCAAAACAATGGTAACTATGCCATAATTTAGTGTTTAAATTCAAAGTCAATTTAATGTTTAAATTGAAAAAAATTGTAAGGTATTATCTTGAAACATATTATGTGAATGTATCACGTTCTTTTTAACCTAAAACCAGTAATTTTATTTTCATGGGGAAAAAAGTCGTTTGGTCAGCTCGCTGAAGGGCGCTTATCGATATAAGACAGTGGCAGTGGCGTACGCAGAAATTTGTGAAGGGGGGGGTTTTGGAACCGAAAAAACGATTGCTCTAAGTGGTCCTGGTAATGGGCAAAAACTTCAAAAATTAGGCCTACATTCAAAAACAAAGTGTTATGCTTTTAAGAACATCTTGCAGTAGCATAAATTTCTTTTTACCAAACCGTAAAACTAACTATTGAAAAGGCATGTGCGAGTACGCAAATTTAATTCAAATATGACAAAAAACTTTCCAAACTGAAAGCAACATAAGCAACTCGTATAAATGATGAGAACAAAAGGTGAAAAATCAAATGAACAAAAAAATAACCTTACTTAACAAATATTTAAAGTTTTTTCACAGGCTTATATTCAAACGTCTGTTTTTTTCACTTAATCTGTTAATTACGTCATCAGGGCAAGGCGTGTAGTTCCTATAAATGTTTAACAACGCAAGTCCATTCATTCGAGTGGTGCCAGTTGTGTTTCGTAAGTACGTTTTTAGTCTGCGCAATGTGGAAAACAATCGTTCACTAGTGCATGTTGTCACTGGAAGAGTTAACAAAATGGTCATTAATGTAAATATGTTTGGAAAAGCATCGGAACTGCATTCCTTGATGCTGCTCAACGCATCAGTTGGTCTTTCTGCTACGTTCAACCGAGAAAGTTTCCTGTAACATAATATCAGTTCAGGTACTAGTTCTTCCGAGGATTTCGTTAAATCATTTTCGTAAAATCTTCCCAAAACTTAAATACTTTTAATTTGTTGAGGAGTTGGTCCAATGGTTGGATCAGCAGGAATTAAACACTGAAATCCACCAATAATCGATTTGTGGGCAGTAAATCGTGCTTCGAGAGTCACAATAAAGTTATCAAGAAATGGAATAAAAATTCCTACTCTAAAATATTCTTCATCTGTTTCAGCAGCAATGTTGCATCGATTGGTCTGTCTTGAAGTAAGGCGTGGTGTTATTAAAATAAAATTTTGGGTTTTGGCCGTTTCTTGCGCAGAAATATAGAGCTGGTGAAATTCATCTTCGGCTTTTTCCCTAAGACACTTCAATTCATTTGCAATATCATGTGCAATGTTGACGGCCTCAAGAAGGTTTATCGACTTTTTTTGCATAACTTTGCACAAAACAACACTGTATACAAAAATCTTTTTTAAAACTAAGAGAGCAATGCAAAATTCACTTTGCCTAATTGTCGATAGCAACTGTAGAGCTCGTGATGAAGTTTCTCTGTCTGGCCATGTTGAAATTTCTGTCAGAGCTTCTACAACAGCAAATTGTAAATTTGAAAAGACACTGACACTCTCGTGTCGATCGACCCATCTGGTAGCACAAATTTGAACAAGTTTTTGAGCTTTTGTTGTTGACGAAATCGTGTTGATAGATTTGCGTAAAATGTTTTGACGTTTTGGAGCATTGAAAAAATTGTAAACTGAAGCTATTGTTCCCATGCAGTTACGAACAGGCGAGAGATCGCATGAATTAGAGACAGCCAAATTAAGACTATGGGCTGCACAGTGAACGTAAAGAGCTGTAGGAATAATTTCCCTGATATAGGCTTGGGCACCATTCAATCTTCCACTCATAGCTGTGGCCCCATCGTATCCTTGACCGCGCATTTTTGAAACATCAATACCAATGTCCGATAAATTGTTCAAAATTGTTGAAGCCAAATTCTTGCCTGATAGATCTGTTATGGGTACAAACTGGAGAAAAGATTCTTCAATAGCAAAGTCATCACTTACGTACCGAGCACAAAGAGTCAATTGTTCCTGACATGATATATTGATTGTTTCGTCAGCCAATACAGAAAAAAATCTGGACCTGTTAATGGAATCGACCAATCGCTTAAGTATCAAGTCATTGCAAATACTTATAATTTCTTGGGCTGATATACTGAGAGTTGCGTCCGGCAGAAAGAAAATCATTCTTAAAAACTTGATCATGTTTCATTCTGTATCGAAGTAAAGCACGCAAATTTCCGTCATTATTATTATCTTCTAGATTTTTTTCTGATTCGAAAGTGAGTGGACCACTATCCAGATGTCCTCTTAAAGGAATACCCTGTCGACCACAGAGTATAATTGTTTCTATAATTGGTGTGATTTTTCTTCGGTTTTCTAAAATTGTTTGCTTCTGTTGCTGATTAAGTTGAATTTCGATGCTATCTTGTTTTCCTGATAAGATTGACATAACGGTCTCTACTGCCACCACACTGTCGCGGTGATATTTTGTGCTCTCGTGGTCTGCAAAGCGTTCAAGCGCATTTTTCCACTTTTGAAACTTTACCGCACACAAAGTTCCTAGAGGTTGGTTTCCAACTCCACTGCCTGCTTTACTTCCAAATAAAACGCAGTATTTGCAAAAGGCTCCATTTTCTAAATATGAGTACGCTAACCACTTAAAGCGAATAAACCAGCGGTGCTGAAACCAGGGCTGGGGAGCCATTGTAGAAGAGCACTAGCTCCGGCTCCAGCTCCGGAGCTATCAAGTACTCATTCACTAGCTCCGGCTCCAGCTCCGGAGCTATCAAGCACTTATCCACTAGATCCGGCTCCAGCTCCCCAGCTCCGGCTCCAGCTCTCCAACTCTTTAATAAACAAATAGTTCATCATTTAGTGTTTAAATCTTTTTTGCGATAAACTATTCTATTCTAACAAGAATCACGACTTCTGATCTTTACAAATATATTAATCAAATCTAAAAGCCAGTACCAAGAAATATAACTAAATGAAAATCAATTGTGGCGTTATCTAAACATTGAAAAGGTTAAATCGTAACTATTATGAATTGCAAACTCCGCACTGACAAATAGCTAAACTTTATCTTTTTAGTGGAAAACTTTAGCACTGTGCGCGAAACAGAAACTCTCAAGAGATTTAATGCACGAAGAAATAAGCGAGAACGTTTGTGATAAAACATTAAGACAATAAAAAAGATTGAGTCAGCCAAATCTTCACTCTACAATTTTAAGAGATAAATTTACGAAGTAATAATCATGCGAAAATTGAACCAAATAAAAAATTTAAGTTATCCAATTCTCACGGCTACATTATGTTTTAGTCATATTAAATTTTGATATTTATTTACTTTTATTTTTTTATTTTTTTTTTATTTTCTTTCTGTGTTTATCCTCCTGATTCGCAGGAAAGCGACGGCGGCGCTAATACATAGGATAGGCAATTACCCCGATCTGCTTCCGGAGATACCAAGATATTCCTGTTCGCTTGTAATTTAATAGAAATATGACTGTAATTTAGAACTGCTTGCCAGGACCACCAAGCAGGGGAATGTTCCGTAAAGTGTCTTTCCCAAGAGCACAACAGAATGGCGCGAATGGGTTTTAAACCGAGACCGTGTTGGTCACAAGCTCGGCGCTTTAACCACTCGACCACGCTGCCGACAATTGAGTGTTTAAATTAGTGATGGGATGATGCCAATTTTTTTTTCGACTCCGATGCCGATTTCAACAACATTTTCCGATTCCGATTCTTCTTAGTCAGAATTCACTTTGTTTTTTATATGATGCTAACAATAAAAGCACCTAGTTTAATTAGTTGCATAATTGATGTACAGTGCCTCTTTCTTAATTGTTTTAAATTGTTCACCATTAGCCATTGTAAATTAAAGATTATATGTATATTAAAAAGTGAATTAATCGTCCTCGCAGAGAGTGCAAAGAATAAGAGCAATATTTTAATACAAAATTTGTTTAATCACTGTTTTGAAAAAACCACAAATTTAAATAGAATCTTGATCCTTATTCAATTAGAAAGATTCTATTTGAAAAAAGGATATTTAAATATATTATACAAAATTTATTTAACTACTTTATAAAAAACCAAAACAGTCTGTTTCATTCAATTGAATCTTCCTGTGTTTACAGGAAAAATAAAGAATAGGCTATAATCATTAGTAAACATAGTACTATGTTTTCATAAAATCATTAAGAAAACATAAAATGAGAAAAACAGAACATTGTGCACTGAAGTTGACTATTTTTATTATTGAGCACAAGCTTTCGTGGGCTACTACCCACTTCGTCAGGTGCAATGGCAGTAGCCCACGAAAGCTTGTGCTCAATAATAAAAATAGTCAACTTCAGTGCACAATGTTCTGTTTTTCTCATTTTATTTGAAAAGTTGACACGGCTTTCCCAATTCTATTTCTTCCAATTCTTCGATGATAAGAAAACATAGTACGATAAGTCAATCTTATCCGATAAATAATACGTAGTTCTGCAAAACATAATTTATAAGAGGTTGTTTCAAAATTTTAAATTATTTTTAACAATAGAAATATTATTTAAAGCTTTTCAAATTTTATGCTTCGAAATATGTAGTTTGTTAAACTACAAAAATAATTCAAAGCTGTCGAAAAGTAAAACAGGTCCAAACTTGCAAAGAGTGGTATATTTATTATAGGATACATAGACTTAGAAAATTATTTTAAAAAATTATTCTAAACAAAAATCTCAGCTAAATACCATTCGGCTCTATAAGCTTCTTTTTATTCAATTTTTTCAGATAACTATAAATAAAATCAGCTAATTAATCAGCTGATGAAGGACAGGTTTTATTCTTTTTATTCCTTTTAATATCTTTTAATACCAAACATTTTTTACGTTCAATCATCATCTATTTCTTTTTTATTTATATTCATTTGAAGAAGTTGAACGAACGAAAGTTTATAGAGCTGAGTACTATTTAGCTGAGATTTTTTGTTAAGAATAATTTGTTAAACTAATCAAGCAAATAATGCAATTCCTGTGATGTCATATAGGAAAAAATGACTCAGGTTATGCATTCATATTAAGATGACCTGACTCCCCTTCTCTTACCTTAATAGGAATAAAAAAAATTGATTTTATTGGATGAAATAGACTGTTGAGATTTTTTAAAATAGAGTTTAAATAAATTTTGTACGAAATTGCTCTGATCTTTTCTTTGAGCATTTTGCAATGAAGATCGATTCACTCTTGCTCTCTCTTTCTCTCTCTTTGTCTCTCTCACTCTCTCTCTACATACTGTATATATATATATATATATTGTAATATTATATGAAACGTAAGTAATATATATAAATTAGGAAAAAATTAATCGACGTGTTTTTGTAGAGCGCTTAATGAAAGTCGGAACAAATACATTGATTTTTCATTTATTAAAAAACAACCCGACATCCTGTTTCATCTATTTCTTAATTTCTTAAACAGATAAAATAGGCTGTAGAGATGTTTTTGCTTAATAAATGAAAAGAAAGATATCTATATAACACAAAATTTATTGTTATATTAATGTTTAAAAATTCATAACAGTTAATTTTATTCTATGTAGTTGATCCTATAAACCATTACTGGAGCCGGAGCTAATAAAATTTTTGTGGCTCCAGCTCCGGCTCCGGCTCCGCAGAAATATTTAAAAAGGCTCCGGCTCCAGCTCCGGCTCCTCCAAAATAGGCTGGCTCCATGGCTCCGCGCTCCGGCTCCGGCTCCGGCTCCCCAGCCCTGGCTGAAACCGTAAATTTCGGTGATTGGTTGCGGTATTTGGAAAATTAAAAGACTGATCCGGAATCCATATGTTTTTTAGCATTCGAAGTCTTTCTGCTTGAGTATAAGTTTTTCCTATACAAAGTGAAATATCATTTGACGGTTGTAAAACTAAATCTTTTGTTGCTTTGTCTGCGTCTGGAGTCTCACCTGGTTCTTTTATTACATTCTGCGGATTATTTTTGCTACATGCCAAATCATCAACGGGAATACTTTTTTTAACATTTTCGCAGTCGTTATTACGAATTTTTTTAAAGTTAAAGTCTAACAAAGTTTTTCTCCTTTTTTGTTGAGGAAACATGACTAAATGATTAAATAAATTCTTTTAAGATTAAAAAATTATGCAACCTGAAATCTCTTTTAAATTAATTCTTGTTAGAGTAATCGTATATTATCAATACGAATGGCAGGATAAAAAAATTTGTACCAGTGCAAAAAATATTAACTGATAATTTTGAAAGCAATAATGTTAATTGTTAACTATCAAAGAAATAGAGCAATAACAATAACGTCATGCGTCATCCTTTGCAAAACGCCATAAGCGTAAAATTTTTGATTATTTTCCATTTATTTTTAAATACCATTTTCAGCATTTAATAACAAAGTTAGAATTTAGGAAATCAAATAATTACAAACTTAATTTTGGAAAAGACGTAATTAAAAATATTTTATGACAAATTTTTACCATTTCAAATTACTTGATTTTAACAAGTTTAACATTTTCGGCTCATTCTTGTAAAACTGCCTAAAATTTTCGATTAGTTTTACATTTTAAAACAGACAATACTAAAAAAATAAAAATGCTTTAAATATCAAAAGTTTTCTCGAGTTAAGCTCGCTGTTACAATTTAATTAATTCAGCTCAGAACGAACTCAATTTTAATAATGATTACGATCACAAGGCAGATACCAGGTAGGCTACTACCAAAGTATAAAGATAGCTCATATTTTGCTACATATTCATTTCTATTTGAATAAGATAC
This sequence comes from Diplosoma virens, assembly GCA_963680785.1. NCBI lineage: Eukaryota > Metazoa > Chordata > Ascidiacea > Aplousobranchia > Didemnidae > Diplosoma > Diplosoma virens. The sequence continues at coordinate 38,227,062 of OY796886.1, read as the reverse complement.
CCGTGACGATCATACTTTCGCGAAACATACTCTTACAGTTGGGATTTTAATAAATTAGATGGTAATTAATTGCATGATAGTTTGATTTAGAAATATTAAACTCTAACTGCTTTATCGAACAAACTGTATTGCAACTGCTATAAACGCTATCTAGCTGCACATTAAAATAATTTTAGTAAAAACGAAGAACCATTTTTATAAAATTTTCTTATTTAGTTATGGTGTACAATTATTACTTTATAAAGTTTTATGACCCTTCGTCTCATAGAAAAAAACTTTTTACAATGTTGACTTGATCAGTTAAACTATTTTATATTATATTTTACAATTCATATTTAAATTTTTTTTGTCACGTTTATCAGAGTTCAATCAATCAATCTTTCAAATCCTCCTTAGGTGCTTAAAACTTGTTTTATTTTTCATATCAATGTACAGCTGCGTAAATAGGCTTGTATCTCATGAGAAAGCATTGTAATAAAACGATAGACATCAAAAGCAAAGCATAAAATGCTTAACTTTCAATATTTTACAATTTTGAAGGTTTTCTTCACAAGTGGCAGCTGTACATTAGCTAACTTGACGCAATTTAGGCGATAACAAAAATTGATGCGCAAGCAGTAATTTAGTTTAAAAAGTGCAGTAAACAATAGAAACTAAAATCATATTATGGAAGCCTACTTATTACCATGTATATATGCCTGAACGTCATTCTTCAAGGGGGGATTTTGACCCCTGAAACCCCTTCCTTGCGTACGCCTATGGACAGTGGTGTAAATAGTTAGGCAAACACTGGTTTAGACGCTAAGCGAACGTTTGACTAGAAAAATCAAAAAGAACGTAATTTTGTTAACCGCTCAAAGTTCTTTCAAAAAGTTTGATTTATTATAATTTATTGTCAGTGTAGATGCTAACATATAAAGAAATACAGATGCGTTAAGCAACTCCACGTTATACAATTCTCAAATCCGCACTCTCGAAACCTTTTTTGCTTTTCTCGCATCTCTATTTCCGGTCTATATCACGAGGAGTAGCAATAACATATATATATATACGTTCCCAAGGGGCAACGCAGGCAGACGAACAAAGTATATAATTGGAAGAAATTAAAGCTGTACTTCGATGGCCCGAAAACCAGAAGAAAACACAAAGCAATTCACCAAATACAAACAACAATTGTTAGCATAATTATAGAATGTACTTAACCTTAATTTCATAATGCTTATAATCAGTGGCGGCTCGTACATAGAAGCCACAGGAGACGGGCCCCACTAAAAATTTGACTAATAATATGTGAATTTCTAAAGAGAAACCCTATATTACATGTCAAAATGTTTACATGCATGCCAACAACGAGAATTATTTTCAAATATTCCCTGAAGTCTCTTCAAAACGATGCAGAGGGGCCCACATATTTTGGCCCGTTTACTCCTATATATTTACACCTAAAGCCAACCAACTCAGACGCTGCGCTTTGTGAAGATTTTACTACGCAAGTCAATAGAACAAAATTGGGGCCAGCGATGTCTGGCCCAAACAGCAATCGTAACTTATAAGCGGACGTTAGCTGCGGCTGCCCGTGTGCAGCCTTAGAGAATTATTTGTTATTCAGTTGATATTGGGTGATATTGTACATTCTTTTGTGAGACAACAGTTTCTGCTTTTCAGCGCATGTTTTTTCACAGCTGTGGTTGTTTCTCAGTTATGTTCATTTTCATTTACGAATAACGTGCTTAGTTTATTTATATTTAGTGTGATTTTCGTATTTGCAGATCAAAATAATTTAACTTGAAACAAGCTATTCCAGTAAATGGTGTCAAATTGCTCACTGGCGAATACTACATTGTGGTTTGTTTTCTGTAATTATTGAGCTTAGACGTCACGTTTTGCATGGTATATATTTGTGATTCAACACCCCTCACCATGAATAAAGTTGATAATTTATTGAAAAATCCATTTAAAAACTTAATGCGGGGTAAAAAGTTGTACTTGTCTTTGGGCTGATATCATAATTGTTGTTTTTTAGTAATTTCTCTTCGTGAATTTAAGAGTGAAGATTAATAGGTCTTCACTATAAACAAATAATCTAATTTTTTTTATAAGTGAAAACCTTTTCCTAAGTGTTTTATTTACTTTCAACGAACAATTGTGAAAAATACTGTTTTTTCGCGCCAGCTATGGATTGGGGCGTGTAGATTTTTGCAAAGGTTAAGTTAAGTGTAACCTACAAGAAAATATGCACTCAAAATAATTCAAAAAATAATTTTTTATTGAGCTTAACATTAAATTGCTTTGGTAGGCCAATTCCATAAAATAATATTTGTTGAAATAGATCTTGTAACTTTTTAAAGGCCCGTTTCCACTACGAGTGTGGAAAAAAGCATTCTTTGTTTGTTTTATTGCTTTTTTTTTGCGCTCGCTTCAATTTTAACCGCTTGCTTCAATCGAAGATCAATAAAAGAGACAAAGAATGCTCTTTTCCACGCTCGTAGTGGAAACGAGCCTTAACTACTTGTACTGAATCAAAACCCGATCTAGTTTTCAAATCTATCTTTATAAACTGCATGTAGATATCAGAAAAAATTTCATCAGACAACTCTCTTTTATTAGTAGGTCTCCAATCATTGCATAAATTATCGTACTTGCCCTTTTGATGCAGGCAAAAATCTAAAACTCCATTTTAAATTATCTGAATACTACTTTGACTGCGGTTGACATTTATTTCAATCAAAATGTTCAAATACAGATTTATATTTAACCAATGAGGAAATCATTGGAAAGCAAAAACTTTTTTTAAAATAAAGCTAGGTCAAGTCGACCACGCGCCGTATAACCTTTATAAGAATGGAACGTTAAAAGTAGCCTTAGCAGGAAACGTAAACCACATTAAATCAATCTTATTGAATTAGTTAATTTTCGAAAACATTGTCATACTCACTATACAACAAATTATCCTCGTGACTCGTAAGACAAAGTTGAAGGCGTAATCTCAGAGCAAAGGTAAACCGATTATACAGACTTGCTTTCGGGGATGCAAAGATTGCGATAAGATTTATAATTGCTTAATTATTTTTGAAGTTATTTAATTATATCTAAGAGCTGCTTGCAAAAACCACCAAGCAGATTAAAGTTCCCAAAAGTTTCTTTACCAAAAACACAGTAGAACGACGAGAGTAGGAATTAAACATAGATCATGTTGATCGCGTTACAACGGCATCTGCTCGACTACGCTGATCACAATATCAGCATATGAAAAGCGAATCGGACATTTAAAAAAATATAAAAATAAAAAATGATGTCAAAGATATTAAAATCTAATGTCACGATAAACCATTGATAAACAATGAAATAAAATTTTATAACTGAAAGAAAAGCGGCGATAGCGATCTTGGATTGAAAACTGGACGACGCTTGGGCCTACATTTAATTAAAACTTGCGTTATATAACAAATATCATTCAACAAAAATTATATAAACAAATAAAATCTACTTTATGAATCCTATATAGGCGACTCATATTAAGTTACTTCTTATTTTGGGGGTAAAAAGCATTAAAAAAACTTAAGAAAATGATAAAAGGAACAGAGATGCTAATAGATGCTTATTAATTTATAAAGTACAAAAAATTTTTTCCCCTCCCAAAAATCCCATCGTTTCTGTTTAGTGCTAAAGGAGTATAAAGCTACCAGTTGTCACAAGACAAAAGCTGTGTGACATTGCCCAAAACTTTTGTTGGCTTTTGATTGCATAAGCAGAAAGATTTATGCTAAAAATTAAAAGTTACAATGCGTAAGTAAATTTAATGTCAGTATTCTTTAGCTTTTCATCCATTATTGCATCAACGCGTTCTGATTGGCTGACCGTGAAATAATCCTTCCATTCACCAACTTCACCTAAAATTATTGCAAATGACTTTGTGATATAATTACTGACATTAAAAGCGCTAAAAATTATTTTTACATTAATCCTAAAATAAGACTTACTACGGGATAAAGTTTAAGAGGACCTATCAGTGTATTGTCTATCCAATCATTGTTCGACGTACCATCAAATTCTTCTGCTTTAATTTTATTGTAATTAGTCTTGAAAACACAAGTAAAATGTAAAAATAAAATTAAAAACTCTATAAAGTTAGATATCTTTAGTAGGTAAAGTCGACATGCCGACTTCTTCGCAGGCGACCGCTTTAAGAAACAACATCCTTAACATTTCCTTACATTAACCGATAGAAAAATAAAACTATAGCAGTTCATAAAAAAGAACTGCAATAACATACCATGTAGTATCAAAAAAAACCTGTCCTGCAAAATTCAATTTTGTATTTTAAACAATTTTTTCGCAACAAAGTATTAATATCTGATTTTAATTACAACAGTTTATTTTATTGTTGATAAGTTAGTGTCCATCAGATGCCTGAGTATGTGTCAAAATTTGTTTTGTTCTATTACACTAAAAGTTGTTTTATTTAATTACATTTTAAAGTTGTTTTATTACACTCGTGTAGGAGTTTCGCTATTCAAAGACAATTCGATTAGATTGTATTATTCGATTGAGTTATAAGATCGACCATTATGTCGTTTCGTGACAACTTTTTTTAAAGTCTTGTTAAAATAAGCTGATCAATCTGTGGTTTTTTAAATAAAATTATCAAGAAAACTTAATTATACTGAAGTGAATTGCATTGAAAGTTGGTAAAAAGTTAATATTAAAAAAAGAGTGTCTAAAACAACAAATTTACCTTTGCGAAGGTGTTGAGGACCCAGAGAAATGGCTTTTTCAGCCGTTTTCTTTATATTAACGAAACCACACGCATTTGCGATTGCTTCTGCTGTGACGTCATCGATAGGAACTTCTAAAAACTCGGCAAGTTTTTTTACTTCTTTGCAAAGATCCTAAAATAAAGCTCAATAAAAAATATATAGTTGACATCTTAAAGTCAATATTGAAAAAAGTTATTCATGCTCTACAAAAAAAAACTTTACTATTTTCTTTTCTTATGGTGCGAAAATTTTTAACACTTATTTTATAAAATGGTTATTTTGTTTTCTTTGGGAAACATCATATAAACGAGAACTGTGACCTGGTAGTTTAGCGTCTCTGTTTAAAGAAGCAATTCATTTTTTGTATTTCGAGTAGCCTAATCCTTGTCGAAATATTTTTTCAGCCTAATGTTTACCTATCGGAAAATTGCACTGTACAAATTTAATCATAAATGCATAAAAAAACTAACTGTTAGTTACTTCGACTGGATGGCCTTGAACACCCAAATAAAGAACATAAGGAGCTAGGTCGTGGTTGATTGTCAGATTTTCTTTCAACAACGCGCGATTTACACAGTTTACACCTTTCTTTTCATTAGAACCGATGTAATTCAGGTGTTAATGCGGTTTATCTGTGACAAATTACGTGCATTCAAGTACTAATAGAATCGAAATAAAATACGCTTATTAAAATGAACACGACAATCATTCAAATTTTGTAAATAACAACAAACCAAATCAATTAACCAATTAAAACACTAATTATTTACTGCCAATTAAAAAACGTCTATAAAAACATTCTACATACCGAAATATTTTTTCAAGGCCACTTTCTTCAACTTTATCAATTTATCGACCACTGTAAAAATCACGAAATATCAACTTTTCGTTCTACTCGAAACAACTTTTAAAGTAGCTTAATCCATCAACGCGTTCTCTCTCTGTTTTTACTTCGGTTTTGGCAAGACGAGTTTAATGCGAAGACGTCACGCAGCGAAACTCAATCTCTTTCACTACGGAACAACGGCGGCTATCACTATTAACAAAATTTACAATCTAAGAAACCAAAACAGCGCTTGCTTGAAGCGAAAATTGAAAGCGATTATTTAAGCGGAAATCAACAACACTCCCCCCAAATATGAGAGCTTATTCACATGATTAAATAACGAACATATTTATACAGAAAGCGATTTTTGCTTAACAATTAAAACTTTGTACAAATTCGTTTCGCGTATTTCGGAACGACGCTCGCAATTACCGATTACAGTTAAACGAAGTTATTTATCAAAGTTTTCTTCGCATGGAAGGAGAAGAACCAACTTAGCGATGGGTCGCTTGTATTTGTTGTTCTTTGAGGTCAACATTACAGATCGTACGTGACCCTTTTCATCTGGGAAGGTTTCAGTTATACGGCCGAGCGGCCACTTTTCTCTCGGCGTGTTGTCGGTGGCGACTAAAATAATGTCGCCTACTTGAAAGTTTCTCTTTACTTTTCGCCATTTTCTTCGTTCTATGAGGGTAGGCAAATATTCTTTTGCCCATCTATGCCAGAAACAATTTACGACGTGTTGAGCTCTTCGCCAAGCATTTCTGGAACATATATCTTTGTCCGACGTTTCAATCATCATCATGCGATTGTCGCTTCCCGGAGTCAAGATGTCGTTTGGCGTCAAAGCCTTGTCGTTCAGTTCACCAAAGCATACTGGAGTCAGAGGCCTGGAATTTATTATTGATTCAACTTTAGTAAGCACAGTTTGCAGATTTTCATCGTTGTAAACCCGGTGGGGTGAAATATTGGTTAAAATCTTTCTTACACTGCGAATTAGTCTTTCCCATGCACCGCCGAAATGACTTGCCGAAGGAGTATTAAAGTGCCACTCTATGTCGAGTTTTAGCATTGAGTTATAAATCTGCCTCTGATTCCACCTTACAATGTAATCTCTAATCACTTTCTGTGCACCTATAAAGTTAGTGCCATTATCTGAGTACAGATGCTGTACGTGTCTTCTTCGTGCAACAAACCTTTCCAATGCCATAAGAAAGGACTCTGTGGACAGGGAGTAGGCTGTTTCAATGTGCACTGCTCTAGTACTCATGCACGTAAATATACATCCGTACCTTTTTTCTTCAGAGCGGCCGCGCTTTACGTAGGTTGGGCCAAAGAAGTCAACTCCTGTATGAGTAAAAGGCGCTTGACCTATATCCAAGCGGGCCAAGGGCAAATCCGACATGATTTGTTCTCCGAGTTTTCCATTTCTTTTTCGACATACTAGACATTTCCTCAAGCATCTGCGAACAGAACAAGAGCCTCGCTCCAACCAAAATTTGGTTTTAAGCTCATTGAATGTGTGATACATACCGCTATGTCCTGTGCGTAAATGATACTCTTCAATGATTAAATTTGTCAGCGATGAATCGGATGGAAGCACACACGGATATCTGGTTTCATACGCAACGGGTGCTTTGCCAATTCGACCATTTAAACGAATCATACCGTTTACGAGCTGGGGGTTGTTGTCAATCAGGCCTTTTGAACACTTGCTTTTGTTCAAATCCTTTTCTTCTTTGAGAGCCAAAAACAGCCGCGGTAATCGAGCTCGTTGTTCATATTTGATTAGTTCATTTTCAGCAGTGTGTACTTCATATTTGATTAGTTCATTTTCATCAAGAAAAGAAAGAGAATCAAGAAAATGTGAGTAGCAAGACCTCTAAATACAGCAGATAAGACGACGAAGAGATGACACTTTTTTTATTAACTCAAGGAGCCTTTTTTCTGATATAAATCAGCTCACTTTTCTAAATACTATATTTATGAAGCACTAGATCTAGGGTTTCTCATAGGGGCACCTGGGCCCCCCAAGGAGGACACGAGCAGAACTTTTTTTAATCTTCACTTGACTTTTGGGACGAAAATAAAAAATTCAGAGACAGTTTCAAAGTGATAGACCTAACCTTTTTTTTGGTCTTCGCTTGACTTTTGGGAAAATATTTTAAAACTTAAAAAGGGGGCCACAGGTGTTTGAGGGTCTCTGAAAAAGACCCACGGGCCACTAAAGTTTGAGAACCACTGCACTAGACTGAATTTTTAGGTAACATCTCGTCGTTGGTTTTCTTGACAACAAATCTTAAAAAATAAGATATTTTTTGTTTTCAAACTATTAAAAAACAAAACGAAACAAATTGATTACTTTTTCAAAGTGCTATATATTTTTGATTAGTTAACTGCTAATCTAAAGAAAGAAAGATTCAAATAGAAGATTAAAGTTTACGGTATATTGCTACAGAAGATAAGCAAAAATGTAAGTAGTCGGTAACGGCATAAACAAAAGTCGGCTGCATGGTCGAGTAGTTAAAGCGCTGTGATTGTGATCGACATTGTCTCGGTTCAAAACCTACTGGCGCCATTCTATTGCATCCTACGGTAATTTTCCCTGCTGGGCGGTCTTGGCAAGCAATTCTTTATCACAACTCCATAAAACTAAAAAATCAAAACAAAAAATTTTAACGGAATAGCAATATCTTTGGAAGCAGGTCGGAATAACTGCTTGCTCTTTAATAATAGCACCTCCGACGCTTTCATGCTAGTCAAGACAAATATCGAGATTAAATAAAAAAAAGATTTTATTCTCTATTACGACAGCCGAGTCTCAAAGTTTGCTTTATTCCTATGCTATTTCAATTTTAGCTGTTTAGTACCTTTTGCGAACTTTACATACTTGTTGCGAAAGATAAACACCTGTGTTTGGATAAGAAACAGTAAAAACATCTTCACTTTTAATTTTCCATTTTTCATAAGCATATTCAATTGCTTCTGCTCGGAAATCGGGAATAATATTATATCCTTTGTAGGAATGAACTTTAGGGTCCTCTACGGGAAGTTTTAACCATGTTTCAAATAATTTGATTTCTTCAGCCGAGAGCAAATCAGTTAAAAATTTATAATTTTCCATCAGAATTTTTTTTACTGAAAATAATTATTAAAAGCATTTGGGAAATCTATAAGAAGCAGAAGAGTTAGGTTTGTTCATATTGTTTTTAGTTTGCCGTACAAAAAATAAAATTATTAACAATCGTTTGCAGTAAAAGCGCAACCATCTGCAAAATTTTTGTTATTTCACCTTGCTAGGTAAGTCGAAATTAATACCTACTGATTTTAGAAAAAATCAAATAAATTAAATTTGTTTTAAAATGAATGCAATCAAATCAAATTAAAAGTTTTCTAAAGTCAGCTTCACTTCCTACAACTTTCAAAAAATAAATCTTATTCAAATCAGTTTCAGACAACATTTGGAAAATTTGTACAGTAGGGGAGATTGAGGATCATTGGACCAAAGTTTAGTTTTTTCGATTGTAGCCTTTGGTTAAAAAAAACACTGCCTGGAAACCCTACATTAAAACTACACTTTTTAACTCACTCAGACATGGATAAAGTTGATAAAGCATTAACAAAATACGACGTTTCAAAAATTACAAACTTTTCAGCTCAAAGGTCCTTTAGCTTGGGGACCATTGGGCCACACTTGAAGGACTTTTGGGACAATATTTTTGCGTGATTTGCTATATCAGAGGCTAAATGAAAAATACAGATTAACTGCTTCAAATGCATCATGACAAAAAATTGTACTTTACAAATCATGAATAGCGATGTCAATGATAGCCATGTTAATACTGACATTTTTTTCTTGTCAGCAAAGTGGATATTGACTGCGCTTTAGTAGTAGTAGTAGTTTGTTTTTATTCGCACCCAAAAGAAACAATTGATAATAATTGAAGACAAAATAGACAAAATAGACAAAATAGCGCTTCTTATACATATCTTTGCAGAGTTGCATGAGAAATGTTATTACTTTTAGCGATTTGTCAAATGCTGCTTTCTTTATCTAAAGCAGTGGTTTTCAACCTTTTCTGTACCGTGGCCTATTTTTCAACCCAAGTTAACTTCACAACCCACTTTGGTCAACAAAATTAAATTCCTATCCCAAAATCATAGTGTTCTAAAAAAAAAAAAAGGTCTTCACTTGGAATTGCTATCAATTTTCCCTATTTTTGTCCCAAAATCATAGTGTTCTCTAAAAAAAAAAGTCTTCATGTGGTTGACTGCACAGGACGCCAGAAAAATGCCTAAAAAATGGGACGGATGGCAAGCCTAATTATACATATATGTTATACATATTGCTTTCATTTTGATTTATGCTTCATAGCCCACTAAAAAAACCACTGTGGCCCACTACTGGGCCATGGCCCATAGGTTGAAAACCCCTGATCTAAAGCGTCTCGAATAGCATTTCTTAAAAATGGTATAATATACTTTTCTTTTGTTTTTGTAAAAATAGCTACGCTTACCATACGTCCTGTTTTAGCCGGACAGACCCGAATTTTAGGTCTTTTCCCAAAGTTCCGCACGATTACCATTATGTCCCGTTATTTCCAATTTTAAGTAAAGATTTTTTTTTAGAAATCACTACTTTTTAGGGACAAACATCAAGAATTCCGAGATAGATTCAAAGTGAAGACCTTTTTCTAGAAATCACTATTTTTTATGGACAAAAATCAAGAATTCTGAGACAGATTTAAAGTGAAGACTTTTTTTTGAGATCACTACTGTTTAGGGATGATTTTTTTCTTTTAACGAAGTTCCGATTCACCACTTTGGAAATGTGGTATGCCTAAAAATAGGGATTTTTGGTGTGGTTAACAAGATACAATAGACTAATAAAAAGCTATAATAAAGATAGATCAATGCTTGTGTATGATTTTTGGACCAAAAGTTTTATTAATACAGTATTCAAGTTTTAAAAAGACGGTATCTACCAGACTTGGGATGTATTTGTAATTTAAAATACAAATACTGTATGTATTTGAAATACAAAATACTGTATTTTGTAGTTGTATTTAAATACACTTATTTTTGTGTCTTTTGTATTTGTATTTAAATGCTTTTTGCTACAAGTATTTTGTATTTTCAGAAATTTTTAAATACATTTTTTAAAATACATTTGTTACCATGCAATCTTTGCGCGCTTTGACTTAGATCAAGAAAAAAAGTTTCGGCTTTTTTTTTGTGACAATTTATAAACAAGAAATAGCAAGCTCATAGTTTATTTTAGCTGTTCAGCAAAATAACGTTGTTTTTTGTCACTCAATAAATCCTTATGTAACAAATTTTGAACGACAGAGGTATTTTTGCTAAAGCATAAAATTACTCCCAAAATATTCTCAATTGGGTTATTTATATTTTTTCACTTTAGCAAATAAAAATGTATCACACAGTTTTTTTATGATTTCGTGTAATAAGCAATAAAACATTTTTACAAACACAAGTTCACCGTCAATACGGTACAGCAGTAAATTCTTTTTTTTATTTATCCTTCTTACAAAAAAGCGTCGGAGGCGCTCTAAATACAGCTACTGTCAAGCAATTACCTCGATTTGCTTGCGGAGATGACTAAATATTATTGTCCACTTTAAATTTTATATGTATATATATTTGTACTTTTTTATTATAAGCATAGCAGAAATCTACAGCTGCTTGCTAAATTCACCACACAGCGGAAAGTGCTGTAAATTTACTTTTTTAAGGGCATAATTTTTTAAGATTTGTGGCTTTATAACATTGAACAACTTATCTCTATTCGGTTCGTTGTGGGCTTTCAGATGTTTTTTGTTAATTAAAAATTCTGACTTCAAAGCAACGCGCAGCGTTATATAAAAAACTTGCGCATTTGCTGGAGCATTGTTATGTAAACCAGAAACATCAAAAAGTTTTTCAGAAAGTTTAGCCAAAAAAATTTTTTGCCGAGTTTGTTTTTCTGCTCACTTTGAGTCTTGGAATGGGCGTTCAGACTGTTTTGACAAGGCGCATGCATGAGGCAGGATAAGAGTTGAGACAGTTTAAAGCAGAAATAGCAGAATTTGTCTAAACTGGCAGCATAAAATGACTTCAAAAACGCTTTTAATTCTAAATGGAAAACTATTTCAAGTGACTGAAGAAAGTTCTGATGGTAAAATAAAAGCTAAATGTTGTGTCTGCCCTGATAGCAAGCCACTCTTATCAGGATCAAAAAAAGCAACTTCAAATTTTTTGTTGGATTTGAAACGGAAGCATCCAGCAGAAGCTACAGAGTTTGAAAAATCAAAGAAAGCACGTCAGGACGATTCTCAGAAAGAGAAAACATCCAAAACTATGCAAACAACTATATTTCAGTTTTGCAAGTCGAAAAAGTTTACCCAAGATGCTGCTTCAAAAGCAATTGTTAATTTAGTAGTTAAATGCGGTTTACCCCTGTCCTTGGGTTGAAGCAGAACCTTTTCAACAGTTAGTAAGTACACTGTCTTCTGGAATGTGCAAGTCCATAAGCAGGAAAATTCTTAGTGCAAAAATTGACAAACAGTTTGAGGCTGTTATGATCAACATTAAAAAAGCGCTTTCTTCAAAGGATTATGTTAGCACAACAGCTGACATTTGGTCACAGCAAAAAAAAAGCTTCCTTGGCATGACTGCTCATGTCGTTGATCCAGAAACACTGCAAAGAGAGTCCTTGCAATTGCTTGCAAAAGGTTTTCAGGGACACATTCATTTGATTCAATTGCTGAAAAAATTCAAGAAGTTAATGATAAAATTGGTCTTGATTACAAAAAAATTACTCGTACCATAACAGACAATGCCAGCAATTTTGCAAAAGCTTTTCGTAAGTTTGGCTTCAAAGAGCAAAATGAAAATGACGATCAGGAGAGCAGTGAAGATGAAGTAAATTTTGAAAGCATCAATGGCATGGTCACGTTCGCTGGCGAAAATGATGAAGAGCTTTTTATTTTGCCCATGCAAGAAAAATGTTTCGCTCATACACTCAAGTTTAATAGCGACTACAGATATCAAGAAAACCTCTCACGTTGCACAAAAAAATTTTTATGTCATCATTTGAAAAAGCCACTGCAGTTTGGAATAAGTGCAATCTTTCTAAGTCGGCTGAAATCATTTTCAATATTTGCAAGTGGAACCTAGTTACACCATGCATTACAAGATTGAATTCTATTTTTGACAGCTTACAATGTCTGCTAAAATTTGAGCAGTGTACCTTGAAAGACTTATGTCAAAAACTTTATTTGCCAGAGTTAAGTAAAAGTGAAGTGGAATTTTTGCGTGAATATTGCACTGTGCTTGAACCTATCGCCATGGCTATTGACAAGGTTCAAGGAGAGCAATTTTCGTTTTATGGCTATGCAATCCCTGTGCTGCGACAGACAGAAACTTCACTCAAAACAATTCAGAATCAGTCTTTAAGGTCTTGCTCCACTTGTTCAAGCTGCTTTGAGAGGAATGCAAAAAACATTCCGATCGTATCTTCAACCATATTTTATGGTGGTAAAAGATGGCCTTTTAGCCACAATATCACATCCTTATTTTAAGTTAAAACCTATTTTGAAAGAAAAAAGAGATGCACTCAAACAAGAACTGATTGACACAGCTAACAAACTAAGTTCAAATGTTTCAGAAGGTTTTAAATGCAACAAAAGTAATGATACCTTTTTTCACTGGTCAGACGACGAAGAAGAAACTTCACAAACACAGAAACATATAACTTCCATTGAAGTACTTCAATTTTTGGAAGACCCAAATAATAATCTGGAATCACTGCATCACTATCCGAAAATCAAAAACGTGTTTTTGAAACTCAACACATCACTGACATCATCAGCACCCGTTGAGCGTCTCTTCTCATTTGCTTCTATCATTTTACAAGGACGTAGGGAAAGGCTGGCTGATAAGAACTTTGAAAAGTTAACCTTACTGAAAGCAAACAAATGCGAAACTGCTGATATGCATTAGTGGATAATAAACTGATAAAGCATTTTTTTTGTACGACCACGAATTTCTGAAGCTATTTTACTACATGTCAATGCTGCATTACCAAATTATATAGAGACGAAACTCGCTGTATGTTTTGTATAGTGATGCTGTCTATTTTGTACATATCCTGTGTTCTTAGAATTTTGTCTTCAGTCTTGCTAGTTCCTATAATCGATTCAAACGTTAATCGATGTATCTTTATTTGTTTAATGTAAAACAAAGTAATTGTAAATAACCAAGCTAAGAGATACAATGATTTGCCGTTTGAATCGACTTGATGGACACCCACTTATTTACGACGTTTCCATTCACATGGTTCATTAAATTATTCTTTGTTTGTTTTATAGTCATATTTTTTTTATAATAAACAAATGATAATGATAATGCAATGATCGTTTTAATAGAAACATAAAAATTGATAAACATTTTGTCTCGACTGTATTTGCTAATTTTTTTTTGTTTTTAAAGTGGATGATTTTTTTAAAAAAGTATTTGAAAGTATTTTTAAATGTATTTAAATACATTGTTACAGTATTTGTATTTTGTATTTACCAGCATTGCCAGAAAGTATTTTGTATTTGTATTTAATTACTTTATAACCATTGTATTTTGTATTTGTATTTAAATACCTTTGGAGAGTATTTTTTCAAGTCTAATATCTACTAACCATACTTTAGAGTTAGGCAAAGGGGATCTTTTCACTATCGGCCGTCACCTTCATTTTAAAAACTTTTTTCTTCTCTCGTTTTCGCCACTCTCACTCACTTTTCTCTTTTAAGTAAACGATATCGGTCATACGGGTAAGCTAAGCTTTGATAAATAAAATACTTCAAACATCTTTTTTATATTTTTTATCACATTATTTTAAATTAGTAAACATGGACAACGCGATTTTAAACCTAAATATTTACTTTAAATGCAGTTTTAGTTTTGATTGGTGCGACGGCTTACATTAAAACAGATGATGATCGGTGATCTGGCCAAGCTAAGCTTTGATAAATACGTAAAATACTTCAAGCATTTTGTTGATAAATAATTTTTATCACATTATTTTCAATTAGTAAACATGGACAACGTGATTTTAAACCTAAATATTTACTTTAAATGCAGTTTTAGTTTTGATTGGTGCAACGGCTTACATTAAAACAGATGATGATCGGTGATCTGGCCAAGCTAAGCTTTGATAAATACGTAAAATACTTCAAGCATTTTGTTGATAAATAATTTTTATCACATTATTTTAAATTAGTAAACATGGACAACGCGATTTTAAACCTAAATATTCACTTTAAATGCAGTTTTAGTTTTGATTGGTGCGACGGCTTACAGTAAAACAGATGATGATCAATCAATTAACACACTTTTATTTGCGGGAAAAAATAATACACGTAATGAAAATGAAACACTAAAATAGAATAAAGAAAATTTAGCCGCAGGGAGACTGCGATTTGACTTTTCGGTCTTCTAGTCAGCAGCCACCCTTGGGAGCAAAGCTACAGGTACAACTACTTGTAAAGTTTAAGTGTTGCAGAGAAGAGGGTTTTTTATTTTATTTTAAATAATAAGGTTTTTTTATTTTAAATATAAGGTTTCAATAAGTACTTTTTAAATTCATATTTAAAAATACTGTAGGAAGCATTTTGAATTTGAATGGGAATTTTGTTCCATATCTTAACTCCTTGTTATTTTATACATCTTTGTAATCGTGAAGTTTTATAAAAGGGAATATGCAAAGTTTTTTTTTTATTTTTCATTTAATCTAGTGCTTTTTTCCGAGATATGGCTGGTTAAAATAAAATAATTAGACAAATTATTGAAGAGCATTTTTTAAAAATTGGCATGAATAAATTTACCAACTTCTAGTTTATAAAGATCTGTAAGTTTTAGAATCTTAAGGCGTTTGTAATAAGATGAGGAACTATTACAAAATTTAGCTGCACATATAAATTTAACGGCTTTATTTTGAAGAGTTATCAATCTTTTAAGATACGTCGGGAAGGTAGATCCCCAGGTAATAAGGCCGTATAATAAATGGGAATGTATCTGAGCGTAATAGATTTTTAACAGTGCTGTTTCTGGTAGATAGTGTCTAATTTTAGAGATAATTCCAACCGTTCTTGATATTTTATATGCTATATTTGTAATATGGAAATCGAAATTTAAATTCATGTCAATAGTTAAACCTAAGTATTTAATACTTATGCATTGTGGGATAGAAATATTATTTAAAAAAACATTAGTTTGTGGAAAAGGTTTATTTAGTTTGAAAGGTATAATTAGGAAGTTGGATTTAGAGGGATTAACCGTGAGTTTATTAGAATCAAACCAAATTGATAAATTTTGAAGTTCTGTATTCATAATTGTAGTAAGGGAAGCAAGGTTAGGGTCCGTAAATATTAAGCATGTGTCATCAGCAAAGAGTATTGGCATACAGTTAACCGCTTGAGGCATATCATTAACATATAAGAGAAATAAAAGAGGGCCAAGAATCGAACCCTGAGGAACACCATAATTATTATGTAACAGCTTAGATTTTGCACCCTTAATGGAAACGAATTGCTTACGAGATAAAAACGATTTAATTAGTTAATTTGCTGAGCCGCGTATGCCATAATGTTAAAGTTTGAGAAGAAAAATGTCATGGTTTACTGAATCAAAAGCTTTTGTAAGGTCAAGAAAAACTAAACCAGTGTATTGATTAGAATTTATATTGTCATACAGTAGGAGTGTGTGATAAGATCAACAAAAGCATGATTGGCTGAGACTTTATTTTGAAAACTATGTTGAGAATTTATAATTACATTATGTTTATTTAAAAAATTATTTAAACGTTTGTATAAAAGTCCTTCAAAGATTTTTGAGAAACAAGTAAGAATAGAAATAGTTTTGTTTTGTTTGTTTTGTCATGGTAGAGGCAATATCAAACTTGATTTGCTAAAGTGAACAGATAGAGGCTGAAGCAGATTTTAATAAAATACTTAATCTAACGCTAGTCAATTATTTTTTAAAAGATTAAATAACATAAAATAATGAACTTGGAAAAGATACTTGATGAAATTATAAAAAGATTAAATAAAATTGAAGAGAAAATTTCAAACATTGACTCCAAAATCGATGCTGTCAGTGAAAGATTAAATTTATTAGAAGTAAAGTTTGAAAATAGAAGTAAAGAAGTTGATACTATATTAGATACCAAAGCTGATATTGACTTAATTAAACAGTTAAACCAAAAAATTGTATCGTTTGAAGAATTTCAGTCAAATTATGAAAAGGTACTTTTAATGAAAGAATTTTATGATAAAAACTTAAATATCTTAATTCATGGTATCCAAGAAGACAATAATAATGATCGGTGATCGGTGATTTGGCCAAGCTAAGCTTTGATAAATAAAATACTTCAAGCATTTTGTTAATAAATAATTTTTATCACATTATTTTAAATTAGTAAACATGGACAACATGATTTTAAACCTAAATATTCACTTTAAATGCGGTTTTAGTTTTGATTTGTTCGACGGCTTACATTAAAACAGATGATGATCGGTGATCTGGCCAAGCTAAGCTTTGATAAATAAAATACTTCAAACATTTTGTTGATAATTTTTATTACATTATTTTAAATTAGTAAACATGGAAAACATGATTTTAAACCTAAATATTCACTTTAAATGCGGTTTTACATGTAGTTTTGATTTGTTCGACGGCTTACATTAAAACAGATGATGATCAGTGATCTGGCGAAGCTAAGCTTTGATAAATAAAATACTTCAAACATTTTGTTGATAAATAATTTTTATCACATTATTTTAAATTAGTAAACATGGACAACGTGATTTTAAACCTAAATATTCACTTTAAATGCAGTTTTAGTTTTGATTTGTTCGACGGCTTACTGCAGTGGTTCTCAAACTTTTTGCGCCCGCAGCACATTTTGCTATCTTTCCAAATTTCGCGGCACACTTGGACCAGAGTGCAGATCTTTTTGGTCTGCACTGAATTTTCCACGTTTTCCTTTACCTGATGTATTATAGTGCAGTGATGAAGGTCTCGAGACCAATTTTCAGGGCCTCTGTCTCGGTTTTGGTCTCGTAATGACCTGGTCTCAGTCTCGTACTTTTTAAATTGGTCTCGAGACCGGACATTTTTTGATATTTTTGTTATTTGATGTGGTTCTGATGATTTATTGCTTTGTTCACCACAAACAATTCCCCTTGCGAAACGAAATTGAAAGCCTTTTATTGCCTAGCAACATTTTTGAAACATAGTCAATAAATGGTTTAGTTCATTTTCAGCGGATAGAGTTGCTGATTCTTGCCCGCCAGAGGTGCCAATCATGTTACAAAATATATAAACAAGCGAGCAGTGGTGGAATGCTGGGTGAGGCGAATGAGGCAGTTGCCTCGGCCCCCTCGAAAATACCTCATATAGGCTCATTTTGCTGTAGATGTTAATTTAGGGATCATTATGAAGTTAGGACGAAAAGTTGGAAATAGGAGTTCGATTCGAAGTGAAAAACTTTTTTTTTTTAGAGATCACCATGATTTGGGAGAAAAATAACAAAAAGTAGAGAGATCACCATGATTTTGGGAGAAAAAAAGGAAATACGAAATCAAAGCCATATTTTTTTAGAGAACATCAACTTTTGGAAATCCTAGCCTCGAGCCACTAACTTTGAATATCTACCACCGCAAGCGAGAAACAACCAATAACACAAATCCAACACCAAGGGTACAGCTAAGAAAATACTTGGAAGAAGTTTTAACAATAACTGTATTGCCTTCAAATATTTTGGAATGAAAAATCTGAAGAATATTCTGCTCTTTTCAAAGTCGCAAACCACGCCTTGTGCGTTCTCGCTTCGTCTGCTCCAGTTGAGCGGAGTTTTAGCGCAGGCGGTTTGATCATGTGACCACATAGAGCAAGGCTTTCTTGTAACATGCTGGAGATGCTAGTTTATTTGAAATGTAACTTTGGATTTTTGGAAAAATAAAAATTAATGTCATTAATAAAATTAAATTTTTTTACGAAAAATATTCTGGTCTAGATCTCGATAGTTTCTCGTCTTGGTCTCGAACCTTAAGTCTCGAAATTTTCCGGTCTCAATGTTGGTCTTCGTCTCAAAAAAATTTTACGGTCTTGGTCTCGAATTTTTATGTAACTTTCTATAAATAAAGTGAAAACTTCTTTTTATTACTTTTCACTAGATTTTTTACTGTTTGTTTTCATATAAAATATATTTAGGTTTTGCATATCGTGTACCAGGCATGTCAAACTCGCGCGGGTATGTGGGCCGCATCCGTAAATTTTAGCCTGAAATTTTGCCGCTGGCCGCAATCTGGATATAAAAGAAATTGAAGGCCAATAAAAAAAGTCTTCACTTGAATTGTCTGGCTGATCCAGGTTATTCTTTTAAATTTTACGTTGAAATCAAGGTGAGGGCCAAAGAAGAGGTCTTCATTTAATTGGTTGGTTACTTTTGGTTAAAAAACCAAATTCTTGCTAATAAACCTTGTCATTTTAATTATTTAAATTTAGTTCTGAATTTATGATTAATTTGATTTTATATTGAGCATCTGATCGAAAATTTCGTTGAAAGACTTCGCGGGCCGCGAGTTTAAAATGCCTGGTGTACCGAAACAAGTCTGAAAGACAACTGATCACCAAAACTTTACATAATAGGAATTACATTTAAAATTTTTAAGCTTTTTGATCGCAGCTCTCAAAAAAACATACTTTTCCTCTGTTATACACCTAGAGTGTGTTTACGTTGCCATTGCGGAGCATGGATTAATGTATTTTAAAAAGTTTCGCGGCACAATTAAAAATCTCTCACAGCATAGTAGTGTGCCGCGGCACACAGTTTGAGAAACACTGGCTTACAGTAAAACAGATAATGATCAGTGATCTGGCCAAGCTAAGCTTTGATAAATAAAATACTTCAAGCATTTTGTTGATAAATAATTTTTATCACATTATTTTAAATTAGTAAACATGAACAACGTGATTTTAAACCTAAATATTCACTTTAAATGCAGTTTTAGTTTTAATTTGTGCGACGGCTTACAGTAAAACAGATGATGATCGGTGATCTGGCCAAGTTAAGCTTTGATAAATAAAACACTTCAAACATTTTGTTGATAATTTTTATCACAAAAAAGCACTTGAAAAAAGCAATATTACCCTATATTATTGTTACTGTTAGTCGCGAAACATATCTCGGCATCGATCAAAGCATGAAGCACAAATTTATAAACAGTGCCCCAAACTCGTGGAAGAGCCACATATTTGACACTGATATCGTGATTTGTTCATGTTTGTTTTTGCATTTTCTGGCCTTGTCCAATTTCATTTTCATAGCAAAGATAACAACGTTTCCTAAAATTAGACTTTGAAGCGCAATTTCGAGGTGTAAATGTTACAACACTACAGTCACTAGCACGGAAATGACCTTCGCCCAAGATCAATTCAATTTTTCGTTGAACATCAAACTGCAAGCCAGTCAAAGGACTTCTTTCAACGTGTAGTTGAATTAGGGCTGGCAAGAGGTTGGAAGTGTTGTTTTGATGGAAACAGATCAAGACCGTATACGTTCGTTTCTTTTCATATTTTATTGTTCTATTATAAAAATATTTTGCGGCACTTTCCCTATTTAAAAGTATTACGGCAACTATAAATTACGGCTTATAAAAACTAGAGTGCTCAATAAAAAATTTCTTGAACAGCAATATTTTAACATTTGTGAAGATTAAAGATTCACATTTGCTTGTTTGTCACTAAACGTTTGTAAATATTTGCATAGCATATAATTGAAAATAAATGTAGGAAAACGTGACTGGGAAATAACCATAAGATGTCTTAGTCAAGCAGTTACTTTTATTGTGTCATTCAAAATAACAAAAAAATTAAAATAAAATAACCGTTTCAAAAACAACTTGCGATGAGGCAAAAAAGTAATTAATAAGTGAAAACCTAAAAGCAAAAGTAGAAAATAAGCAAATCTGAGTAAGAAAGGTAGATAAGAACATTCATCTTGCTTGCAGTGAGGCCTTCGATGTTCAGCTGAAGAATAGTGGGTCTTCGGAACTTGTTGGCAATGTGCCCTGAAAAGGGCAGTTTTATCCTGGCATTGCCCCGTCCTGAAAAGGACAATCCCAAATGGAATCACAAATGGAACACGGAGTACTGTGAAAGTGCTTCCAGGCTCCGTGCTTTTGTGCCCGGGATCAGTGCCAGGCCTGTTGGGATGGGCTTACCCCGAGCACCTTGGGTTAAGCTCAACCGCCTGCGGACTGGTGTTGGGCGATTCCATTCGTCCATGCACAAATGGGATCTTGCTCCTTCACCGAATTGCGAGTGTGGCGCCTCAGAGCAAACCGCAGACCATGTACTAACAGTGTGCCCTATACATCGGGCACCACATGGAGCACGCGGTCTGACGGTTTTGGATGACGAAACTCGATGCTGGCTTAATGACATCACTGCCAGCATCTGATCCAGGCAATGCAGCAGTCTGGGGTAGTAAAAGAATAAACCCTCGGCCCCAGTTCTGTTTGTGTCTGGCCTGGAGTGGATGCCCTTCAAACGACGACGACGACGACGACGAAAGGTAGATAAAAGTAGTAACAAAGATAGATATATTCTAGTCGCCCATTTTTTCACCAAATTTCAAGGTGATGACTGTTCAAAGAGATCATGGTGTAATGAAAGGTCCAAAACGATTTTCTACAGTGATTCGATTTGAATAAAGATGTCCTCAATTTAACGGCAATTCGTACCTGCGCTAAAACTATTAATCCACCTGTGCCTGCCACCAGAAAATGCATGCAGAAAACTACGAATTTTTAATTGACTAATTTCTAAATATTTACATTATAAGTTAAAACAAATACTACAATATGCTATCAATTCGCTATTATTGACCTTTCTTTTAAGGTTTTGCACTAAATTCAATGCTGTGCATTTGAAGAGCTCCCTACATCTGCAGACAATACATTTGAATTAAATGCACAGAGGTTAGAAGTAACAGCGAAATTACGTTCTTTGTTAATATAATTGAGATCATTGTGGTAATATAATTAAGACCAAGTTTGGCGCCAAGCAAGCATACAATGAACACATGGCTTTCGGAATGTTTTCTCTCTTCCATAAAGTTGTTACTGAAAGCAGCCATATTGGATTTAACATCTTTTTTGAATGATTATTTATTTACATATTAAAGAAAAAACAAAAAACAAAAAATTAAACAAAAATTTTCGGCTAACTTCAACCTTATGGTAACTGCATTATTATACCGTACATTGGAAAAGATTCATACCGATTTGCTACGCGAATTTCGGCTTTGATCAGTAAAGGCCCGTTTCCACTACGAGCGTGGAAAAGAGCATTCTTTGTTTGATTTATTGATTTTTTTTGCTCTCGCTTCAATCGAAGATCAATAAAAGAAACAAAGAATGCTCTTTTTCACACTCGTACTGGAAACGGGCCTTTATCGATTTAATCCAAAAGTGTTACTAATTTTTAAAACTTTTAAAGTAAAAAATTATTTTTTGTTAAAATCGAGAACTCCTAAGGCTCTGCGTTCAAATGTCATCTATCAATTCACAGGTTCGTGTGACATGAACATGACATACATTGATATGTCATCGAGACATTTGATCACAAGAGCCCGGGAGCATTTGAATTTCAAAAGTATTTAAGAGAGTGCCATAAAAAAACATATTTTGTCATGTGATTCCTGTTCGACCGTTAAATTTGGTTTAAATAATTTTTCGATATTGCGCAAATGCAAATCAGAATTTCACACTAGAATACATGAAGCTCTAATAATTAGAAAGCCCAGTCCTAATTTAAATCGCCAATTATATGCCAATGGAACATCATTCTTACTAAATATTTTTCAAAAAATCTGCTCAAGTAATTCCATTAACCGCCAAGTGATTAAAGTCTTTAAAATCCACTTGTTTTTTTTCTGCTTCATTTAACTACCGCTAATGTGTGTACAGTTCTGAAAAAATCTATCTTCGTCGTCTATAAAATTACTTTGTCAGCGTTAACAAACAATTCCTTTATTTAAATCGAAATAAAGTCAGGAAGACTATAACAAAATGAAAACCTGAAGAGGACTGAAGTTAGCCGTTAATTTTTTGTTTTCTCTTTAGTATGTAAATAAATAAATCATTCAAAAAAGATATTAAATCCAATATGGCTGCTTTCAGTAGCAATTTTATGGTCCAAAAAAAAAAATAACCTCTCTACCGAAACTATGTTTTCTTTCTTCGTGAACGCCTGGGTCTTAAAGTTTGATTGTACGTGTCACATCTCAACTGTCATTTTAGAAAGATCTATTGGCCGCTTTTTGTCCTTCATGCCGTCGCCTACGTCTATAGTGGCGAGTAAATTTACATTTTTTTATATTATTTTTTATTTATTTTTATCTCTATTTATTCTCCTAGCTCGCCAGACAACGGCGGAGGTGTTATACTTAGGGCAAGCGATTACCTCGACCAGCTTTCGGAGATGCCGAGATATTGCTAAATCTACAACTATAAATTACTAATCATTAAACATTGTTTCTATAAGATAGTTTAGTAGCTTCTTAGACGGGTTTATGATATTTTTTATTACATTGAATGCCAATTTTCAGAAACCCTGTGGAAGCCTAGTCGAAGGCTATAAAACCTTTTGTCAATTTAGTCTCGCCTATCGCTAATTTAGAAAGCATTGAATTTAAGAAACACATTTTTATAAAGAGGTTAAAGCTGGGTTACAAATCAGGAGACAATTTTTTAATTATGATCAGAAAAAAATTAAATCAACAAGCTATCAAATTTTGACAACAGCCAACATGTCAAAAAAATTTATTTGATTATGTACGTGTATTTTCAGCAAACGTCCTACTTACTATTGCGGCGAAACTGACTTGTCGCAATATGTGAAGTTGGGATGAAAATACGCCCACCTTGGATGAATACGGTTTTATATATTAAAAATTATAAAACAGAAATACCGTAAATTTCGGCGCATATGTCGACGTGGCATATAAGTCGAGGTCTATAAATTTGACCTAAAAATCCTGAGTTTAATATGTACCATGTTATGAAAAACGTCACCGCCGTATAAGTCGAGGATGGATTTTTAACTTGCAGTTAAGTGTCAAATTTTTGACTTATACGCCGGAATTTACGATAAACACAAATTTAAAAACTAACACAACACACAAACACTTACTAACTGAAATCCGCTTCATGATTTTCAAACAAGAATGACTTAATTTGAAAATGGCCCACGAGGGTCCGATTATTTATACTAAGATAATACGTGGAGAGAGGTGGACGAGAAAGCAACTTTAAGTGATGTCATTATCGGCAAGAATTACGTAATGCAAAAAAATGAAACTTTTGCTTTTGATTTACAAATTATTGGCGGAAAAAAACTAACTTCTGATCATGTTATTGTCGAAAACAATTACGTAAGGCAAAAATAAAACAACTTATGATCTAAGAGATATTGGCGGGAAAAGACAACTTTAGATGATGTAAACAGCGAAAACAATTACGTAAGGCAACGAAAATAAAGCATAAATAAGGCAACGAAAATAAAGACATTGGTGGAAAAATCAATTTTAGTTAAAAAATCTAACCTCGACTGAACTCAAGTCAGCATTAACACTTACTAAGGATAGCGCTGGATATCGGTTGAAGCCTGTTATTGTGATCTTATACAGACTATATTAAAATTGCAATTAATATTTTCGTAGTTTTAATAGTATGAAAATTAACTATACTGTGAAATTATTTATTTAGTGGCCTAGTCTGTTTGCTCTATAACTAAAATTAAAATTTATTTTTCTGATAGCAATTTTCTGTCTTTTGAGTCTCTGTTTGGCTAACATTTTCCACAGACCACAATTATGTGATTTTTAGTTAGATTGAATTTGCCAACTGAGCTGGGACTCGAACACTTTTAAGCACCACGCATATCTTTTTTTTTTTTGGTGTTCAAATAACATCGTGCGACAACAAAGAAAGTTACTATTGTGCCCTTAATAAAAACAACTGCGCTTCTTTGATTTTGCGGCTTTTAATTAAGTTCCAGCAGGTGGATTTTCTAAAAACATATAGAAAGCAAAGCTGTGATCCTTGAGAACATTTTTAACAATTAGAAGCAGCTGCATTTTCAAAGCAAGAATTCATGAGCACCCTTTTATAACTTTATAGTGTTTTTGCAAGTAGTTTATTTGACATGGTCGAAATCTGTCTGTTACATGCTGTAGCTTTCGTAACTTCTTGAATGAAAATGCGCTATTGGAGTCAGCGATTGAAAATTTTCTGTATATATTTTTACCTTGCAAAAAATAATTGACGCTTAACGCTTGACGCAAAAACAAGCTAAAAGTTGTGGGCGACACCTATTCCGTCAACCGAAAAATATCTTTACGGCGTTTGCGTTATCGTCAACAAAAAATTGTCGCCGATATTTGACGCCGTCAAATTAACGCCGTTGACGCACAACACTGATTACCAAAAAGATTGGCTTTATTGCGCCAGATTTATTGGTAATCGTTTAGATTTATTTCAGTACTCTTCAATTTTTTGGCATCGTGGAATCATTGAGATAATTTTGCAAATTTTTTAAAACTCTTATTTAATGCGTTTAATAAGAACCAATGTGACATCTGACATCTGACATCTGACCATCTCTATTCAGATGTAAATATCTCTAAATATATCTGTTTATCCCCAAACAGATATCAAAGGCTATGTATAATTATCTACGATGTGCAGTGGCCTACCGAGGAGTTTTGTAAGGAGGGGCCCTAAGAACTTCAATCAAATATACTTTGCGGAAAAAATTTTTCAAATGGTAAAAAATGGTTTTTACTTTGAATCTGTTAAATAACGGTCTTCGCTTTGGATTTGTCTGATTTGTCGTACTAGTGATCTCCAAGAGGTGGGGGCTATGGCACAATGGTCCCTTAACAATTTAAATTGAAGAAAGTTTTGTTTAATATAAAATCATTTGATTAGGTTACGCAGTAGGCTTAATATAAAATCTTCTCTATAGATGTGATCAATCTCGTGAGTAACCTG
The DNA here is from genome assembly GCA_963680785.1 of Diplosoma virens. NCBI lineage: Eukaryota > Metazoa > Chordata > Ascidiacea > Aplousobranchia > Didemnidae > Diplosoma > Diplosoma virens. Next base: position 38,201,368 of record OY796886.1, on the reverse strand, counting down.
GAGCATGGCTGCTACGTATGGTTTCGGTAGATTTTCGGTGGAAGTTTTGATCGCTGCTAAATATCTAAATATCTGTGCAACCCAATCCACAGTGTTAGATAAAAAAAGAAAACAATCTTATCTATTATCTTTATCTGTCTTGTAAAAGTAAAAAATTTGTGCACTTTCAATTAAATAACATACTGTAGTTTTTACAAGAGTTTTGGAGTCGTATTTGACAAAATCGAATGTGTTAGGGCAAAGTCGGAGTCGTTTTTTAGATGTTCGTAGGTTAGATTTGGAGTTGCTTTTGTTTTCGGGAGACTCTTCTTTATGCTAAATTAGGCTTCCAAGTTTGTGGAATCAGGAGTGTAGACACCGGAGTCGCACTTATTATGGTGGAGTCGGAGTCGTTTTTCAGACTGGAGGAGTTGGAGTCGGGAGTCGGAGTTGCAGTTGTAAAACTTTGGATGGGTGGAGTCTGAGTCGGAAAAAATTTCTCCCACTGCTTTTTACAGCGTTTTTTTTAGAAATTTGTTAAAATTTATTTTGAAAACTTAAAGCGTTGGTTTGGTAATTGCATTAAATTGCATTAAAGATCATTAAAAGTACAGGCCGAAAACAACGATAGTAAAAGCTAGTTATAACACACGATCAGAGTGCAAGTTTCGACAATGTGAAGAGGTCGAGTGGTTACAGCACCGGACTGATGATCAACATGGTCTCGGTTCAAAGCCCACTTGCGCCATTCTGTTTTGTCCTTGGGAAAGACACTTTACGGCGTTTTCCCCTGCTTGGTGGTCTTGACAAGCAGTTCTAAATTACAGTAATATCTCTACTAAATTACTAGCGGACAGCAATATCTTGGCATCTCCGGAAGCAGGTCGGGGTAATTGCTTACCCTATGTATAGCGCCTCCGTCGCTTTCCTGCGAGTCAGGAGGATAAATATAGAGATAAAAAAAAAAAAAAAAAAAAAAAAAAAATGAGGAAACAATTAGCAAACTTTTACAAACTACGCTCATAAATCTAACATTGACACGACAGGCTTTGTTTTCAAATTACACTATACATGTAAATCTTAAATGTAAGCTCTGACAATACGTCTACAACGTGAGCCTACTTTTACAGCATAGTAAAGAAACTAAAAGTATATTGCTTTCTAAAATTGATAAAAAAAACAACGTCTAAAAGAGTCTAAAACAAAATCTAATACAAAGTAGCAATCAGACACAAATACAGTATATCTTTTTAATTTAAAATTTTTAATGTCTATTTTTTAGAAGTATTTATAGCAAAAAGCGTATTTATTGCTTTATTCTTTTCTATCAAGTCTATTTTGAAGTTCAATATAAAAAAAGTGAACATTCAGTAAAAATTTGTTTGCCACTACTATACAAGGTGTCCAATCCATAAAGTCCTGCACACATACAAACACACACATAAAATTTTAATATCTCAAAAACTGCATAAGGTAGAAACTTTAAATATTCGACAGTGAATTACACCACCATAAAGTTTTTTTGTTATTTTTTACAGGTTATTTCATTGTTAAAATAAGCAAGAATAAGTCATTTTTAATAAAGGCGTAAGTTTGCAACAAAGTATGAAACATGTTGACCATTCAACAAAAAGCACAATGTGTTCTTTGGTACCATAAATTGAAATCACCAACTGCAGTACAACGTAAATTAGGAAATGAGTTTAGACAAGACCCTCTTCACATTAAGAGATGGTTTAAAAATTTTTATGAAAACCTTTTTAGTGCAAAATGAAGGTTTATAAAACAGAAAAAGTCTTCATTCGCGAGAAGGAACTTAATCCAAGTTTTTGAATAAATCAAAAATATTTACAAGTTAAGTAAATGTAACACGGCGTCCGCAAAGTAAAAACTTTTATTCATTTATTTTTTCCCTTCACTAAGTTTTTTAATAAAAGTTTTCTCGATTAAAGTTACGCTTAAAGTTTGTGTTTGTTGAGAGAATGCTTTTTTAAACTTTTGTCCAGGCCGCCAAAACCTTTTGAGCGCCCCTGATTAAAACACCGTTTCGTTTTTTACCTGCCAGCCGCCACTGCCCCTCATCTCATTTCTGGTTGTGTCTGACCCAGAATCGATGGCCTTCCATGTTACGATAGCAACAATAGTTTTTTTCCAAAATCTTTCGCGACACAACCTGGAGATCTCTCACGACACACTAATGTGTCGCGACACATCGGTTGAAAAACACTGTCATAGGACAGCGTGGTCCAACTACAGGCCCGCGGGCCGCATGCGGCCCGCGAAACAATTTTGTGCGGCCCGCGGAACAATTTTGCACAATTCAAGTCTTGTCGATCATAAGTAGCGGCAATCTTCTATCACAGCGTGGTCCAACTACGGGCTCGCGGGCCGCATGCCGCATATCAATTTTGCACAAGTCTTGTCGATCAGAAGCAGCAGCCGTAATTTTTTTTGGAGAACGCTATGATTTTGCAGACCGATTCCAAGTGAAGACCTTTTTTTTTTTTTTTTTTTTAGAGAACACCCTGATTTTGGAACGAAAATAGGAATTTTTAGCCGACTGAGGCCCGCAAACTCGAATAATTTTGAAAAGTGGCCCACAAGAGTGCAGAAGTTGGACCACCCTGTCATAGGATAATGATAGTCTAAACTTAAAAAAATACGTTTATTTAAAAAAATTCGGTTCCCCAAGCAATTAAAATATAACAAAGTCTATCTCGTGTTTAAATTGAAAAAAATTTCAAATTTTTTTTGAAACAGTGAAAAAAATTGTGAGGCATTGTCTTGAAACATATTATGTGAATGTGTCACTTTCTTTTTAACCTAAAACCAGTAACTTTATTTTTATGGGGAAAAGACATTTGGTCAGCTCGCTCAAGGGCGCTCATTGACATAAGGTAGTGGTGTGATTTATGAAGAACGTAATTTTGTTAATCGCTCAAAGTTCTTTCAAAAAGTTCGATTTATTATAATTTATTGTCAGCGTAGATGCTAACAAGTATAAAGAAATACAGATGCGTTAAGCAATTTCACGCTAACCGATTCTCAAGTCCGCGGTCTCGAAAGCTTTTCTGCTTTTCTCGCATCTCTATTTCCGGTCTATATCACGAGGAGTACCAATAATATATGCATAGATTTCCGGCGGGTGACACAGGCAGACGCACAAAGTACAATAATTGAAAATTAAAGTTGTACTTCGATGGCCCGAAAACCAGAAGAAAACACAAAGCAATTCATCAAATACAAACAATTGTTAGTATAATTATCGGATGTGTTTAACCTTAAATTCATAATGCTTATAATAATTACAAAAAATAAAGGTCAGTATTTACAATGAATCGTGTTAATCATAATCTATTACAGTGTATCGGCCTATCGGGTCGAAGCAAAAAGCAAGTATGAATGTCGAGAAACTCAAAATAACGAAATGAGATCGAGCTAAAATTTTGTAAAGCGCTGATCAGACAACGATTATGACGTAAAATGTGAAGAAGCAAATCGGCGGATCGAAAACCAGAAAGTGAGATTAATCTCGACCTCAAAACTCAATAGGCCAATAACACAGCACAGATAGACATACTATGCCAGGGGTGCCCAACAAGTCGATCGCGATCTACCGGTCAATCTTTAAATGCCTGGCAGTCGATCGCAGGTAATTTTTTGCATATATAAAAAGAATGAATTTGCCGAACTAGAAATTAAATAATTATGCATATGTACATTTTTTGTATTTTTAGTCTGGCGTTTTTCCCCATAATGAAAATCAATTTTATTTCCAGCTTTACCGTATTTAGCCTACAGCAACAACATAATTGTTGAATTAAAGTTTAGCTAACAAGTTGTTACTGGTAATCAGGTATAATTAGATAATTTTTGAAAAAAATTTTTTTGACCTGATTTAGATAAAGGCATAGAAAAACTGTTCGTAAAGTTAAATACTTAATTGTTATCATTGTTTTCGTACATGACGTAACATTCAGAAAAAATTTTTCGAATAAGTTGTCTTCAGCTAATCTGCTAGTTTTTTAAAATTTTTTCGTTGCTTCCAGCCATGTTTTTAGGTTAGGCAGATGGTTCCTGTTCTAGCCTTTATCCCGAAGAACCCAATCGCTATCTAACTGCCGAAACGTCGAATTAAAAGCCCAAAGTTTACATCTGCTGTAGTTATTTTACTTTTTATCAAAAGAACAGCATTGTTATTGTTAGCAACGTTTTTGGTAATAGCTATCTACTAGTGCAGTAAATTTTTTACATAATTTATTTTTTAAACTTGATACTTAATGCAATGACTGACGATTCTATTTACCCAACTCAAATCTAAAAAATTTTTACTTCAAAGTCTTTTTTAAAACGTTTTTTCTACATTTAGATTTAAATATAGCCCTAAATTTACAAATGATGAGTGCTAAGACATATTCGAAGCGAAAAAAAACCTATCACTTCCACAAGGAACGGGAAGAAGATTATTTTTTTGTCATGTTCAATTCCAGATGTGTGTGCCTCATCTGCCATGTCAGCATCTGGCTTCCCTAAGAAGGGTAACCTTGAAAGGCATTTCACAATAATGCACAATAAGTACACAAAGGATTTTTCTGTCCAAAGTGAATTAAGAAAAAAAGTTTGAGGGATTGAAATCACAACTGGCTACACAACAGTCTATTTTTACCAAGCCAAATACGAGAGGTAAGGCATCTAAGATAGTATCATATCGAGTTTGCCACATACTTGCCAAGTATAAGAAATCATTTCAAGATGGGTAGATGGTCAAGGAAGCGTTTATAGAAATTGCTGATTCACTGTTTGGAAATTTTAAAAACAAGGATAAAATCATGTCAGCAATTAAAGACCTTCAGTTTTCGAGAAGCACGGTGACAAGGCGATTTGAAGGAATGGAGGAGAACCTTGCAGCTCAGTTGGAGAGAGATATTGATAGGTGTGAATGTTTTTTACTTCAATTTGATGAGTCAACAGACTTTGTGAATATCGCGCAATTGTGCGTTTTCATAAGGATGGTGTTTGAAAACATGACTGCAAAAGAGGAGCTACTTTGTATGTTGCCTCTTAAAGGACATACACGGGGTGAAGACACATTTCAAGCATTCATGAATTTTGCTAACAAGACCTAGCTGCCACTCGTCAAGCTTATTTCCATTATAACTGATGGGGCACCCGCTATGGTGGGCAGTAGTAATGAATTTATTGCTCTCTGCAAACAAAATAACTCTTTTCCAAAGTTTATTCATTATAAAGCCTCTTGATGGATAATTATCACTGCATCATCCATCAAGAGGCTTTCAGTGGAAAACTATTAAATATGAAAAAGATAATGGACATTGCCATGAAAATTGTTTGCTCGATTCGTGCAAGGAGCATGCAGAGAAGACTTTTCCGCGTTCACTTGGAAGAGGCAGAGGCAGAGCACGCAGATCTGCTGCTCCATATAGATGTGAGGTGGTTGAGTAGAGGAAGATTTTTAGAAAGATTTAGGAAGTTGTTGCCTTAAATAAAAGTGTTTCTCAAGCAGTTTATAGATACAGAATATGCACAGATTGAGGATGAACAAGGGCTCCTAGATTTGGCTTTTCTCGCTGATCTTACTGCACTGCTAAATGAACTGAATTTAGAGCTATAGGGAAAAGAGAAAAATATAGTTAACATAATCAGCTCCGTAAACACATTTAAATATAAACTGCAACTGCTCTCAACCAAGCTGCACCGCCATCATCTGCGCTACTTTAAGCACATGAATTCAGAACTTGTGCTTCAGAGAAAAACAACTGCACAGTTCAATAGTGCACGTTACATTAAGCAGGTGCAAAGCCTGTCATCAGAGTTTGACAAGCGTTTCATGGACTTTGCATCAGTCGAACCTATTGCCACCTACATGTGTTTCCCATTTGCGACAGATATAAATGTGGAGAACGTTGCCTCTAAAATTGGAGCACTCTTTCAGCTGGATATAACTGCAGTGCAAAATGAAATGCTCTCCCTTTAAATGACATAGAGATGAAATCAGGGCATCGACTGAAAGAGAGAAGATCTGGAAACTGCTGTTAGAAGAGAAGTACCCCAATATAAAAAGATGTGCTTTTTATATATTATCCTGTTTTGGATCAACCTAACTGTGTGAATCTGTATTTTTTCACACGAAGATAATAAAATCCAGATACTAATCAGTTATGACAGATCAACATCTTCTGGCTTGCTTGAGACTTGTAACCACCAGCTACCGCGTTAGCTACGATCGAGAAACTTGCTACATCCTCCCAGTGCCAGATGTCTCACAAACGTTGAAAATGAATGTACTTTCATGAAATAAATGTAATTAAAATATGATTTTTGTTCAGTGCATTGTGCATTGTTTTTTTTATTCATTCATTTATTCATGTAAGTGTAAATTGTATGTGTAACTGAGATATACCGATAGGCTCACTAGCATAGTCTCGGATTGTTTTGTTTCAAAGCTTCGCCACATTAGTAGATCTCCAAAGAACGAAAAAGGTAAAAGTAGATCCCATGTCAGAAAAGGTTGGGCACTCCTATACTATGCTATGCACAAAACGTAACTAAGATTATTATTGTGATTAGTTCGTTCCAATTGAAATGCAGCTGACGAAAAAATCAAATTATTAAGTTTTACACACGACTGTTGATGTTTGCTGAGCATGGGGATTTGGTTTCTTTATATTTGACTTTGCAAAAGGTTTGTTTGTGGCACAGTGCGATAATCGGAACAAAACGCAATGGTCATTTGGCATTTTGGTTATCTTACCTGGAATAAACATTTGTTTGAGCGACCCTTTTCAAATACTGGTCATGTTGATTTTGCCCTAATTTAATTTCTATCAGTTTTAAACTAAATGATATTGACACTAATTCTTATGTGATAAGGACGAGAGAAAAAAAAAAGTCTGTATAACGTATATCTGTGCCATCGGCGTTTATCTTAAATTGATATTTGAAAAAAGCAAAATAAAATATAACAACGTTGGATGATTGAATTGAAACAAAGCTTGAACGTATATTTTAAACAAGACTTAAATTTCGCTATTTTGCACGAACACCAACGGCGATACGTTTTTGTAGTTAGCCTGCTAACAACGTCGCTACTTTTTAACTGCTTCGTGCTAACTATCACAGTATCAATTTCTTATTTCAAAGCATAGGCTGCTGCATTTGTTACTATTTGAAGTCAGGTATCGTTTTAAGCAATCGCTAGCAACTTTGTTAAAACTTTTGGCCTACCAAAAATCTTGAGTTTCAGAAACAAAAATCAGTTTGTTATAAAAAAAACACAAATTAAACAAAGCAAGTTTATTAAAAAACACAACTGCAAGGTTATGTTTAAACGTTAAGTCATAAAATTTAGACAACAACTGACACTCAATTCCTAGGATTCTATAAAAAATTGTAGAAAAAACGTAATAATTACAGAGCACTTTGCAAAACAATGTATTTTTTACTGCAGTTTTTTGCCTATGTATATAACAAAAGTTAATTTTACAAAGAAGATAAGTCATCCTGCTTTTTGATTATGAGTCAGTTATTGGAATGACCAAAGAAGCTCCATCAAATATGTATTCTTCCTCTGTGAACCATGTTTGTGAGTTTGGATCAAAACGAATCAAACAATCTGCAGAAGATGATTTTACATATATCTGACCTTGAGCAGAGCAAGCATAGACACGCGTTAATTTATAAGGTGCAGTGCAATTGATTCTTGTCCAGACGTTACCTGATGCCTCTAAAAACTCGACATCATTGATTACGGAACCATTCATTCCGTATCCTCCTAAAACGTAAATAGTTGAACGTATTACAGCTGATCCAAACTCAGCTCTTGCAACGTTTAAATTTGGGCCATTGCTCCATTTATTTTCTTTAAATTCGTAGATATAAGAACAAACCGAGGGCTTTTTCACGTAAAAAGGTTGATGATGTCCTTGATTTACATGGGATGTGTTCAACGTATATCCACCTATTACATACACTTTGTCTTGTACGACTTCAGCACTTGCATACGAACAAAGAAATGTCGCATTTCCTGCTATTTTCCAATTTTTGCTCAAAACTTCAAAACTCTCAACAAAATCTGCTCTTGACCTCGGATTTGGTGTATTCCCTTGATATCTCAATGAGGGATCGATCCAAGTTCTTTCGCCGCCAAAAACAAACAAATCATTTTTATAGTAAACTGCTGCGCATCCACAACGAGCTTCATTCATTGAAGAAACAGTTTTCCATTTGCATCCGTTAAGCTGAATAACAGAATTTGAAGCTCGGTTGCTATTGTCTCTTCCTCCACAAAACATATACATTCCATGCTTAAATGCCACTGAACAATCCATATTCAGCAAATTTGTTCGCCACCCGGTACTTCTGATTTGATACCAGGTTTTTTGTGGAACGTGAAATTGCATTTGATAAGTTTGTGCGGGATGAACGATTAGAATAGAATCAGGTTCTGGGGTATACGATGGACGTGCTATTTCAGCCACTACCATTTCTGGATCGATATGAAATAAGAAAGCATCTTCAACTAAATCACGACAATCCAAGAATTCTCGAACTAGTTTGTTTTTACGAACAACTCTTGCTACAAACTTGATTGGAACAAATTGAAGACGGACAACTTTAAATAACCGTGAGAAATAGTTCTTTCTATTGTGCTCATCTCGATTAGTCCATTTAACTACGACTTCATATACTTTTGTTTCCTTTTCAACATTTAAATCATCAGACTCCAACAGTGACTCTAAGTCATCCACGTTAAGATTAAAAAATTCTTTTTGCAATAAAAATTCTTGAAAATGTTTTAAAATATACTTGTCAACATTATTTACAAATCCAGTCAGTGAATAAATGACACCTAGTTTACGAAACTGCAAACCGTTTTGAACATTTAAAACTTTATTTAAATATTCTACAATAACTTTGTGAAGATCATGTACTTGCATCAGCGATGTCACATGTAAAAGTGACGATACATTATCTTCGGTAATGGTAACGTCGCCTGTGTAAATAAAGTCAATAACTGCTTGAAATGCATCAGGAGAAATGTCGTTAAATGTGACAATTTTTTCTTGTTTTTCTTTCATATTAACAGTAAACATTTTAAAAAAGTAAACACTTGAAGCTGACAAAACCGCTCTATGGGCTGGAAACGTTTTGTTTTCAACTTGAAGAATTACATCGCAAGAGTCGTTGTCATCTCTCAACTTGTTTAGACTTGACAGAACTAAGTTTGAGTGGGTTTCAACTTTAAAATTTCGCTTTGTGGACATGATTTTGATTAAATTTTAAATATACTATTGGCATTTACAAAAACCTGGAAATAAAACCATTGTTTTAAATTACACAAAAAACCCTCAAACTGTAAAATGTTATTGAAATGTAGCAAAAACAAAATACAAATACATAATTAAACAATATCACCTTGGCATTCTTAAAAATAGTTTATATCTTTGATAAATGGCTCGAAATTAGAACTTTCAATTTGCTATTCTAAAAACTCAACGCAAGCCGCCATCGCGTAGAAATCACATATTAGGCCCTCTAAATTGCACACATTAATTTGCCAGACAGACATGTTGACCTATAAAAAATCCCCAACCTCGGGACTTTAGAATAGCCGGATTTTTAAGGTTATAATTTTGTAACATGTTTTCCGTATAATTTAAAGAAACGTACCACCTGCACCGAAAATCAATATAGAGTCGATCAAAATCAAAAGGATTACTTGTTATCACGTGAAGAATAAACCGACATGGCGTTTAGGCATATAGCACCATCTAAATATAAGCACAGCTTATGAAAACATTGATGCGCATGCGCACCAACGCGAAAATATAAAAATGTGCTTCCGAAATCCGTGCCGAAAAATTGAAAGATCCCGAAGTTCGGTTTTGAAGGCCAACTGTACCATCACTTAAGTTACAACAACAAGTATAAAACAACACACATGCATAGCAAGCATTGGAGTTAAATATTTTCAGTCTGTCATCAACAATGCTCTAACATGTAATATTTGATAAAGTGATACTATTTTATTTTTTATTTTTGTTCTTCATCATAGACTTGGGACAAAATTTCTTACATCCGTGAAGTGCTGGAAGGTCATAATTCGGGCAAAGGTCAACAAAATTTGGACAAGAAAATATTTTTCCCAAAGTTTTTTCGGCTTGGATAGCTATGTAGGTTAGGCATATTTTGTTTGAACAATTTTTAATAAACTATTTTTTAAAACAACCTTCGATTGGATTCGAGACACGAATCGCGAATTCAGGTCAAAATGTTGACGATTTCCCATCCGTGCTTAAAACTAGCTTTAACTGAAAGAAAAAATCAAATATATCTTTAGCTTACCTAAAAGTTCTTTAAAAAGGAAAAAAACCGTTTTACAATACTTTGCCCAAGCCAAGATAAGACAAATCTTAAAAATAAAGCCAAGATAATTTGGTTTACAACCCGTACCCGAGGTGGTCGGGCAAGATATCTTGTGAAAAACACTTTTCTGCCATCCAATTAAATGAGTGAATCACCAATTTTTCAACGTCGGACACATTCTAAAATTTGTTGAAATTGCGACGTACCAGGAAGGCTTAAACCAGGGGTGGCAACCTGCGGAGCATTGGACGGTTAGTGGTGGCGCAATTTTTTTTTTTTAGAGAACACCATGATTTTAGTAGAAAAAACAAAAATTTATAGATTTTTTTCCAGCGTTGACTTTTTTTTTTTAGAGAACACCTTGGTTTCACTATGAAGTTTTGAAGTCTTTCGTCTATGAAGTGTGGCGGATATGAACTGGTCTTGAATGAAATTGGCGATGGAGGAAAAAAGGTTGGCTACCCCTGGCTTAAACAAAACCGACATGTGAGAGAGCAGCTAGAGAGCAATTGGTTTAAAATGAATAGTTTTTTGGGTTAACCCTTAATTAATTGAACAGTTTCAGATGATTGTTTAAGGCAAATCGCTTCTAGATTTTTAATTTTTGAAAGGGTAAAGCAGTTGAACCACCGCGGTATTCGTAGTTTGTATTTACTTGTAAACGCACGTCATATGGTAAAAGATACTTTTCTAATTACTATTATACATATTATTATTATTTCTATTTACTGATGATTAATTCAATTGTCTTGACCTGCCCCCATGCTGACTCATCTAACTTCATAGTCAATTTTAAAGTTGATCTCTTCAATATATGGCTAATTTTTAAAGTGATTTAAATCGTAATCAATAAAAGCATTTTACTGAGCACCAAACACTGCGTAGTTATTCTCTATACTTTAACGGTTTTTTGAAACGATTCTGCTGTTAAAATCATTTGAATACTATACTTGCAACTATTTTCTGTAAAACAAAAAAGTTACTTTTTACCATAAGTGTTAAATCCAGGGCTGGGGAGCCGGAGCCGGAGCCCGGAGCCATGGTGCCAGCCGATTTTGGAGGAGCCTAGCTGGAGCCGGAGCCAAGTTTCGATATTGTGTGAAGCCGGATCCGGAGCCATCAAAATTTTTGCTGGCTCCAGCTCCTAACAAAATAATTTTACATTTAAAAGTCAGTTAATTTATTCGTGGAACTAAATGTGCATTAATGTGTTGGTGTTTGAGTCATTTTTTGAGCCATTGATGAGTAGCGCGGAGTTTGAGATGGGTGCCCATTGATAGGACACTGGTTTTGTCTTGCAGGCCTTTAATGCTTGTGCCTCGTGTGCAGCCAATAGCAATTAACAAAGCTATGTTCTGAATGGTTTGCAGTTTCTTGATGTTGGTGTTTGATATGATAGGGCTACATATGGTGTTTGCATATTATATTATGGGCGAATGATAGCTTTACATGTAGAGATAATTAGTTCGTTTTGTTTACCCTATTTGTTTGAAGTAAGTGCTTTGAAAATGTTAAGTGTTTGTTTTGCTTTAAATGACGGTGAGATTTATGTATTGTGAAAATGTTAGTTTTGGCTCAAAAGTAATTCCAAGAGTTTTTGGGTGTTTTGTTGTTGGTAATGTTTGATTGTTTAAATTAAATGATAAAGTTGTGTCATATTCAGCTGGGTGTGGTATTAAAAGTTAAATACTTTGGAAAAATATTGTTGAATCAGTTGTTGGGTCTGAAATGGTGATCGGTGTGAGATGCTGTGATTGTTTGTCATCGGCATATGCTGAGGTTTTGGGGGAGGATAATCTCCGAGTAAATTGTAAATAATGTTGGAGACCGAATTCCACTTCGTGGTACTCCAAATGTTGATTTATTTGAATTTTGAGAGCGTTCTATTAAATTGAATGCATGCTTGTTGTCCTTTATGGAATGTTTTCTATTACAGTATTTATGGTAATAGCGCTTTCTCTAGTGCTTTGACAATGGTTAATAAAAGTGATATGGATCGGTAGCTTGTGCCAATGATTGGTCCTTATTTGGTTTTAAAATGGAAATGGTTGGAGTACCTTTTCCAAAATTAATATTGTTTTAGTGTTGGGGAAGTGTTGTACATATTTGTGAGGTATTTGATGAAAAGTGACCCTAGCTGTTTCAGGGGTGACCGGTAAATTCTACCATGGCAATTTCACCATAGGTAAATTTAACGATTGTTTTCGGGTGTGTAAGGGGCGTCCAACCCGTGGCCCGCGTAAAGGTTTTGAGTGGCCCGCGCCGTATTTTTGAAGCCCTCTGTCCTGTAAATTTTGGCAGAAGTCGAACACAAATTTGATGTGAAGACCCTTTTTCTTCGATTTTTATCAAGTTTGGCCCGCGTAAAGATTTTGAGTGGCCCGCACAGTATTTTTTGGAGCCCTCTGTCACTATGATTTTGATTTTGGCACAAAAAGTAGCAAATCGGAGACTGATTTCAGGTGAAGACCTTTTTTTTTTAGAGATCACTATAATTTTGATGTAAAAAGTGGGGTATTTTCTTTGTATGGCCCGCCAATATTTTTTGTGCGTCAAAATGGCCCTCGGCTCAAAAAGGTTGGACACCCCTGGTTTATGTAATTGTTAAAGTAATGATTTGGGGAAATCTATTTTGCTTTCAAGTGTGATTACATTGTTGAATGACCTTGCGGATATGCCTTGGCTAATGGGTGCAATTTGTGCTATTTTGATTTTTTTTAAGGATGAAAAGTCTGTCGGCATCTAGCATTGCCTCAACAAGATGTTTGTTTGCCTTGTGGACGCCTTATAGACATTTGTGAAATGGGGTCTGTGATGAAAATCTTCAACATGATTTTTAAATGATGTTCAATTGGATTTTTGATAATTTCCTTTTGTTTTAGTGAAGTGAGATGGAGTTGCTTTGGTCTTGTGATGTATACTGAGCGCGGAGAGTAACAATAAATGATCTGATGTGTGGAAGGGGATGGTCTTCCAGCTAGTGCAATTACGAAAGTCTGATGAAGCGGTGATGTCTAATGAAATAGACTTTTGTGCTTGATTAGGTGTTCAACGTATTGAGCATTTGTGTTAAGTGTGATGTAATTTGAGTCATTTAATTGGTTTTTTTCTATGATCTTTGGTCGGTCCGTACTATAATTGTTAGTGAGCATTGACATCTACGGTGATGATTGTGTTTGGACAATTTCTTTTGTATGTAAATGTGCTAGATATATTGAGTCTTCTTTTGTTTGAGATATATGATTGATAGGAACTTGGATAATATATAACACTCCCTGCTGAACTCTTGGGGAATATTAGGCCCTTGCATAGTGCAAGTTAGTAAAATTTTGATGATCGATATATCATCTGATTATCCCTTATTGGCCAACATTTATCTATGCATTAGCAAGTTGCAGCTGGAGCTGGAGCCGAAGTTTAAAATTAATTGGCTCCGGAGCCGGAGCCTAACCTAAATTAGGCTGGCTCCCCAGCCCTGGTTAAATCTACAATTTCCATACGCTACTTTAGCAACAACAATTTAGTTTTAAATTAAAATTACAATTAGGTTAATGTCGCTGACACATGTTTTAATAAGCGTTTTTGGGTAACATGCAAACAATTTACTTATAAAAAAAATTACTGATCTGAAAAGCAAATATCTCGCAATCATAGAGATACAAAAATAGCACTTAATTTCACAATATTTGCAGCATTGTACAAGTTAAAGTTATAGGAGAATACTGATATTTCAATCCATAATAATAATAATAATAATAATGTAAATTATACTGCTTGACATATGCTGAGATCATATAGGAACCTCAGCTGCTCAAAGCAGTTGCGAAGATATGACATTAAACTGTAAACTTTAAAGATAGTACATGCATACTACATGCATACAATACATGCATATTAAAGATAGTACATATAGTACATCCATACTAATGCAGCAGATGTAGGCTCTAATTGGCAGCGGTTTCTTTGCAGAATACTTGTGCTGTAATGCTAGTAGCCTATATTTTAGGTCACAAGAAAAAGGGTTATTAATTTGGTGCTGTAGCAAATTTTTTAAAATTTGTTAAAGTTTTTGAATTTTTTGTTACTTCCACAAATTTAGTTTTTTGAAATTTTGTAGAAGTTGATTAAAATTTTTTATAGAACTTAATTCGGTAACTCAGTACGTTGTTTAATCCTCCAACCTTTCGGCGCCTGTGAAGGCCTTACCGATAACGCAAACTTGGCCGCCTACCAAAAGACAAAATTCTTAAATCTTCTTACTGGACCTGCCCTAGGAACCAGTAACAGCAAAAATATAGTCTAGCTAAACCACAGCTCAGACTACAACAATAACTTCTTTATTAAAAATATGCTCCAATCCACTTAGGAGCCCACAATAGTATAAATCAACAGCAAATACAGATTCAGTAGCTTAATTCTTCACAATAACGTAGGCAACCAGAGACTTGCGACCGAAAAACTATGAATTTCCACAGTTAACAAATTTCCAATGCTAAGTTACTACAACGAATCATCGAATCATAATAATGCTTCCGAGCGAGCCTTATTTATATCACTCGGTCGTGAGTATCTCGAACGTTCTGAAAGTTACTCAAACCAATTTAATCACAAACAATCACTATTACGTCATAGTCAAAACAATAGCGAACCAGTCAAGCGAATAGTTCTGGATCTTTCCCTAACCATCGTGAAATTAAACAGTGTTGCCATTTTCTTGTAAATAAATGTAAATTATTAAATTGCTTATAAAACCGTTATTTCTTCGGCTGTTTGAGCCGGACCAAAGCGAAATCAAAGAGATTTTTCAGGAGATTGCGAATATACATAATGGGGGCGATTTTTAGGGAACGGAACAGGTGCCAAAAAATTGTTTTTTATTTTCTAGTTATGGTAGGATAGATTAAATTGATTGAGGGATAGGCCTACCAATTTTATGCTATTTTTGGGGCCATAATCGAAAATTGGAAATGGACGCATGACTTTGCTATTGCTATTTAATACTGTGGCTAGCGCAGCAAATTTTGAGCGTTCTGATGTGACATTAGCGTCTGCAAAGAGTAGATCAATCAAGTGAAAATAGCCCTGTGCGTTATTAGACCAAAACTGTGGTAGCCAAGTATGTTCTGTTGTGCATTTGATATTGTATGTTCACCATGTAACACATTAAAAACGTCGGCATAGATGGCGGCATGGACGGTCGCTGATTTGTTATCGGCGTATAACTTAAATTAACTGGAGGCGACTGCCGATCCGGTGAGATATTAAAATTATTAGCATAATTTGTCGCTGTGCGATTTGAATGTAAACAATACAAATAAGTCCAAGTTAAAAAGATAACAAGTAAGGCGACGATTAAAAATATAAAAATAAACCACAAATATGAATAGGTTAAATTAGGTATTAAAGTCATTATCTTCGTTGAAATAAATTACTTGAAATAAATATTGTCTTTTTATATCCCAGTCGGGGTCACCAAAATGTAGCGGTTAAATATATTGGTACATATATATTCCAGTCGGGGTCACCAAAATGTAGCAGTTATATACAGTATATTGGCAGATATATATATTTATTTAGTATATACTTCTACCGCCACTTACATGTATAGTAGATCGAGAGTCCAGGAATTGATTCTCTTCCGTCTCTTCGAGTCCAGGAATTCAGGAAGTTCACTTTCATTCAATTAACACGATACAAATTATTTAGCAACTTATTTATACAGAATCTTATTCAAATAGAATGATCAGAATCAGAAACAACATTTTGCTTTCATAATTTTGCGACTTCCCTCGACGCCAGTCAAAACGATACTGTCCCAAAAAGAGAACGCTTGTTATTTATCACATGCATTTCAGACAAAGGATTTGAAAGTATGCTATCATATGATGCTATCACATGCATTGGATTATGACGTAAGTATTGAGAGCTGCATAGTTTTCCCGCGCATTTTAAACAAAGACTTAATTGTGACGTAGCGTTTAGAGCTACAACACCATCCAACAATTGCGACGTCCATGCAACGGCAGCCAAAAGCAGATAGATACGGATCTTTGTTTGCTTGCTTGGGAATATCACAAAATGTTCTTCACATGCTACTCAGTGAATAGTCTTTCGTTACCCACAACAGAA
Organism: Diplosoma virens; assembly: GCA_963680785.1. NCBI lineage: Eukaryota > Metazoa > Chordata > Ascidiacea > Aplousobranchia > Didemnidae > Diplosoma > Diplosoma virens. The sequence goes on along the minus strand of OY796886.1, from coordinate 38,184,874 downwards.
CGCTGGCTAAAACATTTACGCTATCAAGAATACCAAAGGTTAAAATAGATAGAACAATAAAAAACTAGAGCTATTAACAATTGGGTAAAAGAAAAAACGTAATTACTTGAGCATGAACGGCCCTATAGATTAAGGTTTGATGTCAAGTATTAAATGCTGCACAATTAATGTGACTGTAACCCAAATAATTTATTAGTGTTTCGCTTGCTGGCAAAGTCATCTGCAACGGATTGTAAATTGATATTGTCCAACAAGTTCAATGAATATTTGTCAACATTCGATCATGGAGACTGTTATCTCCCATAATGTTTCTAAGCCATGTTTTGATTCTTCTCGTGACTTTGAAACACTTTTTTGCAAAAGCCGAAACGAGAGCTACGCCGCAGTAAATTTAAAGCAATTTATGTATTTTCAAAAAGCATTTTTTGCTTGTTGGCTTTTTGCTTAAAACTTCGCAAACTGTTGATATCTTTGTTACTTTTTTCAAAGGTGTGGTACTTTCTTTGTTAAAGAACTTAATATATGAGCATCTAGGTCTGCGAGTTCTTCTGTAAACACATCAAAACGAACACGACTCTTAAAATGTTACGTTATAACCACAATCATGGCACACATATGTACCACAGTCCTTCAAAAGGGCTAAGAATGTCACGCGTTTAGTCTTGGAGCTTTTATTTTTGTAGACTTTAATGTCGGCCATAAGTGAGTATTGAGTAGCCAAGTCAAAAAGCTCGTTTTGCTTATTAAAATTAGATTGACGCCACAATTTCTTTGCTTCTAAATCTAATTTTTTTTATCATTACTAGAAACTTCTACTCTTTGTGAGCACTTAGAAATTTTCTGATGCTTTATTATTTTTTTTAAAACGCTTTGTAATTTAGGTACCCTGATTGTTGTATATGGCTATTTGCCACAAGTTAATGAATCAAAAATTGATTTTCGGCTAAGATATAATTAAGTTTACTTATTCAAGTAGAATAAGATGTTTACCAGAAGTTTAGGTCGTTACGATATCAATAACTCTATATTGCATACGTTAAAACTTTTATCTTGCTTTTATTACTGTGCTATGAATCACGGTTGTCTTTGTAATTTTATAAATATTATTCGATTTAATGGCAATTTATTTGATGAGTAAATCAGAACGATTTATTTTACTGAATATAAAATTTCTAAAGAGAAACCCTATATTACATGTCAAAATGTTTACATGCATGCCAACAACGAGAATTATTTTCAAATATTCCCTGAAATCTCTTCAAAACGATGCAGAGGGGCCCACATATTTTGGCCCGTTTACTCCTATATATTTACACCTAAAGCCAACCAATTCAGACGCTGCGCTTTGTGAAGATTTTACTACGCAAGTCAATAGAACAAAATTGGGGCCAGCGATGTCTGGCCCAAACAGCAATCGTAACTTATAAGCGGACGTTAGCTGCGGCTGCCCGTGTGCAGCCTTAGAGAATTATTTGTTATTCAGTTGATATTGGGTGATATTGTACATTCTTTTGTGAGACAACAGTTTCTGCTTTTCAGCGCATGTTTTTTCACAGCTGTGGTTGTTTCTCAGTTATGTTCATTTTCATTTACGAATAACGTGCTTAGTTTATTTATATTTAGTGTGATTTTCGTATTTGCAGATCAAAATAATTTAACTTGAAACCAGGGCTGGGGAGCCGGAGCCGGAGCCGGAGCGCGGAGCCATGGAGCCAGCCTATTTTGGAGGAGCCGGAGCTGGAGCCGGAGCCTTTTTAAATATTTCTGCGGAGTCGGAGCCGGAGCTGGAGCCACAAAAATTTTAATAGCTCCGGCTCCAGTAATGGTTCATAGGATCAACTTCATAAAATAAAATTGACTGTTATGGATTTTTAAACATTAAGATAAAAATAAATTTTGTGTTATATAGATATCTTTCTTTTCATTTATTAAGCAAAAACATCTCTACAGCTTATTTTATCTGATTAAGAAATTAAGAAATAGATGAAACAAGCTGTTGGGTTGTTTTGTAATAAATGAAAAATCAATGTATTTGTTCCGACTTTCATTAAGCGCTCTATAAAAACACGTCGAAAAATTTTTTCCAAATTTATATATATTGCTTAAGTTTCATATAATATTACAATATATAGGCGTTGTCCAACCCCTTGCTTAATATATATAGCTCCCCATCAGAGGTTACGCTCGGGTCGAGCTAAGTCTATTTCGGTTGCTGATGAGCGTCTGCGAAACAGCTTAGCGCCAGGATACGAGACACGCTCTGTTAAATTATTGTTGATCATGCTTATAACTCGTGCTCGCCTTAACTATACTTTCTTGTCTTACAGTGTTTTGCCCTAAGGCGATAAAAGTTATGCAATTTTGCTGTATATAAACCGTGCTGGCGGAGTAAGATGAGTAAATCAGAACGATTTATTTTACTGTATATATTGCTTTATTATTTGTTTGTGCACGTCTTATAATCGTCATGTCGTGCCGAGTTCTATATCTCGGGCCCACATGTTACAATCGTGACTAGTCCTCTATCTGGTGCCAATTGTATTTGTCAGGCAATAATTCAACTGAATATTATCGTCCTTCGTAGTGAATATAACTGCAATTCGTATTTTCTATTCATGTACCTGATGAGTCCCTTAAGGACGAAACAGGGCCTTGTCGTACATTTGAAATGCGAATATATTCCAAGACACGATTACTCTCGGTTTTATTGTATGGTCGGACGTGTAGTAGGATTCCTGGCGTTGTCCAACCCCTTGCTTAATATATATATATATATATATACAGTATGTAGAGAGAGAGAGAGAGAGAGAGAGAGAGAGAAAGAGACGTCGTCGTCGTTTGAAGGGCATCCACTCCAGGTCAGACGCAAACAGGACTGGGGCCGAGGGTTTATCCTTTTACTACTCCAGACTGCTGCACTGCCTGAATCAGATGCTGGCAGTGGTATTATTAAGCCACCATCGAGTTTCGTCATCCAAAACCGTCAGATCTCGTGCTCCATGTGGTGCCCGATGTATAGGACACGCTGTTAGAACATGGTCTGCGGTTTGCTCAGAGGCGCCACACTCGCAATTCGGTGAAGGAGTGAGACCCCATTTGTGCATAGACGAATGAGAAGAGAGAGAGAGAGAGCAAGAGTGAATCGAACTTCATTGCAAAGTGCTCAAAGAAAAGATCAGAGCAATTTCGTACAAAATTTATTTAAACTCTATTTTAAAAAATCTCAATAGTCTATTTCATCCAATAAAATCAGTTTTTTTTATTCATATTTTATTTTTTATTTATTTTATTTTAATCTCTATATTTATCCTCCTGACTCGCAGGAAAGCGACGGAGGCGCTATACATAGGATAAGCAATTACCCCGACCTGCTTCCGGAGATGCCAAGATATTGCTGTCCGCTAGTAAGTTAGTAGAGATATTACTGCAATTTAGTACTGCTTGTCAAGACCACCAAGCAGGGGAAAGTGCCGTAAAGTGCCTTTCCCAAGGACACAACAGAATGGCGTAAGTGGGTTTTGAACCTAGACCATGCTGATCATCAGTCCGGTGCTTTAACCACTCGACCACGCTGCCGACATCATATTAAGGTAAGACAGGGAAAGTGAGGTCATCTTAATATGAATGCATAACCTGAGTCATTTTTTCCTATATGACATCACAGGAATTGCATTATTTTCTTGATTAGTTTAACAAATTATTCTTAATAAAAAATCTCAGTTAAATAGTACTCAGCTCTATAAACTTTCGTTTGTTCAACTACTACAAATAAATATAAATAAAAAAGAAATAGATGATGATTCAACGTAAAAAATTTTTGGTATTAAAAGATATTAAAAGGAATAAAAAGAATAAAACCTGTCCTTCATCAGCTATTTAATTAGCTGTTTTTATTTATAGTTATCTGAAAAAATTGAATAAAAAAAAGCTTATAGAGCCGAATGGTATTTAGCTGAGATTTTTTATTTAGAATAATTTTTTTAAATAATTTTCTAAGTCTATGTATCCTACAATAAATATACCATCACTATTTGCAAGTTTGGACCTGTTTTACTTTTCGACAGTTTTGAATTATTTTTGTAGTTTAACAAACTACATATTTTGGAAGCATAAAATTTAAAAAGCTTAAATAATATCTCTATTGTTAAAAAATTTAAAATTTTGAAACGACCTCTTATAAATTATGTTTTGCAGAACTACGATTATTTATCGTATAAGATTGACTTATCGTACTATGTTTTCTTAATGATGTTATGAAAACATAGTACTATGTTTACTAATAATTATAGCCTATTCTTTATTTTTCCTGTAAACACAGGAAGATTCAATAAAATGAAACAGACTGTTTTGGTTTTTTAAAAAGTAGTTAAATAAATTTTGTATAATACGTATATTTAAATATCTTTTTTCAAATAGAATCTTTTTAATTGAATAAGGATCAAGATTCTATTTAAATAAAGAACCAACAGATGTTTGTGGTTTTTTCAAAACAGTGATTAAATAAATTTTGTATTAAAATATTGCTCTTATTCTTTAATTGGGCACTCTGCGAGGACGATTGATTCACTTTTCAATACACATATATTCTTTAATTTACAATGGCTAATGGTGAACAATTTAAAACAATTAAGGAAGAAGCACTCTACATGAATTATGCAACTAATTAAACTAGGTGCTTTTAAAAAAAATTGTTAGCCTCATATAAAAAACAAGGTGAATTCTGACTAAGAAGATTCGGAATCGAAAAATGTTGTTGAAATCGGCATCGGAATCAAAAAAAAATTGGCATCATCCCATCACTAATTTAAAAACTCAATGATTAAGAGAAAATAAATATCAAAATTTAATATGACTAAAAAAGAATGTAGCCCTGAGAATTGGATAAGTTAAATTTTTTATTTGGTTTAATTTTCGCATGATTGTTACGTCGTAAATTTATCTCTTAAAATTATAGAGTGAAGATTTGGCTGACTCAATCTTATTTATTGCCTTAATAATGTTTCATTACAAACGTTCTCGCTTATTTCCTCGTGCGTTAAATTTCTTGGGAGTTTTTTGTTTCGAGCACATGCGCTTCTAAAGTTTTCCATTAAAAAGATAAAGTTTAGCTATTTGCAGTGAGGAGTTGCCAATTCATCATATTTACGATTTAACCTTTTCAATGTTTAGATAACGCCACAATTGATTTTCATTTATTTATATTTCTTGGTACTCGCTTTCGGATTTGATTAATATAATTGTAAAGATCAGAAGTCGTGATTCTTGTTCGAACAGAATAGTTTATCGCAAAAAAGATTTAAACACTAAACGATGAAGTACTTGTTTAGTAAAGAATTGGAGAGCCGGAGCCGGAGCCGGAGCTAGTGGATAAGTGCTTGATAACTCTGGAGCTGGAGCCGGAGCTAGTGAATGAGTACTTGATAGCTCCGGAGCTGGAGCCGGAGCTAGTGCTCTTCTACAGTGGCTCCCCAGCCCTGCTTGAAACAAGCTATTCCAGTAAATGGTGTCAAATTGCTCACTGGCGAATACTACATTGTGGTTTGTTTTCTGTAATTATTGAGCTTAGACGTCACGTTTTGCATGGTTTATATTTGTGATTCAACACCCCTCACCATGAATAAAGTTGATAATTTATTGAAAAATCCATTTAAAAACTTAATGCGGGGTAAAAAGTTGTACTTGTCTTTGGGCTGATATCATAATTGTTGTTTTTTAGTAATTTCTCTTCGTGAATTTAAGAGTGAAGATTAATAGGTTTTCACTATAAACAAATAATCTAGTTTTTTTTATAAGTGAAAACCTTTTCCTAAGTGTTTTATTTACTTTCAACGAACAATTGTGAAAAATACTGTTTTTTCGCGCCAGCTATGGATTGGGGCGTGTAGATTTTTGCAAAGGCAAAGTTAAGTGTAACCTACAAGAAAATATGCACTCAAAATAATTCAAAAAATAATTTTTTATTGAGCTCAACCTTAAATTGCTTTGGCAGGCCAATTCCATAAAATAATATTTGTTGAAATAGATCTTGTAACTTTTTAAAGGCCCGTTTCCACTACGAGTGTGGAAAAAAGCATTCTTTGTTTGTTTTATTGCTTTTTTTTTGCGCTCGCTTCAATTTTAACCGCTTGCTTCAATCGAAGATCAATAAAAGAGACAAAGAATGCTCTTTTCCACGCTCGTAGTGGAAACGGGCCTTAACTACCTGTACTGAATCAAAACCCGATCTAGTTTTCAAATCAATCTTTATAAACTGCATGTAGATATCAGAAAAAATTTCATCAGACAACTCTCTTTTATTAGTAGGTCTCCAATCATTGCATAAATTATCGTACTTGCCCTTTTGATGCAGGCAAAAATCTAAAACTCCATTTTAAATTATCTGAATACTGCTTTGACTGCGGTTGACATTTATTTCAATCAAAATGTTCAAATACAGATTTATATTTAACCAATGAGGAAATCGTTGGAAAGCAAAAACTTTTTTTTTTAAATAAAGCTAGGTCAAGTCGACCACGCGCCGTATAACCTTTATAAGAATGGAACGTTAAAAGTAGCGTTAGCAGGAAACGTAAACCACATTAAATCAATTTTATTGAATTAGTTAATTTTCGAAAACATTGTCATACTCACTATAAATCAAATTATCCTCGTGACTCGTAAGACAAAGTTGAAGGCGTAATCTCAGAGCAAAGGTAAACCGATTATACAGACTTGCTTTCGGGAATGCAAAGATTGCGATAAGATTTGTAATTTGCTTTTTAATTATTTTTGAAGTTATTTAATTATATCTAAGAGCTGCTTGCAAAAACCACCAAGCAGATTAAAGTTCCCAAAAGTTTCTTTACCAAAAACACAGTAGAACGACGAGAGTAGGAATTAAACATAGATCATGTTGATCGCGTTACAACGGCGTCTGCTCGACTACGCTGATCACAATATCAGCATATGAAAAGCGAATCGGACATTTAAAAAAATATAAAAATAAAAAATTATGTCAAAGATATTAAAATCTAATATCACGATAAACTATTGATAAACAATGAAATAAAATTTTATAACTGAAAGAAAAGCGGCATAACGATCTTGGATTGAAAACTGGACGACGCTTGGGCCTACATTTAATTAAAACTTGCTTTATATAACAAATATCATTCAACAAAAATTATATAAACAAGTAAAATCTACTTTATGAATCCTAAAATGATGTTATAGGCGACTCATATTAAGTTACTTCTTATTTTAGGGGTAAGAAGCATTAAAAAAACTTGAGAAAATGATAAAAGGAACAGAGATGCTAATAGATGCTTATTAATTTATAAAGTACAAAAAATTTTTTTCCTTCCCAAAAATCCCAACGTTTTAGTTTAGTGCAAAAGGACTATAAAGCTACCAGTTGTCACAAGACAAAAGCTGTGTGACATTGGCCAAAATTGTTGTTGGCTTTTGATTGCATAAGCAGAAAGATTTATGCTAAAAATTAAAAGTTATAATTCGTAAGTGAATTTTATATCAGTATTCTTTAGTTTTTCATCCATTATTGCATCAACGCGTTCTGATTGGCTAACCGTGAAATAATCCTTCCATTCACCAACTTCACCTAAAATTATTGTGAATGACTTTGTGATATAATTATTGACATTAAAAGCGCTAAAAATTATTTTTACATTAATCCTAAAATAAGACTTACTACGGGATAAAGTTTAAGAGGACCTATCAGTGTACTGTCTATCCAATCATTGTTCGACGTACCATCAAATTCTTTTGCTTTAATTTTATTGTAATTAGTCTTGAAAACACAAGTAAAATGTAAAAATAAAATTAAAAACTCTATAAAGTTAGATATCTTTAGTAGGTAAAGTCGACATGCCGACTTCTTCGCAGGCGATCGCTTTAAGAAACAACATCCTTAACATTTCCTTACATTAACCTATAGAAAAATAAAACTATAGCAGTTCATAAAAAGGAATTGCAATAACATACCTGGTATCAAAAAAAAACCTGTCCTGCAAAATTCAATTTTGTATTTTAAACAATTTTTTCGCAACAAAGTATTAATATTTGATTTTAATTACAACAGTTTATTTTACTGTTGATAAGTTAGTGTCCATCAGATGCCTGAGTATGTGTCAAAATTTGTTTTGTTCTATTACACTTAAAGTTGTTTTATTTAATTACATTTTAAAGTTGTTTTATTACACTCGTGCAGGAGTTTGGCTATTCAAAGACAATTCGATTAGATTGTATTATTCGATTGAGTTATAAGATCGAGCATTATGTCGTTCGTGACAACTTTTTTTAAAGTCTTGTTAAAATAAGCTGATCAATCTGTGGTTTTTTAAATAAAACTATCAAGAAAACTTAATTATACTGAAGTGAATTGCATTGAAAGTTGGTAAAAAGTTGATATTAAAAAAAGAGTGTCTAAAAAAACAAATTTACCTTTGCGATGGTGTTGAGGACTTAGAGAAATGGCTTTTTCAGCTGTTTTCTTCATATTTGCGAAACCACACGCATTTGCGATTGCTTCTGCTGTGACGTCATCGATAGGAACTTCTAAGAACTCAGCAAGTTTTTTTACTTCTTTGCAAAGATCCTAAAATAAAGCTCAATAAAAAATATATAGTTGACATCTTAAAGTCAATATTGAAAAAAGTTATTCATGCTCTACAAAAAAAAACTTTACTATTTTCTTTTCTTATGGTGCGAAAATTTTTAACACTTATTTTATAAAATGGTTATTTTGTTTTCTTTGGGAAACATCATATAAACGAGAACTGTGACCTGGTAGTTTAGCGTCTCTGTTTAAAGAAGCAATTCATTTTTTGGATTTCGAGTAGCCTAATCCTTGTCGAAATATATTTTCAGCCTAATGTTTACCTATCGGAAAATTGCACTGTACAAATTTAATCATAAATGCATAAAAAAACTAACATTTAGGCCTGCCATTTCTTCAAATTTTTTATGTGCTTTCTTTCAATTCTTCTTCGATTTTTCCAATGCATAAATCAATGAATGAAATCAGCAATCTAGAAGTAAAGTAAAAAAGTATCTTAAACAATTTTACCTTTTTCATATCTTCAAATGCAACAAAACATAAATTTATTATCGCGATGAGGATACCAAGACAATATATGATCGGGATACCATTCTCCTGGTTTGGTGTGCATAGGAAAATCTCCTGAAAAGGGAAATGATATTCTTGCATTAAAAGAGCGGTACGCTTTAGATAAAGTTAGAAAGTACTCGCTCAATTTTTAATACAGAGGCGTCCAAACCGCGGTCCGAGGAAGCTTTTTTAGACCTTTGAGGGAACAGTGGTACATATGTGTACCATGATTGTGATTGTAACGTAACAAAAGCACTATTGTGAAGGCATTGTAGTTTTAATTTTTAATATTTGTTACATTATTATTAAACCATGTCATTTTACTTAACAATCAAATTTTTATATCTCTTAGATTTAGAGGATTAAACACCCCGGGCGATATTTTCGAAATGACGTAAACTAAATAGGTTAATACAGTTTTCAAAAAAAATTTTATGCGAAGTGAAGACCGAAAAAAGAATTTCACTTGGAAAATCAGGTGAACCCGGTGTTTCATTTACTTGGCCGGCGAGTAAGTTCGATAAGACAAAATGGTCCTTCGCTAAAAAAATTGGACGCCTCTGTTAGAATTATTTTGTAAGTTCGGGGTTATTTTTACTGCTTAAGCCTACCAATAGATTTATTTGTTTGCAAGTTTCAGCCTTCAAATGTCAAATAAAGTGCAGAAAAACAGAAATTATTACTTTAACAAACTTTCTTTTGAAAAAAAGAAACAAACAGCTCGAGTAATCACAGAATTCCCAAGGAAAAGCTATGATATCCGGTTTGTAAAAACCGCGTTTGATTATTGTTCTCGGTACTAATTGCATTTCTTAAAATTAAAAAAAACATGTCAAGTATTTCAAGTATTGAATATTTGTGCAATGCCAAAAACATGCACCATGAATTTCTTAACTTTTGAAAGCTACAAATTTAAAAAGTAATGATCTCTAAAGAAAAAAGTTTTCACTTTGAGTATCATTTTGATTTTGTGATTTTCGTCCCAAAAACATAGTGATCTGTTAAAAAACAGTTTCGACTCAAATCTCAGACTTTTCTTTTGATATTTGTTCCTAAATAGTAGTGTTCTTATTTAAGTCTTAAAGCAAAACACTCCAATTCACTCAAAATCAGATGAGATCGACCAGCGAAGACGCTGCGATCGACGTGTCAGCCATCCCTGCTGTGCCGCAATTTTATCTTTAATTTGCAGTGGGAAGCAGCAAAGAATTGCAAAAACAATTTTTTTGAAATATTACCTATCTAAACTTTTTTTAAGTGCTTGTTTATTTTTACAATTAAAGACTCTGTAGTAGACTAAAATAGTGCTAAATATATTGCGGCAACTGATAGAAAAACTTACGTCAATACCTGCAACAACGTGCTCAAAGAATTTATTCCAACCGTTAGTTATCATCGACTTAAAGGGTTCGATTTCTTTGATAGGAAGACTTTGACAAAATTTGTACCAAGAAACTATTTCATCTTTTGGATTGCGATATATATAAAAACCTAGGAGCAAAGACAATTATATTTTCATCACCAAGAAAAATTTTTATCTTAGGTTTTAATATTCAAAAACATACAATCACCAGAGCGAGCGTCCAATGAGATAGTGCGAACAAGATTTACTTGACACTGACAGTGTATGTACTAAACTATAAGCTACTATAGCAATTGTACGAATGCGCATCGGTTATTTTTGAGTACGAATGCGCATTGCTTAATTTGTAATAAATAAACAAACGAAAAAAAATGAAGTAAAACTAAAAATATGTTAATGCAAAAACCTAAAAACAGACCAAGTATATCAATATCTTAATTCTGTCAAATAATATTAGCTGTAATTTTGATATAACTAATATGTACTGCTTTTAGGTTACACAAACTTTCTTCAACTTTATTGCTAAATCAGTTCGTTTGAAATTACGTTGCAACTTATTGTTATTTTCTTGTTTCGCATGACAAAAGCAACTAACTCGCTGAAAACCAATGAAATCAGAGCTACTTAAATAATTGGACAGCGCAATATGTGCATTCATACTTGTTTAAGACTTTAAACAAGGAATGCGCATACACGTTGAAGGTTTGCAATAAACAATGTTTCCACAGAAAAATGGTGATTTTTACTTTTTTTACATTGAAAGATTTAAGTTTAATAATGAATTTAACTAAGTTTTTTTCTTGGAAAAATATAAAATCATGCTTAAGGGGAAAAATGGAAGGTTTAAATAAAGAAGCTGACTATTATTAGGCTTACCTTGTGTCCCGTTTTTTAGGCTTGTCACGGCGTCCTGCCCGGTTGACCAAAATGTCCCAGTTTTACCAATTTTAAGTGAAGACTTTTTTTTAGAGATCACTATGATTTTGAGACAAAAAGTAGGAAATCTGAGACTAATTTCAAGTGAGAACTTTTTTTTTTTTTATAGAGAACACTGACAAATTTTTTTCTTTTAACGAGCGTCCGGGTTTGCCACTTCGTAAATATGGTAAGCCTAACTATTATTATATTTAAGAGGCTGACTTTATTATAATGGTAAGTTTTGGTCGACAATATTTAGAATGAAGTAGCCTACACATGGAGGATACGACTATATTTACGTCTTTGCTTGACCTACATCCGGGTACATCCTGGTTTGATCATATGATGTTCGAACATACTGGTGTTTGGAAATAAACATAATTCTTTATTAAAAAGACATTTGAAAAAAAAAAGTTTTTTGGTCATATGACTTTTCCTAAAATAAATACTCAGGGTTTAGGCAACTACTTCTTTTCAATATCAGCAAGCGTTTAAGTCGGATTCGAACTACAAATTTTCTGTGCATTTACCGCATTCAAAACAATTATATATATTACTGCAAAACAATCACAAAATATTAATTTAAGTGTAAAAACATTTATACAAATTAACTTGCCGTTGATAGTACTTTGTATCCTAATTTCTTTGGAGTTCTTTGAAAAATATGCGCATTTGTACAAGATGATGCGCAAACATGCAAAACGCGCAGCGCGTAATTTTGTTGGATGCATATAACTCGGAAACGTGAAAACAATTCAAGTTAATTTTTTATAGAAAAACTCCTAGTAATAGATGAACAAAGTTTTGCCAAAAAATATTAATTCTATGTTTAATATGTTTTATTTATAACTCTTTACAAAGTTTCCTGCGCATTCGTACAATGCCTATAAGTTTATATATTAGATATATATAAATATATAAACTTTTCAAGAAAGAAAATTTACAATTTACTTCACACCTAAAACTGTAAGAACGCACAAATTTAACGTGCTGTCATAGAGTTTTAATTTTTTTAAAAGAAGAGGGGGAAGCAAGCTTTATATATATAAGAGACAAAAACGTTACGTCACGTTGTGCAATAGCTGGGAATCTTACCCCTTCAAGTTGTGACCTAAAATCGTCCCTATTCTAATTAAGCCACTGGATAATGACAAATGGCCTGCAATTTTATACAAGTTTACCCATATATAAAACTAAACTACAATTAAAAATCGTTTCTAATCAGTTAAGAATCTATTTTGTTGTTGCATATTCAAACAGCGATAAAAATTTAAAATACATATAAATACATGCATATAGACTAATATGTTTTGTATATAACATTAATAACTAATCATGATCTTTATAATTAAAATGGCGAGGACAAATAATTGAACGCATGTCAACCCAACAAAACTTTCGGAACCGAGTGCGTAGGTGTGATTTTGTTTTCCGGATTAAAATCCATTTCTATTTCGATAATCATATAGGTTATCACTGCAAAACAATTACAAAATATTAATTTAAGGTTAAAAACATTTGTACAAATTAACTTGCCATTGATAGTACTTTGTATCTTGATTTCTTTGGAGTTCTTTGAAAATATGCGCATTCATACAAAACGTGCGCAGCGCGTAATTTTGTTAGATGCATATAACTCGGAAACGTGAAAACGCTTCAAGTTAATTTTTTATATGAGAAACTTCTAGTAATAGATGAACAAAGTTTTGCTAAAAAATATTAATTCTATGTTTAATATGTTTTATTTATAACTCTTTACAAAGTTTCCTGCGCATTCGTACAATGGCTATATAGGTAAAAATTCACTTCAAACTGAAAGCGGACGCGGAAATTGCGCTTTCGGCGTCCGCTTTCAGTAAAGTAATCCTAGAGTGATAATCGAAATCCCTAAATGTCGAACCATTACTACTTTGAAGCAAAGATCTCAGCTCAGATAAATTGGACAACTAAGCAGATTATTTTAGAAAATGCTTTCTCACGTAAACAAACTTTATTGGCCGAAATAAATATGGAAGAAAGCCTGTATAAAGCAGTGGTTCTCAACCGCCGGTCCTGTTCAGAAGTAGAACAATATCAGAAGAATATTAACAGTAATTATTGATTTTCCTTAACTCAGTCGGCAGCGTAGTCGAGTGGTTAAAGCAGCGTGCTCATGATTAACATGGTCTCGGTTCAAAACCCACTCGTGCCATTCTGTTGTGTCCTTGGGAAAAACACTTTACGGCAATTTCCCCTGCTTGGTGGTCTTGGCAAGCAGTTCCAAATTAAGTCATATCTCTATTAAATTGCAAGCGGACAGCAATATCTTAGCATTTCCAAAAGCAGGTCGGGGTAATTGCCTACCCTACGTATTAGCGCCTCCGTCGCTTTCCTGCGAATCTGGAACATAAATATAGAGAAAAAACAAAACAAAAAGAAACGCAAAAATAAAACAAGTTGCAAACAAAAATCTGCTGTGTACACATTGCATATATCGCTATGAACATATAGCTGCCCAGAAACTGTCCCCTGGATTAAATGACATTATGATCTGACCAGTTAAGATTATCAATTACTCGTGACCGAGTATTGCATTTAAGGCTTTTTGAGGCACTGTGTATGAGTATGGCTGTGCAAAATCGCCATTTTATATTTCATGCAGAAGTGATATGGCTTTCGAGAGAACGCGTTCTTGCACGTCTTTTTGAGTTGAGGGAAGAAACAAATCAATTTTTACGTGAACGAACATTCCCTATTAAAAGAATTTTTATTCGATAAAATGTGGATAAGCAAACTTGCATATTTAGCGAATATGTTCAGCCGCTTGAATAACCTTAATAGCTCTCTTTAAGGTTATTGCATCAATATATTTACAGTGTACAACAAAATTAATGGTTTCAAAAGTGGTGAAGAAAAAGTATGAAAATGAATTAAAAAATCAGTCTTTAGTTATTGAGAGGAATGGTACCAAACTATTCTTCAATTGAGTTAAAACAGTCATCCGAAGACTAAGCAGGAAAAAATAAGAATTCCACAAAGTAACTTTTTAGGAAATTTGGAATTCTAACCAAAAATCTACAATTTCAAACTTAAATAGGAGTTGTAAAGATGAAAAGTATCGGAATTGTCATAAAAGATCAGAAAATCGGTAATAATCAAGAAAAAAATTTCGAAAGCTTGGTTTTGAAGAAATTATATCAAAAAGTACATTGTACCTTCTTGTAAATTTTCTACCCCACTGTGTCCCTCCACTTCTGGCGCCCCTGACTTTGCCATTCAAAAACTTCAATAGAGCCACGTTTACTACGTACTATATCAAGAAGACAGCAGCAAATTTTACATTAAATAGAGTTCTTCTGATGCTAAATGCTTACTTTGGTTTTAATAAAAAAATCTTTTTATCGATTAGTTGCGTTTATTACAATTTTTTCAAACATTAAAAAGATTACCGGTCCGCCGAATATTTTTGATATATTACCGGTCCGCAGGCTTAAAAAGGTTGACAACCACTGGTATAAACGATAAAAACAGATAATTTTTTTCAAAAAAGATACCAAATATTTATGTAAAACTAATACCTTCGCATTAGCTTCTTTGATCTTATTCAGATTAAGCAACGGAGCAGGAAGGTGAGTTAAAAACTGCCTTCTTTCAAATGGTAATTGATCAATGATCGGAAACTTATTGGCTGTAAAGTAATATTGGGAAAGTATATAGAAATTCATTTTAAAATCTTAAGCATTCAATAAAAATATTGATGCAAAAACGATAAAAAAACTTTAAAACAAATATTGTAATTCTCTAATGTGGTGAAAAGTTTTAACCATAATGTAGTTTTTAAACGAAATAACGGCGATGGCCCAAACGCCAACTACACCGTTGGTTGACTCTATTCGAATGAGTAATCAACACAACCTGCGGCTGACCTCCCTGCTGAAGCACACGCACGGTTCACAATGAATGAATGTATGCACAAACGAAAGCACGATGCGAACGATAGCACGAGGTACAAAGGATAGCACGGTTCTTTTGTAACCACAGAAGCACTTAATATTAATGAACAGCCACTAACTGCTGCTAGTTTTTATACAATTGACATATAACAATAATAAAAGTACCAGGCTTGTTGGGCCACAATACCGCTGGTCGAGGTGTTTGATAAATATTTGCTGAATCTTAAAATTTTTTTCAATAAAAGAGACAAGAATCGGTCCAAAACTTGTTAAAAAAATTATTTTATTTTAATTTAAAATCGATTTCGATCACAAGATCATCATCAGTTAACAATTCTATTCTTCTTCTTCTTCTTCTTCTTTCGGCTTCTCCCCACTCGGGGTCGCCACAGCGCGACAGTAATCTCCATTTCACTCGGTCTACTTCGTCTCCTTCCCTAGCTCCAACCCTTTCCATGTCCTCTCTCACCAAATCCATCCACCTTCTCCTTGGCCTTCCTCTTTTCCTTCTGCCTGGCACTGTCATCTCCATCATCCTTTTCCCCACGTAGTCTTCTTCTCTCCTTTTTACGTGTCCATACCAACGTAGCCTCACATTCCGAAGTTTTTCTCCCAGCTTTGGAATTTTTGCAGTCCCTCTCACATATTCGTTTCTTATCTTGTCCTTTCTTGTCACTCCCAGTGCCCATCTCACCATTTTCAACTCTGCAACTTCCATTTTTCCCATTTGTCGTTCAGTCACTGCCACCGTTTCTATTCCATAAAGCATGGCTGGTCTAACAACACTCTTGTATATTTTACCCTTAACCTTAAGTTTAAAAACATTTAACAATTCTATTAAGTCTGTGAAATTTTAAGAATAAAAATTAATAGAAAATTATTGAAAATTATTGATTAATGATTAAATTTAAATTTAATATATGTCATAAAATAAATAAAATGTACTCACTTTACAAAAAAAATTATTTTTTTTCCAAATAGTAAAGTAAAAAATCACTGTCAAAATTGTTAGTGCCAATTAAATTAAATAAACTATACAACAGTAAACATTAAGAAAAACAGCTGATTACATATTCATAAAGGCGATTGTGACGTGTAAAGAGTCAAAAGTTGATATACAATATTACGTAGTAATGTAAATCAAGACAGAAATAATATTAGTGGTGAAATGAAGAGTGTAAGTGCAAGGTAGTCTAAGTGTAAGTAAGAAGTGTAAGTACAGTGTATTAATTTTAAATTTTAATAGCAGTATGAAGAAAAAATGCCTGGAGAAAATATACAAAGGAAGAAAGAGAAAATTATAATAGAAACGTACAATTAAAAGAGAAGCATTAAGGATTAATTAAAAGAGAATTAATTTCAGGAGAATCGTATCAAAAGGGTTAAATCATCTAATAGGGTTAAACTGATCCACTGAGTTTTTTAACAAATTAAGCTTTGCTGAATCTTGTCATAGAATTAACAAAATACTTCAAGCATTAACAATTAGCGTTAACTTACTCAAATACACTTATTCAAATAGAATGTAAAAAATACAAACAAATCAGAAATTTAAAACTATAAAACTGAAATTAAAACTTTAAGTAAACGATATCGGTCATACGGGTAAGCTAAGCTTTGATAAATAAAATACTTCAAACATCTTTCTTATATTTTTTATCACATTATTTTAAATTAGTAAACATGGACAACGCGATTTTAAGCCTAAATATTCACTTTAAATGCAGTTTTAGTTTTGATTTGTTCGACGGCTTACAGTAAAACAGATGATGATCAGTGATCTGGCCAAGTTTAGCTTTGATAAATAAATTACTTCAAACATTTTGTTGATAATTTTTATCACATTATTTTAAATTAGTAAACACGGACAACGCGATTTTAAACCTAAATATTCACTTTAAATGCAGTTTTAGTTATGATTGGTGCGACGGCTTACAGTAAAACAGATAATAATCGGTGATCTGGCCAAGCTAAGCTTTGATAAATAAAATACTTCAAACATTTTGTTGATAAATAATTTTTATCACATTATTTTAAATTAGTAAACATGGACAACGTGATTTTAAACCTAAATATTCATTTTAAATGCAGTTTTAGTTATGATTGGTGCGACGGCTTACAGTAAAACAGATGATGATAGGTGATCTGGCCAAGCTAAGCTTTGATAAATAAAATACTTCAAACATTTTGTTGATAATTTTTATCACATTATTTTAAATTAGTAAACATGGACAACGTGATTTTAAACCAAAATATTCACTTTAAATGCAGTTTTAGTTTTGATTTGTTCGACGGCTTACAGTAAAACAGATGATGATCAATCAATCAACATACTTTTATTTGAGGAAAAAAAATAATACACATAACGAAAATGAAACACTAAAATAGAATAAAAAAATTTAGCCGCAGGGAGACTGCGATTTGACTTTTCGGTCTTCTAGTCAGCAGCCACCCTTGGGAGCAAAGCTACAGGTACAACTACTTGTAAAGTTTAAGTGTTGCAGAGAAGATGGTTTTTTATTTTATTTTAAATAATAAGGTTTTTTTATTTTAAATATAAGGTTTCAATAAGTACTTTTTAAATTCATATTTAAAAATACTGTAGGAAGCATTTTGAATTTGAATGGGAATTTTGTTCCATATCTTAACTCCTTGGTATTTTATACATCTTTGTAATCGTGAAGTTTTATAAAAGGGAATATGCAAAGTTTTTTTTTGATTTTTCGTTTAATCTAGTGCTTTTTTCCGAGATCTGGCTGGTTAAAATAAAATAATTAGACAAATTATTGAAGAGCATTTTTTAAAAATTGGCATGAATAAATTTACCAACTTCTAGTTTATAAAGATCTGTAAGTTTTAGAATCTTAAGGCGTTTGTAATAAGGTGAGAAACTATCACAAAATTTGGCTGCACATATAAATTTAACGGCTTTATTTTGAAGAGTTATCAATTTTTTAAGATACGTCGGGAAGGTAGATCCCCAGGTAATAAGGCCGTATAATAAATGGGAATGTATCTGAGCGTAATAGATTTTTAATAGTGCTGTTTCTGGTAGATAGTGTCTAATTTTAGAGATAATTCCAACCGTTCTTGATATTTTATATGCTATATTTGAAATGTGGAAATCGAAATTTAAATTTATGTCAATAGTTAAACCTAAGTATTTAATACTTATGCATTGTGGGATAGAAATATTATTTAAAAAAACATTAGTTTGTGGAAAAGGTTTATTTAGTTTGGGAGGTATAATTAGGAAGTTGGATTTAGAGGGATTAACCGTGAGTTTATTAGAATCAAACCAAATTGATAAATTTTGAAGTTCTGTATTCATAATTGTAGTAAGGGAAGCAAGGTTAGGGTCCGTAAATATTAAGCATGTGTCATCAGCAAAGAGTATTGGCATACAGTTAACCGCTTGAGGCATATCATTAACATATAAGAGAAATAAAAAAGGGCCAAGAATCGAACCCTGAGGAACACCATAATTATGATGTAACAGTTTAGATTTTGCACCCTTAATGGAAACGAATTGCTTGCGAGATAAAAACGATTTAATTAGTTAATTTGCTGAGCCGCGTATGCCATAATGATCAAGTTTGAGAAGAAGAATGTCATGGTTTACTGAATCAAAAGCTTTTATAAGGTCAAGAAAAACTAAACCAGTGTATTGATTAGAATTTATATTGTCATAGGAGTGTGTGATAAGATCAACAAAAGCATGATTAGCTGAGACTTTATTTAGAAAACCATATTGAGAATTTATAATTACATTATGTTTATTTAAAAAATTATTTAAACGTTTCTATAAAAGTCCTTCAAAGATTTTTGAGAAACAAGTAAGAATAGAAATAGTTTTGTTTTGTTTGTTTTGTCATGGTAGAGGCAATATCAAACTTGATTTGCTAAAGTGAACAGATAGAGGCTGAAGCAGATTTTAATAAAATACTTAATCTAACGCTAGTCAATTATTTTTTAAAAGATTAAATAACATAAAATAATGAACTTGGAAAAGATACTTGATGAAATTATAAAAAGATTAAATAAAATTGAAGAGAAAATTTCAAACATTGACTCCAAAATTGATGCTGTCAGTGAAAGATTAAATTTATTAGAAGTAAAGTTTGAAAATACAGTAGAAGTAAAGAAGTTGATACTATATTAGATACCAAAGCTGATATTGACTTAATTAAACAGTTAAACCAAAAAATTGTATCGAAGAATTTCAGTCAAATTATGAAAAGGCACTTTTAATGAAAGAATCTTATGACAAAAGATTAAATATCTTAATTTATGGTATCCAAGAAGACAATAATAATGATCGTTGATCGGTAATCTGGCCAAGCTAAGCTTTGATAAATAAAATACTTCAAGCATTTTGTTGATAAATAATTTTTATCACATTATTTTAAATTAGTAAACATGGACAATGTGATTTTAAGACTAAATATTCACTTTAAATGCAGTTTTAGTTTTGATTTGTGCGACGGCTTACAGTAAAACAGATGATGATGGGTGATCTGGCCAAGCTAAGCTTTGATAAATATAATACTTCAAGCATTTTGTTGATAAATAATTTTTATCACATTATTTTAAATTAGTAAACACGGACAACGCGATTTTAAACCTAAATATTCACTTTAAATGCGGTTTTAGTTATGATTTGTTCGACGGCTTACAGTAAAACAGATGATGATCGGTGATCTGGCCAAGCTAAGCTTTGATAAATTAAACACTTCAAACATTTTGTTGATAATTTTTATCACATTATTTTAAATTAGTAAACATGGACAACATGATTTTAAACCAAAATATTCACTTTAATGCGGTTTTAGTTTTGATTTGTTCGACGGCTTACAGTAAAACAGATGATGATCGGTGATCTGGCCAAGCTAAGCTTTGATAAATAAAACTCTTCAAACATTTTGTTGATAAATAATTTTTATCACATTATTTTAAATTAGTAAACATGGACAACGCGATTTTAAACCTAAATATTCACTTTAAATGCGGTTTTAGTTATGATTTGTTCGACGGCTTACAGTAAAACAGATGATGATCGGTGATCTGGCCAAGCTAAGCTTTGATAAATAAAATACTTCAAGCATTTTGTTGATAATTTTTATCACATTATTTTAAATTAGTAAACATGGACAACATAATTTTAAACCAAAATATTCACTTTAAATGCGGTTTTAGTTTTGATTTGTTCGACGGCTTACAGTAAAACAGATGATGATAGGTGATCTGGCCAAGCTAAGCTTTGATAAATAAAACTCTTCAAACATTTTGTTGATAAATAATTTTTATCACATTATTTTAAATTAGTAAACATGGACAATGCGATTTTAAGCCTAAATATTCACTTTAAATGCAGTTTTAGTTATGATTTGTTCGACGGCTTACAGTAAAACAGATGATGATCGGTGATCGGTAATCTGGCCAAGCTAAGCTTTGATAAATAAAATACTTCAAGCATTTTGTTGATAATTTTTATCACATTATTTTAAATTAGTAAACATGGACAACATGATTTTAAACCTAAATATTCACTTTAAATGCAGTTTTAGTTTTGATTTGTTCGACGGCTTACAGTAAAACAGATGATGATCGGTGATCGGTAATCTGGCCAAGCTAAGCTTTGATAAATAAAATACTTCAAGCATTTTGTTGATAATTTTTATCACATTATTTTAAATTAGTAAACATGGACAACATGATTTTAAACCTAAATATTCACTTTAAATGCAGTTTTAGTTTTGATTTGTTCGACGGCTTACAGTAAAACAGATGATGATCGGTGATCGGTAATCTGGCCAAGCTAAGCTTTGATAAATAAAATACTTCAAGCATTTTGTTGATAATTTTTATCACATTATTTTAAATTAGTAAACATGGACAACATGATTTTAAACCTAAATATTCACTTTAAATGCGGTTTTAGTTTTGATTTGTTCGACGGCTTACAGTGAACCGATGATGATCGGTGATCTGGCCAAGCTAAGCTTTGATAAATAAAATATTTCAAACATTTTGTTGATAAATAATTTTTATCACATTATTTTAAATTAGTAAACATGGACAACATGATTTTAAACCTAAATATTCACTTTAAATGCGGTTTTAGTTTTGATTTGTTCGACGGCTTACAGTAAAACAGATGATGATCAGTGATCTGGCCAAGCTAAGCTTTGATAAATATAATACTTCAAACATTTTGTTGATAAATAATTTTTATCACATTATTTTAAATTAGTAAACATGGACAACATGATTTTAAACCTAAATATTCACTTTAAATGCGGTTTTAGTTTTGATTTGTTCGACGGTTTACAGTAAAACAGATGATGATCGGTGATCTGGCCAAGCTAAGCTTTGATAAATAAAACTCTTCAAACATTTTGTTGATAAATAATTTTTATCACATTATTTTAAATTAGTAAACATGGACAACGCGATTTTAAACCTAAATATTCACTTTAAATGCAGTTTTAGTTATGATTTGTTCGACGGCTTACAATAAAACAGATGATGATCGGTGATCTGGCCAAGCTAAGCTTTGATAAATAAAATATTTCAAGCATTTTGTTGATAAATAATTTTTATCACATTATTTTAAATTAGTAAACACGGACAACGCGATTTTAAACCTAAATATTCACTTTAAATGCAGTTTTAGTTATGATTTGTTCGACGGCTTACAGTAAAACAGATGATGATCGGTGATCTGGCCAAGCTAAGCTTTGATAAATAAAATACTTCAAGCATTTTGTTGATAATTTTTATCACATTATTTTAAATTAGTAAACACGGACAACATGATTTTAAACCAAAATATTCACTTTAAATGCGGTTTTAGTTTTGATTTGTTCGACGGCTTACAGTAAAACAGATGATGATAGGTGATCTGGCCAAGCTAAGCTTTGATAAATAAAATACTTCAAGCATTTTGTTGATAATTTTTATCACATTATTTTAAATTAGTAAACATGGACAACATGATTTTAAACCTAAATATTCACTTTAAATGCGGTTTTAGTTATAATTTGTTCGACGGCTTACAGTAAAACAGATGATGACCGGTGATCTGGCCAAGCTAAGCTTTGATAAATAAAATACTTCAAGCATTTTGTTGATAAATAATTTTTATCACATTATTTTAAATTAGTAAACACGGACAACGCGATTTTAAACCAAAATATTCACTTTAAATGCAGTTTTAGTTTTGATTTGTTCGACGGCTTACAGTAAAACAGATGATGATCGGTGATCTGGCCAAGCTAAGCTTTGATAAATAAAACTCTTCAAACATTTTGTTGATAATTTTTATCACATTATTTTAAATTAGTAAACATGGACAATGCGATTTTAAGCCTAAATATTCACTTTAAATGCGGTTTTAGTTTTGATTTGTTCGACGGCTTACAGTAAAACAGATGATGATCGGTGATCTGGCCAAGCTAAGCTTTGATAAATATAATACTTCAAACATTTTGTTGATAAATAATTTTTATCACATTATTTTAAATTAGTAAACACGGACAACGCGATTTTAAACCTAAATATTCACTTTAAATGCAGTTTTAGTTATGATTTGTTCGACGGCTTACAGTAAAACAGATGATGATCGGTGATCTGGCCAAGCTAAGCTTTGATAAATTAAACACTTCAAACATTTTGTTGATAATTTTTATCACATTATTTTAAATTAGTAAACATGGACAACATGATTTTAAACCAAAATATTCACTTTAAATGCAGTTTTAGTTTTGATTTGTTCGACGGCTTACAGTAAAACAGATGATGATCGGTGATCTGGCCAAGCTAAGCTTTGATAAATAAAATATTTCAAACATTTTGTTGATAAATAATTTTTATCACATTATTTTAAATTAGTAAACACGGACAACGCGATTTTAAACCTAAATATTCACTTTAAATGCAGTTTTAGTTATGATTTGTTCGACGGCTTACAGTAAAACAGATGATGATCGGTGATCTGGCCAAGCTAAGCTTTGATAAATAAAATACTTCAAACATTTTGTTGATAATTTTTATCACATTATTTTAAATTAGTAAACATGGACAACATGATTTTAAACCAAAATATTCACTTTAAATGCAGTTTTAGTTTTGATTTGTTCGACGGCTTACAGTAAAACAGATGATGATCGGTGATCTGGCCAAGCTAAGCTTTGATAAATAAAATATTTCAAACATTTTGTTGATAAATAATTTTTATCACATTATTTTAAATTAGTAAACACGGACAACGCGATTTTAAACCAAAATATTCACTTTAAATGCAGTTTTAGTTTTGATTTGTGCGACGGCTTACAGTAAAACAGATGATGATCGGTGATCTGGCCAAGCTAAGCTTTGATAAATAAAATACTTCAAGCATTTTGTTGATAATTTTTATCACATTATTTTAAATTAGTAAACATGGACAACATGATTTTAAACCAAAATATTCACTTTAAATGCGGTTTTAGTTTTGATTTGTTCGACGGCTTACAGTAAAACAGATGATGATCGGTGATCTGGCCAAGCTAAGCTTTGATAAATAAATTACTTCAAACATTTTGTTGATAAATAATTTTTATCACATTATTTTAAATTAGTAAACATGGACAACGCGATTTTAAGCCTAAATATTCACTTTAAATGCGGTTTTAGTTTTGATTTGTTCGACGGCTTACAGTAAAACAGATGATGATCGGTGATCTGGCCAAGCTAAGCTTTGATAAATAAAATACTTCAAACATTTTGTTGATAAATAATTTTTATCACATTATTTTAAATTAGTAAACATGGACAACGTGATTTTAAACCTAAATATTCACTTTAAATGCAGTTTTAGTTTTGATTTGTTCGACGGCTTACAGCAGTGGTTCTCAAAACTTTTTGCGCCCGCGGCAGATTTTTTTATCTTTCCAAATTTCGAGGCGCACACGGACCAGAGTGCAGATCTTTTTGGTCTGCACTGAATTTTCCAAGTTTTTCTTTACCTGATGTATTATAGTGCAATGATGAAGGTGTCGAGACCAATCTTCAGGGTCTCGGTCTCGGTTTTGGTCTCGTAATGACCTGGTCTCAGTCTCTCACACTGTCATAGGATAATGATAGTCTAAACTTAAAAAAATACATTTATTTAAAAAAATTCGGTTCCCCAAGCAATTAAAATAAAACAAAGTCTATCTCGTGTTTAAATTGAAAAAAATTTCAATTTTTTTTTGAAACAGTGAAAAAATTTGTGAGGCATTGTCTTGAAACATATTATGTGAATGTGTCACGTTCTTTTTAACCTAAAACCAGTAACTTTATTTTTATGGGGAAAAGACATTTGGTCAGCTCGCTCAAGGGCGCTCATTGACATAAGGTAGTGGTGTGATTTATGAAGAACGTAATTTTGTTAATCGCTTAAAGTTCTTTCAAAAAGATCGATTTATTATAATTTATTGTCAGCGTAGATGCTAACATATAAAGAACTACAGATGCGTTAAGCAATTTCACGCTAACCGATTCTCAAGTCCGCGGTCTCGAAATCTTTTCTGCTTTTCTCGCATCTCTATTTCCGGTCTATATCACGAGGAGTACCAATAATATATGCATAGATTTCCGGCGGGTGACACAGGCAGACGCACAAAGTACAATAATTGGAAATTAAAGTTGTATTTCGATGGCCCGAAAACCAGAAGAAAACACAAAGCAATTCATCAAATACAAACAATTGTTAGTGTAATTATCGAATGTGTTTAACCTTAAATTCATAATGCTTATAATAATTACAAAAAATAAAGGTCAGTATTTACAATGAATCGTGTTAATCATAATCTATTACAGTGTATCGGCCTATCGGGTCAAAGCAAAAAGCAAGTATGAATGTCGGAAAACTCAAAATAACGAAATGAGATCGAGCTAAAATTTTGTGATGCGCTGATCAGACAACGATTATGACGTAAAATGTGAAGAAGCAAATCGGCGGATCGAAAACCAGAAAGTGAGATTAATCCCGACCTCAAAACTCAATAGGCCAATAACACAGCACAGATAGACATACGTACTATGCCAGGGGTGCCCAACAAGTCGATCGCGATCTACCGGTCGATCTTTAAATGCCTGGCAGTCGATCGCAGGTAATTTTTTGCATATATAAAAAGAATGAATTTGCTGAACTAGAAATTAAATAATTATGCATATGTACATTTTTTGTATTTTTAGTCTGGCGTTTTTCCCCATAATGAAAATCAATTTTATTTCCAGCTTTACCGTATTTAGCCTACAGCAACAACATAATTGTTGAATTAAAGTTTAGCTACCAAGTTGTTACTGGTAATCAGGTATACATGTAATTAGATAATTTTTGAAAAAAACTTTTTTGACCTGATTTAGATAAAGGCATAGAAAAACTGTTCGTAAAGTTAAATAGGCTACTTAATTGTTATCATTGTTTTCGTACATGACGTAACATTCAG
Source organism: Diplosoma virens (assembly GCA_963680785.1). Classification (NCBI taxonomy): domain Eukaryota; kingdom Metazoa; phylum Chordata; class Ascidiacea; order Aplousobranchia; family Didemnidae; genus Diplosoma; species Diplosoma virens. Next base: position 38,159,080 of record OY796886.1, on the reverse strand, counting down.
AAAAAATTTTTCGAATAAGTTGTCTTCAGCTAATCTGCTAGTTTTTTAAAATTTTTTCGTTGCTTCCAGCCATGTTTTTAGGTTAGGCAGATGGTTCCTGTTCTAGCCTTTATCCCGAAGAACCCAATCGCTATCTAACTGCCGAAACGTCGAATTAAAAGCCCAAAGTTTACATCTGCTGTAGTTATTTTACTTTTTATCAAAAGAACAGCATTGTTATTGTTAGCAACGTTTTTGGTAATAGCTATCTACTAGTGCAGTAAATTTTTTACATAATTTATTTTTTAAACTTGATACTTAATGCAATGACTGACGATTCTATTTACCCAACTCAAATCTAAAAAATTTTTACTTCAAAGTCTTTTTTAAAACGTTTTTTCTGCTTTTAGATTTAAATATAGCCCTAAATTTACAAATGATGAGTGCTAAGACATATTCGAAGCGAAAAAAACCTATCACTTCCACAAGGAATGGGAAGAAGATTATTTTTTTGTCATGTTCAATTCCAGATGTGTGTGCCTCATCTGGCTTCCCTAAGAAGGGTAACCTTGAAAGGCATTTCACAATAATGCACAATAAGTACACAAAGGATTTTTCTGTCCAAAGTGAATTAAGAAAAAAAAGTTTAAAGTATTGAAATCACAACTGGCTACACAACAGTCTATTTTTACCAAGCCAAATACGAGAGGTAAGGCATCTAAGATAGTATCATATCGAGTTTGCCACATTCTTGCCAAGTATAAGAAATCATTTCAAGATGGGTAGATGGTCAAGGAAGCGTTTATAGAAATTGCTGATTCACTGTTTGGAAATTTTAAAAACAAGGATAAAATCATGTCAGCAATTAAAGACCTTCAGTTTTCGAGAAGCACGGTGACAAGGCGATTTGAAGGAATGGAGGAGAACCTTGCAGCTCAGTTGGAGAGAGATATTGATAGGTGTGAATGTTTTTCACTTCAATTTGATGAGTCAACAGACTTTGTGAATATCGCGCAATTGTGCGTTTTCATAAGGATGGTGTTTGAAAACATGACTGCAAAAGAGGAGCTACTTTGTATGTTGCCTCTTAAAGGACATATACGGGGTGAAGACACATTTCAAGCATTCATGAATTTTGCTAACAAGACCAAGCTGCCACTCGTCAAGCTTATTTCCATTACAACTGATGGGGCACCCGCTATGTTGGGCAGTAGTAATGAATTTATTGCTCTCTGCAAACAAAATAACTCTTTTCCAAAGTTTATTCATTATAAAGCCTCTTGATGGATAATTATCACTGCATCATCCATCAAGAGGCTTTCAGTGGGAAACTATTGAATATGAAAAAGATAATGGACATTGCCATGAAAATTGTTTGCTCGATTCGTGCAAGGAGCATGCAGAGAAGACTTTTCTGCGTTCACTTGGAAGAGGCAGAGGCAGAGCACGCAGACCTGCTGCTCCATATAGATGTGAGGTGGTTGAGTAGAGGAAGATTTTTAGAAAGATTTAGGGAGTTGTTGCCTTAAAGGGGAAGTCCAATCAAAATACAAGTTGAGCTTAAAATATTCTTTAAGTGGTTAAAAATAAACCGTGAAAAAATTTTTACTCAAAGGTCTCTGTTATTCTAGTTATCCCCAAAAGAAAAAATCGCCATTGATGGCGCACATGAGTGATGACGTCATTGGCTGGCAAAACAACTGAGACTAGCATTGTTAGAAGTAAATACTACAGCTGCATCTGCTTGCAACTAGCAAAAGTACAGTTCTAAAGTTAGTAAAAAGAAAAAAAATGGAAAGCACTGGTAGGAAAGGATTTTTATACGAACCTACGAAAGAATTTAATGAAATAGACCAAGAACAACAGCTTGATAAAATCTCAAATAATTGTTCAAAATCAAATGAAGAATATTTTCATTGTTCCTGCGAGCATTGTATTATTATGCCATCATTAATTGAAAATAAATGCTGCAGAGGAGTTCAAATAATTCAACAAAAATTAATTAATGAAAAATGCATCACCAGCACACCTAGCTTCAACAAGCTATGTCTGGACACTGAGGTGTTGGAGGTGTTGATGTGTTCAGTAAAGCAGATTAAAATAGCCTGAAATGTCGCTATAGACGTGGCCATCTATATAGAAGATGAGTGCCAATCCACACCTAATTGTGATTCGGCTATTGGCACTCATCTTCTGAAACATCCAAATTGCGCCCTTCACTACAATGATAATCAATTTTCAATTCTATCCAAAGCCAGATCTGATTTTCATCTTGCTGTATTAGAATCCATCCACATCACCTCAAGCAAACCTGCATTGTGCCGTCAAAAAGAGTTCGTTTATAGGCTTAAATTATCAACATAATTATATTGGTTTTATTTTATTCTTTTTCAGACTTTAAATTACAACTATAATTTTGCCAAGTTAAACATTCAAATTCCGTCCAATAAAAATTGTTCCATTTCTAACTCGACGAAACGACAAAAAATTTTTCATTTTTCGACCGCTTGGTGGCTGATGCTTCTAATCAACTGCGCTTCAGTATAATTTCTTACTCGGCGAAACGACAATCTTATTCAATATAATTTCGACATTTCAGTTCTTTACTAATTGTAGGGATTTCTCCTGATGAGAGCTACACGAAAACGTTTGAGTTTTCTTAAACAGCCTTTTTCAAGGCTACCCCCTCTCTTTATCAAAGAGTTTTGTCTATATAGATGGCCACGTCTATAGCGACATTTCAGGCTATTTTAAAATTTTGTGCCACAAAAAATCTTTTTAAAGCAGATTATTGGTGAAAATTTGGAGCAACAAATCAGTAACAGGTAACCTAAGCTACATAAATTCACTAAATCATTTTTACTAAATAGTGTTTGCTGTTAATGTAAAGATATTTTGAATTAATTGGCGCAAAAAAAAGCTGTAGGCATAGCAGCTATTGTCTCTCAACTTTTTAATTTATAACCAAAAACTGAAATGGTATTATCTTGAAAAAATCTTTTAAATTTGCTTTTATTGTACAGTCAGGGTTACTATTGCGTGCTAATTTAAGGGCATTGTCTTAGAAAACATAAATATACTTTACTTATTTTTGATTTGTATGCTTAGTTGGTATTTGTCACTATTTTTTTTAAATTGTCACGCTATTACTTTTTTTAACAAAAGATAAACCTTTCCTGCAACAAAACGTCGACAAATTAGTTATTGCGAACAGTAGCCTATACCTAAAAATAATTCTGAATACTGGGCAGATGGTAACTCTGTCTATAGTGCAATTATTTACTTGTTAAAGAAATTTTCTACTTCTGTACGTGTTATGACATACCGGTATTTCTTACTTTATAAAATTTAAATTTTTTTGGAAAAACGTTGAAAAAATAACCCGTTGTAAAGTATTACTTATACTTTTATTACACTTTAACCGTACTTTAATCAAATAACATTTTATTGCAGAATGTATAGATTTGCTGCTTACAAAAGTTACATATACTGGATATACGGAACAATTGGGCAGAAATAACCGTCGAATAGTACCTGCTTGTGCAGTAACTGCCATAAGAGCACGGTTTCCAGATGAAGATGGAAGGTACGAAGGTTTTCATGAAGCCAATGTGCCGCCGGTCTTTTAGATAGAGTAAATAAATTGTATTGTATTGTATATTGTAAATGCATTGTATATGGAATAAATTTTCGATTGTTCAACATCATTGCTTGCTATTCTTTTGTATCAGATCAGCTATTAAGATTTTGTTTTGTCAGAGGCATGGCTTGATTAGAAGTGCTGGTTAGACGGCTGTCTGTTTCAACTCCTAGGCTGGTCAAGCTGTTGTATTCGTGGGAAAAACACTAGGCCACACTTTTTTTGTTTGGCAGTCAAAACAAGTAGCCTTGTTTCGGCCCTTTGGGGGGCTCATCAGGTATGCGATTTATCAATGAGACGAGTACAGTCATTACCAAGAGGGACGCATGTTAGTAAGTTATAATCATCTGATATTCACATTGACCCTGAATAGAGAACCAGGCACGAATGAATATGTCTGACACAAGATCGAGAACTTGCCACCGACATACATAAAATACGATTGCACAATTACGCACTTAAACAAGACGGGCGAGTAAAAAAATCGCATTTTATATAATCAATGAAAATATTAACAGAGCTGACAAACAGGCCGGGTTCTAAGCTTGATTCTAAACTTAAAACTTTTATGCATGTATATATATAAAAATATCAAGTCCGGAAACGTGATATGTGCAGCTTCACGGCTTCAACCTTGGATGGTTTCTCTTCGCGAGCTATTGCTTGCTTTGCCAAAGCAGGCACGTGTATGTCTTGAATTTCTAAAAATCAAAAATTTAAATTGCAACAAGGGGCGATAATCTTAAATTTATTTGATCACAAACACCTTTAAAAAAATAGGTTCGGATACGATTCATAATACGATTAATTCCTTCTAATCTAAACAAACAATTTGCTGCAGCTAGCATACTTGTAGCATCTTCCTTACTGCCATGCGTTATACTGCCTCTTACATGGGTTAGAACCGCTCCACGCAGGCCCAACAATCATGCAACTTGCAGGATTTGCAAGATGACTATGAAACGCAAAAAATGACAGATTTTAAAGGTACAGTCAAATGAATAGAGAAGTGAATGGCTTGTATTGGGTTGCCACATGTGCAGCACTAATAAGTCTACCATCAAGCAATCGTATAAGAGGTCATATTAAAGCTTAGTCTATCGCAGCAACATCATGTAGGGGTAGAAGCAGATGTTATCAGCGAGAATTAATTTCTAGTTTGTAAAACTTTTTTTGTGAAAGCATGCAGCGAGTTTACTATAAAAATTAGTGAATGGAATTGAGCGTTTTATCCCGTTTCTGCACCTACAGCACACCTGATTTACACTAGGGTTGTTAAATAGTTAGCACTTTACCTTTTGAGGCAGAATTTAGGTTACTCCATGTACATAACATTAGATCTTTGCGAAACGAATAGTCTTTCGAGACACATTGCTTCTTAACAATGAAAGTTTGACTGCGTTTGGACCACTGAAATTTCCAACTACTTTTACCGTTTTCATTATCGACTTGCTGCAACTTCGGATTGCTATTATTATCCAAGGCAGCCAACATAGTACGAGCAACCATACCTAATTAGAAATGCATAAGGTTAAGAAACGGCTGTGCGAAACTACTTTATAGCAGTACAATAAAATATAAAGATTTCTTTCTTTCCTGAATTTGTTGCATAAGAGCACACAAGGTTGTCAAAGTGAAGCCAACTCCGCTTCACACGCTATAAACAGCTTACTTCCATTATGATAGCAAAACGGAAATTTTCTTGTACCAACCAAAAAATACATTGTAAAATATTTAAATTATTTTGTCTGCAAATCGCAAAACAAGGTTGTTTTAAACCACAAGCTCTCCTTAGTAAATCATTTGCGATTTGCAGACAAATATATTTATAAGTGATCACAACTTCTTTGTGAGATGAATACTGCAACCTTATTCACAACGTACACAATTTCAAATGAGTAGGAGTACTACATAATCAAACATAATTAATTTGGTCATAATCACGTATAATACGAAACAATTACCTTCGTAACTAAAGGTTAATCGCTTGGGCATGTACTTCAAAAGAACGTTGTGAAACGCTTCCAAATCGCCAGTGTGACAAAACTCAGCAACCTAAAATAAAATTTGTACTGTTTTGAAAAACCAATCAAAAATTTTTTACTAATGGAAACGACATTTTTTTTATTACGAATCGTCTAACTTTCTCACAAGGTTTCTTCTTCATATCCAGAGATATTTTTTAAAAAACTTTTAAATAACCAAATTTTAAAATTTTTAGACATTCAGGTAGAATAGAATGTATAACGTTATCTGTAACACACAAAAGTAACCATTTTTCACAATTTTTGCATAGCATGTATCACTGTTATTACCTTTACATCATATTTATCAACAAGCTTGCAATTACAACATGATTATTGTCACAATATTAATTTCAAAATGTTCTTACCATTTCCATGTCTTTTAAAAACTTTTTATTTGTCACTACTGACTGCAAAGCCTTGTGAGCAGGGGAGCCAGATTTTAACCACGCTTTTTCTCTTCTTTCAGTGTCAGTAAGTGGTCCGTGGGCACATGCTGCGTAGCCATCATCACCAAGCCGTTCATGCTTATCAACAATGTGATTCAATACCGACACCCAACGCAACTAAACAATAATATCCTACTTGTTGAAAACTCATTCAACACAAGGCATTAACAGAATTTGTTAAGAGATAACACCAAAGTTTGCCCAGATCCAACTAATCTCGGCATATTTATAAATGAAAAAACTACATAAAAGATTTTTACCAAAAACCTTTACAACATTCTGTACAATAAAAGTTAAAATTTTCTTTTTCTGGTGTTTCTTCAAACAATAACCTTACCATAAACATTATAATGTAATCGATATATTTTTGCAATAAAAAACGGCTGTATACTTGTCGAGAGAATTTGGCAAAAGAGAAGCAGGAATCAGCTTCTATCTTGGTTGTGCACTTGCATACTCATGATACTAATAGAGTTCGTTTACACTTTATCTATCTAAGCTCCTTCTTAATTATCATAAAATAAAGGGCAATATTATATTGTTAAATATAATCATGTATTGGCCAAATAATACTAAATTGATAAATATAATCATATAATTGCCAACATTTATATAATTTGTTAAGATAAAATTGGCACCTTCAGTTGTTGCACATTGCCGTTGCATGTGTCAGCTGACCACCAAAAGTGATTTCCAACAGATCTAATCCAAGCAGATAAGTCTTGACAGTTTTTTTGCTTTGATACCAAAATCAGTGATTTGTTGAGAGATTTTGCCATATGCCAGACATCAAACTGATGTTTAATAAGAGGATATTTAGTTCGCATTGTTTTGGAAATTTGAGCATGTCGGTCAGTGGCTAGTGTAGATATATGTATACCTGCATTCTAAAGTGTACAAATTTAGCTAAAGTTTCTAGATGTGCTTTACAAAGTCATAGCAACATGCACCTAACATTGCATTACCTGCATTACTGTGAGGCAACGCAACAACCCTTCATTTTCCATCTGGTAACTATTGGAAACTTCAGTGACTTTGATGACATTAACAGCTAGTATGTTGTTTTTTTTTGCATCCATTACCGTATATGTTCCATAGGTTGCAGAATAACCTGGTGAATCACATCGACCATCTCCAGATACTACCAAGTCTTTTTCCTTTTTGTAGTCTGCATGTCAAAATAAAGAACATATGTGTATATATAATCAATAGAAGTGCATTTTTTGCCATAACAAAAATTCATGCAAATCACGTATGACTATATATGTGATACTTTTTTTTTTTTTACGTATTTTAAACAGTTTATGAAAGTAATGATTGAACAAAACAGCTTACCATATTACTATAATAAAAAATAAGGATTCAAATGTTTTCTATTATCACACCAGATCCAGTTGCATATTTGTTTTTACACTTTTAATAAAATAGATTAAAATGGATTTGAACCATAGGCCATCTTCAGTTATCTTATTCAAATTGAATGTATTAAGAATCATCAAAAGTTATTACTAACAGTATCACTAGTTTACCTTCAAAAAGTTGTCTCTGATGACTTTTCCACATATGACAAATAGATGGAAGAAGAATTTTTTTTGTATATTATAAAATTCTGATTTTGAAAATATTTGAAAATTTTTGCAGCTGCAAATTTCAGACAACGTTGTATATGTATTACCAGAATACAGGGTTGAAGCAGCTAATAGCATATTACCTACAGGCATCCTGTTTACAAAAGGTTGTGAATACAAAATGTTTGTATGATGATTGTCACAAATGGATGTTACAGAAATTAAAGTTCCTTTTATGGTACTTATGCTTGCATTACTTCGAGCAGTGCAAAATGGTTCAGCTTGGCACTTTGTAAATAACTTTAGCAAGTTTGATTGAAACACAAGCAATTTTACGTCTTCAAGTGGTGTGACTGCATGTGAAGGAACATCCTCACCTTCACTAATGTGTTCACTGTCAGTTCCACCACTAGAAGGTTCATATGACTGATCATTGCTTAAATTATGTGGTGCAACATCACTGTCTGATCCAACTGATGATGCATTGCTGATGTTGCTATCACTTGGATATGGTGGTGAACATACCACATTTGAATCTGTGCTCACTATTTCAAAGGGTATTCTAACATCACATTCAAAATCAACAGTACCGGATGATGGTAAAATTTGTTGAGAAGAAAACATGCTTGGTTTACAACATGGTGCAGAGCAGTGCCAATTTAGTGCTTCAGTCTGAGTAGATACTGAAACTAAAGATGTTTTTACTGGCAAATCAGAATTCATCATTATATTTTTTTCAAGAGCTGAACTGGAACATTCCAAAGCAATTTTTTGATCAACATGTTTGTGAACCTTGTAAAATGTAAAATAAAGCATGAAAGACTGGTAATAGTTTGGATAAACAAATTTACAATAAAATTCTTACAAAAAAATACAAAACAATTTGGCATATAAGAATTTCACAAAAGTAAATGTTAATATAATACTGATATAAACAATAGTAAAAAAAAAGCAACTAAACTTAATGAATAACACAAATTAGCAATTTCTATCATGGACATTCCTTTTTTACCTATAAAAAATTACAAACGTTGGCAAGTGTGCCAGGAGACAGCAAAATAGTCAAAAATGGTCTTTTATGGGGTCACTTGAACAAGTCACCGTGAGCAATTTTTTTTGGTGCAACTAACCCAGATCTCCTTGCAGTTTCTATCAGTTCTTGAGAGATTCTTTTTCCCTTAGTTTTTTCTTTATTCCATTCTGGTGCAGAAAGGGAGATTCTGGGTTAGTTTCACTGAAAAAATTGCTTATGGTGACTTATTCAAGAGACCCCATGTTTGCTCAATTGGCGCATACAAATGAATAATGATAATATTAAAACTAAAACAAATTAAAAAAAGTCAGAAACTAGAAAAAATCCAAATAACAAATAAACAAACAATCAAACAACAATAGCAAAAAAAAGTAAACCATGAAATATATAATTGGATAATTTGTGAATTTTTGACATTTATTTTTTTAAGAAACATTTTCAATAATTTTGCTCAATCTTAATTATTACGTAGAATAAAAAGAAATTTTAATTAATTGTTAAATCTTAAGTAAACAGGATTCTTATATCACTTGGCATACCATTTTCTGTTTTGGGGCCAAAAATTACAAGTTTTGATTTTAGTTTTTAAATCTTTTGAAAAATAAGAATGTTTTACTTAAGAAGTGGTTGTAAGTTTGAAAACAGATAAGAATTAAATATAAGATTATCAATTTCAAGTTTACATAAATCAATAACCAATTAGATTGACAACATTCATATAAGTTATGTATATGAAAGTGTATTGAAATTGTGAGCAAGAAACACCAAAGATTTTTTAAAATTTTACCAGTCAAATTAAAAACACTAAAAGTTGCTGCTCACCTTTTGCAAAAACTTCTTTTGTTCTCTTTGTTTTATCCTCATTTGTCTTGCCTTTGATGTTCCTGACATTTTTGGATTATTTTGTTTTGTCTTCTTAAATTTTTTACCAGTTAACATGTTATAAGAGGTAAAATCAAACAATGTTGAAACTGCATCTTTTTTTAATTTAACTTGTTTTTTTATTCCTAGCAATTCCGATTTCAGGTCTCGTTCATAACAATCTTCAGTAAAATGCTTGCTACATAACCGGCTATATTTCAAATTTGGTGGATTTTTTAGCTTCATGTTATTCAGCCATTTCTGTAGCGAGTGGAATCTTTTATTGGTAATCGGTGAAAACTAATATCATTTTGTTTTCCTCTATTAGAACAACCGGGAGCCATACAAGAAACAACCATAACTTGAATTAGAATAAACTTATCAACCAGAATAAAATTATAACATGTACTGTGCTTATGCAGTCTTTCCACAACTTGCCAGCCATTGACGTCATAAAACTGAGGACCAATCAAAACCGCTCATTTTAACTTTAGTTTTTTTGAAATATTGGGGCAACGGGGAATCGGATTTACATCAAACCAAAATCAATGGGTTAAAAAAATTCTACTCCATTTATGAAAAAATTTTAGATTTTGGGTGGACCCTACCTTTAAATAAAAGTGTTTCTCAAGCAGTTTAAAGATACAGAATATACACAGTTTGAGGATGAACAAGGGCTCCTAGATTTGGCTTTTCTCGCTGATCTTACTGCACTGCTAAATGAACTAAATTTAGAGCTATAGGGAAAAGAGAAAAATATAGTTAACATAATCAGCTCCGTAAACACATTTAAATATAAACTGCAACTGCTCTCAACCAAGCTGCACCGCCATTATCTGCGCTACTTTAAGCACATGAATTCAGAACTTGTACTTCCGAGAAACAACAACTGCACAGTTCAATAGTGCACGTTACATTAAGCAGGTGCAAAGCCTGTCATCAGAGTTTGACAAGCGTTTCATGGACTTTGCATCAGTCGAACCTATTACCACCTACATGTGTTTCCCATTTGCGACAGATATAAATGTGGAGAACGTTGCCTCTAAAATTGGAGCACTCTTTCAGCTGGATATAACTGCAGTGCAAAATGAAATGCTCTCCCTTTAAATGATAGAGATGAAATCGGGGCATCGACTGAAAGAGAGAAGATCTGGAAACTGCTGTTAGAAGAGAAGTACCCAAAAATAAAAAGATGTGCTTTTCATATATTATCCTGTTTTGGATCAACCTAACTGTGTGAATCTGTATTTTCTCACACGAAGATAATAAAATCCAGATACTGATCAGGTATGACAGATCAACATCTTCTGGTTTGCTTGAGACTTGTAACCACCAGCTACCGCGTTAGCTACGATCGAGAAACTTGCTACATCCTCCCAGTGCCAGATGTCTCACAAAGGTTGAAAATGAATGTACTTTCATGAAATAAATGTAATTAAAATATGATTTTTGTTCAGTGCATTGTGCATAGTTTTTTTTATTCATTCATTTATTCATGTAAGTGTAAATTGTATGTGTAACTGAGATATACCGATAGGCTCACTAGCATAGTCTCGGTTTGTTTTATTTCAAAGCTTCGCCACATTAGTAGATCTCCAAAGAACGAGAAAGGTAAAATTAGGTCCCATGTCAGAAAAGGTTGGGCACTCCTGTACTATGCTATGCACAAAACGTAACTAAGATTATTATTGTGATTAGTTCGTTCCAATTGAAATGCAGCTGACGAAAAAATCAAATTATTAAGTTTTACACACGACTGTTGATGTTTGCTGAGCATGGGGATTTGGTTTCTTTATATTTGACTTTGCAAAAGGTTTGTTTGTGGCACAGTGCGATAATCGGAACAAAACGCAATGGTCATTTGGCACTTTGGTTATCTTACCTGAAATAAATATTTGTTTCAGCGACCCTTTTCAAATACTGGTCATGTTGATTTTTCCCTAATTTAATTTCTATCAGTTTTAAACTAAATGATATTGACACTAATTCTTATGTGATAAGGACGAGAGAAAAAAAAAGTCTGTATAACGTATATCTGTGCCATTGGCGTTTATCTTAAATTGATACTTGAAAAAAGCAAAATAAAATATAACAACATTGGATGATTGAATTGAAACAAAGCTTGAACGTATATTTTAAACAAGACGTAAATTTCGCTATTTTGCACGAGCACCAACGGCAATACGTTTTTGTTGTTAGCCTGCTAACAACGTCGCTACTTTTTAACTGCTTCGTGCTAACTATCACAGTATCAATTTCTTATTTCAAAGCATAGACTGCTGCATTTGTTACTATTTGAAGTTAGGTATCGTTTTAAGCAATCGCTAGCAACTTTGTTAAAACTTTTGGCCTACCAAAAATCTTGAGTTTCAGAAACAAAATCAGTTTGTTATAAAAAAAACACAAATTAAACAAAGCAAGTTTATTAAAAAATACAACTGCAAGGTTATGTTTAAACGTTAAGTCATAAAATTTAGACAACAACTGAGACTCAATTCCTAGGATTCTATAAAAAATTGTAGAAAAAATGTAATAATTACAGAGCACTTTGCAAAACAATGTATTTTTTACTGCAGTTTTTTGCCTATGTATATAACAAAAGTTAATTTTACAAAGAAGATAAGTCATCCTGCTTTTTGATTATGAGTCAGTTATTGGAATGACCAAAGAAGCTCCATCAAATATGTATTCTTCCTCTGTGAACCATGTTTGTGAGTTTGGATCAAAACGAATCAAACAATCTGCAGAAGATGATTTTACATATATCTGACCTTGAGCAGAGCAAGCATAGACATGCATTAATTTATAAGGAGCAGTGCAATTGATTCTTGTCCAGACGTTACCTGATGTCTCTAAAAACTCGACATCATTGATTACGGAACCATTCATTCCGTATCCTCCTAAAACGTAAATAGTTGAACGTATTACAGCTGATCCAAACTCAGCTCTTGCAACGTTTAAATTTGGGCCATTGCTCCATTTATTTTCTTTAAATTCGTAGATATAAGAACAAACCGAGGGCTTTTTCACGTAAAAAGGTTGATGACGTCCTTGATTTACGTGGGATGTGTTCAACGTATATCCACCTATTACATACACTTTGTCTTGTATGACTTCAGCACTTGCATACGAACAAAGAAATGTCGCATTTCCTGCTATTTTCCAATTTTTGCTCAAAACTTCAAAACTCTCAACGAAATCTGCTCTTGACCTCAGATTTGGTGTATTCCCTTGATATCTCAATGAGGGATCGATCCAAGTTCTTTCGCCGCCAAAAACAAACAAATCATTTTTATAGTAAACTGCTGCGCATCCACAACGAGCTTCATTCATTGAAGAAACAGTTTTCCATTTGCATCCGTTAAACTGAATTACAGAATTTGAAGCTCGATTGCTATTGTCTCTTCCTCCACAAAACATATACATTCCATGCTTAAACGCCACTGAACAATCCATATTCAGCAAATTTCTTCGCCACCCGGTACTTCTGATTTGATACCAGGTTTTTTGTGGAACGTGAAATTGCATTTGATAAGTTTGTGCGGGATGAACGATTAGAATAGAATCAGGTTCTGGGGTATACGATGGACGTGCTATTTCAGCCACTACCATTTCTGGATCGATATGAAATAAGAAAGCATCTTCAACTAAATCACGACAATCCAAGAATTCTCGAACTAGTTTGTTTCTACGAACAACTCTTGCTACAAACTTGATTGGAACAAATTGAAGACGGACAACTTTAAATAACCGTGAGAAATAGTTCTTTCTATTGTGCTCATCTCGATTAGTCCATTTAACTACGACTTCATATACTTTTGTTTCCTCTTCAACATTTAAATCATCAGACTCCAACAGTGACTCTAAGTCATCCACGTTAAGATTAAAAAATTCTTTTTGCAATAAAAATTCTTGAAAATGTTTTAAAATATACTTGTCAACATTATTTGCAAATCCAGTCAGTGAATAAATGACACCTAGTTTACGAAACTGCAAACCGTTTTGAACATTTAAAACTTTATTTAAATATTCTACAATAACTTTGTGAAGATCATGTACTTGCATCAGCGATGTCACATGTAAAAGTGACGATACATTATCTTCGGTAATGGTAACGTCGCCTGTGTAAATAAAGTCAATAACTGCTTGAAATGCATCAGGAGAAATGTCGTTAAATGTGACAATTTTTTCTTGTTTTTCTTTCATATTAACAGTAAACATTTTAAAAAAGTAAACACTTGAAGCTGACAAAACCGCTCTATGGGCTGGAAACGTTTTGTTTTCAACTTGAAGAATTACATCGCAAGAGTCGTTGTCATCTCTCAACTTGTTTAGGCTTGACAGAACTAAGTTTGAGTGGGTTTCAACTTTAAAAGTTCGCTTTGTGGACATGATTTTAATTAAATTTTAAATATACTATTGGCATTTACAAAAACCTGGAAATAAAACCATTGTTTTAAATTACACAAAAAACCCTCAAACTGTAAAATGTTATTGAAATGTAGCAAAAACAAAATACAAATACATAATTAAACAATATCACCTTGGCATTCTTAAAAATAGTTTAAAGATAACACAGCTCAACAAAAAAATATTTTTTTCTTTTTGCGATAGATCTTTCAACGATTTTATAGTATATCAGGTGTGCTGATTCCAAAAATGACTTTACTTTTGCTGAATTGGCTCTAGTTTTTGAGATAATTGGCTATAAAAGCTCAGATAACGGCCATATAAACTACACGTAAGAGGCAATTGTGCTGACAAGGAGATTTTGTTTTCCAATAAAGGACCAGTTGTCTCATTTTTAGAAAGGTTAACAAAGCAGAAAAGTCAATAACTGACCATTAGCAATCTTGGAGTCTAAAAAAATTCTAATGAAAAGTTGAAATGCAGTAACTTTTACTATATTTAGGTTTTCATGTTTTCAGTTTTAATTGAAGGGTTTAGAACGAAAAGTAACTAAGTCACATTTTTACCCGAATTGAGTTAGCCATTGTAGTGCGTTGCTTTCAATGTCCTTAATCACCATGCAAAATATTATTTCTAAAAAATGTTACTAAGTCTTTTTTTTGAATGCAAGGTTTTGCTGGAAATGCTGAATTTTTCTTTTAAAAGTTTCTAAGTCCATTTTATCCAATCACATTGTAAGGTTTAGTCACGTGATACGAAATCAGTTTTGTTAATATTGTAGCTTGGTGCTTTGACTACATAATATAAAAACTGGTAAATTAGGTTTCATTTTTAGTTTACTCATATATAGGTGTAGGCTTCAAAGAAATATGCACGAATGTTCTATTAAAATGTTTGGTTCTTAAATTGAATACAGTAATCAAGAATGAAGTAAACACAGAGAATTTAATTAGAATTAAAAGCTAGGTTGGCAAACCTTTGCTTACTCATAAGCGTACTTTGTGAGCAATGGTAAAATCAAAGTATTTTAAATATATGTCGGACATTTTATTCATTTTCAAAAATTTTTAACAGACATTTCCTGTTTGAGAGGGTTTAAATTTAAGCATCACCTTCATCAATAAACTTTTTGTAAATAAAAGTATTGTTTGTAATGAACAGAAGGAGAGGCTTAAATTAAACTTCACCCTATGTTTACTGCTTCGAATTTTTTTTCATAAATCTTATTAGTGCTTTGACTACGGACCTAACAATTTTAGTGTCATATGCGTTTTTAAAACATTGAGAAACAGTTTGTAAGTATTATTGTTATGGAGCATTTGATTTTACAAGCCTTACGCATTGATGAAATGGCAGAATATAGCGGGACAACTGCAGAAGTTATAGCTAATTTTTACCCAATAAATCTAATAAGGTAGTTACAAGGACAATGAAAAAAAGTGATTACTTGGATATTTTGACGTGTCCTGAAATTCTCTTTGTAAATAATTCAATATTAAGTATTTTTACTTAAATATGACTAATGGACTTTAAAAGCAAAGTGCCTAAGTCCATAGTTTGTGGTTAAAAGTGCCTAAGTCCATAAAATCACAATAAAAGTGCCTAAGTCCAATCTAGTATTTTATTAATATCATCTGACATGTTCATCCAAAATATCTGTAAATGATGAAATAAGTTCATTATACAATATGTAAATGCTTAATAATCCTAAAAACAAAAATCGCTGTGAAACCTGATTTTATGACTCATTTAAAAACTTTAAATGCAATTTACTCAAAAGCAGTATTTTGTGACTTAGTTATTTTTCGTTCTAAACCCTTCAATTGCTTTATGTTGCCTGCTATGAGTTGTTCAAGAAGAAGAAGTTGTTGCAAGGACCCTGACAGTTTCTGTTACATATGTGGAGAATATATTCTTAAAGAGTATAAAAGGTCTATTACAGATTTTGTTCGTAAAGTATACCGTGCTTACTTTGGAGTTAAACTTGGTAACCAAGACAAGCCATGGGCTCCACATGTTGTCTGCAAATCATGTGTTGAGCACTTACGAATGTGGACAAAAGGAAAAACTAAAAGCTTTAGATTTGGTGTGCCAATGGTGTGGTGAGAACAGAAAAACCACTTTGATGATTGTTATTTTTGTATGGTAGATTTGAAGGGTTTAATCGTCACAAGAAAAAATCATGGATTTACCCGGACTTAGAATCTGCTAGGCGTCCTGTACCCCACTGTGAAGATATACCCGTGCCACAATTTAGTCATCTTCCAGAAAAACCATCAGAATGGGACTTTGCCCACCAAGCTTCAGAAAGCTGTAGTGAAAGTGATGTTTCAAGCATTTTTGAAGAAAGTTCGACCAGTCCGAAGCAGTTTAATCAGGAGGAATTGAGCGATCTCATAAGAGATCTTAATCTATCTAAAGAAGCTTCTGAAGTATTGTCATCCAGGCTTAAAGACAAGAAATGCCTTAGTGTTGGTACGAAAATAACCTTTTACCGCACAAGGGAGAGCGACTTACTTCCGTACTATCGTTCAGAAGAAGGGCTTGTTTTCTGCTCAGATGTTGAAGGACTTCTTTTAAAAATGGAAATACCTGAATATAAACCTCAAGATTGGCGTTTATTTATAGACAGTTCAAAAAGAAGTTTGAAGTGTGTATTGCTGCACAATGGAAACAAGTATGCCTCGATTCCCATTGGCCACTCTACATTGCTCGAAGAAAAATACAACAATATTAAACGAGTGCTAGAAAAATTGAACTACTGTGACCATCAATGGTTAATATGTGTTGATTTGAAAATGGTCAACTTTTTGCTTGGTCAGCAGAGTGGTTATACTAAATATCCGTGCTTTATTTGTTTGTGGGACAGCCGTGCTCGCAGTGACCACTGGGTGAAGGAATGGCCTGAAAGAATTACACTAACAGTTAATGAATGTAATGTCATCAATGAGCCCCTTGAAGAGAAAAAATCATTTTGCCACCTCTACACATCAAATTGGGTATAATGAAGCAGTTTGTGAAAGCTTTGCCAGTACACGGAAATTGTTTTAATTACATTTGCAGAGTATTTCCAGGGATGAGCAATGAAAAACTAAAAGCAGGAATATTTGATGGTCCTCAAATTCGAAAGCTGATGAACGATCCAAACTTCACTGCATCTATGACTGAGAAGGAATTTGCTGCTTGGATTTCTTTTACTGTGGTTGTAAAAAACTCTTTGGGAAACAATAAAGCAAACAATTACATTCAGATAGTTGA
Source organism: Diplosoma virens (assembly GCA_963680785.1). Taxonomy (NCBI): domain Eukaryota; kingdom Metazoa; phylum Chordata; class Ascidiacea; order Aplousobranchia; family Didemnidae; genus Diplosoma; species Diplosoma virens. Next base: position 38,141,858 of record OY796886.1, on the reverse strand, counting down.
AGATATGCTTTCAAAATTTCAAAGTTTGGGAGCAAAGATGAGCATCAAGATTCATTACCTCTTTAGTCATTTAGATAGATTTCCAGAAAATCTTGGGGAATTAAGTGAAGAGCAAGGAGAAAGATTCCATCAGGACATTAAAGTAATGGAAGAAAGGTATCAAGGACGATGGGACACCCACATGATGGCGGACTATTGTTGGAATCTTCAACGACATAAGCCATTTGCTCCTCACGCTAGAAAGTCTTACAAGAGGCGATTGGTTTCGTAGATTTGACAGAATGGTAGTTGTTAAAGCTCAGTATTTTCAAGCTTCGTTTGTTTAAATAAATAACGGCAACATACATTTATACGCTGTAATACTGGGTTTTAGTTCCAATACGTTTCTTGCAAACTAACGGTAAATATTGCTGTTGCATCCTTTTTTAGCATTGTAGTTTGCATGGATGCTTTGCATTTTTGTTTTACTGCATTTACAAAAGAAGATCGAAGCGTACAGTATTGATTAAATAGCATTAAATGAACAACAATGCCATATAACACAGTCTAAGTAATATTTTTACAAAAAAATGCAATTATCTCAAAAACTAGAGCCAACTAGCAAAAATGAATGTCATTTTCGAAATCTACGCACCTGATATACCCTAAAATCAATATAATATCTGTGGCAAAAATTTGTGTGTTGACCAGTGTAATCTTTGATAAATGGCTCGAAATTAGAACTTTCAATTTGCTATTCTACAAACTCAAGGCAAGCCGCCATCGCGTAAAAATCACATATTAGGCCCTCTAAATTGCACACATTAATTTGCCAGACAGACATGTTGACCTATAAAAAATCCCCAACCTCGGGACTTTAGAATAGCCGGATTTTTAAGGTTATAATTTTGTAACATGTTTTCCGTATAATTTAAAGAAACGTACCACCTGCACCGAAAATCAATATAGAGTCGATCAAAATCAAAAGGATTACTTGTTATCACGTGAAGAATGAACCGACATGGCGTTTAGGCATATAGCACCATCTAAATATAAGCACAGCTCATGAAAACATTGATGCGCATGCGCACCAACGCGAAAATATAAAAATGAGCTTCCGAAATCCGTGCCGAAAAATTGAAAGATCCCGAAGTTCGGTTTTGAAGGCCAACTGTACCATCACTTAAGTTACAACAACAAGTATAAAACAACACACATGCATAGCAAGCATTGGAGTTAAATATTTTCAGTCTGTCATCAACAATGCTCTAACATGTAATATTTGATAAAGTGATACTATTTTATTTTTTATTTTTGTTCTTCATCATAGACTTGGGACAAAATTTCTTACATCCGTGAAGTGCTGGAAGGTCATAATTCGGGCAAAGGTCAACAAAATTTGGACAAAAAAATATTTTTCCCAAAGTTTTTTCGGCTTGGATAGCTATGTAGGTTAGGCATATTTTGTTTGAACAATTTTTAATAAACTATTTTTTAAAACAACCTTCGATTGGATTCGAGACACGAATCGCGAATCCAGGTCAAAATGTTGACGATTTCCCATCCGTGCTTAAAACTAGCTTTAACTGAAAGAAAAAATCAAATATATCTTTAGCTTACGTAAAAGTTCTTTAAAAAAGAAAAAAACCGTTTTACAATACTTTGCCCAAGCCAAGATAAGACAAATCTTAAAAATAAAGCCAAGATAATTTGGTTTACAACCGGTACCCGAGGTGGTCGGGCAAGATATCTTGTGAAAAACACTTTTCTGCCATCCAATTAAAGGAGTGAATCACCAATTTTTCAACGTCGGACACATTTTAAAATTTGTTGAAATTGCGACGTACCAGGAAGGCTTAAACCAGGGGTGGCAACCTGCGGAGCATTGGACGGTTAGTGGTGGCGCAATTTTTTTTTTTTAGAGAACACCATCATTTTAGTAGAAAAAACAAAAATTTATAGATTTTTTCCAGCGTTTCCAGATTTTTTTTTAGAGAACACCTTGGTTTCACTATGAAGTTTTGAAGTCTTTCGTCTATGAAGTGTGGCGGATATGAACTGGTCTTGAATGAAATTGGCGATTGAGGAAAAAAGGTTGGCTACCCCTGGCTTAAACAAAACCGACATGTGAGAGAGCAGCTAGAGAGCAATTGGTTTAAAATGAATAGTTTTTTGGGTCAACCCTTAATTAATTGAACAGTTTCAGATGATTGTTTAAGGCAAATCGCTTCTAGATTTTTAATTTTTGAAAGGGTAAAGCAGTTGAAGCACCGCGGTATTCTTAGTTTGTATTTACTTGTAAACGCACGTCATATGGTAAAAGATACTTTTCTAATTACTATTATACATATTATTATTATTTCTATTTACTGATGATTAATTCAATTGTCTTGACCTGCCCCCATGCTGACTCATCTAACTTCATAGTCAATTTTAAAGTTGATCTCTTCAATATATGGCTAATTTTTAAAGTGCTTTAAATCGTAATCAATAAAAGCATTTTACTGAGCACCAAACACTGCGTAGTTATTCTCTATACTTTAACGGTTTTTTGAAACGATTCTGCTGTTAAAATCATTTGAATACTATACTTGCAACTATTTTCTGTAAAACAAAAAAGTTACTTTTTACCATAAGTGTTAAATCCAGGGCTGGGGAGCCGGAGCCGGAGCCCGGAGCCATGGTGCCAGCCGATTTTGGAGGAGCCTAGCTGGAGCCGGAGTCAAGTTTCGATATTGTGTGAAGCCGGATCCGGAGCCATCAAAAATTTTTGCTGGCTCCAGCTCCTAACAAAATAATTTTACATTTAAAAGTCAGTTAATTTATTCGTGGAACTAAATGTGCATTAATGTGTTTGTGTTTGAGTCATTTTTTGAGCCATTGATGAGTAGCGCGGAGTTTGAGATGGGTGCCCATTGATAGGACACTGGTTTTGTCTTGCAGGCCTTTAATGCTTGTGCCTCGTGTGCAGCCAATAGCAATTAACAAAGCTATGTTCTGAATGGTTTGCAGTTTCTTGATGTTGGTGTTTGATATGATAGGGCTACATATGGTGTTTGCATATTATATTATGGGCGAATGATAGCTTTACATGTAGAGATGATTAGTTCGTTTTGTTTACCCTATTTGTTTGAAGTAAGTGCTTTGAAAATGTTAAGTGTTTGTTTTGCTTTAAATGACGGTGAGATTTATGTATTGTGAAAATGTTAGTTTTGGCTCAAAAGTAATTCCAAGAGTTTTTGGGTGTTTTGTTGTTGGTAATGTTTGATTGTTTAAATTAAATGATAAAGTTGTGTCATATTCAGCTGGGTGTGGTATTAAAAGCAGGGAATCGAACCGTTTAAAATAACGTTTCGGTTCAGGTTCAGGTTCGGCAAATTTTATTTTTAAAGGTTCAGATCCAGTTCAGGTTCAGCAAAAAATTTTTTTTCGGGTTCAGTTCCGGTTCGGGTTCAGCAAAAATTTTTTTTCGGGTTTAGTTCCGGTTCAGGTTCAACAATTTTTTTTTTTAGGGGTTCAGTTCCGGTTCAGCTCCGGTTCGGGTTCGGAATATATATTTTTTATCTATTTCTTACAAGCGTTAGGACTGTAAACACAATTTCTTACCTCATGTTATCATGGGCGCCCGTAGACGCGCTTCCTGAAGGAGTGATGGCAAACAGTCGGAAACACAAAAAATATTCTTAAAAAGGGTTTTTAAAAAATTCTGGTACAAGTTTTAAAAAAATTAAATTAAACTAATTCACCGGCATGGGTCTTGGTTGTAAAAACCAAGTCTTACCAATAAATTTATTTATCAATGCGAGCGCCAAAAGCGGAAACGGAAGTTTTTTGTTATTTTGTGATCTCAAAACTTTCTTATCGATTGCGTTTACATGAGTTTATATAGATCTTTCTTCGACTAGCCGCTGATACACCTGTCTAAGAATTTTTTGATAATTTTTTAGTGGCGGCCCTCACGCAGAAGGTTTACTAGTTATGAAACGTCATTAAGGTTCATTTTTACTTCGAACGTAGATTGGAGTATTCTTTGTTTCTTTTAATGATTTTTTTGCTTCGTTTTACCTTTAAGCGCGGAAAGAAGTAAAAAAATTAATAAAACAAAAAATACTTCATTTCAAGCCGCCGGTAGTGGAAACGGGCCTTTATCTTACGTTATCTAAATTTAAAGTTTTAAACAAATTAAACATTTAGTCATTCAAGTTTATAATAATAAAAAATTGACGCATAAAGACTCTTTTCCCACTATGAGCGTGGAATGGAGTACAGTGGCGAGCAAAAAAGTAAGATTTTTTATTTTAAATTAAATTAAATTTTTTAAAAATAAGTTACAGTGGAACCCCGCTTACCTGACCACCTACGGGACCGTCATCAAGCGGTCGCGTTAGCGGGGTGGTCGTGTTAGCGAATTTTGCTTTGGAGCATCCTGTTTGTAGCAATTGTTTGTTGTAAATGTCACAAGTGGCGTAACCCGCAGTAATATCTGGTAGGCGTGATTTCGAACTCTGCACGACTTTTTCGTCAACACAGCCACTCTCTCTGCAAATAACAGCCTGAGAAATGCTATGTCGTGTCTTAAACCTGTTTAACCAATCGTTTGAGGCTTTAAAGCCATTTTTCTTCAGAGATTTAGCAAAGTTAGAGCTTTTTCTTGAATCAGAGGCCCACTTATCGGTAGGTTTAAAGACCGAGCTCTTTGAAACCATCGGAAAGTTAGTGAATCGATATTTCCTTCAAATTGAAAGATTCTAACCCTCTTCCGTTCATTCGATAAGTTGTCGTCATATGCAGCCAAAACGTCTGCCTTTCTTTTAAGTGTGTTCTTTATTTGAGTCTTGCTAACGCCGAAAATCTTAGCAAGTTCCTCTGAGATTTTCCCTCACTTTCTTTTTGTTGTATTACCATAACCTTTTCTTTGATTGAAAGTTCTCTCGGTTTCTTTTTACTAAGTGCCATTATTTTTATCAGATACTGCAGAATGAATTTAAACAACTGTTAGTACTGAAGTTTATCTTATAAAATTCAGTTCTGTTTGCCACAATAATCATTCATTGCGCAATTGCATTTTCTTTGTGTGTGTGCACGCGCTCATCTAATCTTATTGTTTTGATCACAAAAGAAATTTAACCTTATTATTTTGGTCACAAAAGCAAATTATTGAGCACGTGTGGTCGCTTTAGCGGAGTTAAATTTGCAGTTTTGGACCAAAATATGGCGGTCCTGGTCTGGAAACCGGGGTGGTCGCGTTATTGAAACAGAATGCAATGCATTACCATAGTAAATTATTTGGGACCGCACTGAAGTGGTCCTGATAACGGGGTGGTCGTGTTATCGAGGTGGTCGCCAACCAAGGTTCCACTATAGTTGCAATTGAATTATATTTCTAAAAAAAAATAAATTAATATTGGATTTAATATAATTTTTTGTGCTCTTTTAATGATATATTACTTGATATATATTAATATATTTCAATTTTAACAATGATATTTTTAAAAAATCTTAAAAAATAAAAAAGTCTTACTTTTTTTGTTCGCCACTGTACTCTTTACTTGATTTATTGACTTTATGTGCTCACTTAGATTTTAAGAGCGGAAAGATGGTCAAAAGAAACAAAGAATGCTCTATTCCACGCTCGTAGTGTAAACGAGCCTTAACTTTTAGAAGTTTTTAATGCATATTTATGTATTATTTTGTAAAATTTAAAATTTGAAAAAGCGAGTCCCCCTTTTGGTTCTCCTGGCGCACGTTCATGTATCTAGTGCACATATTTTTTCTTCATTTCTTAGCTGATAAAGTCGTTTATGACGTTTCTTTATTGGCACACAAGTGCTCAAACAAATTGTGGCAACTTCAAACGGTAACATTTGATTTAACAATTACAACTAGTAATAAATTAAAAATTAAATCAGTTTGTTGTATAAGATTTTTTTTTTCTTAAGATAACTGAAATCAAACTTTGCAATTTTGTATATTGATCACTGCTTGCTTACAAACTGGTACTAAAAACTTGCTGCTTTTTATTTTTATAAGTGTATAGCGATGAAAGGGTAAAAATTAGGTGTGGGTCCAATTGTTTAAAAAAAGTCTTAAATTCAAGCAAATTCAAATTTACGGAAGACAATCATTTCTCAATTCGTAAAACCAGCAAAATGGTTTTTCAGCATTTGATTAAAAACTTTTTTGATAAACACTAGCTTGATATTGGCAGAAAAATCTAATGTTTTGTTTGCCAAGCTAACTATTGGCGACCAAAACTATTTAGTTTTAACTCAAAGTCAAATTGTGCTACTAAATTTTGTTTGCAGGGGTAACTTATACAACAATGTAATTTGCTTATGGTTTTTCGGTTGCATTCTACATAAAGATAACTGACGCAAAACTTTTGTAATGAACCAGCAAATATGTGGTTCTTGTATTAAAAGTTATTTGTCCTGTTGCTACAATTTTGGTAAGCCTGAAAGTTAACAAAAATTTAATTTTAACGTAATACTTGATAAATGAAAAAGCACGCTAGATAAACGTTTTTGTTTTTTTTTTTTGAAAAAATTTTGTTTTTTTGAAAAATCAAAAATTAATTAACTTTATTGCATTGCTTGCTCAACAATATTTTTTACTCAATCTCGACTGTTAGGGATACTATCATGCTAGTGAAAACCATTTGAGGCAACTATAAGTTATACTGAATTCGAATCATTCGATAAGTTTACACTGCTTTTTTTATTAAACTTCTCCACGCAACTAAATTTCAGTCGAGTGGCTCCCAAACAGCCTGCACCTTGCAGCTTTGATTTTTTAATGGCGTCAAATAATTTTGCTTCACCAACGATGGTTTCACTATGTTTGCTACGTCTCTATATTAATATGTATTTTTTTTAATAGTATGGCACTGTAAAAAGCTTAAGAACAACTGCTTTAGCATATATTTAAGATTTCGCTTTCTTTATCTAGCAAGTGACATGTTTTTGCCTTAACTTCTCGCCTAAAAAGTCGTTTATAACGTTTCTGTATTGCCACACAACAAGTATCGTGACCAAAAAAATTGCGCCAACTTCAAAAACAAAATTGTAATTCTGATTCTTCTACAAATAACTTTAAAATTAAAATTAGAGCATCAAAGGGTAGCGTCAAAAGCGTCAAAGGTAGCATCAAAGGTAGCTTGTGCCAATGATTGGTCCTTATTTGGTTTTAAAATGGAAATGGTTGGAGTACCTTTTCCAAAATTAAAATTGTTTTAGTGTTGGGGAAGTGTTGTACATATTTGTGAGGTATTTGATGAAAAGTGACCCTAGCTGTTTCAGGGGTGACCGGTAAATTCTACCATGGCAATTCCACCATAGGTAAATTTAACGATTGTTTTCGGGTGTGTAAGGGGCGTCCAACCCGTGGCCCGCGTAAAGGTTTTGAGTGGCCCGCGCCGTATTTTTGAAGCCCTCTGTCCTGTAAATTTTGGCAGAAGTCGAACACAAATTTGATGTGAAGACCCTTTTTCTTCGATTTTTATCAAGTTTGGCCCGCGTAAAGATTTTGAGTGGCCCGCACAGTATTTTTTGGAGCCCTCTGTCACTATGATTTTGATTTTGGTGCAAAAAGTAGCAAATCGGAGACTGATTTCCTGTGAAGACCTTTTTTTTTTAGAGATCACTATAATTTTGATGTAAAAAGTGGGGTATTTTTTTTGTATGGCCCGCCAATATTTTTTGTGCGTCAAAATGGCCCTCGGCTCAAAAAGGTTGGACACCCCTGGTTTATGTAATTGTTAAAGTAATGATTTGGGGAAATCTATTTTGCTTGCAAGTGTGATTACATTGTTGAATGACCTTGCGGATATGCCTTGGCTAATGGGTGCAATTTGTGCTATTTTGATTTTTTTTAAGGATGAAAAGTCTGTCGGCATCTAGCATTGCCTCAACAAGATGTTTGTTTGCCTTGTGGACGCCTTATAGACATTTGTGAAATGGGGTCTGTGATGAAAATCTTCAACATGATTTTTAAATGATGTTCAATTGGATTTTTGATAATTTCCTTTTGTTTTAGTGAAGTGAGATGGAGTTGCTTTGGTCTTGTGATGTATACTGAGCGCGGAGAGTAACAATAAATGATCTGATGTGTGGAAGGGGATGGTCTTCCAGCTAGTGCAATTACGAAAGTCTGATGAAGCGGTGATGTCTAATGAAGTAGGCTTTTGTGCTTGATTAGGTGTTTAACGTATTGAGCATTTGTGTTAAGTGTGATGTAATTTGAGTCATTTAATTGGTTTTTTTCTATGATCTTTGGTCGGTCCGTACTATAATTGTTAGTGAGCATTGACATCTACGGTGATGATTGTGTTTGGACAATTTCTTTTGTATGTAAATGTGCTAGATATATTGAGTCTTCTTTTGTTTGAGATATATGATTGATAGGAACTTGGATAATATATAACACTCCCTGCTGAACTCTTGGGTAATATTAGGCCCTTGCATAGTGCAAGTTAGTAAAATTTTGATGATCGATATATCATCTGATTATCCCTTATTGGCCAACATTTATCTATGCATTAGCAAGTTGGAGCTGGAGCTGGAGCCGAAGTTTAAAATTAATTGGCTCCGGAGCCGGAGCCTAACCTAAATTAGGCTGGCTCCCCAGCCCTGGTTAAATCTACAATTTCCATACGCTACTTTGGCAACAACAATTTAGTTTTAAATTAAAATTACAATTAGGTTAATGTCGCTGACACATGTTTTAATAAGCGTATTTGGGTAACATGCAAACAATTTACTTATAAAAAAAATTACTGATCTGAAAAGCAAATATCTCGCAATCATAGAGATACAAAAATAGCACTTAATTTCACAATATTTGCAGCATTGTACAAGTTAAAGTTATAGGAGAATACTGATATTTCAATCCATAATAATAATAATAATAATAATGTAAATTATACTGCTTGACATATGCTGAGATCATATAAGAACCTCAGCTGCTCAAAGCAGTTGCAAAGATATAATGACATTAAACCGTAAACTTTAAAGATAGTACATGCATACTACATGCATACAATACATGCATATTAAAGATAGTACATATAGTACATCCATACTAATGCAGCAGATGTAGGCTCTAATTGGCAGCGGTTTCTTTGCAGAATACTTGTGCTGTAATGCTAGTAGCCTATATTTTAGGTCACAAGAAAAAGGGTTATTAATTTGGTGCTGTAGCAAATTTTTTAAAATTTGTTAAAGTTTTTGAATTTTTTGTTACTTCCACAAATTTAGTTTTTTGAAATTTTGTAGAAGTTGATTAAAATTTTTTATAGAACTTAATTCGGTAACTCAGTACGTTGTTTAATCCTCCAACCTTTCGGCGCCTGTGAAGGCCTTACCGATAACGCAAACTTGGCCGCCTACCAAAAGACAAAATTCTTAAATCTTCTTACTGGACCTGCCCTAGGAACCAGTAACAGCAAAAATATAGTCTAGCTAAACCACAGCTCAGACTACAACAATAACTTCTTTATTAAAAATATGCTCCAATCCACTTAGGAGCCCACAATAGTATAAATCAACAGCAAATACAGATTCAGTAGCTTAATTCTTCACAATAACGTAGGCAACCAGAGACTTGCGACCAAAAAACTATTGAATTTCCACAGTTAACAAATTTCCAATACTAAGTTACTACAACGAATCATCGAATCATAATAATGCTTCCGAGCGAGCCTTATTTATATCACTCGGTCGTGAGTATCTCGAACGTTCTGAAAGTTACTCAAACCAATTTAATCACAAACAATCACTATTACGTCATAGTCAAAACAATAGCGAACCAGTCAAGCGAATAGTTCTGGATCTTTCCCTAACCATCGTGAAATTAAACAGTGTTGCCATTTTCTTGTAAATAAATGTAAATTATTAAATTGCTTATAAAACCGTTATTTCTTCGGCTGTTTGAGCCGGACCAAAGCGAAATCAAAGAGATTTTTCAGGAGATTGTGAATATACATAATGGGGGCGATTTTTAGGGAACGGAACAGGTGCCAAAAAATTGTTTTTTATTTTCTAGTTATGGTAGGATAGATTAAATTGGTTGAGGGATAGGCCTACCAATTTTATGCTATTTTTGGGGCCATAATCGAAAATTGGAAATGGACGCATGACTTTGCTATCGCTATTTAATACTGTGGCTAGCGCAGCAAATTTTGAGCGTTCTGATGTGACATTAGCGTCTGCAAAGAGTAGATCAATCAAGTGAAAATAGCCCTGTGCGTTATTAGACCAAAACTGTGGTAGCCAAGTATGTTCTGTTGTGCATTTGATATTGTATGTTCACCATGTAACACATTAAAAACGTCGGCATAGATGGCGGCATGGACGGTCGCTGATTTGTTATCGGCGTATAACTTAAATTAACTGGAGGCGACTGCCGATCCGGTGAGGTATTAAAATTATTAGCATAATTTGTCGCTGTGCGATTTGAATGTAAACAATACGAATAAGTCCAAGTTAAAAAGATAACAAGTAAGGCGACGATTAAAAATATAAAAATAAACCACAAATATGAATAGGTTAAATTAGGTATTAAAGTCATTATCTTCGTTGAAATAAATTACTTGAAATAATTATTGTCTTTTTATATCCCAGTCGGGGTCACCAAAATGTAGCGGTTAAATATATTGGTACATATATATTCCAGTCGGGGTCACCAAAATGTAGCATATACAGTATATTGATAGGTATATATATTTATTTAGTATATACTTCTACCGCCACTTACATGTATAGTAGATCGAGAGTCCAGGAATTGATTCTCTTCCGTCTCTTCGAGTCCAGGAATTCAGGAAGTTCACTTTCATTCAATTATCACGATACAAGTTATTTAGCAACTTATTTATACAAAATCTTATTCAAATAGAATGATCAGAATCAGAAACAACATTTTGCTTTTATAATTTTGCGACTTCCCTCGACGCCAGTCAAAACGATACTGTCCCAAAAAGAGAACGCTTGTTATTTATCACATGCATTTCAGACAAAGGATTTGAAAGTATGCTATCATATGATGCTATCACATGCATTGGATTATGACGTAAGTATTGAGAGCTGCATAGTTTTCCCGCGCATTTTAAACAAAGACTTAATTGTGACGTAGCGTTTAGAGCTACAACACCATCCAACAATTGCGACGTCCATGCAACGGCAGCCAAAAGCAGATAGATACGGATCTTTTTTTGCTTGCTTGGGAATATCACAAAATGTTCTTCACATGCTACTCAGTGAATAGTCTTTCGTTACCCACAACAGAACGCTGGCTAAAACATTTACGCTATCAAGAATACCAAAGGTTAAAATAGATAGAACAATAAAAAACTAGAGCTATTAACAATTGGGTAAAAGAAAAAACGTAATTACTTGAGCATGAACGGCCCTATAGATTAAGGTTTGATGTCAAGTATTAAATGCTGCACAATTAATGTGACTGTAACCCAAATAATTTATTAGTGTTTCGCTTGCTGGCAAAGTCATCTGCAACGGATTGTAAATTGATATTGTCCAACAAGTTCAATGAATATTTGTCAACATTCGATCATGGAGACTGTTATCTCCCATAATGTTTCTAAGCCATGTTTTGATTCTTCTCGTGACTTTGAAACACTTTTTTGCAAAAGCCGAAACGAGAGCTACGCCGCAGTAAATTTAAAGCAATTTATGTATTTTCAAAAAGCATTTTTTGCTTGTTGGCTTTTTGCTTAAAACTTCGCAAACTGTTGATATCTTTGTTACTTTTTTCAGAGGCGTGGTACTTTCTTTGTTAAAGAACTTAATATATGAGCATCTAGGTCTGCGAGTTCTTCTGTAAACACATCAAAACGAACACGACTCTTAAAATGTTACGTTATAACCACAATCATGGCACAGATATGTACCACAGTCCTTCAAACGGGCTAAGAATGTCACGCGTTTAGTCTTGGAGCTTTTATTTTTGTAGACTTTAATGTCGGCCATAAGTGAGTATTGAGTAGCCAAGTCAGAAAGCTCGTTTTGCTTATTAAAATTAGATTGACGCCACAATTTCTTTGCTTCTAAATCTAATTTTTTTTATCATTACTAGAAACTTTTACTCTTTGTGAGCACTTAGAAATTTTCTGATGCTTTATTATTTTTTTTAAAACGCTTTGTAATTTAGGTATCCCTGATTGTTGTATATGGCTATTTGCCATAAGTTAATGAATCAAAAGTTGATTTTCGGCTAAGATATAATTAAGTTTACTTATTCAAGTAGAATAAGACGTTTACCAGAAGTTTAGGTCGTTACGATATCAATAACTCTATATTGCATACGTTAAAACTTTTATCTTGCTTTTATTACTGTGCTATGAGTCACGGTTGTCTTTGTAATTTTATAAATATTGTTGGATTTAATGGCGATCAAGATTATGTAGGCTAATTGTAGAGCATAACTAAAAAAAATTATCTGTAGTGCTAATTTTAAAGAGCACAATCTGCCCTCTCTGCCCCCGCGTTTTAAGAATGAAACACGTTATCCGAAAAGAATGAAACAAGAAATTTTGGGCTATCTACGGCACTCTGAGCAGACGCACAAACGCCACGCTGTATAATTATTACTTTTAATGCGGGGACAGCGAAATTAACGCTTACAATAAGTTATGATTCGGTTACTTTTAATTTTAGAAAGTAATCCGCTACTGCCGAATGTGTTCCGTTCTTCCTCTACATCTTGGCAAATACAATCTCTTTCTAAGTTGATTTTATTTTTCCAAACAATAATTAGTAAAAGGCAATTCTTTTACCATGTTGCTTCGGTAATTGATTTGTTCTGTCTGTTCAAATTAAATGGATGTTACAGAAATAAAAAGCGAAACTGAACAATTACAGAAATAAAAAGAAAAGGCGGTATTAAAAACGCAAGAAAATAAACGTTACAACAAACTCAGTAAAAACAATTATTAAATAACAGACGATAAACGAAAAATATGGTTTTGAATTCGCAGTCGTCACACTAGCCGGCTCCTAGATGAAAGGTGCTCTGAAAGAGCTGTTGAGATTGGTTGATCTCCAGTGGCATGTGTCGTGCTGCAAATATAAAATCATAGCAGCTAGGCAGAAGGTTTTTGCTCGCGACTACATTTTGTCCTGTTGTTGAGCCTTTCCTGTCAGAGCATCCGGGAGCGTTATTTTGCTTTTGTTATGCGTGAGAGCTTTTTATAATTATTTTACTTTTTATGCTGTTTATCAAAAACTTATGCAACCATAAAAAAAGCTAGGTTAAAAACCATTGTAACCTATCAGTCAGACTAAACTAGAAACAGTTTTTAAAGACCTTGTACGGCTTTCTAGTCTCATCATGGTTTGATCCTGGTCAGCGCGGTCGAGTGGTTAGAGCGCCCTGATTGTAATCGACATGATCTCAGTTCAAAATCTACTCGCGACATTCCGTTATGTCCTTACTAAAGACACTTTACGGCACTTTCCTCTGCTTGGCGATCTTGGCAAGCAGTGCTGAATTTCAATCAAGTCTCTATAAAACTAAAAAAACAAATTAAAAATTTCAACCGGGCAGCAATATCTTGGTATCTCCGAAAGCAGGTCGGGATAATTGCTTGTCCCTATGTATTGCACCTCCGTCGCTTTTCTACAATTCAAAAGAATAAATATGGAGTTAAGATAAAAAAAAATCGACTTGGTATCTGATAAATTTCTGATGCACCCTGAGTTTGCGACACACCGGGTTAAATAGCTCTTGTTGTTTTGCTTCCGAAACCTTTTTCCAGTTTCAACTATTCTCAATTTGCTGTATTACTTTAAAACTTTATTAATTTTCATTGCATTACCTTATAGCAGTGCTTCGCAACCGATGTTCCCCAAAACAATGGTAACTATGCCATAATTTAGTGTTTAAATTCAAAGTCAATTTAATGTTTAAATTGAAAAAAATTGTAAGGTATTATCTAGAAACATATTATGTGAATGTATCACGTTCTTTTTAACCTAAAACCAGTAATTTTATTTTCATGGGGAAAAGTCGTTTGGTCAGCTCGCTGAAGGGCGCTTATCGACATAAGACAGTGGTGTAAATAGTTAGGCAAACACTGGTTTAGATGCTAAGCGAACGTTTGACTAGAAAAATCAAAAAGAACGTAATTTTGTTAACCGCTCAAAGTTCTTTCAAAAAGTTCGATTTATTATAATTTATTGTCAGTGTAGATGCTAACATATAAAGAAATACAGATGCGTTAAGCAATTCCACGTTATACAATTCTCAAATCCGCGCTCTCGAAACCTTTTTTGCTTTTCTCGCATCTCTATTTCCGGTCTATATCACGAGGAGTAGCAATAACATATATATATATATATACGTTCCCAAGTGGCAACGCAGGCAGACGAACAAAGTATATAATTGAAAGAAATTAAAGCTGTACTTCGATGGCCCGAAAACCAGAAGAAAACACAAAGCAATTCACCAAATACAAACAACAATTGTTAGCATAATTATCAAATGTACTTAACCTTAATTTCATAATGCTTATAATCAGTGGCGGCTCGTACATAGGGGCCACAGGAGACGGGCCCCACTAAAAATTTGACTAATAATATGTGAATTTCTAAAGAGAAACCCTATATTACATGTCAAAATGTTCACAAGCATGCCAACAACGAGAATTATTTTCAAATATTCCCTGAAGTCTCTTCAAAACGATGCAGAGGGGCCCACATATTTTGGCCTGTTTACTCCTATATATTTACACCTAAAGCCAACCAACTCAGACGCTGCGCATTGTGAAGATTTTACTATGCAAGTCAATAGCACAAAATTGGGGCCAGCGATGTCTGGCCCAAACAGCAATCGTAACTTATAAGCGGACGTTAGCTGCGGCTGCCCGTGTGCAGCCTTAGAGAATTATTTGTTATTCAGTTGATATTGGGTGATATTGTACATTCTTTTGTGAGACAACAGTTTCTGCTTTTCAGCGCATGTTTTTTCACAGCTGTGGTTGTTTCTCAGTTATGTTCATTTTCATTTACGAATAACGTGCTTAGTTTATTTATATTTAGTGTGATTTTCGTATTTGCAGATCAAAATAATTTAACTTGAAACAAGCTATTCCAGTAAATGGTGTCAAATTGCTCACTGGCGAATACTACATTGTGGTTTGTTTCTCGTAATTATTGAGCTTAGACGTCACGTTTTGCATGGTTTATATTTGTGATACAACACCCCTCACCATGAATAAAGTTGATAATTTATTGAAAAATCCATTTAAAAACTTAATGCGGGGTAAAAAGTTGTACTTGTCTTTGGGCTGATATCATAATTGTTGTTTTTTAGTAATTTCTCTTCGTGAATTTAAGAGTGAAGATTAATAGGTTTTCACTATAAACAAATAATCTAGTTTTTTTTATAAGTGTAAACCTTTTCTTAAGTGTTTTATTTACTTTCGACGAACAATTGTGAAAAATACTGTTTTTTCGCGCCAGCTATGGATTGGGGCGTGTAGATTTTTGCAAAGGCAAAGTTAAGTGTAACCTACAAGAAAATATGCACTCAAAATAATTCAAAAAATAATTTTTTATTGAGCTCAACCTTAAATTGCTTTGGTAGGCCAATTCCATAAAATAATATTCGTTGAAATAGATCTTGTAACTTTTTAAAGGCCCGTTTCCACTACGAGCGTGGAAAAAAGCATTCTTTGTTTGTTTTATTGCTTTTTTTTTGCGCTCGCTTCAATTTTAACCGCTTGCTTCAATCGAAGATCAATAAAAGAGACAAAGAATGCTCTTTTCCACGCTCGTAGTGGAAACGGGCCTTAACTACCTGTACTGAATCAAAACCCGATGTAGTTTTCAAATTAATTTTTATAAACTGCATGTAGATATCAGAAAAAATTTCATCAGACAACTCTCTTTTATTAGTAGGTCTCCAATCATTGCATAAATTATCGTACTTGCCCTTTTGATGCAGGCAAAAATCTAAAACTCCATTTTAAATTATCTGAATACTACTTTGACTGCGGTTGACATTTATTTCAATCAAAATGTTCAAATACAGATTTATATTTAACCAATGAGGAAATCATTGGAAAGTAAGAACTTTTTTTTAAATAAAGCTAGGTCAAGTCGACCACGCGCCGTATAACCTTTATAAGAATGGAACGTTAAAGGTAGCGTTAGCAGGAAACGTAAACCACATTAAATCAATTTTATTGAATTAATTTTCGAAAACATTGTCATATTCACTATACATCAATTTATCCTCGTGACTCGTAAGACAAAGTTGAAGGCGTAATCTCAGAGCAAAGGTAAACCGATTATACAGACTTGCTTTCGGGAATGCAAAGATTGCGATAAGATTTGTAATTGCTTAATTATTTTTGAAGTTATTTAATTATATCTAAGAGCTGCTTGCAAAAATCACCAAGCAGATTAAAGTTCCCTAAAGTTTCTTTACCAAGCACACAGCAGAACGACGAGAGTAGGAATTAAACATACAGCATGTTGATCGCGTTACAACGGCGTCTGCTCGACTACGCTGATCACAATATCAGCATATGAAAAGCGAATCGGACAATTAAAAAAATATAAAAATAAAAAATTATGTCAAAGATATTAAAATCTAATGTCACGATAAACTATTGATAAACAATGAAATAAAATTTTATAACTGAAAGAAAAGCGGCATAACGATCTTGGATTGAAAACTGGACGACGCTTGGGCCTACATTTAATTAAAACTTGCTTTATATAACAAATATCATTCAACAAAAATTACATAAACAAGTAAAATCTACTTTATGAATCCTAAAATGATGTTATAGGCGACTCATATTAAGTTACTTCTTATTTTAGGGGTAAAAAGCATTAAAAAAACTTAAGAAAATGATAAAAGGAACAGAGATGCTAATAGATGCTTATTAATTTATAAAGTACAAAAAATTTTTTCCCCTCCCAAAAATCCCATCGTTTCTGTTTAGTGCTAAAGGAGTATAAAGCTACCAGTTGTCACAAGACAAAAGCTGTGTGACATTGCCCAAAATTGTTGTTGGCTTTTGATTGCATAAGGAGAAAGATTTATGCTAAAAATTAAAAGTTATAATTCGTAAGTAAATTTAATGTCAGTATTCTTTAGCTTTTCATCCATTATTGCATCAACGCGTTCTGATTGGCTGACCGTGAAATAATCCTTCCATTCACCAACTTCACCTAAAATTATTGCAAATGACTTTGTGATATAATTACTGACATTAAAAGCGCTAAAAATTATTTTTACATTAATCCTAAAATAAGACTTACTACGGGATAAAGTTTAAGAGGACCTATCAGTGTACTGTCTATCCAATCATTGTTCGACGTACCATCAAATTCTTTTGCTTTAATTTTATTGTAATTAGTCTTGAAAACACAAGTAAAATGTAAAAATAAAATTAAAAACTTTATAAAGTTAGATATCTTTAGTAGGTAAAGTCGACATGCCGACTTCTTCGCAGGCGACCGCTTTAAGAAACAACATCCTTAACATTTCCTTACATTAACCTATAGAAAAATAAAACTATAGCAGTTCATAAAAAAGAACTTCAATAACATACCTAGTATCAAAAAAAAACCTGTCCTGCAAAATTCAATTTTGTATTTTAAACAATTTTTTTGCAACAAAGTATTAATATCTGGTTTTAATTACAACAGTTTATTTTACTGTTGATAAGTTAGTGTCCATCAGATGCCTGAGTATGTGTCAAAATTTGTTTTGTTCTATTACACTAAAAGTTGTTTTACAGTATTTAATTACATTTTAAAGTTGTTTTATTACACTCGTGCAGGAGTTTGGCTATTCAAAGACAATTCGATTAGATTGTATTATTCGATTGAGTTATAAGATCGACCATTATGTCGTTCGTGACAACTTTTTTTAAAGTCTTGTTAAAAAAAGCTGATCAATCTGTGGTTTTTTAAATAAAATTATCAAGAAAACTTAATTATACTGAAGTGAATTGCATTGAAAGTTGGTAAAATGTTGATATTAAAAAAAGACTGTCTAAAAAAACAAATTTACCTTTGCGAAGGTGTTGAGGACTCAGAGAAATGGCTTTTTCAGCCGTTTTCTTCATATTTGCGAAACCACACGCATTTGCGATTGCTTCTGCTGTGACGTCATCGATAGGAACTTCTAAGAACTCAGCAAGTTTTTTTACTTCTTTGCAAAGATCCTAAAATAAAGCTCAATAAAAAATATATAGTTGACATCTTAAAGTAAATATTGAAAAAAGTTATTCATGCTCTACAAAAAAAACTTTATCATTTTCTTTTCTTATGGTGCGAAAATTTTTAACACTTATTTTATAAAATGGTTATTTTGTTTTCTTTGGGAAACATCGTATAAACGAGAACTGTGACCTGGTAGTTTAGCGTCTCTGTTTAAAAAAGCAATTCATTTTTTGTATTTCGAGTAGCCTAATCTTTGTCGAAATATATTTTCAGCCTAATGTTTACCTATCGGAAAATTGCAAATGCATAAAAAAACTAACATTTAGGCCTGCTATTTCATCAAATTTTTACGTGCTTTTTTTCAACTCTTCAAGGTTTTAATTTTTCTTCGATTTTTCCAATGCATAAATCAATGAATAAAATCAACAATCTAGAAGTAAAGTAAAAAAGTATCTTAAACAATTTTACCTTTTTCATATCTTCAAATGCAACAAAACATATAAATTTATTATCGCGATGAGAATACCAAGATAATATATGTTCGGGATACCATTCTCCTGGTTTGGTGTGCATAGGAAAATCTCCTGAAAAGGGAAATGATATTCTTGCATTAAAAGAGCGGTACGCTTTAGATAAAGTTAGAAAGTACTCGCTCAATTTTTAATACAGAGGCGTCCAACCCGCGGTCCGGGGAAGGTTTTTTAGACCTTTGATGGACAGTGGTACATATGTGTACCATGATTGTGATTGTAACGTAACAAAAGCACTATTGTGAAGGCACTGTAGTTTTAATTTTTAATATTTGTTACATTATTATTAAACCATGTCATTTTACTTAACAATCAAGTTTTTATATCCCTTAGAGCAGGGGTCGGCAAACTGCGGCCCGCGAACAAATTTTTTGTGGTCCTCGAACGACCTCACATTTAATGCATAAAAACAAAAATTCCTAATTATTATTATTGCGTTATACGCATGCGCACGGATTTATGTAGTAACAATGGCTGTTGTACGGCGTTTATTTTGTAGTAAGTAGCCAAAACGAAAGCACATCTCAGTTGTATGTCGTTTACTTGCCGAACGCATAGCCGTACCGTATAGCGATATGAAAAATTTGGGCAAAGTGAGGAGTTTCAGGGCATTGATATTGATCAGCTGCAAAAATTAGTTGCCAAATTTAGGTGAAGATCTTTTTTTTTAGAGAACACCTTGATTTTGGGACGAAAACTGAAAAAAATGTGACTGAATCCAAGTGAAGACTTTTTTTTTTAGAGATCACCATCATTTCAGGATAAAATTTCTTCTCCGTCCAAGAATCTCAGACAATTTCTTTGTCCTATCCATAAAGTACTAGAAAATCATGATTTGGGCAAACATCACAAGATTTGGCCAAAACTTCATTACCCCCCAAAATTTTTTTGGCTGGTACGGGTATGCCCTTCACATTGATGATAAGTAAATAAAAACAATGTATTGTGTTTTAATATGTGTTTGATAATAAATAAAAAAGGGACACATACACGTTTCATTGTGACAGACGCTTAACACAGGAATAGGAGTTGCGGGTGCGTCATAATTTGAAGAATAATGTAGCGATTGTTTATTGGCGGAAATTGATGTGGCCCGCACGCTACTGGAAATCTGTAGATTTGGCCCAGTAGTACAAAAAGTTTGCCGACCGCTGCCTTAGAGGGTTAAACACCCCGGGCGATATTTTCAAAATGACGTTAACTAAATAGGTTAATACAGTTTTCAAAAAAAATTTTATGCGAAGTGAAGACCGAAAAAAGAATTTCACTTGGAAAATCAGGTGACCCCAGTGTTTCATTTACTTGGCCGGCGAGTAAGTTCGATAAGACAAAATGGTCCTTCGCTAAAAAAATTGGACGCCTCTGTTAGAATTATTTTGTAACTTCGGGGTTATTTTTAGTGCTTAAGCCTACCAATAGATTTATTTGTTTGCGAGTTTCAGTCTTCAAATGTCAAATAAAGTGCAGAAAAACAGAAATTGTTACTTTAACAAGCTTTTTTTTTTAAAAAAGGAAACAATCAGCTCGAGTAATCATTGAGTTCCTAATGAAAAACTGTGATATCCCGATTGTAAAAACCGCGTTTGATTATTGTTCTCGGTACTAATTGCATTTCTTAAAATTAAAAAAACACTTCAAGTATAAATATTTGTGCAATGCCAAAAACATGCACCATGAATTTCTTTACTTAAAACTTTTGAAAACTACAAATTGGTAGGCCTACTTAATTTGAAGGTTAAAGTTGATCAGGGTTGACTAACTTGTCTGGCTGTTTGATCGACTTTAAACTCATTGAGAACTTGCGATCGACCGTTGTGAAAAAACGATCTTAAAAAGTAATGATCTCTAAAGAAAAAAGTTTTCACTTTGAATACCATTTTGATTTTGTGATTTTCGTCCCAAAAACATAGTGATCTGTTAAAAAAACAGTTTCGACTCAAATCTCAGACTTTTCTTTTGATTTTTGTTCCTAAATAGTCGTGTTCTTATTTAAGCAAAACACTCTAATTCACTCAAAATCAGATGAGATCGACCAGCGAAGACGCTGCGATCGACGTGTCAACCATCCCTGTTGTGCCGCAATTTAATCTTTAGTTTGCAGTGGGAAGCAGCAAAGAATTGCAAAAACAATTTTTTTGAAATATTACCTATCTAAACTTTTTTAAGTGCTTGTTTATTTTTACAATTAAAGACTCTATAATGGACTAAAGTAGTGCTAAATATATTGCGGCAACTGATAGAAAAACTTACGTTAGTACCTGCAACAACGTGCTCAAAGAATTTATTCCAACCGTTAGTTATCATCGACTTAAAGGGTTCGATTTCTTTGATAGGAAGACCTTGACAAAATTTGTACCAAGAAACTATTTCATCTTTTGGATTGCGATATATATAAATAACCTAGGAGTAAAGACAATTATGTTTTCATCACCAAGTAAAATTTTTATCTTAAGTCTTTATATTCAAAAACATACGATCACCAGAGTGAGCATCCAATGAGATAGTGCGAACAAGATTTACTTGACACTGAGAGTGTATGTACTAAACTATAAGCTACTATAGGTAAAAATTCACTTCAAACTAAAAGCGCTTTCCGCGGTTTCCGCGTCCGCTTTCAATAAAGTGATCCTAACGGTGATAATCAAAATCCCTAAATGTCGAACCATTACTACTTTGAAGCAAAGATCTCAGCTCAGATGAATTGGACAACTAAGCAGATTATTTTAGAAAATGCTTTCTCACGTAAACAAACTTTATTGGCCGAAATAAGTAAGGAAAAAAGCCTGTGTAAAACAATAGTTCTAAACCGCTGGTCCTGTTGAGAAGTAGAACAATGTCAGAAGAATATTAACAGTAATTATTGATTTTTCTTAACTAAATGCAAGAACAAGGCTTAGATTGGGGAAAATGTGTATGGTTGTGTACCGACCGAGTTGCCAGCATGGCTGGTTGTCATTCGGATACAGTCGGCAGCGTAGTCGAGTGGTTGAAGCACCGTGCTCATGATCAACATGGTCTCGGTTCAAAACCCACTCGTGCCATTCTGTTGTGTCCTGGGGAAAAACACTTTACGGTAATTTCCCCTGCTTGGTGGTCTTGGCAAGCAGTTCCAAATTAAGTCATATCTCTATTAAATTGCAAGCGGACAGCAATATCTTAGCATTTCCAAAAGCAGGTCGGGATAATTGCCTACCCTACGTATTAGCGCCTCCGTCGCTTTCCTGCGAATCTGGAACATAAATATAGAGAAAAAACAAAACAAAAAGAAACGCAAAAATAAAACAAGTTGCAAACAAAAATCTGCTGTGTACACATTGCATATATCGCTATGAACATATAGCTGCCCAGAAACTGTCCCCTGGATTAAATGACATTATGATTTGACCAGTTAAGATTATCAATTACTCGTGACCGAGTATTGCATTTAAGGCTTTTTGAGGCACTGTGTGTGAGTATGGCTGCGCAAAATCACCATCTCATCTTTCATGCAGAAGTGATATGGCTTTCGAGAGAACGCGTTCTTGCACGTCTTTTTGAGTTGAGGGAAGAAACAAATCAATTTTTACGTGAACGAACATTCCCTATTAAAAGAATTTTTATTCGATAAAATGTGGATAAGTAAACTTGCATATTTAGCGAATATGTTCAGCCGCTTGAATAACCTTAATAGCTCTCTTTAAGGTTATTGCATCAATATATTTACAGTGTACAACAAAATTAATGGTTTCAAAAGAAGTGGTGAAGAAAAAGTATGAAAATGAATTAAAAAATCAGTCTCTAGTTATTAAATTATCCTTCAATTGAGTTAAAACAGTCATCCGAAGACTAAGCAGGAAAAAAATAAGAATTCCACAAAGTAACTTTTTAGGAAATTTGGAATTGTAACCAAAAATCTACAATTTCAAACTTAAATAGGAGTTGTAAAGATGGAAAGTATCGGCATTGTCATAAAAGAAACAATCAGAAATCAGTAATAATCAAGAAAAAAATTTCGAAAGCTTGGTTTTGAAGAAATTATATCAAAAAGTACATTGTACCTTCTTGTAAATTTTCTACCCCACTGTGTCCCCTCGATTCTGGCGCCCCTGACTTTGCCATTCAAAAACTTCAATAGAGCCACGTTTACTACGTACTATATCAAGAAGACAGCAGCAAATTTTACATTAAATAGAGTTCTTCTGATGCTAAATGCTTACTTTGGTTTTAATAAAAAAATCTTTTTATCAATTTGTTGGGTTTATTACAATTTTTTCAAACATTAAAAAGATTACCAGTCCGCCGAATTTTTTTGATATATTACCAGTCCGCAGGCTTAAAAAGGTTGAGAACCACTGGCATAAAGGATAAAAATAGAATAATTTTTTTCAAAAAAGATACCAAATATTTAAGTAAAACTAATACCTTCGCATTAGCTTCTTTGATTTTATTCAGATTAAGCAACGGAGCAGGAAGGTGAGTTAAAAACTGCCTTCTTTCAAATGGTAATTGATCAATGATCGGAAACTTGTTGGCTGTAAAGTAATATTGGGAAAGTATATAGAAATTCATCTTAAAATCTTAAGTATTCAATAAAAATATTGATGCAAAAACGATAAAAAAACTTTAAACAAAATATTGTAATTCTCTAATGTGGTGAAAAGTTTTAACCATAATTAGGCACAATTAAAGAGAACAGGTTGCGAAAAAGAATTTTTTATTATCTTTAGATTTATCCTTCTGGCTTGCAAAAAAGTGTCGGAGGCGCTAGACTTCGGGCAATTACCTCGACCACAACTTTTCTATTCACCTTGTGAAAGCTCCAAAAAAAACAGTTCCGCAGGCATAAATCGGAGTGAATTTAGGAGTTCCGGATCCCTGTGGTATAGGATTTGGCGGACAACTTCTCCCAACCAAACGGTGCCTGCAACATAATATTAATAGATTAAACAAAAAATAGTCGCAATTCTACGTACATAGAATAGCGTTTAGTTACATCGAAGCGACATTAAGTTATCTCTATAAGCGTAAATTTCGGTCTGCTATGACTGACATGTTTCATCTATTTGTTGCAACAGAAAAGGGGAAAGTAGAGTTATATATGTGAGAAGCAAGACGGCTAAATACTGTAGATAAGACGACAAAGAGTTGATACTTTTTTTATTAACTCAAGGAGCCTTTTTTCTGACATAAATTAGCTCACTTTCATAAATACTGTATTTATGAAGCACTAGATCTAGGGTTTCTCGTAAGGGCACCTGATCCCCCCAAGGAGGCCACGAGCAGAACTTTTTTTTAGTCTTCACTTGACTTTTGAGACGAAAATGAAAAATTCAGAGACAGTTTCAAAATGATATCCTTTTTTTGGTCTTCGCTTGACTTTTGGGAAAATATTTTAAAACTTAAAAAGGGGGCCACAGGTGTTTGAGGGTCTCTGAAAAAGACCCACGGGCCACCAAAGTTTGAGAACCACTGCACTAGACTGAATTTTTAGGTAACATCTCATCGTTGGTTTTCTTGACAACAAATCTTAAAAACTAAAATATTTATTTGTTTTCAAACTATTAAAAAACAAAACAAAACAAATTGATTACTTTTTCAAAGTGCTATATATTTTTGATTAGTTAACTGCTAATCTAAAGAAAGGAAGATCGAAGTTTACGGTATGTTACTGCAGAACATAAGCAAAAATGTACGTAGTCGGTAACAGCATAAACAAAAGTCGGCCGCATGGTCGAGTAGTTAAAGCGCCGTGATTGTGATCGACATTGTCTCGGTTCAAAACCTACTGGCGCCATTCTATTGCATCCTTGGAAAAGACATCCTACTGTAATTTTTCCTGCTTGACGGTTTTGGCAAGCAATTCTTTATCACAACTCCATAAAACTAAAAAATCAAAACAAAAAATTTCAACGGAATAGCAATGTCTTTGGAAACAGGTCGGGATAACTGCTTGCTCTTTAATAAAAGCACCTCCGACGCTTTCATGCTAGTCAGAAGGACAAAGAGTGAGATTAAAAAAAAAAGATTTTATTCTCTATTACAATAGCCAAGTCTCAAAGTATGCTTTATTCCTATTCTATTTTAATTTTAGCTGTTTAGTACACTTTTTGCGAAAGATAAACACCTGTTTTTGGATAAGAAACAGTAAAAACATCTCCACTTTTAATTTTCCATTTTTCGTTAGCATATTCAATTGCTTCTGCTCGGAAATCGGGAATGATATTATATCCTTTGTAGGAATGAACTTTAGGGTCCGGTACGGGAGGTTTTAACCATGTTTCAAATAATTTGATTTCTTCAGCCGAGAGCAAATCAGTTAAAAATTTATAATTTTCCATCAGAATTTTTTTTACTGAAAATAATTATTAAAAGCATTTGGGAAATCTGTAAGAAACAGAAGAGTTATGTTTGCTCATTTTGTTTTTGTTTGCCGTACAAAAAATAATATTAACAATCGTTTGCAGTAAAAGCGCAACCATCTGCAAAATTTTTGTTATTTCACCTTGCTAAATAAGCCGAAATTAATGCCTACTGATTTTAGAAAAAATCAAATAAATTAAATTAATTTTAAAATGAATGCAATCAAATTAAATTAAAAGTTTTCTACAGTCAGCCTCACTTCCTACAACTTTCAAAAAATAAATCTTATTCAAATCAGTTTCAGACAACATTGGGAAAATTTGTACAGTAGGGGAGATTTAGGAACATTGGGCCAAAGTTTAGTTTTTTTGATTGTAGCCTTTGGTTGAAAAAAAAATGCCTGGAAACCCCATATTAAAACTACACTTTTTAACTCACTCAAACATGGATAAAGTTGATAAAGCATTGACAAAATACGACGTTTCAAAAATTACAAACTTTTCGGCTCAAAGGTCCTTTAGTTTGGAAACCATTGGGCCACACTTGAAGGACTTTTGGGACAATATTGCTATATCAAAGGCTAAATTAAAAATACAGCTTAACTGCTTCAAATGCATCAGGAAAGAAATTGTAGTTTACAAATCATGAATAGCGATGTCAATGATAACCATGTTAATACTGACATTTTTTTCTTGTCAGCAAAGTAGATATTGACTGCGCTTCTTATACATATCTTTGCAGAGTTGCATGAGAAATGTTATTACTTTAGCGGTTTCTCAAATACTGCTTTCTTTATCTAAAGCGTCTCGAACAGCATTTCTTAAAAATGGTATAATATACTTTTTTTTTGTTTTCTAAAAATAGTTAGGCTTACCATACGTCCTGTTTTAGCCGGACAGATCCGATTTTTAGGTCTTGTCCCAAAGTTCCGCCCGATTACCATTATGTCCCGTTATTTCCAATTTTAAGTGAAGACTTTTTTTTAGAAATCACTACTTTTTAGGGACAAAAATCAAGAATTCTGAGACATATTTATAGTGAAGACTTTTTTTTGAGATCACTACTGTTTAGGGATGATTTTTTTCTTTTAACGAAGTCCCGATTCACCACTTTGGAAATATAGTATGCCTAAAAATAGGAATTTTTGGTGTAGTTAACAAGATACAATAGATTATTAATAAAAAGCTATAATAAAGATACAGCTGGCGCAAAATGACTTAGGACCTTTAACAAAATTTCCATTTTATTATATGCTATAAAACCTTACATCACATTAATCTCACAACTCTGCTTTTATGATTGTGATTCATTAATACATTAACAAAGGGTCATATAAAGGAAATATGACAAAATATTAAACACCGTGTTTTTGTTTAATAAAAATTGATAAATATAATAAAAATTGTGTTTTAACTTGAAAAACGGTTATGTCCTAAGTCATTTTGCGCCAGCTGTAGATCAATGCTTGTGTATGATATTTGGACCAAAAATTTTGATATTACAATATTCAAGTTTTAAGAAGACGGCATCTATTAACCATATTTTAGGCAAAAGTTCCTATGTCCAATAATTCTGTGAATAAGTCGCTTAGTGGTTCTGTTTATCCGCCACTAAAAGTTGAATTTAACTGAACTACTTTACAGAGATCAAAATGAGAAACGTTGCTGCTCACATAACTTTAAATTTAATTAGCGTTGTTTGCTACTTTTCACTACCTCTTTTAAGAAAATAATCCACAAATACTAAGGAAAAAATTATTTACATTCAAGTATCAAAAACCGACAAATATTTTGTATGCAAGTAATCATCTTACAATTACGAGTATGTACATTTAAAAAAGTATCATGACAGAAGTACTTGTAACATATGAAAGCGAACTCGCTACTGCGTTTGATCTAGAAAAATCGAACCATGGCTCAAAGGTCCTTCATGCCCAATGGCCCCTAATCTCCCTTAGTTTATGAATCATTAGTTCTTGGTTATTATAGGCTTTATTGATAATTTTTTTATTACTAAGATGTTTACATTCAAGTGTTTTAACACTATAGGTGTAAGAATAACAAAATATTTGGATCTGCAGTCCCAAAATTTTCAGCCTCCTATTTCCAAAACTTTTCACAATTTTTTCAGTCTGCATACTAAACCCTCAACAAATTCGTAACAACCTCGCAATGAATAAGCACTTTTTGTCTAAGTCTTCACTTAACTTTTAAAATCTTTGGTTGGCGTCACCTCTTCTCAGCTTAATTCCCCCATAAAAAAATAAGTATTATACCAATGTTAGCAAGTGATGCATACATGGAGCAATTAGAAAACATCATAATTTTATTAGTTCACTTCCATACATTTAATATTTTCTTGTTTTTGTTTCATCTTATTGTGTTCACTTTTTGATTGGTAAATATAGTCCACTGCTGTACCCTACATTCAACTCTCTGCCAACCGATTGAGCAACTTTACCACTCGATATCCAAAAGTGACATAACACGTACCGGTACTCATTAAAAACTATTTCAAGAAAAAATTGTAACCTAATTCCAGTTGAATAATAAAATAAATTCTGATGTTAAGCCTTTTACTTCCAATCTATCAATAGAACATTAAATAGAATAAATCCACTGACTTGTTTAAAATTTACAAATAGCATTTATATTTTCTTAATATAAATCTTTTTAAAGCAGTTTAAGATTTTCTTTACTACATGCTACTTAACGTTTTTATATGGATTACTGATAACATCAAAACTAAATTTTTACTGCAACTTTTCATTCTTAAAAGTATGTATTTCTTAATTTTTTGAAATTGATTTAGCCAATCTTTGAAAAACAAAGTGTACTGTACGTATTTTGTTTCAATCGAACAGTGAACAGCGGCATTTATACAACTTCACTGCAAAGAGATGAAGGATGACTTTGCAAACGCGGTCACGTTTCAATTAACTTGTCGTTTCCTAGTCGTTGGCGAAAATCGCGTAGTTGATGCTTTTGCTCATTGTGCATTCAACCGAATCGTGACTCATGATATTGTTACATCGCAGCGTTTTGTTGGTCTGCCTAGAAAAATTCTTGTTTCTTTCGCGTTAAAAGGTTTGGTAATTGCAATTTGGCTTTGACAATTGATTTTTGATATATGAGTTTATTTTGTTATTTTTGGTGCTTCTCTTTTTAATAAATCTTTCACCACTTTACTGCTTTAGCATACTATCTATTTGTTAGGATTAGGAGTTTGGTTTTGAAACTAACCCTAACACGATATTACATGCAAAACTTATTTTAACAGAATTTATTAATTAATTACACATCTCCGTCCCAGAACAGTAGCGTAACGTTCCTTATAATTTGTTGTCTGTCCACTGAGTCTACTGAGTCTACTGAGTCGCACAGCCACGTAACAATTGATCTATCTATACGAGTATACAACAATAAATCCTAATCATTTACCGTGGGACACAGGAACACTGTTGCAAAATTTCACACGATAAGCATTGTGGGAAGCGGACACGATAAAATAAAAGCATAGACTCGAACATAAGGCAAGCACGCTGCAACCACGCATTAAGCATACACGAATCACGACAATTTAAAGTGTATTTTCTTTATTCGGATCTTTACCTTGCTTTTTTCTGGAGTACCTTGCTGATCAATGTAAAGTTGTGACTTTCATATATATATAACCACTAGCATTTTCAGCAATGGCTCATATCTTGATGCCGCATCGGTCTCGCTTGGACTTGTAAACTCTGAATGGACACCTTCCACGAGAACCAACCAACTGTTTATCCACAGACATTTGTGGTTGCAGCACTAAACACTTTTGGCAGTTTGCTATAAAAATCTTCCAAACCTCTTTTATTCCTGCCAGTTTGTCAGTAGATTTTTGTTGCAACCTTGTTTGATAATCGTCGGTTCGTATGAAAGGCAGCATATTTTTGAAAACATCAAGAGACATGGTGGCCTTAAAAATTGGTCTTGAAAACTTTGTATCTTCACTCCAAATTGACATGGTTGACTCTTTTCTACCTCTAGTTGCACCAAATCCTATCAGCATTCCAACAAAAGTATTTACTAATTCATTTGGTAGTTTCCATTCTGTGTGGTTAAGCTGTAGGCTATAGCTTTGTTTTCTGATTGTCATGATGATTTGTGAAATTTTGTTTGTAAATAGTAGTTGAAAGGCTTCCAGAGAAATTTTAAAATTTTTTCGGTAATTTGTAAGACCAGGTGCTTGTGTCAGGGTATTGCATTGAAGGCGACATCCTCTATCAGGTGCTAATTCTTTCACCAATTTGTTCCATCTCTTGACGATATGCAATCAGTATCGGTGTCACTTTCACCTGATTCATCAAAGGAATCTTGATCACCCTCACAGATGAGCGGTTCATCTTCTGACTTCGAATCTTCTTCGCCACTTATTGCATATTGTTCATGAGAATCGGTGTCAGATTTATTACCACATTTTATATTTCAGCAGCAGTTATTGACATATTTCTATGCAAGCACACAATCTGTTCAAGCTAGTCCCCAAGCAGTTTATAATTTAATATTACTTTCCAAGCATAATTATAAATCACTCAAGTTTCTGCATCAAGTTTTGTAAGGATAGAAAATTAAAAGCATTAGATAAATCGAATGAGCACTGAAATAAATAAATAAACAAATGTACCCCTGGGGTCATTTTGACCCCATTTCAGGCAGAGAAAAGTTAAGACGTCTTTGTTTTTCCACAAAACAAATAAGTGACAAAAGAAATTGTGACTACTTCCTTGAATACAAATCCATCCGACAAACCGGAAGCGTTTAAAATAATGTTTCGGTTCCGTTCAGCAAAATCTATCTTTTTAGGTTCAGTTCTAGTTAAATTTAATTTTTAAGGGTCATTTCGGTTTTGGTTCGGTTCTAGTCAGTTCTTGTCAAATTTTTGTTTACCGATTCCATGTTGAACCTAAACCGGAACTGAACCTTTAAAAATAAAATTTATTAAACCTGCATCAAGGGGCGCCGGAGTCTTTTTTGCCAAGGGGGTGAAAGTAAAAAAAGGCACTTTTTTGTCAAAAAGATACTCCTAGCAAATGCAAATTTGGCAACCTTGATTTTTTAAAAAGGCGCCCTTTCTAATCGTGACCGTTTTCAGCGCAAAAATTTAGTGATCTTTCAATAAAAGGACAACACTTTCAATCGGCGTCCAAATTCTCAATTTCTGTTTCAAAAACATAATGTTTACTAAAAAAAAGGTCATCGTTTTCAATCGGCGTCAAAAAAACTGGATTCCCGTCCAAAAATTAATGTATAGAAGTACATTGTTTCGCAATCGGCCCTTTCTTGACGTTTTAATTTCGCAATTGGTTATTGTTTCTAATAAAGTCATTATCTTCTTTTATTTGAGTTTAGACCATTTAAATTTGATTAAGATCGTGCTGTAGCGAACTCATCGCCGCAAACTGTCTTTCGCGCATGCATTTGCTTCGATTTTGCGAAGTTTTCCGCAAATGTATTTTCACACGTTGTATTTCGCTTGCTGCAGATTCAACTTGCAGCGCTCTTCCACTAGCTGTACAACGTTTATCTACTCCAAAGAAAACCGTCATGTAATAATTTCGCATTTCTTAGTATTTTGTTTATGTACCGCCTTTCCGTTGTCCCCCCAACAGATCGTTGGCTGATCGCGCCATCAAAGGCCATGACCACCTTCTGTGTAATTATTTTCGACACACCGCAAACAGGATGTAGCCTGATCACGCGATCTATCGCCTCGTGATTTTACCAGTAAAAAAGTTCAGGCGTCATAATAGAAAATCTATAAAATCACTTCGACGATATATATTCGCTAGACCGAATCGCCGGCTAGGCAAAGAGAGACCGAGACAAGCAGACCGATATGAGCGGCTGTGCAACTTAACTCGAGACTCATCCTTGCAACGTCATCAAGCGAAGATTCAGCTTAATTTCTGATTCTGAAGTTTTAATGCTGTTTGTCTGTTTATTTGAAATTGCGCCCCTTTTAATAAAAGGAGTTTAAAGTTTACCGTGTGCGAATACCGCTCACGCTACAGTGCTATTTGGTTGAAGTCCCATTGTGTTAGCTTCACATTTTTGTGGCGCTATATGAACTAATTAGAAAAGCATTGTTATTGCAAGGATTGCGAAATGCATCAACCATATTGATAGCCAAATCCAGGGCCGTAACTTTGTCAGGTGGGGGCCCGGTGCAAACATCTAATATGAGGCCCCCATTTTTTCTGTACTTAATATTCAATTGAGCTACTTTTCTCAACACAGGAATCATTGACGACTCCGCGTTGTAGAAAGATCTTTTAATTGAAATAATGGGATCATGTCTTTTTTTTCCCCATTGTATTTTCAAGTCCTTTTTTTCCCATAAAATTTTAAAGCAGAAAAATATTTAAAATATGAATATAAAACAGTTTTAATAATTAAATAACTTTGATTAATTCAAATAATGCTTCCAAACCAATTCGCTTTCCAATGCTGTGTTTCCAAAAAATTCTTGCAATATAATTTCCATCTTTGACCCCAACTACCTTTTTGTTGTTTAATGTGGTACTTACATACATTCCAGATCGATTTGATGTTCTGGGTGTGTGCACCAGTAATGGGGTCAACAAAACTCTCAATGTGGTTAACTGTTTGATGAGCAAATTTGAACCTCTGATTTATACTTCTGTAAGTCCTCCACTGATCACTGTGAATAATGGAGCCAGGGATGCGCACTTGCTCAATAATTGGAAGTAGTGTGGAGGCTTTACGATCAACTCAAAGCACGATACAAGCAAACTAAATTAATGATAATCAAAACAAGTCCCTGAATTTCCGCACATGAGGAAATTTATCGACTTGATCCAAATAATGAGTCAAATAAGCATTGAGCTGAACAGGTAAAAGGGGCCAAAGCTAAGTTTACTGTGCATGCAAATGAAAGGTTATAATTGGAATAAAATTTCACCAAGGTTGCACGGTTCAACATAATTTTTGTGATTACAATGTATTCAAATCGAAATGATGGCATAGCAAGGATTTCGTGGGGGCTGCAACAACAATTTTTTGACTGTTTAATAAAAGTTTAATGAAATAAACGTCGCAAACCAAAATTGTTTTATAATGACAAAAAAATTATGTGCAACCTTTTGAGGCAAGATGCTTTGTGAACACTATTAACGATATTTCAGCAAAATGGAGATGTGCTATGCAACGCGGATAAATTGTTAAACCCAAAAAGAATTAACGTACAGTCAGTGATGGCTTTAATAGGGCGCGAACGAAGCGGCCGCACCACGTCCCCCTAAAATACATCAAAAAGTGGCCGCCCTTACACAAGAAATTGCTCTATTTCTTTATAGTAGAACCAGGACGTCGATGGCATGTAAAAAAGAAAAGAAAAAAATTTTGAAGATTAACAGCGTGCTTGACTAATGCTCCTTAGGTTGTTGTCATTTGTGCTTGTGGAAGTAAAGACTTTTTTTTGTTTTTTTAGTGACCGCTTTCCCTCTCCATGCTTTGAATCACTCAATAATGCCCTTCCTAAATTGAAAATCTTTTTTTTTTGGCGATCACTTTGTTTTCATACACTAAAAATGGCTTTAGCTATCTTTTTTTAGTACACTAAGTAGTGGCCCCCTTACTTTTCTTGCCCTCTTTTTCAAGAAAGTATGTCCATCATCAGAAGAAACACCACTACGCAAAATCGCTTCTTAGGATCACTTAACATTATTCCTTCGGATATTTCATCGAAGTAGGGTTTTGTTTTCTTTGCTCTTTTGTTTAAAAACTGTCTTGGCAAACCCAATATAGAAGCAATAGTGGAAGCTTCGTTTTTTACTGCGTCAAAACTCCTTCTGAGTTGAGCAATGTCTTCAGCAGCAGTTTGCAGAAGTTTATAGGCTGATATTAAGTCAATTGTTTTACACTACATAGCTTTCAAAGGAATGTTGACGATCTGCAAAATCTTGCATTGCACAACCAGCATGCACACGAAATCAAAGTTTTCTATCTGTCTCTTTATTGCCATAGCTTCATCTCTTTCCTTTGGCTTCGTGGTGATAAGTATTATGTGAGTCAAGCATTTCATAACCTCACAAAATCTTTCCTTCAAGGCATAAACAGCATCCTATCGACCAGACCACCGAGTTGGATTTAACGCTTTTAATGTAGGATTTGAGCAATAACGATCATGGACATTCTGATGCTTTTGCCACTGCACAATACTATGTCCGAAAAAATTATATACCGACTCAATGGTGTCGTAAAATTGACGGGTCTCAGTCACGGCTTCCTAGCATCTTTTAATACCAAATTTAAATTTTGCAAAGCAGAATGCACAAAGTAAACATGTGGAGCCACATCTTGGATCTTTTTATGCAAGCCTGAGTACTCGGGGTACTTCCCGCTCATCACTGCAGCGCCATCATATCCTTGTCCACGACAGTTTTTTATGTCAAGCCCCTTCTGCTAAATGGAATTCGTTATCAGTTTATGCAATCCAATAGCAGATAAATCCTCAACTTCAATAAATGAGGTATCCCTTGAACAACTTTCTGTTCTGATGGCGTTCCATCATCGTGGTAATCGATTTTGACGTAACGAAATACTTTATTTAACTGGTCTTTTTTGCTGACATCTTGAGTGGTATCAAGAAGAATGGCAAAAAAAGGAGCGCTTTGTAGTTCGGTTTTTATATCACGAAGAACTTCTTCAGTTTGTCGGCAGCGTAGTCGAGTGGTTTAGGCGCCGTACTCATGCTCAACATAATATGGGTTCAAAACCCACTCGCGCCATTCTGTTGTGTCCTTGGGAAAGACATTTTACGGCACTTTCCCCTGCTTGGTGGTTCTGGCAAGCAGTTCTAAATTATGGTCATATCTCTATTAAATTACAAGCGGACAGCAATATCTTGGGATCTCCGGAAGCTGGTCGGGGTAATTGCTTACCTTTTATGTATTAGCGCCTCCGTCGCTTTCCTGCGAGTCAAGAAGATAAAAAATAAAAGCTAGTACTCATATTAGTTTATTTTGTATCAAAGGACTTAAATATTTTGGAGAACCTTTAAGTAGTTGTAAAAGTTTGTCTAAAACACTGTCGTATTTGGCAAGAAGCTGTATGATAAGAGATAGTTGCTTTTGTTATCCTTTGAAAGTTCTTCACTGGATCCGCGAAAAGGTAAGTTGCACTTTGCTAACATCAACGTAACATTCACTATATAGTTTTTCCAAAATATTTTGCCAAAAGTTTGTTTTTTTCAGCAAAGACTCGTGCAACGCTTCTTCTATTGTCCCCCTGTTTGCTCATATATTGCTCATATATGACATACGCCTCCTTATGATGTGTGGAGCTTTCAAGGCTTCGACTTCGCTGCGATAAATGTCTCCAATTATTTAAACCTGTTGTACTCCAAGGGTTTTGAAATGCGTAAGAAGTCCCTGGAGAGACATTTTCATGAGGAAATAACCAGCAGGTCTTGCAGTAAATACGGTCCATGCTTGATGAATAACATAACCAATATCTTCGTAGTTTTTAGTTTAGATTGTGTTACATAATGGTAATATAGCTTTTAACAGCAAATGCTTCATCTAAAGCTCTTTTGTTAAATAAGTAGCCTTAAAAAAGGCTGTTTTGAAAACTCGAACGTTTTCGTCTAGCTCTCTTCAGGAAGTTTCGCTAGAATGAATTGCAGAACTGAACGTAGTATTTCAAAAGTTTTAAGACTGATCCTGATTGGCTAAAAATTAAGGTTAGTAGCAGTTATCATAATAATTAAAAGTATTTAATAAATAAAATCACGTTTCGTCAGCGTAAGAAATTTTTGGCAAAAAAAAAAGGAACAAAATTATGCAAGTTTTGTGCTAAAATTTGGAACTAAAAAGAAAATTTTTTACAATTATACTAACAATTTGTGTTTGTAAACAAATTCTTTCTGTCTACACAAATTAGGTTTTCGAAGAATGATGAAAATTGATTCCAAGACTGATAAATGGAAATCAGATCGTGCTTTAGAGAGAATAGAACTTTTTATTCTCTGTGTCTAACCAAATATTTCTGTGTCTGCCCACACGTACCCTCTCTTCCAAAAGAACAAAATTTTTCCCTTCCCCCCACTTTCAGCGCCTTTTGAGGGCAACGGGGGCAGTTGCCACCTTTCCCTTAATTCTAGTGCCCCTGTCTGCACTGGAACGTTATTTTAAACGGTTTGACGCTCTACTTTTGATGTTGAAAGATTGTGGACTCGGATCGGTTCGAGATCCCATTTCATAAGAACATTGATCCAGTGGCGTGCAGAGGGGGAGCCAAACGGGGCGCAATGCCTCTGCATCGAGCCTAAAGAGTCAAATTAAAAAAAAATTACACTTTATTAAATTTTTGTAACAGCTGGGTGTTTTTGTGCACTACATGGCTACTAAAGCATTCTGTAGAAATGTGAGGGGAAACTTGCTTGAGTGGGCATCCAAAAAATGTTAAGTGACCTGATTTAAAGATGAAGCACTGCAAAGTGTTAACAATATATCAAATTTTCAAGAAACTGGCCTTATAAATCTTTCAGCTTTGTGTTTGTCAGCTCCTTGCACGATATGGTAGCCTACAGTTGTTTTGGATTGATTTATTGTTTGACTGATGGTCGCACAATTCATCTTGCATATAACTAAACAACTTAATTTATTTTTTACACTCTTATTCAACTTGCACAAAATCCAGCATCATATAATTTAATACACAAATCGATTGTGGTTTTGATGCACAATTTGCTTTGTAGTGGCGGGCGGTTGGGACATGCAAGTCAGGCTTTTGCACGACCAACGAACCATTTTTTTAAGAGAACACTACAATTTTAGAACGTAAAATGTAAAACCTGGGACTGATTTCTGGTGAAGAACTTTACTTTTCTTTTTTTAGAGAACACTCTGCTTTTGGGAAGAAAAATAAGAAATCTGAGTCTGATTCTAAGTGGAAACCTTATTTTTTTAGGAAACAACATGATTTTGCGACAAAAATTGGTCGATATCTTAGAATCCCATACAATTTTTTGACCTACCCTTGAAATATTGCATGTCGTACCCATTAACTATCCATAAAATACCCAATTGCATGACCAGCTTTGGCATACCAAGTGCATGACCAGTCTCAGAGATCACTGCTCGCCACTGTTTTATTGTGACGTAAAGTCTCTCGTGGTTACTTCATTCAGGTGTCTGCGTGGTTTGGTCTTTTTGTAAATCTAGGTCTTAGAGCTTGCATGCGATACAAGTATTATCAGTGGTAATCTTTTTTTATAACTTAGCAGCATCTTTTGGTGGAAATGACTAAATAAAAAGTGTTTATTTAACGCCTGAAGAAGTAAAGATTGACCGAGTGCTTTGAGTAGGCTATAGTAAAATAATTAGTGTGAATTGTGTGTGACATGCGGAAGTCTACTATAGCTTGTGCTAGACTTTTTGGATTTGGTGTTAGTGAGGCGTGCCTTTTACTCTTATTGGAGAGACGCACATTTAAACTTGATTATCAGCGCTATTTAGCAAAGATACACTACTGAAGCTGAGTTTACGTGAATGGTGTGATTATACTTCACAGAAAACTTTCTACTCTACAATGTCAGCTTTTGGATCAAAACTTTTTTTAAGAAGGGGTCAAATGGATTTTAGTACTTACGTGTAACACAAAATGTCTGGAATTACTCCTACAAGTTTTTCAGCATATCGTATCGTGTATCTTAGTCGCGAAGGTTGATGATTTCACTAAGCTTTGCGGCGAAGGTTAGTGATTGTTCTGAAATGCAAGCACGGAGTGCCTCGAGTTAACCAACGACATACACTCCATGATAGGAAACTCTTTTTTCTCAGTTTGTTTCTTTATTAAGAGAACACCGACAGGAGGGTCGGCACTCGTACGCTTGACTGCATGCTCCTTTCGACGATTGAGTCGTCAAAAAATACATTGATTTATATATTGAACTACATAAAAGCTTGGTTTGTTTTTGCAAAAGCGTGAACAAAAATTGGTCAGATTGTTAATGATGCAATTTTTGAAAAATAACAAACTTTTTAAATTAAATTGTAAGGCGTGATAGAATGTAAGTTTTCATTAAATATTAGCTTAATAAATTATTGTTATTCCAAGTTAGTGAAATCAAATTGAACTACATAAAAGTTTGTTTTGTTTTTGCAAAAGCGTGAACAAAAATTGGTCAGATTGTTGATATAGCTATTTTTGAAAAATAACAAACTTTATAAATTAAATTATAAGATATGATACAGAGTAAGTTTTGAATAAATTTTACAATAAAAACTATAGCCAATATATAAGGACGTACGATCACGACCATGAAAAGTTATAAAGAAGCACGACCACGTAAAATTATAAAGAATTTCACGCAGTTGATAATGGAATGAGTAATAATTCCGAAACGTCCTTAATAAACTTTTTTTATTAAATAATTTTATTTTGTATGTGTATAATATACAGTATATCCTTAATATAATATTTATATACTTAAAATATATATCCTTAATATAAAATTATTTTAATATAGATAAGTTTATGACGTAAGATTGAGGCAAATGAAAAGTTTAAATCATCTAATTTTCACTACCGTATTTCAGGTGTTATAGCAGTGCTTCTCAATCTTTTTTTGTGGCGACCTAAATGTTAAGCGGAAATCGAAAGTAAAACTTTGGCGACCCGATATTTTTTATACACGTTATTGCAAGCATAATAAGGGAACTAAACTTATGACCTCTAAGGTTGGTCATGCAATTGACATGCAATACTTTGTGGGTAGGACAAAAAATTGTGTGGGGTTCTAAGATGTAGACCAATTTTTGTCCCCAAATCAAGGTGTTCTCTAAAAAAAAGGTTTTTACTTGAATTCAGTCACGAATTTCTGATTTTTCGTCCCAAAATCGTAGCGTTTTTTTTAAAAAAAAGGTCTTTTTTTGAATTCAGTCTCGGATTTCTGATTTTTCGTCCCAAAGTCATAGTGTTCTCCAAAAATAAAAGTCGTCACTTGAATTCAGTCTCGGATTTCTCATTTTTTGTCTCAAATTTTCGTTCTTTATAAAGTAAAAATTTTGGTTCAAACCTAGGTCGCGACCCAAAGTAGGTCCAAATTGACACAAAAGAACGAAAATGGTTTAATTGTTACAAAACTAGCCTACACTTGTCCCAGACCCAATCAAACTAAACGACGAGCCAAGGTTGAGAACCATTGTGTTATAGGGAGAGATTTTTTTTTAAGAGAATATTTTTGTTTTGGGATGAAAACCAAGTAATCCGAGACTAATTAAAAGTTCTTCGAATCAAAACCAAGAAATCGAAAACTGATACGAAGTGAAGACTTTTTTCTTTTAGAGAACACTAGTTTTTAGGGACGAATTTTTTTCTATTAACTAGTGTCCTGGTTTGCCGCTCCCAGAATAAAAAAATTGGGGGGCGAAACAATCTTTGCTGGAATTTTATGCGACGAGTGCCCAAAAACCAAAATTATAGGCTTCCACTTTTTTAAAAACTAAATCGGTTTTTTCACAATAAAATAAGTAATTCTACTCAAAAAATACGTACAAAAAAGCTTCTATCATCCCAAATAACGCATGCTCAATGCTGGAAAAATTGTGAAATTGCCAATGACGCGTCTCGGTGTGCCAATTGCCGCCCTTGCCCTCCAGCTTGGTATGACTATGATTATATGTTATGTTTATATGTTAATTATTTATAGGCTATGCTTACATAACCATTTACGTCTATTATATGTCAAAACATTTCAACATTCTGTGGATGTGAGAATAAACTACATCCGGTTGTGAGCTTATCTTTGATATGTTGGGAGGAATGAGGATACCCTATCACAACTTCTTCCAGGTCACCCTT
The DNA here is from genome assembly GCA_963680785.1 of Diplosoma virens. Lineage (NCBI taxonomy): Eukaryota > Metazoa > Chordata > Ascidiacea > Aplousobranchia > Didemnidae > Diplosoma > Diplosoma virens. The sequence continues at coordinate 38,102,951 of OY796886.1, read as the reverse complement.
GAGAAAGGTGTAGCACCTATGAGCCTACCTAAACATGGGTTACTAAAATTTAATTTCCATCATAATAGACTTTGACTGATAGAATTTCAGGGTGAAAAGTATAAAATTTGAGAGTAATTGAAAGTGAAGACCTTTTTCTTTTTAGGGAACGCTACAATTTTGGGACGAAAATCGGTTTAGAACACCATGAATTAAGACTAAAAATTTGAATTTACAAACAATTTTTTCTACCCGTAAAATATTGCATGTCTTGGTCTACAACGCCACGATTTTAAGACTAAAAATTAGAATCTCACACAGAATTTTTTCGTACCCGTAAAATATTGCATGTCTTACTTATTAACTACCCATAAAATGATCAGATTTTGGCATGGCAATTGCATGACCAGTCTCAGAGGTCATCGTACGCCACTGTCAACCACGTATGTGAGTTTTAATATAAATATCTGCTGTGTAGTGGACGAAAAAAATAGAATCTTGCTTGATTGATTGATTGAACCGTTGATTGAACATAGGCAACGTTGGCTAAATAAATTAGTAAGATTTAAATTTTTTTTAAATAAATCTAAATCAGGGTTTCCCAAACTTTTAGTTCATCGGTACCTACCCTTTGGACACTGTAGCAGGTTTGCATGTACCCCCAAAATTTTGTGACGTTTCTCTAAAAAAAGGCTTTCAGTTAGAATCAGCCACTAATTTTTCCCCTATTCATGCCCAACATAGGCGTCCAGCTTAAAAAATTTGGGGGGGGGCAATGAAGTTTTGCCCAAATCTTGTGACGTTTGTTCAAATCATGATTTTCTAGTACTTTATGGATAGGACAAAAAAATTGTCTGAGATTCTTGGACGGAGAAGGAATTTCGTCCTGAAATCATGGTGATCTCTAAAAAAAAAAAAAAAAGTCTTCACTTGGATTCAGTCACATATTTTTTAATTTTCGTCCCAAAATCAAGCTGTTCTCTAACGAAAAGTCTTTACCTATATTTGGTAACTAATTTTTGCAGTTGATCAATGTCAATGCCCTGAAACTCCTGGCTTTGCCCAAATTTTTCATATCGCTGCCCGAAAAATTACATATGGACATTCTGTCACATAATAATGTACCCCTTGAGAAGTTTGGAAACCCCTGATCTAAATGGAATCTAATCGATGGGCTATTTACATCAATCTGAATAACTTGAAAGAATTCGATGATTTGTTTGAAAACAAGGAAGAAATAGTCTCACAAACTGGAACCGATTATAATAATTTTTTCCCAATTATGAAAATATTTTTTCCGATACCATAAAAATTTGGTGGCGACAAGTCGGTGGCTCACTACAAAATTTAAATAAAACTGCTTTAGATTGTTACACAAAAACTTTTAACAATTAACTTAAATAAATAAATTTAACAAACTTTAAATAAATTAAACCAAAAAAAGATACAGTAGTTTTGAAAAAACAAGTTATTTATTTATTTTTTTTCAATTTAATTCAATTCAATTTTATTTGCAATTAAGGTATTACGTTTTAAAGTTTTTATTGAAAAAGTGATTGCGAAATAGGTAATTATTTAGTATAATGAGAATGCAGAACAGCTATTTAGACTTAAAGCTTTTATCAAAGTTATTTTTAAAAAATGTATCAAATTATTTTGAATGTAAAAAGATTACAAATGGATTTAATCAAATAAATATAGTCAATTAGCTTATTAACTCTTTATTTTCATTGAATTTTTTTGTTAATATTTTAGTTTATTAATAAGTTAAATTCCTCACATTTTATATTTTTTTATTTTTTATTTCATTAATTTATTGAATTAGTAATTCAAAAAGTATATAAAGCTGTTTGGCTAAATTGGATCTGACTGAATTTAGGTTCGTACATTCAAGCGTTCAACGGGCGGTACAAAATCAGGTCACGTGATGTGAGTTTCCAATCAGGGAGTGTATGTCATTGAGTTAACTGTCACACACTAAACCACTGCCAAAAGACTACTCCAACCATTAATGGTTTTAATAAGGTACGAACAGTGCGGCCGCATCGGCCCTCCTAAAATATCCAAAATATTGTTCTATTTGTCTTATAGTAGCACCTGGACGTCGGTGGCATGTCCAAAAAAAAATATATAGGCTTATTTTTTAGAGATAGCTTTGTTTTGAAACACTAAAAAGTGGCCCTTTCTAAAACAATGACTATTTTTTCAGAGACCACACTGGTTTAAAACACTTAACGGTGGCTCCCTAAAATGAAGACCTTTTTTTCAGGGATAAATTTGCTTTGGTACACCAAAAAGCGGCCCTACAAATAAAACAAGAACTTTTTTTGACATGACAATCGTTCAAAGCACTCAACAGTGGCCCCTCTTCAATGGAAAACCTTTTTTTTAAGAATCACTTTGTTTTCATACACTAAAAATGGCTCCCCCATGACAATCATCTTTTTTTAGAGATTGCTTTCTTTGAAACACTAAATAGTGGGCCCCCTTACTTTTCTTGCACCGGGCCCCCTTTTTGTAAAATCATCACTGACTCCAACTAACGTATGTTGTGTCACGTATTTGCAACTTTTGGCAACTGTCAGAAGCCAGACGTAATCACAACAACTCTTTATTTAAATTTCAATTTTTAGTACCGAATATTCATTGGTTTCAGTTTTTTGACCGAGTACTTTTTTGACCAAATATGGTTTCAGTTGAATAGAAACTGAAAACACTTACACTTAACAGGGATGTAGGAGGTCACTGTACAAAAATTCATGGGTCTGTTAATTGGTGCCAGCGTAGTAAAATTCACGCTCAAAATTTTAATTACACACTACATAACCTTAACCCCACATCCCAGGTATTTTGTGTAGCCTATCTCTTAGAAAAATTACACCGTAAGAGCACTGACGGGGCGCAAATAACGGAAAGGTGCGGATTTCGAGATGTAAACATAGCAAATTTATCCAAACTAGATTGCGATACAGATTGAAAAATCCAGATTACAGACGCTTCTCGACTTACGCTTTAGTTACGTTCCAAACGGCCGAACGTAAAGTGAAAATGAACGTAAGTTGTTACTGTACGTTCCAGTAATGTATGACCATTCAAACTGTAATATACATTGTGTGTGTAACCAGTGGTTGAAATTCAAATTCAGGGGCCCGAGGCAAGGATTTCCAAAAATTGATGTTCTCTTAAAAAAGAAAAAGGGCTTTTGATGTCGTCTTACACTTTTTTCTCTCAAAATCATGGTGATCTCTAAAAAAAAACGTAAAATCGAAAAAACGTAAAACGAATGAACGTAAGTCGAGGAGAGTCTGAATTTTTTCTTAATACAGCGAAAATCCGGATTAACCAACACTACTCTAATTTTAAACTTGTTAAATTTCCTTTAGTGATTGTTTCTTTAACTAATTTAATGTTCCTGTTTCCTGTAGTCCTATGATATAATATTTTTTACCAATGCATTGTTTATACCTTTATAACCCTGACCAAGGAAGTGATGACGTGAAGCGCAAAACAGGGAAAAAACGGGGTCGGGAGATCAAGCAAAGTCTCGACAAAGACGTGTGGATAAAAAGAAATTCGATGAAAGTAGAAAAAACAAGAAATGAGACCGCGCTTCAGATACCATTACAGTGTCGCAATACAGTAATTGTAATGATAATAATAATATGATTCCTCCCCGTTTCCGTGTCATGATAATTATTCTAATGAAGATGACAGACAATTCTTTCATCTTTTTAATAGACATATTGTGTTTATAATTACATGCTTCAGGTTCCCTGAATAAATCATTATTCGAATCATTATTATCATTGTTGCCATTGTTATCACTTAGAATCTGTGGTTAAACCTACTATTATTATTATTGTTATTATTATTCAAAATTATTTGGTTAAACACGGATCTAAAATGCCTTATTGGTGAAGGCACCCAATCAATGAAACATAATAATAATCACAATTTCAATTTATATTCAACATTGTAATAATAATATACGACAAGCCAATATAGAGTACCAATATAGAGTACAAGCCAATACCAACATTGTAATAATAATATACGACAAGCCAATATGCATTAATATAAATTGAAATTGTGATTATTATTATGTTTCATTGATTGGGTGCCTTCACCAATAAGGCATTTTAGATCCGTGTTTAACCAAATAATTTTGTATACTTGTGATACGAAGTACGAGATCCCTTTTCAATTAATCAATCAATCTATTTATTTGTTTTGTGCTTCAAAACGAAAAATACACCAATATATGTGAAAAAAAGTTTTCGAAAGCACAGGAAGGCAGCGAAATGACCATACGGTCTTCTAGTCAACTGCCTCCCTCTAAATAGTGGGACAAAAAAAGAAAAAAAATTTTTTTTTTTTTACTACGAAAAATACAACAATGTGTTTTTGGAGTGAACGAATATTAATATGCAGAACCAAAAGGCCATTTGGGGAGTAAAATTTAGACGGCAGTTTAGAAAAATCAAAATATTCAGGTTATTCATAATCATGCACATTGTCAGTCAGTCCGGAGAAAAGGTTATCGTTGAGATTCAAAGGATTTTCTGGCTTAAACATATCGTCGGCAGACATTGCAGTAATGAAGTAGCAAATTGTAAGTAGCCAAGCCAACATTATCGTAATCAGTTCATACAATAATTTCACAGTTCCAGCTTCTTCAATTAAGATGTTACTTGCAGCCCTCTTTTTTTTTATCTTGCCAAACAAAAACTTTTTCTTCAGATCCAGCAATAGGCTAAGTTAACAACTATTGCTATTAAATGAATATCAATTGATGACGTAATAATAAGCAAATATGGCTGAAATTGATAGCCTAATTTTTATGGTTACTAAACTGATTTGAAGTCAATAAAGCAAAAATCATAGGAATTGCTGAATGCTTTTTCTTGCAAACTTAGTTTTTTGAAAGTTAGCTCATTTAAGTTTATTATCGTAAAATCACGTATCCAGCAGTTTTTCATTTATGTTACATAATTTGTCACGCTACTAAATAAGCTTCGATAACGCAAAGCTTTGCCTTTTAATCATTATTCCTGTTATTATTATTATTATTATTATTGTTATTGTTTATTTGCATCACATATGCACAAACAATCAAACAAGTAGGATACATTTAAAAGCAATCACCTATGAAAGCTAACGAAATGAGTAAAATACAGCATAAATTTTTATACAAAGTGTGCTAACAAGAGCCAAGAAGTGTTATTATAAGTTGTGTGATGCAGGGGTGGGGAGGGATAAAAAAGTCATTTAATCACTACCCCCAGGTTATTTGAAAGTTCTGAAGCGTCAAAATGTATACATAAAACTAATTATTAATTATTATATGGATATATAGATATATAGCTTTCAAAGAAACATTGAAAAACAATAAGAATAATCAATAAATAAAAAAACAAAAACATAACATATAAAAGATGAATGGATACTAAAAAAATACAGCACATAAAGCAAAGTATAGTAAAGTATATCGTAATATTTTAAATAATTTAACATAATACCATAATACAAACAAAGTATTGAATTGTAGTGTATATTAAATTTCATAAGCATTTAACAGGTAATCCTACAAAAATCTCTTAAATGATTTGAATCTTTTCTCAGATCTTACGTTATTAGGTAATTCGTTCCATATTTTTATACTGTTTACAGTAAGGCTATTTGATGGTTGACATGCCAAAAAATTTGAAATATAAATGTTCAAGTTTTTTGATTTTTGTGTATTATGTGAATGAATTTCATTTATTAGTGTGATGTTGCTTGTTATGTCATTGTTGTTGAATAATTTAAACATATGTTTCATAGTATTCAGAATTTGTATAGATCTTTTATCTTTAATATTTTGGCTGATGCATACAATTTATTTAAATTTGTTCTATATGGTAGCTGTGTAACATATCTTACAGCTCTATTATAAACTTTATTCAAATTGTGTGATGTTGATTGGTTATCATTTCCCTATAGTAGAATAATATTGCAATCTACTTTTTACAAAAGAATAATAAAATTTTTTCAAATTATTATTGTATAAGTATTTTTGCAAATGATATGATATTCCAAGAGATTTAGATATACTGGTAGTCAATTCATCGATATAAGGCTTTTATTTTAAATGCTTATCGATTACAATATCCAAGTATTTTACTTGATCACTTTGGGGAATTTGATGATTACATATTTGAATGTTTATTTTGTGATTTACATTTTTTTTTCACCAAACATAACAATAGTTGATTTTTTTAGTGTTTAAAATAATTTTGTTTCAAATAACCAACTTTCAATTTTTTTAAGTTCAATATTTATTAACTTTTCTAATGAGATATAGTTACTTTCTGAAGGAAAAAGTGCTGTATCATCAGCAAAAAAAGAGTTTTTAAATTTGAGGTCGTAGGCAGGTCATTTATATACAGTAGGAATAAAATTGGGCAAAGTACACTATCTTGAAGGCCAAGTACACTACCTATTTTCCAAGCAATCTAAAAATTCACTGTTAGAGAATTTTGAAAAATTTTATTTTAGTATTTCACACCACAGTGAATTATTTTGTAACATTTTATTTTTACGTGATGATACAAACACTGGACTATGGTTACTAATATCATATGTTACAGATCCACAAATAACATTATTTGTGTTTCTATTGCAGTATATATGGTCTAAAAAAGATGGGGTTTGCTTGTTCATGAATCTTGTAGGCCAATTTATTAGACTGATGACATCAAGTAATTTAAGAGATTCTTTATAATGAGTAATTTGGGGAGCATTACTTAATAAATTTATGGTAAAGTCACCCATTGTAAAGTGTTTTAGACCTTCTATATTAATTTTTTCTATTGTATGTTCAAGTTTTAATTGAAAGTTAATTATAGAGAAATGAGGATGAAAGTAGATTCCACTTACAATATATGGTTTATTATAATTTCTTGTGTTGTGGTATTTTTTTGACCAAATCCAGCTACTTATAAGCATACATGTTTTATAGCTACTTTTTTCATATTTAATATTTTTTAAAAATAACTCGAAATAAAAAAACATTTTAAATTATTCATAACAAAAAATCTCAGTGAAATACCATTTAGCTCTATAAGCTCTCATTTATTCAACTTTTTGGATAACGTTCTCCAATATAATGTCAATGTTTATCTTTCTATTTGACTAAATTATCTGAAGAATCATTTGAAACCAAACTGCTTAAAAATGAGAAGCATTTGAAACATTTATAGAATCATTTGAATAAATTATCTGAAGAAGTTGAACAAATGAAAGCTTATAGAGCTGAGTGGTATTTAGCTGAGTTTTTTTGTTAAAAATAATTTGTTCAGTCTTTGTATTCTACAATGTATCTACTACTTATTGCAAGTTTGGATCTGTTTCAGTTTTTGACACTTTTGGATTATTTTTGTGATTTTAAATATATTTATCATTTTGTACTAATGCATCAGCATAAATTTATAATATTGATAAAACAATTTTGTTATTAAAATTTTCAGCCCAAAATATTCCACTATGGTTGTTTCAAAACATTATTTTAATTTTTTCCTTAACTTTTGTGATTGTCTTGGTGTAACTGTTATTCGATTTTCTGATCGTGATTGCCATGCCTAATTTTTTGTGCTTTGGATTTTAATTATGGAATCTGATTTAAATTCCTTTGACAATGATTATGCCATTGGCTTAACCATTGAAGCAGATTTAACTAAACAAGAATCTGATGTATCACATCAGCTGGAAACATTTCGAGAGCAATGGAAGAGTGAAGTTGCTGCTAAAAATACAAAGCTACAAAAAACTGTTGAAGGAAATTGTTCAAGTGTACAAAGTGCAAGCAATATTGAAGCGGCCAAAGAACATTTTCTTCGAGGTATTGAAAGTGAAAAGATTGGAGAAATGAATAATGCTGTAAAATCATATCGTATTGCATTACAACTAGATCCTGAAATTGAACAACGATTAAGTGCAATGCAAGAGTTTAGTCAACAAGGATCTGATGATGAAGATAAAGATGAAACAGCTGATGATTCCATTTCACTCTTAGAAAAATTTAGCAGTCTCAATCTTTCTGTTCATAATTCTACTGCAAGTGTACTTAGTCTTAACAAAAGTCTTCATATCATGCAACTACCATCAGAAATTATATGCCATGTCTTTCGTTGTGTTGCTTCTTCCCATACAGATATGAAATCAGTGGAATCTTTGTCACAAACTTGTAGAAGGTTCTACATTCATGCACGAGATCAAACTTTATGGAAAGCTGCATGTGAGAGAATATGGGGGCCTAAAATAAGTAAAAAGCCCTATGTTGACTGGAGGAAGATGTATATTGAAAAGCCCCAGGTTCGCCTTGATGGTGTTTATATAAGTAAAGTCTCATATTTTCGTCAAGGTGACCCAACTGTTCTCAATGCCAACTATGATCCTTTTCAAATTGTTGTCTATTACAGGTATGCTTAGAAAATATATACAAGTTTGCAACATGTTTTTGTTAATTGATATTATATTTGTTATTTGTCTCTTTTGACTAACTGTTAAATGATTTAATCCACCAGCTTTTGAAGATATTCATAGAATGTTATACATTTAAGATTTTTTATCTTTTTTTTATAATTTATATTGTGATATGTCTGTAATTTAGAAGTTCTTTAGATTGCCAAGCAGAGAAAAGTTTTTTTCAAGGGCAAAACAGCATAATTGGTAAAAACGGGACTTTGCCATTTATAGAATTACTCTATAAATCTCTTAAATAAGGTGCTTTGTTCTGGACCTTATGCTATTTAGTTTGGCATATATAAAATTTATTTTTACTTGAACTGGTTTACAAAATTCTACAAAAAAAAAAAAAGTAGCAAGACTTTGGTATTTATTACAACCAAGATTGTCAGTCAAAAAAAAAGCAACATTAAATTTGGTTGCTGAATGAATTTGGAAATTAACAAAACTATTTATTGGCAATACCACCGTACCAACAAAAACAATATTAAAAATTTTTTTTCTATTAGTCATAGTTGTACTATAAATGAATATTATTTAACACCTTTTTCTAATTCATTTTAATTTTATTGCCTCTAAGTTGATTTTTTCCAATTTTTGCTTTATTTAAAAAACTTTGTTTCTGATGAACTACTCCATGACAATTTAAGTTCATCAATGAAATTGTCAATGCTAGCTTTTTCGTTTAGTTTTGTAATTTTAATCACTTTTTTAGTGTAATGAGCTTGGAAAGAATTGTACCAGGTAGCTTTAGCAAAGTGCCACCTGAGCATATTTTTTCTATTAATAAAAACTAAATTATCTTCAAAATTGTTTCATCTATACATATAAGCAATAAAATTTAATCAAAGAATGTGCTTTTCAATCATTGGTCAATTTTGCAAGCCAGTAAAACAAATATATACAGTAGAATTTGCCTAAGTCGTTACCTCAAGGCACAGAAAAAGTGGCAACTTAGAAAAACAACAGATTAAATATGCATAGGTGTACAAAAACTTGGGATCCCTTTGTTTATGCAGAACCTGAACGTTTGAGAAATGAAGAACACAAACAGAAAGCACTTTTTGGATTGCAGTACAATAATTTAATACAATATTTGTTTAAACACTCAAGATCCGAGGTTTTTGACTGTTTTGCATTTGTCAAGGACTTGTCCATTATGCACGAACGGATTCTGGTCAATGCACCATAGAATTCTCCGCCGTCTTCTTGACACATCATAAATTGTTGCAACTTCTTTGCCATATTAAGAGCATTTTTTATAAACGGATTTTTTTTTACTAAATTTTTTTTTCATCCAAAGCTAGCTGTATAATCACGCTGGCAAAGCTTATTATAGGCCCAACAACTTAGTTAAACGTGACAACACGAAATACAGTAGGTTCTCAGCCGGGACCAAGCGATATGTGGCGACTTGATGCGAATTAGCAACTTAGCCAAATTTTACTGTATAATATTTGCTGAATAAATTTTTAAAAAATTTTATCTTTATATTTATCCTCCTGGCTTGCAGAAAAGCGATGGAGGCATTAAATACAAAGGGAAAGCAATTACCCCAACCTGCTTCCGGAGATACCAAGATATTGCTGTCCAATTGAAGTTTTTATTTTGATTTTTTAGCTTTATAGACATATGACTAAAATTTAGAACTGCTTGCCAAGATTGCCAAGCAGGAGAAAGTGGCGTAAAGCGTCTTTCCCAAAGACGCAACAAAATGGCACGAGTAAGTTTTAAACCGAGACCATCTCGATTACAATCACGGCATTCTAACCAACCGACCACGCTGCCAAATCGAAAGGTTACGTGCTGAATTCTTGGCGCCAAATCCTTCCAAATCTGACCTAGTTGCAAACAGCTTGCCACCGTTGCAACAGATCATCTAAGTCTCGTCATCCGGGGAAATTTAAGAAAGATGATGACACAAGCTTATGTCACGCTTCAGCATATAAGGGAGTAGAATAGAAGATTTGGTTAATTAATTTTTATGCTTCTTTTGCTCGTTAGCATGAAAGAGCAAATATAAACAAAATCTGTGATTATCACTGGTAAATTTACTCATGTAATTGCTCAGATGCAAGTTGCATACTAATGGTTTGTCCATGGTTTACTTGATTGAAGCAGGCATGGTTTTTCTTGAGTCGGTTGATGGATCATACTAATTTATGAAATTATATTTTTGGCGTTAGTGCCGAGTATAAGGAGACCTAAATCAGAAAATCATCGAGTTGTTCAATGCGCCATATAAAATTGATAGTGTTGTCATGATATTTTTTGTTATTTTGTACAGCAATCTATTTAGTTGGCCATGTGTCAAGCGCATTTGCAATTTTCAACTTTGCTGTTTTCTATTAATTATCTACTTTAACAAAATTTTTCAGCTAACATGTTATTTAAATTTGATATATGTTTGAACAAATGTGATTTGTTCATTTTACCCTATCTCACGTATCATGAATTTTTGTTTTTAAATCTCCTTTCATATTTAAATCTTAATAAGCCGTTTGTTCCAGATATTTGCGTTTTTTTGACAACAACACAATGCTTCTTCACACCACGTCTGATGAGCCTAGTCTGGTGGTTTCCCGACTGACATTAAACAACGCAAAACAACTCCATTTCCGCACTGGCAAGTACAAATGTCATTCGGAAAGTACGAAAAAGCATAAAACCGCCATCTTGTCCTGCGTCCTTACCGACTCTTCTCATGAAAAGTATTCGCGACAATACTTCAAGAGGGCAACCAAAAGCGAGAAAAAATATGTTCTCAAGGAAAGTGAATATTTCATGGATTTAGAGCTGACTTCGTCCTCGACAAAACGAAGGTTCAACAAGATAACGTGGTTAAAATACTCGTGTCAATTTAAATATGGCGACGGCCACCTTTCTCCTCTCTCAGACATCGATGTCACCGATCAGTATCCTTCGCTTTATTTCAGCAGAGTTAAGTCGTACGTGAAACGTGCTTCCGAGCCTCTTTGATCAGGTTTTTTCATTGAAACTTGTATGATTGTATATATTTATCAGTGCCTAGTAAAAAGACCGCCGGTGTCATAAGACCTCCGATTTATAGCTGTAAGTCTATTCGCAGAATTCCTTAGTAGCGTTATTTAGTCTGTGCAAACATTTGGATCTCCAATTCGTTTTTTTTTTTTTTTTTTTTTTTTCAAAAAGTTATAATATTATTTGTTTTTTTTATTTTATTTATATCAAACTGTATATTTTTAGTCTTTTACGAATTTTTTTCCTTGGTATTTCAAAAAGATCGAACATCTCAGCGATGCGGGCGAAAATTAGCGAGTTCACTTTCGCTTTCATTTTGTTCTGTTAAGCAATGCATTTCAATATTCGTATTGTTGCCTGCGGGTCTTTTGATTTGCTTCGTATATTTATTTATTATGGTTCTAGTACGCGCTTATGTATTTTTGTAGCCACGTTTATTCATTATTCAGCACAATATCCAGGAGGTTGAAGTTTTTACACTCTATTTGGAAATTAAGAAGGGTTTAAAGTTTGAAGAAATTTCTTTAAATTGTGGTGAATACTTTTCTTGGTTGAGTCTAAACAGTGATATACCATTTTATATTTTTTAAACATTTATGGATTTTTCTATTAGTTGCTTTCTGTAAGTCAACATATTTTAAAAATTGTTACGGTGTTAATTTTTGAATTTGTGCTTTGGTGCAAAAGGACGAGTTCAATTGGTGATCAGTTATTATGAAGTCATGATATTTTTTCGTTTGGTCAGTGACAGCCGCTCTGCTTCACACTTATTGGATATTCTGGTTCATTTCTAACTGTCTATTTGCTTTATATGCTCTGAAGAATAATTAACTTTAAAAGTATAAAAAACACGCAATTTTGTTGGATGATATTACTGATTCGTAATAGTTACATTTACGATTGAAAACCTGTATTATAGATATAATTAAACGGAAAGAGGTCAAACCGGTTGGATCAGTAAATCTCAAATTTTTTGACCTAATTCTTCCATTAAAAAATTTTAAGCCCGAAACGGCCCATCACATTTTACACTTCCAGAAGTATCTTTGACCAAAAAAAACGAATTGAAAACCAAAACAAATAATTTTCAAATCCAATAAGTATCTGTACTATTTATTTTTTTGTAAATTTTACACTCATAAGTGTTATTTCGTATTAAACCCTTATGTTCCATCAAGTATTTGTCAAGTCTCTCCCGGTCAGACCCACATCACAAGAGATTGGACCGAAACTTGTTTTTACATGGATTTAACTAAGCTTTTGTTGAGACTAAAAAATACAAAAAATTTTTATGGCACCGAAGTAAAAATATGATGCGCAATGCCAGTTTAAAACTTAAGCGTTTGATTTTATTGTGAGGTGTACTACTTTCAAATAATCAGCAATGCCAATGCACAATAATCATGCTTGTTGACATCGCATCATGTTTTTTGCTTTAGAGGTGAACTGTATAATCTTGGTTAGGATTAAAAGTATTAAATTTCATTTTTATATTGCGTAGGCAGATGTTGGCTGAAGTTCTTGATCAAATTAGATTTTGAGAACTGCTTACGCTTTATGCCACTTTTTAAAACTTGCTTTTGTTACACTGTCCAACTTTGCAAAACTTTAGTACGATTGCTTGTTTTTTTCTCGTTTCCTGTATCTTTGGTGAATAATCAGATTTATGTTATTGCGAAATGACTGGTTAATTGAGAGTGCAATTGTAGAAGTAGAAGACACTGGATGTTCTTGCTGCAATTTTGATACGATCGTTTTTGCGGCTGTTGTGATACACTAAAATGCGTTTTGAAAATCCTCATCGTCAATACTGGTTGTAGTCAGAGAATCGCAATCGGAATCAACTAGCACTGCGTATGTACTTCTGTGAATTAAACGTTTCAATTTATCCGGTTAAAATTATTCACGGGAAGCGTGAACGTTGATTCTTACTACAATTGACAATTAATATTACCCCACAAATTCTTACGGATAACTTGCGAGCACTTGAGAACTCCATCCCAAATTAAGCAAGAGCAATTAAGCATTAATTATTATAAACACTTGAAGCAGAAGTCTGTCTTTCCAGGTTTAAATACAATACAATATCTTGGTACATGTATTACACTAACTCTTTCTAATCGCTGAGGAATGGCGCAGCAAACTCTTTTTAACACCAACATTTCATATAATTTAGGTTTTGAGCAATTTACGACTTTTAGATTTAACGCTTAACCATCATGTCGTTTCTCTGAACTCAAGATTAGAAATAGTGACTTTTTTGACCTTAACAACAATTGACCAATAAATGAATTGCGTAACAACAATTACATTTATATTTGCGTATTGCGTAACTGTATTTTTTCGACCTTAAAAGCAATTGACGAATAAATGAATTGCGTAACATAACAACAATTACATAAATGAATTGCGTAACAAAATTCTGTTATGGACCGCGAGTCTGCTTTAAATAAATAAATAAAAAAAATTAAGGCCATCAAAATTTTCCATAAATTACTAAATACACTTCCAATACCAAGGGAACGCACTAGATTTGTAAAATCGGTCATCACTTATTTCAGTGATTCCCAACTGAAGGTAGCCTACTCGCATCCCTTAGAGGTGCAAAATTAAATTTTAAGGGGTACCAAGTTTTTTGGTTACGTTTAAGACATTTTCGATTATTCAGTTTTGTTTTGTAGAATATTTGGTAGAATACGCAACTGGAAGATGATTTACGGGTTGTTTTGAGCAAAACTAAATAATTATTTGAAAGAATAATGGAAATGAAGTAACAACATAAATCGCACTAAAATGCATCATGAAAGTGTTAATCAATTGCGGCTACTCAATTTACTTTTTGAATTTTGTTACGAATAAATACATTACGTTAATACATGCAATAGCCCATTTTTATTCTCTCAATATGTGGATTAAATTATATCTATATACTCAGGGAAATAAAACTAAAATAAAAAGAATTTATCCTAAATGTTAAATGGGTATAACGAATGTTTTAACGAAACAAAGGAGCACGGACAACGCCCTTGGCTTATTTGGTTAATACTCCTTTTGTTACGTTTTTGTTGGTCCTGGCAGAATATCTTTAGTTTGTCTATTTCGATATTGTAGCATCGGTCAATTTGCTCACTTAGTCGCTTTTTTGTCCCAGAGAAAACTTTTGTTCGATTTGTTGGTAATTGACAACTTCAATTCACTTATCCAAGCAGTATCGACAGGTTGATTCAGTGATTCTCAATCTGTAAGCCGGAAAACTTTTAAAAAATCTGGTTCATTGCTCCGCAACCTTTTTTTAGTGGACACTACCTTTTAGGGAAAAAAATCAAGATCTGCACTCTGGTCCAAGTATTCCGCGAATTTAGAAAAGGTCCCAAAGTATGCCACAGGCGCAAAGAGATTGATAACCACTGAGTTTGTTAATGCAGCAGAGATGAAATTGAATGGAGTGATTGATTACTTTAACAGGCGTAAGATTTTGATGAACAAGTTCATTATTGAAATAATTTTATCTGCGCATCTTGTCTTCTCGATTCAATATGTCCAGGTTCTGACAAATTAAAATTTAATGCGAAAAACTTGTGTAGTATTTGATCAAGATTTAAAATGGCAAAACCAAATAAAATCCATTTTATGGAAGCTTGCTAACGCAACCAGAATTCTGTCGAAAGTGAAACATTTTGTCAATAAATCAATTCTTGTTAAGCTTTATTATAGCTTTGTCTATCCTCATTTAAAATATGGTATAGTTGCATGGGGTAATACTAACAAAACAATACTACATAAACTACAAGTAGCACAAAATAAAATAATTCGTAATATCAACTTTAAATCCATAAATGACTGCATTAAAATGAATACCTATTACAGTTCAATGAGTTTACTAAAAGTTAATGATATTTATCAACTTGAATTGGCAAAATTTATGTACTTATATCATCATAATACGATACTATATATCATCATAATGCAAAATAGTACTTATATCATCATAATGCAAAATTTATGTACTTATATCATCATAATACTCGTAGATTACCTGAAAATTTTAATCATTATTTTAAATCAGCCAAAAATCACCACTCTTACACAACTAGATCAATTAGTAATCAAAATTACTATTTGGAAAGATTAAACTTCCATTGTAGCCAAACTTCCTGCAATTTCACTGGAATAAAACTTTGGAATAAAATCCCTTTTGAGCTAAAAAACTTATCTAAACCTCTTTTCTGTAAGCAATTTAAAAATAATTTGCTAAAATTCTATTAAACATTTTAGTCTCTGATGTGAATTACATAAAATTATATACACCATAAAAGCATGTAAAATATTATTCTAGTTAATTAAAATTGCTTTTCCTACACTAAACATATATGTACTCGTATATATATTTTTTTTCTCTCATCTCTTATTTTTGTGTTTGTTTGTGTTTGTGTTTTTGTGATACGTATTACTTGTATATAATGTGAATAGTTTTTTTGTGTGTGTTTTTTTTATTTTTATTTATTTATTTTTTTTTATTGCTTTTGTATCAACTTAGTTTTTTTACTCTCAAATATGTATTTTTAAAAAAAAGGGCAGTTTTTTGACTTGATGACCATTTAATGGTCTTTCACTGTCCTGTTTGTTTAACTGAAATTAAAACAAATTTATATTCGATCAGACTTTTTCTTAATATTCTTCTTCAAATGTGTCATGTACTGTGTTTACTGAAAAATAAATTTTTTTTTGTTGAACAAACAAAAATAAACTTCTTGTCTTGTCTTGCTGCAACAGCACAGGGTTACAAATCGTTTTCAAATTTAGGAAGACGATTGTCTGTTCAACGCGTATGAGATCTTACGATAAAGCAAATTTTTGTTCTTTTGAGGTAACCAATTAGGCAAATCCTACTAGTGACGTGCCATGAAGCTCGTGATTGATGAGGCACAAATTCTTCAAAGTAAGATTAGTACTAATTTTATTCAATAACAAAACAATGTTCTACTTAAATAAAATAAAGCAATTTGAAGCATTCTCTCACATTTCTGAGTAAAAAAACATCTTTTTATTGTATCTTCCTGCTGACTCGCAGAAAAGTGTCGGAGGTGCTACATAGGGCAAGCAATTACCCCAATCTGCTTCCGAAGATGCCAAGATATTGAAATTTTTCATTTTGGTTTTTTAGTTTTATAAAAATATGATTAAAATTTAGAGCTGCTTGCCAAGACCACCAAAGTGTCTTTCCCAAGAGCACCACAGAATGGCGCGAATAGAGTTTGAACCGAATAACGAATATATTTATTTTGCCAAACACACATGCATAAATTTTATAATACAGACACACGGTAATGTTAAAAGAAAATCGAAATATGTGTGATGGCAGGGACACTGAAGAACATACGTTATCAAGTCAAGTGCCCCAGCGAGCATCGTGGACCGAGACCATGTTGATCACAAGCACGGCGCTTTAACCACTCGACCACGCTGCCGACGAAAAAAATGTTTTGTTCATTCATTCATTCATTCATTCAAACATTTATTTTTGTTCTCGATCATTATTATACAGTTTAACACAAAAATTATAAATATTGAAAAGATCAAGAAAAGGAAGAAGCAGCACAACGTCAGACGTTAAAATATGCATAAGATAATTAAAAAGTGAAAGTACAAGACAGTAGAAAGTTCGTGAAAAACTTGCAAAATTTTTAGTTTTCTTTAACATTAGAATTGCGAAATCTATGGAATTAGGGACAAAGCAGTTCTTTAGGTTTTAAAAGTCTAAAGGAATTTCATTTTGAATAAGAACCTTCGATTTCACATGCTTGCTAAAGCTTTCATGATCTATACAGGGGTCAGGGGTCTTAAATCTTTTAATTTTCAGGCAGATAACCTACTTTTTTGGCACAATCATGACCTTCTAAAGATACCTTTAGGAGGTCGCCAAAAAACTTTTGATTGTGCGCTGACCCATGACTTCGTGAAGATTAAAAGGTCAAGTCTAATTCGAAGAAAAACCGATTAAAGTGAGAGTTAGTTTTAAAGAAAAACTAAGTTATTTTTAGAGAGAAAAACTGATTGGTTGAAAAAAAACTAAGTTCTTTTCAAGCATCTTAACAAATTTTTAAAAAATTTTTTAATTTGTACTTTGGTTTTGTACTGGTTGATTGTACTAGTACTAGCGGGCCTGCTTTGGTCCCGCTGGTACAATTTGCGCGGCGTTTTTCTCTTTATTTCTCAGAGCAACTAGTTTTGTTTCCTTTTTACTCTCACTCCAATCGTTTTTTTCAAATTAGACTCGACCGGATTCAAATGTTTTTTGGTGTTTCCTAATAAATTTTTTCGGTGAAATAAAAAAACAGCAGTAGTATAAAAAAAATCAAAATCGTGGAGGAAGGACAAAAAAGAATTTTTTTGAAATGAAAGACGAGACTTTAATTTTCTTGCACACTTAATTGGAAACAAATAATATTTTTGAACTTGGAAAAATATATGCATTGTTAAAAATGTGTAATTAAAACTGACCCCCACTAAATCTTTTTAAATCCCTTCAAAAGAGGCGTGTCTTTTGTTAAGAATTACTGGCTTAAATTAAATTGAAACTTGGTCCCCGACGGTTGTCTGAAGATATAGCCGGGCATTCTACATTTTCAAACTAAATGTTGGAAGGGCTATTGTTGTTCACGAGGCAATTGTTTCATTAGTTTCTATTGTCTTCACAATTGAAAGAAAAAAGTTTGCCATTAGTTTTTACAAGTTAAGGTATAGTTTATAAATTAATGTTACCGTAAAACGGGGTAACTTTGATCAATTTTGGAAGTTTTTAGCTTCTAATAACCTGATAGTGTCAATAAGAAAACTTTTTTCCTATTGATCATAACACTCTGCCTCTGATCTGTCAAAGAAAATATTTTAATGACGTCATAACAGCTTCGAAGCTGAACGCTTTCAAACAAACTACTGAACAAAGTTACCCCATACTTTGGGATAACTTTGATCATTCATCAAAAACCAATGTAAGAATAGCGTGAACAACATTTGGGGTAACTTTGATTACTGTTTTTTATCTTTATAAATATTGTAAAAGTTCTTAAAAATATGTAAGAATTCTTAAAAATAATATTTTTAGTTGTTGAAAAGATATGTAATTTTTTGGTAAGTCGTTTTACTGAAACTCACCAGAACCCGCTAAAACTTACCAAAACTCATCGGAACAAACATTAATTTCAGGCAGGGGGTCATAGGAAACTTGAGGTCTTTTTTCCAGCTCAGTTTTCTTGACTACAAGTCAAATATTATTACCGTTATCGTAACTGATCAAAGTTACCCCGTTTTACGATAGTTAAAAATGTTGTTTACTGCCAAAAAATGAGGTTCAAGCATTGATACAGAAATTAAATTGAAAGCTTAATTTTGAAAATTTTTTTAGCTAAGATATAAATCATAATCCATTGCTAATAATTAAAATAAATTTATTGCTTTGCAGTTGCAAAATGCATTTGTATATGTATTTGTATTTATATATGCATTTGTATATTTTATAATTTTGCAGTTGCAAAATTATAAAATATTATAAAAACAAAGGGGACGCACAGTGCTGTGGAAACTATAGAGCAGGGGTCACCAACGCAGTGCCCGCGGGCGACAAGGCGCCCCCAGGACCCCTTTAAGCCGCCCGCGAAGCATGCGCCAAAAATAGCACTGTTACATAAGCAAATTCTTTCTTTTCTCTGGCGCGAAGATAATTTCTCTCTCCTTTCTATGATGCCATAGTTCAGGGCCACGCGCGAAGATAATTTCACACTGTAGGCTCTCCTCGTTGCTCGGAACATGCGTTGGCTATATTTAGTAGTGACCGCTGACTGCGCAGGTAGCTGGGTATATTGTGAGAGTTAGTTAAACCGGCGTTATCGTGTTTAAATGATATTATCGATTTGTGTTCTTTTAGCTGGGACAACCAGTGTAGGAATAGCCTAACTTTAAATTGCAGTTTAAGTGATAATTTGTAAAAAAAATTGTGTATGTAAAACTAGTTATTTTTTGTTGAGTTATCACTACGGCACCTATACAAGCTTATTCGAATAGACTCTACAAGCACGACTCATATTTCAATTCAATATGAATGTTATACACATATTTTTAATTATTGCTCACATTGTGCTATTTTTATTGTTATATACAATAAAAATTATCAAGTAAAAATAATTAAAAAATTTAATTAGAAATATTTGATACCAAACTCGCGTCTTTCTCAGTCAAAGGTCAGTCCTGCGGTGCCGCCTCGCTTTTTCCTGACCCATTGACCACGCAAAGTGACGAAGAGTTAGCTTGCTTGTGCTTTTGCCCTAAAAATGATGGCAGAAAAGCGAAAAAGGACATACGTTTTTAACGATGGTTGGGAAGAAGAGTTCTTTTTTAAGTTCTTTAAAGATAAATGTCTGTGCCTTATTTGCGGGACGACTGTTGCAGTACCAAAGCGGCACAATGTGAAAAGGCACTTCAAAACCCGTCACAGAAACTTTGATGTCAACTATCCACCTGGCAGCGCATTACGGACAGAAAAAGCTCATGGATTAAAGGCATCTTTAGACAAACAGCGGATTTTTTTCACGAAGCCGATGAAAAAATCACAGAATGCCACTGAAGCCTCGTTTATAGCTGCGCATTTTTTGATAAAGAACAAGAAAACCTTTTCAAATGGGGAGGTTTTTAAAGAAACTATGATGCTCGTTGCTGATACATTATTCAAAGATAAAAAACATGGTCCTGAAGTCATCTCTGCGCTCTCCGATGTTCAGCTTGGAGCAAGTACGATGGCAAGACGAGTGTCATCTTTGTCTGAGAACTTGACAGAGCAGGTGGACCGGGATCTTGCTGCGTGCAGGTGGTTCAGTATCCAATGTGACGAGTCAGTAGACAGCGCAAGCACGGCTCAGCTGATGATATTCATCCGAATGGTGTTTGATGATTTTTCTACAAAAGAAGAACTGCTGACACTCCTGCCACTGAAGGCAACAACGCGGGGAGTTGACATATACACAGCTGTCAAAAACTTCTTCGTCGAGAAAAAGGTGCCATTAAATAAGTTGGCATCAATAACAACAGACGGGGTACCAGCCATGACGGGTCGGCATGCGGGATTCATTGCACAATGCAGGAATGATCCAGACTTCCCAACGTTTCTGCACTACCACTGCATCATTCATCAACAGGCGATTTGTGCGAAAGTCACGGGCTTTGATCACGTGATGACTCCTGTCGTAAGGATCATAAACAGCATCCGCTCCAAAGCAAAACAATGCAGAATGTTTAAGATGCTGCTGGATGAGCTGTCCGCTGAATACGGTGACTTGCTATTATACACAGAAATAAGATGTCTCAGCAGGGGATGGATTCTAAAGCGTTTTTTGTCTCTTCTGAGTGAAGTCAAAGAGATCATGCTTTCCAAGGGAGAAGACGCATCGCTGCTTGAGGAACCAGAGTGGTTACTTGACCTCGCATTTTTAACTGATTTGACTGAGAAGCTGAACCATCTGAATCGGGAACTGCAAGGTAAAGACAAAACTGTTGCTCACATGATCAGCACAGTAACCGCATTTAAAGCTAAGATAAACATTTTCTCTGCGCAGGTGGAAAAGAAAAAAATGCTGCATTTTTCTTCTGTGCAGGCAGTGTTAAAAGACAATGTTTCTGCTTCTGCAGCTTTGGATAAAGTTGTAACAAAGTACTCCCAAGTCATAAACAGATTAGGACAGGAATTTGAAGACAGGTTTTGTGACTTTGAGAAGCTTGAGCCATGCGTGTCATTTGTTACAACTCCTTTCATGTACGTAGATGTAACTTCCACTGCTGAGCAGCTCAGTGATTTGTTCAGTTTGAGCGCTACTGATATAGGGATGGAAATCTTAACGCTGCAAAATGACATAAACCTTAAAGCTCATCAGTCTGCACCAAACTTTTGGTACCTTGTGGACAAAGAGAAGTACAGTGGTGTGTGCACAGCAGCTATGAAAATTGCCAGCTTTTTTGGTTCAACATATCTGTGTGAATCAGCCTTTTCCAATATGAACTTTATCAAGAACAAACACAGAACACGCCTGACTGATGCACATTTACAAGATTCACTGCGAATTACTGTGTGAAATTATTCACCAGATTATAATGCACTGGTGAGCAGTATGCAGTGCCAGGCCTCCCACTTTCATAGAAAATGATCTGACGAATTAGACATTCTTTTCATTGTTTAAAGAGCAGCAATATTCATCAGAAATATTGCACATAATGTTAAATGTTCAGAAAGCATTTGTGAGCTTGTTAATGAAAATAAGTGTTGTCTCTTTGGTTTAAAAAATGTTGCATTTGTATTACAAATACAGCACTTCAAATGTTTGAGTAAATAAATGTTTAATGTTGAAACATGTTTTTCTATTTATTGTTATTGCTGAATTAAAATTAACAATAGCGAAATCACGGAAATAAAAACAAAGCTAAAACCCAACAGACTGTTTCACCCATAAAAGGGATCATCAGGGGTATCTTATTCTATTTGAATAAGATACCCCTATTTGAATAAGATACTTCTGATGATCCCTTTTATGGGTGAAACAGTCTGTTGGGTTTTAGCTTTGTTTTTATTTCCGTGATTTCGCTATTGTCAATTTTAATTCAAGCTCGAACTTTGTTATCGAGCACTTTAAAAGAACTGATTTTCATACAGTGTTATTATTATTGCTGTGTAAATGACTGATAATTGTGGAAAATATGTGAGAAATAATTTCACAACGTTATAATTACTGCTATTTTAATATCACCATTATAACATTTAATATCCATGCAGTTTTGTTATTTAAGAAGTTTGTAGCAAACAGGTCGTGTATGTGACTCCATGCTCATGAAGTAGCCCTCGGCCTCAAAAAGGTTGGTGACCCCTGCTATAGAGGAATAAAGCTGATGATCTACAGAATGAAGATATGGGAAAGAATTATTGAAGCCAGGCTAAGGGATAGAGTAGATATTGTTAAACAGCAATATGGATTTATGCCAGGAAAGGGAACCACCGATGCCATATTTGCTTTAAGAATGCTAATGGAAAAGTACAGGGAAGGTCAAAAAGAGTTCCATTGTGTATTCGTAGACCTAGGGAACGCTTACGACAGGGTTCCGCGGGAAGAGCTGTGGTCTGTATGAGAAAATCAGGAATAGTGGAAAAGTATGTGCGACTTGTACAGAATATGTATGAGGGAAGAAAACAGTGGTGAAGTATGCAGTAGGAACTACAAAGTTTTAAGGTCAAGGTTGGACTGCACCAGGGATCAGCATTAAGTCCATTCCTGTTTGCAGTGATAATGGACAGGCTAACGGATGAAGTAAGAAAATAACCACCGTGGACGATGCTGTTTGCTGATGATATTGTGGTTTGCGAAGAGACCAGGGAAGAAGTGGAGCGGAGACTAGAATCCTGAAGGTATGCATTGGAAAGAAGAGGGATGAAAGTAAGTAGGTTCAGGACCGAATATCTGTGCATAAATGGAGGAAATGACGACGAAACAGTAAAAATTGAAGATACAAAAGTGCCAAGTAAGTTTAAGTATTTGGTATCAACGGTGCAAGAAAGTGGTAGTTGTGAGAGGGAGGTAAAGAAGAGAATGCAGGCAGGATGGAACGGATGGAGAAGAGTATCGGGAGTAATCTGCAACAGGAGGTTACCAGCTAGAGCAAAAGGAAAAGTGTACAGCTCAGTGGTAAGACCAACAATATTGTATGGATTTGAGACGGTGGCGGTCACAAAGAAACAAGTGAAAAAGATGGAAGTCGCAGAGATGAAAATGTTGAGATTTGCTATGGGACTGACGAGAAAAGATAAGATTAGAAACGAGAACATTAGGAATACAGTCAAGATAAAACGGTTAGGAATGAAGATGTGAAAGGGCAGGCTGAGGTGGTATGGACATGTCATGAGGAGAGACCAAGAGTATGTAGGAAGAAAGATGATAGAAATGGAGTTACCAGGAAAGAGGAAAAGAGGGAGACCAAAGAGAAGATTTTTAAATCTAGTGAAAGAAGATATGCGGAAAGTTGGTGCGAAGGAGACGGGCGTTGAAGATAGGACGATTTGGAGGCAGATAATACGCTGTGGCTACCCCTGATTGAAGGGAAAGGTCGAAAGGAGAAGTTGCAAAATGCGTTTATTCCGACTTACTGAAAACAAGTTGATTTATCTTGTTTTAGCAAATGTTGGGAGTAAGAAAACTTTTTTCTCTATGAGGTCACAATTGCGGCCTACCTTAAATCTCTCTCATTTCAACAGATATTTTACCAAAAGAGAAAAAAGCGTGTATTAGCGATTTTGTTGACAAGAACGCTTGACGAAATTATTAAAGCGTTGAAAGTACAATTAAACGGTCAAAAATTAGGGTTAAAGAGCAAAACTAATTAAACTACTATAACTACGGTATGGTTTTTACCAATTTTTTTCAACCAATAGCAAGTTGCATCAATTTTGCAAAGATTATGACTTGATATTTTATTTCTGTTTTATTTGATTACCACAGGTGAGGCATGGCAATCAAAGTCGTCAGCTGTCATAAACCATTGCCTCACTTGCCTCCACACCGCACGTCAGTGAATCCTACTGTAGTTGTAATTAGATTTTTGAAAATACCGCAGAAATGTTCTTCGGGCGATTTGAGTTAAAAGGTTCAAGCACAACAGTGAGCAATAATAATTAATTCGTCACAAAGGAGACCTATAGCATCATATTAAAAGTACAAATTGATTATTTTGCAAACATTCGTTATCAAAGTTATTGTAAATACTGTTCAAAAATTCAGTACTTTATAGTAAGTTTGTCCGTTAAACCTGACGAAACGAGCAGTAGTTCCCGAAAGTTAGTGTGGTGAAAAAAAAGTCGGTCATCGTAAGTGGATTTTTTTATTTTTGATCGATAACCTTGCGATTGGTAAAAATTGTGGCAAGGAGTAAGATGTAAAAAAATAAACTTTTGTGTCATTTCCAGTAAAGTAGCTGCTAACAGCTTACGCTTGACAGTTTGGTAATTGCAAAGCGAGTAGAGGGAATAAAATAGTTAGCGTCGCCGAAAAACTTGTGAACAATTTTGCGGCAATAAGACTTGGAACTTTTTCTGTACTAGAGCGCAAGGAGCTAAACAGTCGACTTGGGACTTCAAGTTAACCACTCGGCTCGTGAACCTTCTAACACAGCTGAAACAAATTTATTTTTTAACTGACTAAAGATGATACGAAACAAAGCACAATTGTAATACGTAACAATTTAACAAAGCACTTATTAAAAAATAATAAAAGGTTAGGATTAAATTTCACAGTATATCTCGAATACAATCAAAACGTCTTGATTTTTAAAATCAAATTACAAATGCATGTACGCGTAAAATCTTCAAGCTTGCGTGCAAATTGGCATCGTTTTTCCAATTGAAATACCAGTGTTACATCCGATAAGTAATGAATCCGCGCAATAAGTTTTAAGAGTCGCATTCATTGAATGGTCATATCTCGTATTTTATCACTCATTCTTGTGCGCAAGACGTCTTTTTCCTAGTGCTTGTAGAACTACGAGGCTTTGTTTATTCTCGGGTTTTTGCTCAAAAACATCTTTTTTTAACCAAATAATTCACAAAAACAATAACCACTTTTTATTACCCAATGAATCTCCGATTCATTATTTCTTTTGGCATTTTTAGTAACAAAGAATCCAAGAACTTATAAAGCGAGCTGAGTTCGAATTAGCACAATGCACTGCATAAAATACAACAATACACTAACAAACCAATGCTTGTTTGAAAATTACTTTTTAGCGTTGAATTTTTTGTATTTAATTGCAATCAACTTGATTTCTGGCAAAAACTAGAAAGCAGAAAAAATTAAATACAATTTATAGAGCAACGG
Organism: Diplosoma virens; assembly: GCA_963680785.1. NCBI lineage: Eukaryota > Metazoa > Chordata > Ascidiacea > Aplousobranchia > Didemnidae > Diplosoma > Diplosoma virens. The sequence continues at coordinate 38,077,569 of OY796886.1, read as the reverse complement.
CTTGAAAATACTTGACAAAATCAAACTCTGCACTTTATGTCATCATAAAGCAATTTAATTTGTTCATAAATAAAAGAGGCGTCCGTCGTGTCTATTGGCTGCGTCGTGATATAGTTCCGATTGAAAACATCGGTGCGACTGTTGTAGCGGGTGCTTGGGTCGAGGTCACGTGGTTGATGACGTAAAACATGAAGAAAGGAGTGACAAGCATTGTGCGAAGTTAGAGTGAGGTTCGAAATGGCGCATCGAGCCTGAAAAATAAAATTAGTAACAACTTTAGAGTCTGGCACTATTAAAAGAGTTCGACTAAAAATGATTTTTCGGTAAAAAATCATACTTTTATACTTCTTTGTAGTCTTGTCGCATAATAACGTGTTTGAGTTTAGAGAGTAACTCAAATACCTGTTCCGACTTTACGAATTGCAATCATTGTTATGGTGACATCACTCATATTGAAACGTAGTTAACATTCCAAAAAACAAAGTGATTGGTGGGACATTGTATTTTTTTCTGTTTTAAAATAAAATACAGCGTGGCCGAGTTGGTAGCGGGTTCGTTTTGATAACGAACGAAATCGAGACAGTCTCGGTTCTCGTCATTCTGCTGTTGTGTCCTTGGGAAAGACACATTTTCTTTGCTTAGTGGTCATAGCAAGTAGTTATAAATTTCAATCATATCACTGACTAAAAACTAAAAAATTAAACGAAAAAAAGCGGGATTTAAATCCGGGAAAGAAATACCATGGCATCTCTGAAAGCAGGTCGGGATAATTGCTTGACGGTCGCCTTAAGTATAACAGGAGAATAAAGATAATTAATAGTAATTAAAAAAAAAAGACCAGACTTTGGGTATGATCCGCAAAACGTTTGTTCCAAAAAAAAAAAAAAAATTAAAAAACGAAAACAATTTACACAAAGTTCCAACTTGAAATAGTTTATGCTTGATTAAATTTAGCTTTGTCAAACCAATTTGTGTCATATAAAAGAGGATCCACTTGTAAAAGCTTACAAAAGAATGAATAAAAGCCGAAATTCACTTCGCACATTACACTTTTCAAAAATACAGATACATTGTGATACAATTAAAATTAGTTAAAACCGCAATTAAAACGTGCGTTAACGCTTCATAAAATTAAATAAAATAACCACACACACAACTCAAAAATTGCCTACTTACCAGCCACATAAACGGCATCAAGATATACCAAATCCAAAAAGGAAGTAGTGAGCTGGTCATTTTCGTTACAACCGTCCCGGGATCACACACAAAGCTGAAAGGTTTTGTACTTTTCATCTCTATATTTATCCTCCTGACTGGCAGGAAAGCGACGGAGGCGCTAGTACATAAGGTAAGCAATTACCCCGACCTGCTTTCGGAGATGCCAAGATATTGCTGTACGCTTGTAATTTAATAGAGATATTACTTTAATTTAGAACTGCTTGCCAAGACCACCAAGCAGGGGAAAGTGTCGTAAAGGGTCTTTCCCAAGGACACAACAGAATGGGCCGAGTTGGTTTTAAACCGAGATCATCAGCACGCCGCTTTAACTACTCCACCACGCTGCCGACTAATCATTCGCATAATTCTACAATAGAATAACTTTTAAAAATCTAGTTGTTCTTTTGGCAAATTGGAGCTGGTTTAAACAAAAAACGAAATCTAACTTAATTCCGTGAATAAAATATTTTCTTGCACGTTTAGTTCCGTTAAGACAAAAATTCTAAACATGGTCTTCTCGACCAAATAAATGAGCTCAAGGACACTTGCGTATGATAAAAAAATGCATTCAATTTGCTTTTTGCTAATTTCTTTGTAATTTAAAAATGTATCAATTATTTTTCCTGAAGTCGTACGCTATTAAATTTGAAAGCATTTTGGAAAGACACAACAAACCTGTATATGTGCTGATCTTGATACAATCTATTGAGTGCGTAACTGACCGCTTCCAAAACATACTTGGAACTTCCGTAAGCATTTGTCCTACCGAAAAAAAACAAACTTGTTACTTACTTAGTTATTTGTTGGTAAGACTGTTTTGATAAAAGCAAAAATGTATACGATGTAACAGACAAATAACAGAAAAGCAACTTGCTTTTGAAAAAACGTAAATTTTTTCATCGCGATTATGACTAAGCCGTAAAAATAAATTAAACGTAAAAACATCGAGCGTTTACATCGAGTCAGCTACGTTTTCCTGTTACATGAAGAACTAGATTTCCTTCAACAACTTTTATCAATAATTATAGCGATAATTTAAAATTTATTTGTTCTTCTGGTATAAATTAGGCCAGTTTAACTTTAATAAATACAATACAGGGTGTCAAGAAAGTTCCCGATCCTAAACAAAATTATATAGGGCTAATGACAGAAGGTTAAATCAACAAAAGGTTTATTGTGGTGATAGAACAAAGCTCCATGAACATAAAAAAATCTGGTTTATTCAAAATGACCCCCATCTGTATCAATAACACGTTGGAGCCTCTGTCGGAAATTCTGACAAGCAGCACGAAGGGCATCTTGAGGAATTTTCTCCCATGCTCGTTTCAGGGAAGCTCGAAGATCCTCCAGATTGTTATGGGGTGAAGAACAGGCTTTTTCCAGAATACCCCACACACAGAAATCCATAGGATTGAGATCGGGCGAAGATGGTGGCCACAAATCTTTGGTCCAGAATGAAGGAAAGTGCTCTTCGCACCACTTCTGCGTCTTCTTTGATGTGTGAGAAGGCGCGCCGTCTTGTTGGAAGGTGAAGGACTTATTTTTGAACTTTTCCTTCATTGATGCGAGGGCAGGGGTTAAAATATCATTGACATACGAATCTGTATTCACTTTGACTCCCTCTTTAACAAAAATGAGGGGAGATTTCCAAGATTTTGAGATCGCACCCCATACCATCACAGACGAGGGTTTCTGTCAGCGTGAAACGAATCGAAGATGATCAGGGAGGTCCTTGGGCGACTTTCCGAGAATCCTGTCATTCTGGGTGTTGAACTTCGCCTCCACCGAGAAGAGTTTTTCGTCTGAAAAAACGATTTCGCCTTTCTCCGTGCCTCCCTTCAGACGGTTCAGCAGAATTTTGGCCCTCTCCTTTCTTTTTCGCTTCTGGAGGTCAGTTAGGAGTTGTCTTGTCCTGATTTTGTACGGGGACATTTTGAGATCCTGTTCAACAATTGTTCTGACAGACTCATGGCTGATATTCATGTCTTTAGCCGTTTTCCTCAAGGATCGTTTGGGGTTCCTCCGAATCCTCCAAATTCTCTCCCTGAGGGCCTTGATCTTCGCTGGAGTGCGAGCGGATCGAGGTCGTCCACTCCTATCCCGATCCTCCATGGTTCCAAGTTCTTGGAAGCGCAAGATTGTATCGCGAACAGTCGATTTTGGTGCTTTTAGCAACTTCATAATTTTAGAATTTGAATGTCCCGCACGATGAAGTTGAATGATTGCAGCTCTTTTACTCATTTTATTATTATTTTAGCCAAAAAAATTTGAAAAGTGTATCTGAAACATTGAAAAGGAGGATTAAGTGGAAAAATGACGTACAGAACTTATCATAATTCATTGAAGTTTTTGAATTACATTAAATTTAAAAATCGATCGGGAACTTTCTTGACACCCTGTAAAAGGCGTATATTTTTCTTAAAGTAAAACTCGTACGACGTTTCGTTCGTTTCATAGGGCGAACTTCTTCTAGTACCGGTAAAAACAACACTCACTACACATGATGAAATGGACGTTAACTATTTCAAAATATTTAAGTGTATAGTATTTTAGAAGCGAACAGTTAAAAAGTTTAAACTTTAATGTTTAAGTAAGACATGAAGCTTGTACCAATTGAAATAGTTCTAAGACTACTACAATTTCCTGTTACCTAAACAACTACTTTTTCTCCAACAACATTGATCAATAACGTAACGATAATTACGTCATTATTGACATATAATGTTTGTACCTTATGAACTAGTATTAAGACACCCGCACCACCTAAATATAATAGCAACAAGTCACCCTTCATTGCAAGTTATATCGTTCAAGTTAAAGGCGCTGCGATTTGCATTGGTTGAACCGGTCCATATGACCTTGCAAAAATCATTTTCATTTTCGTTTTCCTTTCGGGAGAGAATCGGGATCAGTTGCTGAACCTGCATGTAAAAAAATTGTGTAGATTATTATGTCAGCGCGTGAAGGTCTCGTTTTAATTCCCGAGCTCGTTACGTTGGAGAAAGTGTCGTCAATGGCAAGCCAACATTGCAATAGTTCAAAGGCGTATAAAGCTAATACAGGAAAGAGAAATTTTGCATCTCTTCGTGAGTATATTTCTCGATGTCTGGGATCAATAATCCATGGCTCTTTTATGCCTATGCCGCAATCTTTTTTGTCATTGAAAAAAGAAATATTTTATTTAATCCATTTCAACTTATACAGTAGTAGTATTATATGGTAACTGATAAAAAAGGTTTTTAAAAGTAAAATAAAACAATGTCAAAATCGAAAATTTTAGTTGAGACCTTCTTGATTCTATTACAGTTTGTGATAAATCAAGAGTTTCAGTGACGTCACTTGTGTTTAGACTTTTGAAAACACAAAATCACATATGTCATTTGCCACTACACAAAAAAATCACATATGCAGTGTTATTTTAAGTTTAATGTCAAAAGCGTTTTATGGCTCTTAATGTACAGGATTTATTATTTGTCTAAGAAATTACTAGAAATTGCTATTTGAGTAGTAGGAGTAGTCGAACCTTATTCTAGGCATTGTGTGCCCTTCGCTTTCAAGGTCAAGCTTGCAACTGAAGCTGTCTAGTTCACTCAATCACCTGGTGGATTAGTAATCTAAGTGACGTCTAAATTTTTCGGCAACTTAACAACCCTTAACCCTATATGACCCATTGGCGTTTATGAACGACATTAGAAATAAATGGGTTTAGTTATTATATCCGAAAAGATTCGCTTTAATTTCTGAGTAAAAGTATACAGTAAAGATTCTATTTAATGCTGTATGATCATAGATTTGGATGATATTTTGCTCAATCACCTGTCTTGTGTTATTTAATTTAGATCACAAAAAGAAAGTGCCTAAGTCGGTTGCACCGACAAAATAAATTGGGTCATAAAGGGTTAAATTTCAATTTTTGTGTTAATTTCCATCATTATAAACTATGACCATATCTTTAACTGGTTAAATCCCAAAACTGCAAAAATAAAACCCAAAACGCAAGGGCATTAAATCGCGTAAATGAGAGGTCTTTAAAAAAAGGCTTCAATACGATTGTATTTGTGACGTTATAAACGGCTTTGTCTTATCTAATACGCAATAAAAAATTCTTGATTGTTTTTTTATACAAAATTATTTGGTTAAACACGGATCTAAAATGCCTTATTGGTGAAGGCACCCAATCAATGAAACATAATAATAATCACAATTTCAATTTATATTCAACATTGTAATAATAATATACGACAAGCGCCTGTTTCGATCTTGTTTGATCTCGTCAGGTATATATAATTACGATTACAAGTAGAAAAATATCTGTAAATTTGGAAATGATAACAAGCCGAAATAGTTCATTGCGGTAAAATTTGATGAAAAGCCAAAGAAATCAAAGAGAATATAATGAACTATGAGAATTCCAATGCAACTCTTTTGTAAATTTGGAATTCTAACTATTAAAATTAAAAGGCAAATTAATAAGAAGAATTTCGGACGCCAGCGAAATAGTGGAATAACAGAATGACGTTGTCTAAGTAACCTAGATCGAATTATTAACCAAATTGTGCTAAGAAGTGGGAAGTTATTTGAAAAGAGTGAGGTGCCTTCACCAATAAGGCATTTTAGATCCGTGTTTAACCAAATAATTTTGTATACTTGTGATACGAAGCACGAGATCCCTTTTCATTTATGTTACATAATTTGTCACGCTACTAAATAAGCTTCGATAACGCAAAGCTTTGCCTTTTAATCATTATTCCTGATTGTTTTTTCGTAATTTTTTCTTTTTTGGCTACTTTTGGATAAAAAAAAGCTATAAATAACTTAATAAATTTATTTTCATAAAGCAAATAACTTAAGTAATCGTAAGTGTTTCTTAAACTGTTTTGGCAATTTTTATTTTTTGCCATTAAATCGAATTTTTAAAGCAATAGAATCCTCACTACGAAGCAGTCAAAGGGTTAAACATGGGTTTTTTCCTAGCAAAAGAAGTTTTGCATCCACTTTTGTATCTATTGCATAGTTTTTGAAAAGTTTTTAAATAAATTTTTTCAAAACCTTATGTGCAAATCCTTACTGATGCGCTTCCTATCTACTTTAATAATTGATAACTACTACATTTTATATTAATTGCAAGCACACCATCTAAACATACTGAAGTCCACAATAAAACAGCATTGAGGGGAATACATGGTCATCAAGGGGCTTCCAATATTTTTATATGCTGTACATCAAGGGTGGCCAACTTTTCAGCTGGTACGTTTGACTTTGGAACTCGCAATCAAGCACTACGAAAATGCAATTCTAAAATGGAGTGATCTCGAAAAAAGTCTTCGCTTTGAATCTGTTTAAAACTTAACGTAAAACATTCTAAATTCACTCAAAATCAAAAGCGATCGACCGGCTAAGACTTCGCGATCGACGAGTCGGCCATTCCTGCTGTACATCAAAAGCAGGGGAGCTCTGAGTATCAATTTCAACATCAAACACAACTCTACAACTTCACATTCAAACGCTCTACTTACTTGACTAATTATAATTAGTCAACCTTTTTATTTTAAACATAAAAATTCTAGCATTTTAAAAAAATATTTGGACACGTAGTATCATCTGGTTTTGTTCGATGTACAAAATTCATACAATTGCTTGTGATAAAAATAAACTCTTGTTGAAACTACTGTGTTTTTTGTTGTATATCATTTAATGGCCATAGTATCTATTACTGCACTGTTGGTTCCTCCTGAGTGGTGTTGGCCAGCTTCTACAAATCTGTAATATTGATCAATGTCCCATCCCTTGGAGTAAGTTGGTAAATTGATGCCATCAATATACTCGTAATATAAATTTTAATTTACAGTAGAATTCGAATAATTAAAAAGCTTTAGATTTGAGCTATCAAGACATTTCAAAATTAAAAATCAGTTTAATTAATTACCAACCATTGAAAAATGGCCTAAAACATTGGTTGCAAACACATTGTTGACACCTTCATCATTGATGAAATGATTAGTTTTGAACAATTCTTTTCCAGTTTTTATTATCTCAATCAAATTTCTAAAACAAAATTTTGTTCAAGTCAGTCATAAATGCAAGACTAAAAAATAGTGACTAGATAATTCATTTAAGTCGAGTCAAATATTCCAATAAACTTGTAGAACAGCAATTTGTCAAACAGGCAATTGTCCCAAACAAAACTTTTAAATTTCCAAGAAAAGAAAACGACTTAACAGTTTAATTCCACTATCAGCGTTGGCTGGAGTATTCTTTGTTTGTTTCATTAATTTTTTACTTCTTTTCATGCTTAAGCTGTAAAAGACGTAAAAAATCAATAAAACAAACAAGGAATACTCCGCCAACACTGGTAGTGAAAACGGGTTTTAACTCAAACCCTGACATTGACATGTGTAATTTTTATTTTTTCTGTTTTCTTAACTTTTGATATTTTTAAAATAATTTTAAAGCAACATTTTGAAGTTAACTCCACTTATTGGCCTGTTAAACCTTTTACTTATGTGATAAAAATAGTTATTTTACTAATCGTTTCTAAACAATTGTTTTACTAGCTCAAAAAAATTCACTTACAAATTAATTAATCCTTTTAAAATCGTTTTCCATTCGACACCATTGTTTGGCAATATACCAGCATTTAAATAAACGCAATCCAAACGATTAAATCTAAAAAATCAATTGCAATGAAAAATCCATGTCTTGGTACAAAATATTGGTTTTAAATTAGTTGTATATTTATTTCATATTTTCCTGAACTGTGACTGCAGATAGTCTACACAAGTTCTAACACATTTTATTTTTTTACTATTTTTATTGACATATATCAGATCATCATACAAATTTACTTTTAATTAATCATTACCAACGATATATAAAAATTATCATCAAAATGTAGGGTTTTTGGGTCAATTGTACATAAAATTTTGACAATACCATGGCTCACTAACTTTAATTATTTTTGATATGAATGTTCATCCTGGAAAAAACTAAATGCACATAGATTTATACTAAGAACTCTATTATGATTTTTAAAGGCTTGTATGGGACAATACTTCCCAGTCTGTACCAGCCACAACTCATCCATTTGTTTACACTTTACTTTGCCAAGTAGAAATTGAAGAAAATCTGTCAATGCAGGTTTCAAGTCTTTTCATTTTAAAACCTGATTGTACTCAGCCCCTGACTTATTTTTTATAAAATCATCATACTCCCAATTATCATCATCATCTATTTTGGTCCAAAAGTAAGGAACAAAATATGTTTTTTCTGCAGACAGGCGTTAGCTGTTTCTTGCAGCCGTGCCTCAACTCTTGCCTTTTCTTTGCCAGTTCTTGTTGTAAACCTCTTCTTCTCATGTCTTCCTTAACAACCTCCATCCATTGCTTCTTAGGTCTTCATTTCTTCTTCACCATAACTTTTATACCCATTGCTGGGGCTTTTTCTTGCTCATCTTTTCAATGTGCTCAAAACACTTCGTCTTTGACTTTGCAAAAATTCTTTCATAGTTGAACATCAGTCATCTTTGATAGTCTTCCAATTAGTTAATACATAACAGGCGTTCAATGCCAGTCATCTTTGATGAAAAATAACTTTCCAAGCTTGTCTGCAAAAGAAGGGTCAGCATCAGGAAGGGCATCCATTTGTAAAACTACTGCTATTTCAATGAAATGCAGCTATTTAAAATTAAAAAGACAAGTTATTATTTCTTGCCACTGGCCACTGGGGTGTCCAGAGAAAATAGAGCTACTAGGAAGAAGTTTAGTCTGTTGGGAAGTAGGGCTAACAGAATGATGATATTTGGGAAAACCTTTTAAAAGGAGATGACACATTCTGACATAACTACCTGAAAGACACAGGCAAAGCTTAAACTGGCAAAAATCAAGGTAGATACATTGGTGGGTTGCAGAGTAAAAGTGGTGGAAACTGTTGGAAAAAGAAGGGTAGATTGTTTAAATAAAGGAACTAAGTTTCTAAAAAAAGGAGGGATGTATTGGACACCACATACAAGATGTATTGGAAAGGTGACCACGTGGGATAAGGAGGAATTGGATTGATAAAAAAAGACTTGGTGAGCGGTTTATTTGAGGTGAAACAAATAAGCTCATGGACTATAACATAGAAAATTGTCGAAAATGATAAAAATTTTTCTATAATTTCTGTGTATTAACAGAGTGGAAGTGAAGAGATAAGGACCAATTTCATAATAAACTAAGCTCAGAAATAATGACAAGAAATGAAGAGTGTATAATTATGGAAAATTTTAATGGGCATGTGAGAAACTTAGTGGAGGGCTAAAGGATTTCATGGTGGTTACGATTGGGGTCAACGAAACCAAGAAGGTAAGAGAATTTTGAAATTGGCAGACAGCTTTGACATGGTTGTAAAAATTACATATTTTAAGATGATGAACAGTTAATTATTTTCAAGGCATATTTATGTATTATGTAATTATATTTATATAATATTACAGATGAAAAAAATCATATTTATAATTATTATATGCATCATTTTTTATTAGCAAATCACCTGTTATTTATCTTAAAATCAATATGCTTTTTTAAATCTCAAAAAACACAGAGTACTTAAAAAGTATTTATGCAATAATCAGGATTGGAATCTTTCAAAATATGGTGCATTTACTTTCTTTTCAAAAATGATTTGGTCTACCCTGCTGGATCCCATGAACCAAATAGACACTGTCTGACCATTAAACCTTGCAAAATCATATTTTCCCTTCTTGTGTTCTGCTTACAAGTGTTTGAAAAGTACCAAAATGTGTGTGCCATGCAAGTTACATATGTGTATGCTAATGATTAATGCTGTTAACTTATTGATTAACCTCTCATAAGAGTATAACTGCAATTTCAGCTTTCAATTATAATGGCACCCCTCTTTACAGCCATGCTTGCACTTATTCCAGTATTAATTGTTGTATAAAATTTAGGCCACATTTTTTTGTTAAAACACAATGACCAATAAACAAAATTCTTTGAAATTTTTTTGCTTGTCTTTATACTTGATCAATCAGCATGCTTAAAAAGCACTTAGGGAGCTATGAGAATTTTCTTGATCACTAATGCCAGCTTTATAAAGACTGTAATAACAGAATTATTATTCTATTGTAATCATCACGTAAAAGAGCAACCACTTTGAAATAGATAAAAACAGGACTAGGGCTGAGTGTTTATCCTTTTATTACCCCAGGCTTGCTGTACTTTCCAGATCAGATGCTAGCAGTGATGGTGTTGAACTGGCATCAGGTTTTGTCATTCAAAACCATATCAGAACTCATCCTACATATGTGCCCAATGTACAGGACATGCTGTTAGAAATAATCTTTGGTTTATTCAGCATTGTGCACTTGCATCCTCTGGTGAAAGAGCAAGCAAGACATAGACAAATGGAATTGCTGACCAAAGGCCAAACTGTTCTGGGCAAACCTATTTCAACAAACCTGGTACTGGTCAGAGATATAAAAGCATGAAGCCTGAATGTACTCACACAGTAGCCCATGCTTAATGATTTCTCCACTGGACAGATGCCTAGTTTGGCAAGGTTGTATAGTAGTTTTTGTGCAGCTGGTGCAAACAAGCATTTAGATCAAATGGTCTCTTTTGAAAGGCATATAAAGACCCACTATAAAAACTGTGCGGTATATGGTCATGGTCCAAAGTGCCACAGTCAGCCAAAGAAGGCATCACTTCTAGTCAGCAAAACTCAGCTGATTGGATGCTGGAAAGTACTGGTTGGTGGTCCATTGGGAGTAGGGTGCAGGCATCCCATTAGAATGCACAAGGTTAGTACTAGTACTTTAGCTCAGGTTTGCCAACAAACATTGATAAACAACAAACTAACAACTAAGTTTCACCTAAATTTTTCCTGCTTTTAGCATCTAACAAAAAAACATATTACGGATTGAAAAAACTTTTTAGTTTTTAATTCAAAATTTTGTTGGAAAAGCTTTAATGTCTCACAAAAAAAGTAAACTAGTCTTTAAAAGTAAAAATATTTTATCTCTAACTTAACCCTTTTGCTACAAAAAGCCAATTTTTCAGCTTGAAAAAAAAAATGCTGTAAAGACCTAGAGCCAATATATTGCATGTCTCTAGAAAAACATGCAGAATAGAACATGTTGATAATTTCTATGAAAAATTTCTAAAAATGCACTTTTTTCAATTTTGAGCCACCCTGTAAATAAAAATATTAACATTTTGAATTTTTTTTTTAGCAAAATCAAAGGCACATATATAGGAAAGTATTTAGAAGCAATTTTAATAATAGTCAAAAACATTAAAATTTTAGCTGACTTTTGTGTCCAAAGGAGAAACTAAAATTTTCACCCCTTGTGTCTTCAAAGAGTTAACAAAAAAAATCTTTGCCTTTCAATGTTTTGTGTAGCTATCATAAAAAGGCCTGTATAGTAAAGTATAATATGCAATAGACACAAAGTCACTTACACTAGTTTTTTTAACCCCTTCGGTCATCTAGTCCAATACATTGGACAATTTTCTAAATTCAATTTTAGTCTTAAAATACATTATATACAAATTGAGTCATATTGGCCAGATTATTGGACACCTCCTTTGCGCATTTATATATGCGTACACATGATTCAATTTCAGTGTTTGCCGAGAAGTCAAGAAAGATGGCCGCATTTTCTCGATGTTCCTGCAAGAATAAGTATTTTGTGAATTCTTCAGCTAATATCAAGTTAATTTTTTTTTATTCTTTTTGAACATTTAGCTTGGTGTTTATTGTACCACATAAAATATAATTAATGAGAAAAATTTAAGTTTTACTATTTGAGAATGCACGTTTTTTTTGTTGTCCAATAGATTGGACAAAGTGACTCCATGCTATGACTTTAATGACTGACAAAATGACTTTAACTAGCAAAATTAGGAATTTAGCCTTAACTACCAAAATCTAAGTATTTAGCCTTAACCAAGCAAGTTAATTTTGAAGAAAATAAATTGTGATACAGTAAATTAAAATTTTGTGCTGTGGTTATTTGGCTTTGGCTGGATTTAGAGTAGGGATGGCAATCAATTTCACAGCAACTAGTTTGATGCAAGTTAGATAGGAAAACACACCAAATTGTTAGATTGCTAGTCAACATGTTTTTTTACAAGTTTTGTATTGTTCTTTTTATTTCAGGCTGATAATTTACCTGTAGCTAAATATTGTATGAAATTATCAACATAAATCAAATCGATCAAAATCATATAATGTAGCCCAACTCTTAAATGCTGCAAATGAAAAAGCAGCAACATTAAGAAATGCTGTAAAGTGGCTTCAGTTCAGTGAAATTGTGCCATTCAATCCTGATGTTTTTTCTGAAAGTGACTTTGCATCAGCATTACTAACAAAAATTGGTACTAAACATGCATCTTCAATGAATATGCCTTTGAATTGAGAAGCATTAGTAAGCCTGAAGGAAAATAATAGATATCTGAAAGTGTTACATCAAATGCATCAGCAAACAACATCATCATACCAGCAGCTATTTTTCAAGTAACAAACAAAAGTCACACACCAAATGAAACACCATCAACCAACACTCACTTAATCACTTTTGATCTCCAACATGAAGAACTTGATTTTGAAGTAGTCACTCAAATCAAGTCAACTCTCAGATTTTCACAAATTTTTCCATTTCCTAATGTGCAGTTAGTCACAAGAAAAAGAAAATTGCTACAATCCCAAATTATTACAAGCTCTCCATTTAAAAAAGCCTTTGTGAACCATAAACCTACCAAAAGTATAAACCAATTGCCAGTCAAACCAAACAAATGTTAAAATATCACAAACAACAAGCACCCAAAAAAATCAAGCTCATTTTATTTTGTATTCTAAACCATAGAAAGATCCTCCAGAAAAGGATTGGATCCAATGTTCAAAATGTAAAAAGGGGTGTCATGAAAACGAAAAAGAGCAGTTTGTTTGTGACTTTTTTTTGTCTTGAAATAACAAATTTTTGCCTCACTTAAGCTTCTTGCAATGTATGACACTGTTATTTCATTATTTTGTTGGTGCTTCTTCTGCAGCTTATTTTTTGTTGCCGTATCTTGGTATGCAGTGTTTATTTTAAATTTCATCCCCATCACTTTTAGCTAGTAGCTCAATTTGCATTGTTTTTACATTGACTGCTGATGAAGTAGATAAACTTATCACAAGTTAGCTTGAGTTGTTATGATATCATGGCTTATAATTTGGTATATTACGGAGAATATCATAACAATATGATATTCTCCATAATATGCCGAATTATCTTGAGCTGAATGAAAAGCCAAATAGTCTTGCTTTGGTGTTGTGTTTCTCTGTCTTTAAATAAAGTGTAAGGTAATAAACATGACTTCTTTTCGACTGCAAACTGTATTTCTATTTATGAGGAAACTTTTGTTCATGACAGTGATACAAAATTAACCTTTTTGCTGCTTTCATTTCATTGAAAAACATCATTAAACCTGATGTTATGAACTATTTATTGTAAAATTAGCAATCCCTTTCATCACACCACAAAAATAAAGAACCGGGGTAAAATGGGCCACCATGCCCTTTTTGCCCCAAGCACAGAGTAAAACGGACCAGAAGCAAGAATTTAATTTTTCCAATTTTTTTCAGTCATGAGTTTTTTTTCAAAACTAAGACAGAGCAGTATTTGTTAAGTATTGGCTATGCTATTATTTCCTCTTTTTTTTTCATACATATTTGATTCATAGCATGAAATATTACGGTCTGAAATTAAGTGGCCCGTTTTGCCCCGTCTTCCCCTATAGTTAGTATATATTATAATAGATATACCTACCTATAGTAAAAATCATCAAATTATGCATTCAGGGATAGTTTATTTTTGGGGTTATAGGCTAAGCTATAGAACATTCTGGTGTACTGATTTCAAAGATTTCCTATAAATATTATTTATAAATTATTAAATAAATCATTTTATCCATTACAGAAATGAATTATGAAGAAATGATGGAATGTTTAAATAGAGAGGAAGACCTTCAACTTTCAGATGATGAAGATCCTGATTTCTTTCCAAATAAAGAAATTGATGATGAATATATTGATGATGATGATGATAAAGATGATCAGGAAGAGAATCAAGACAACAACTTGGACACCCTAGAGGAACAGGAACAGTCTTCCAAAAAAAGAAAAATTAAAGAGAAGACAAAGAGGAAGAAAGCTACTCTTGATTTTCCCTATCCCTCATGGAATTTTAGCTCTAACAGTAATGAAGATGAGCAAAGGTTAGTCCTTCCTAACAATATGATATGTTTAAAGAATACATTTTTGATAGTCTTATGGGTCTAATGGCTGAAAGAACAAACCAATATAGTGTGCAAACAAATGGGCAAAGTTTGATGACTAATGCAAATGAAATTGAAGTGTTAATTGGGATGCACATAAAAATGGGGACATTGGGATTTCCTAGAGTTAAAATGTACTGGTCTGGAAAAAAAGGCACTAGGATTCCAGCTATTGCTGATGCAATGCCTGCAAATAAATTCTTTAAGCTCTGTTCACATTTACATCTAGTTGATGTTGAGAAAAAACCCAACAATAATGATAGATTATGGAAGATCAGGCCACTAATTGATGCCTTCAAAATAAGATGCAAAAAAACCACTGTAGAAGAAATATACTACATTGATGAGATGATCATTCCCTTTACAGGAAAATTAGACATGAAGCAATATATAAAAGGGAAGCCAAATCCATGGGGCCTGAAAGTATTTTTACTATGCACCCCTGATGGTCTTGTGACTGATCTTTTATTTTATCAAGGGAAAACTACTTCTATTGATGAAGGCTTCAAAAACTTTGGTTTAGGAGCTGGTATTGTACTGCAGCTTTCCCAAATTCTCCCTTCTGGTTGCAATTTCAAACTAATCTTTGATAATTACTTCACATCATTGTCTATGATGCGCCATATAAAAGAAATGGGATTTTTTTGCATTGGGACGATTAGAAATAACAGAATTGAGCACTGTCCACTGGCTACAGAAATCAAGCTAAAGAAGAAAGGCAGAGGCGCAAAAGACTATCGAATTGATAGCACGAATGATGTTTCTTTAGTTTGCTGGTTTGACAATAAAGTTGTTACTTTAGCATCCTCTTTACCTGGACTTGAAAAAGAGGATACAAAGGTAAAAAGATGGAACAAAGAGTCCAAGAGTTATGTTGATGTTCCAATGCCTAAAATAATTGATTTATATAATTCAAAAATGGGTGGGGTTGACCTTATTGGACAACTTGTGTCTATATATAGGATTTTTATAAGATCTCGGAAGTGGACTGTTAGGGCAATATTTCATATGATAGACCTTTCAATCGCAAATGCATGGGTTGAATACAAGAAAAAAGCCATACAATTAGGTATACCTAAGAAGAATATACCAGATCTCCTAGCATTTAGGGAAGAAATAACTGATGGTTTACTTTGAGGGAATAAATCTCTTGAGAAGGTAAATGGAGGAGATTACAGTTCTCCAGCAAGGAAACCATCCATTGCCCCACAACCTGGTCCTTCAACAATCACAAGGCTGGACATGATTGGACATTGGCCAATTTTTTTGGACCAAAAAAATGCTTCGAGATGTGCTAGAGAAGGATGTAAACAAAAATCTATGATCAGTTGCAACAAGTTCAAAAAAGCTCTGTGTCTAAAAAGAGATAGAAATTGTTTCATAAATAGAATGATCAAAGGCATTTTATTCATGCTGTCCAATATACTGGACAGGAGATTTTGTCCTCAATTTATGATCATGTCACATTGTCCAATAAACGGGACATACATTTCTGGCATTAATTAAAATTTTTTTTATACGAAATTCTCTAATTATATGTTTTTGCAGTTATATTTGTACAAATATTAAATAAATTTTTCAAAAAAATTATTTTTAATTCTCCGTGACTGAAAGGGTTAAATATGGACCTTTATGACATTACATCATAATAATTTTAAAGAAAATAGCATGGCATCAGAATTAGTTAAACAAAGAAAATCCATCATTTATCATCTAACAAATAAAACAAAAACTATGCTTGAAGCCATAGACAGAAAAATTAAATAATTTTACAAAATAGGATCATGACAATTTAACAAAAACTCACTTTTCTTTTATTGTTTGGCATGCTTCAAGTACTGACTTTATACTTTCAACATTTAGATGAACAAGAGTGACTTTGATAAAAGGGTATTTTTCCTTTAAACTTTCCTTTAAAGCAACACCTTTTTTCATATTTCTGCATGTTATGCAGAAGCTAACATCATGAGTCTTTGTATGTTGTAAGTGGGCTGAAACTTCATGAACTAAACATAGACCAATCCCACTAAGAAAAAAAAACTATATATGTGAGTTGCAAACTAAAACAAAGCAGGAAAAGGATTAGTGCAAAAGCTAAACTAAATTTAAAAATCAGAGGCAAAAACTAAAAATAGCTTGAACCTTTTTTTGACCAAAGATAACATTAAATAGATATATTGTTGTTGTTGTTGTTGTTAAGTTGGTACCATTTCATATTAAATTATAAAAATTGTTAGTGGGTGTTTAATCCTCATCAGCTTTATTTAAAATCTTTATCACTAACTATTAATAGAAAGAAAAAAGCAGTTTTAGACAATTTTTTTAATCAAAATCATTTAAAATTTTTTCACTAATAAACATGATAAAAAAATTTTACCTTGTAACACCAGTAAACAAAAAAATTGCTTGTGACATTTTCTTCAAGGCTTGAAAAATTTACAAGTTTAACAAGCTGAAAAATATAATTTTAACATTCATATTTTTTATGACAATTGATTCATACACTCAAATCGAAAATTTTTACTTAGCTAAAAAGTAATGTGCAACAATTGATCTACAGAAATTGAAAATGTCTAATGAGTCAAAATCAACAACAATTGACTTATTTCTACTAGTCTTTTTTGTAAATGAATTTCAACACCATCTTCCAAAAGGTGTTCAATGGATACTTAGGGGACTAAATCAAGCAACATGTATAAAAAAAATTACTTTGTCCGAAGCTATTTTAACATGTATTAATGCATTGATGAATAAATTTCATATTAATCTTAAAAAAGCACAGGTTAATGAAGTAAGATAGATTATTTTTTAAGAGAAATTGGCTGAATGAAAAATGAAGCAATTATAATCACCTTGTTTAAATTGCTTAGAGTTTCTATAATAGCAAGAATAACATAACAAGTGTAAAAGTAAGGTGGATTTGCTAGAGATTTTTCTTATTCAGCTTTCTCAAAAACACCTCGAATTTCCAATCCAACAACCTAAGTGAATTTTACCAACTTGTAATTTAGGCAAAAAATTCAACTTTTACCAAAACACAAGACAAGAAACACAAAAATTATGCAAAAAAGACAAACATACAATTTCAAAATAACAAAATGCTTTTTTAGCAAAAGTTTGAAAGAATAAATTAAATAAGTCTAATTGTTTAAAGCTGCAAATAAGTACAAACATGACACAAAACAAACACATCAGACTAAACTTTAATGAAAAATAACAGTGTTAGTTGATTTTCCTTTTAATCACACTTAGCATAATTTTGTTAAATTTTGTGTTAAAGCATTAGGTTAATTAAGGTAACTTTTTGAGTCTTTATAACTTCTGAATTAGTTTCCCTGAAACAATGCAGAATACTAAACCTTTTATAACCATATTACAGGATGGCCAACTATGTGCAATTACTTTTTATTTTTTCATGCTGATCAATGACATGTTTGAATTACCATGTTCTTCACCACCTTAATAAAAAAGTGAGGTTTGTATTCCATTAATGACAGCTTTGTGCAATCACTCAAGTGACAGTCTGTTAGCACACTTATATGGAGGTTTGGGTGGAACAAATATACAACCTATATAAAAACTGTCTAAAAATTATGATATATATTCTATAAATTCTATAAAGTTCAAGTTCAGCAACATGTTTTTATGATCAACCTTGGAAATTGTAAATAACAAAGGTTAAACATATTTTTTGCAAACATGAGAAAATAAATTTCAACAGGATGTGTGGTTACAAATAAATTCACTAAGACCAAATTAATGCAAATTAGTGAACTCTATCATAGTAATGAAAACCATTCAAGGAAAAAAGTAAACTGCATAACCAAGGTAAAATGCAGCTACCATTAACGATGTTTTACCAAAACACTGCAATAGTAAAACAACATAACATCATATAAAAATTTAATAACTTTTTTATTGTCAATGTTGATTAAAAAACTCTCATTTATTAAACTTGAACTCAATCTTTTTTTAAATTACAGTTCAAGAGGTTATATTTTTCAAGTTTGAGTTCACCAAAAAACACAAACTTCTTCAAATTTATAGCCATGTGGACTATGACTGAGAAATGTTTGATATAAGCAGGGCTGGGAGCTGCAGTCCAGAGTTAAATTGATCATATTCAGTGGAGCAGAATCCAGAGCTCTTAAAATTTTGACTAATTCAAGCTTTTAATAAAATAATTATTTTGTAACAGTCTGGAAAGAAGACCAACATTATTATGATTGCTATAGAGATTATTTGTTAGTTTGTTGACATATTGAAATAAATTAGTGTTGATAAAATAGATAGAAAATAGAAAGTAGAATATCTAGAAAAACATGTAAAAAGCGTGGCTGAGATTGGAAATGACTTTAAAGTCTCTATATTTAAACACTCTCTAGACTTTACTTATCTTTAAATTAAAATAAGTTTTGATATACAAGGGTGGTTTTGATGAAAAAGCACAGATAAAACTTCTAGTTGATGCTTCCTGGTAGCAGCCATGCAAAAAAGTCTATGTTTTGGAGCTACAGTTTAAATTGTTTAGCTCCAGAGCTGGAGCTGGAGTTGAGCCTATTTTAAGACAGCTACCCAGCCCTGAATACAAGGTCCTCTACTAACCAGGTCAAAATTTGCATTTTTGAATAAAAGTAGACTTGCATAAATAGTGATTATATTTCAAAAACAATAGTGTAATGCCTTTGCAAACTCACCATCAAGCCAGACAAGGCATAACCAAATTGTGTTTAAGGTTCAAAAAAAAAACTTTTTTGATTTGAAAATAAACTAAGTAGATGCAAAAAACAGCAAAGAACAACCTAATTAATCAAAAATGTCCACAACCTAGACAAATAAATTATTTACAAAGGTAAAAAATAATGATAAAAATATAGTTTTTCAATAAAATTATGTCTGAAATTAGCCAAAGTTATTTTTACCCAGATCTAGGTTAAAAGCTGTTGAAACAAATTAGTAACAGAGTCAAATACAAAAAAAATTCTTAAACAAAAAGGTAAATTTTAATTGATTTTATATCTGAAGAGTCAATTAGCAGTACAAAACTTTAAGATAGCTTTGAAAAGTGTGTTCATTCCTCAAAGACTTTTCATCTGACACTCATTGGAAGGAATCATCAGAATGAACTGAGGGCAATCCGATCGTGTTTATATAGGCAAAAAGAATGAGTCTGATCAAACTCCTCCAATGATGATTCCACCTCCTGATGATGATTCCTCCCAATAAGTGTCAGATGAAAAGTCTTCAAGGAATGAACATGATTTTATATCTAGAATTATTGGAATAGCTTTGGCTATTTACTTTTTTGTTAAAAAATAAAGATTAACAAGTGATTTACAATTAAAAACAAGCTAATTCCTAAATATAACAAGTGATCTAGTTCTTGTTATGGTTTGCAAACACAATAAAAAAAATTAAATAAGCAGTAAAGAAAGCACTAAAAACCAATCAAGAAAAATTTTTCTTAAATAAGATCATTGCTTTTTAAGCACATTTTGATTATGCTTTTCTCGTTGTTCATCTTGAATTGTTTTTGAATCTTCACCAATTCTGGGACCCCTTATATTATACCAATCATCTAAATCATTGTCTTCAACCATTTCATAATACAAGGTTTCAATAGATTTATCAGGTTTCTTTTTGATATTTTGCTTTTCTAATTCTTTTTCCATTTCCAAATTAACCCCATGTCTTGCTTTTATATCATAGCGAATTTGAGCAAATTCTCTTAATCCCATCCAAGCAAAAAACAAAAATGTAAAAAAAGCTGTTCCAGGTTTGAATTGAGGGTGAGTGACAATTCGCTTTGTTGATAGGAAAACACGATTGAACAATTTCATAGCAATCAATAATAATTACCAAGTTTTAAAGTAGTAACTGAAATGCATAATAACAAAGACCAAATAGCTATAACATAAAAATAAAAATATTAAATAAATAATTGTACAGTTATAGCTTGTATAAAACTTTCTAAGATTAAATTTTTTAATCAGTTACCTGTATATCAGGAATGGGCAAACTTTTTAGTCTGAGTCATATTCAGAAAATCACATTTTTCAAAATGCAGCATTCACAGAAGCACATTTTTTTCAACAAACATTCTAGATAATTTACAAGCACATTTTCCAAAGGGCCACACCACTGTTGGCACAAGAAGAAGGGTCCAGTGCAAGAAAAAAAAGAAGAACCATTTTCTAAATGCACTTTGAAAAATAAAGTGAAAGCCAAAAAAATAGGTCTTTAATCTTTTATCAGCTCTCATTCACTACTTGTCAAGCTGACTTAATAAGCTTTTAAATTTTAGGAAATCCCCAAAACTTGCAAGGTTGGTAACAGTGAACAAGACTTCTTTTTTCTTACAAATTATCATCACAAAAATGGTTTTTAAAGCATGCTCAATTCAAGCAATTTTTTTTGGGGTTTTCACTTTATTTAATGAGAAATCAAGGCTTTATGCAAAGAGTGGCAAAAGCATTGCGCAGGTTTACACTGTTATTATTCTGTTTTAAAAAATAACAAGTATGACTTAATATAATCATCATCATCATCATCACTCCAGTTTTAATCTGGTTTAATCCCCAGTGACTGGAGATGGCTGGATCCATCCCACTACTTCTGCAACTCTTCTTACACCTCTGTCCACTTGCATTGATCTGCTGCATCTTCTTTCTATAAAACAATCCTTCTGAAGCTTGATAAAAGCTTTTAACAGTGCAGATAAATTATGGGCCATATGAGCCTGAAGCCAGTGGCTTGTCCAGCCTTGATTTATGTTAAATAAAGACATTATTAGGATGATAAATTTGTTGAGTTTGAGTTCTTGTTTTTATACTTTTTGAATTTTATTTAAGTGCTAGAACTTTCTAACATTTTTTAAACCTTTGATAAACAATACTTACTTTCATAAAATTTTATTTTGTTTTTAAAAGCATATGATGAAATTCTGTAATAATTAACAAATTTATGGCAACATTATGTTTGTTACATCACAGTTAATTAAAAATTTTTTTAATAAAAAATAATGAAATTATATTATGGTATAAATACAAAATTAACTCCCAAAATAAACTGAAAACAACACAAATAACAGACCAATTGAATTTTTGTTAACATTAATTTTTCAAGATAATTTCTTTAAAAAATTAATTTTTTGTTTTGCAGTTTAGGTGCTAGAAATATTTTTCAAGAGATACATTATAATTCAACATTATTGACATGTAATGGTCAAAAACAAACTTGCAATAAAACTACAAACAAATCAACCAATTACTTGATAAACATTTACATAAAAAGAATCAGTATGAAATGTTAAAAACAATAACACAAAAAAAATTATTATAAATCTCATAAACTAATCTTAGTCTACATCTTCAAACATAATGTGACAATCCTCAGTAACATATTCAGCATCTATTTTAAATTGGTTGCAAAACGTGTGAAGGAATTGTTAGTAGGTCACTAACAATTCTTTGTATACTTGAAATATATCCAAAAGTTTTTTGAAATCATTTCAAGATTAACATACAACTGCAATAAGCTAAATGCAGCTTGTTGTTACAAGCAACCTTTTTCAAAAAATAAAAATTTTAGATTTCATTATGTCATAGTTTTGTTACAAGAATTTCTTTTTCATATTACTGTCTATATTCATATTACAGAATCTGACAAGAATTTCTTTTTTATATTACAGTCATTTAACACTTTCAGTGCCAAAAAACGTATATTTACATCTAAGAACGAGGTCTCATTTACCGTTAACCATTACTAACCCACCAAGCTTTGGGGATTTCTCTAAAATTAAAAAATAATTAACTAAACTTGGCAAATAGTAAACAATTGCTTAACCTTCAGCACCGAAAGTGTTAATATATTTTCATAAACTTTAGCTTGATTATGGTATACAATATTGGAATTTTGAAGAAAAATTGTTTGCTTTAAAATTTGCAAACTTTTAAATTTTGATTTGTACACCTATGACACTTTGTGCTTCTTGCAGATAACAATAGTATATTGTTCTCAACATTATTTTTAATTTTTGTGATAGAAAAAACTGTATACCACATATTCATTTGAGAAAAATAGATGAAAGACAAAAGCCATAAGTTTTCAGCTCTTGTTAAAAAACCCTGAAAAATAGGTTCAACATATTGAGAATACTTATATATTTAATGGTAATAGTTTTCTTGATATTTTTTTGCAAGTATGAGCATAGTGAGCAAGCAAATTTTCAACATATTGTACAACCTGTATTAGAAAATGTGATACTTTGATGACTGGCTTTTGGATAAGTTGTATCATGCTCAACTGCTTAACATATCAATAAATATAGTATCATTTAGTTTATTAACTTACATGAAAAAGGAAATATTTAGACAATTATTTATATTGACATGATGCCGACAAGTTTGAAACCATGACTAAACTGCATACTACATAAATGTTGAACCAAAGACAACTTTACATTAATAATAAAAATAATAAAGTGATCCAGTGCAATAGCACAATAGCATAAAAAAAAATTCACAATAATACATTATTAACAAGCCATTGGTTAGTAATTGAAATGTCAAGCATGTAATAAGTAAACAGTCAGACAATACAGAGAGATATCACTAAGAAAACTTTACAAAAGCTCAGTAAAAAACATAAAAAAAAGAAGTTAATATTCAGCTAAGATTGGGCTAGATATGAAGACAATGACAACAGAGCAAACACTAATAGGTAATTTAGTAGATGAATACAGACAGCAAAGACATCATAACTACTAAAGACATACTTAAAACAAAGAAAAACACAAAGAAGCAATGGTATCATTACAGCATCTTCAAGTTATACACATTAGAAACGCTAATTAATGTTTGTGAAACAAACACCAAGATTATAAAAATATAAATTGAAAAAATTTGAGTCATGATGCTTAAATTCACATAAAGACAAACTAGATACAATATCAGAGGGAAGTTCATTTCATATGTTTATAACTCTGTTAATAAAGAAAAATTTCTATTATCCAAATCAAAAGGATGTTTGACCAATTTAAAAGTATGACCATGCATAATACAGTTAACATTTAAGTTAAAAAACTTTGCACCATTCAATGATGACGTATAATAAGTAATTTTATATACTTTACATAAATCAATCAGTTCTTTGGTTTTCAAGTGAGTCAATCTTTAAAATTTGCAAGCTGGTAAGTTTTGTTTTTCAAAACTTGAATGCATTTTGTAGCCTGGTGTTGCACTCTTTCAATTAAGGCAATTTTATGTTTTAAATGTTGGTTCCAAATAGTTACTGCATATTCAAGATGTGTTTTAACTAGCTGTTTCTAAAGTTTAAGAAACATTTTTTTTATCTCTACTGATGATTGCTCTTTTTAAGATTGATAAAGCCATCTCAACACATTTAACAATTTCTGACAGATGCATTGTTAGTTTCAGATTGGAAGACACTATAACACCTAGATCTTTTTCATTTTCTTTAACCATGAGTGATTGTTTGAATAGAGGGGTCTTTTTAAGAAGTCACCGTAAACAATTTTTTTGGTGAAACTAACAGAGATGACCATGGACTGGAGTTGGTTTTCGTTAATTTGTAATGGAGTTGGAGATTATTTTTGAAAAATCAATTACTTTTAAATACTAGAAGAAACATTTTTATGTTATAAAATGTTTTTTTGATGTTTCAAATGCTTTATTACTGGCATTTAATTTGAGTTTATTGCTCATACCTGACACTTGTAACTAGTTTTTTGTTTATAATTAAAAATTGCACATATAAAATAATTGCTATTGTTCAAGCAAATCCTGGCATAACCTAACCCTAACCATAATGCTTATCTTTACATGAGTCAAGATTAAAAGAGTGCAAGGCAAACTGTTAAAAAGAAAAACTAATGCCCTTTTAAATGACCATAATGACTTCCTTTAAATGAGTCCATATCACCCTGTCTAATACACTAGTGGTTGGTATTATATTACTTTTTCTATTGTATGTATATCCATAGCCTGCATAAGGAATTTCTTGTTACCAAATAATGTTATAAATGCAAAGATTTTCTTTCCCCACGATCTTAACCTAACTATATGTATTTTTTTTAATTTTTAGTGTAAGCTAGTGCAAATTTACTATTATACTTGATTGTGTGATATTGCCAATTTCAAGTTTAAATTGTTATGTTCAATCTAAGATATAATACTATTACATTTAGTTAAAATAGAGTTAATATATCTTGGGTAATTATATTGTGCAGCCTTCACTACTTTTAACAAAAGCATAAATTTTTCTTCAAATGAGGTTTGCAAACTTTTCAAAGATAACAAACTGCTGGAAATACCCAACACTTCTGAAAAGAGCACAGTTTGGCAAATTTTTTTATAATTAAATCATATTAAAAGTAAAGATTGTATTGGATATATAATTTGTAAAACATGTAAGCAAGCATTAAAACATAAAAAGTCGACTAGTGGAGCAATGCATTTAAATGATCACTTAACATAATGCACGTATAATGCAAAAATATCTTAGACTTCACAACATGCTAAAACATCAACTAGACAATACTTGCTCTATTTTTGTACAAAATGGTTATCCAGAATTTCTTATTGATTTCAGACTTTCTAAAAAACTTTTACATTTTCAACAAAACGCTGGAAAAGGTCTAAAAATGTTCTGTCTGCTTAAAGTTACCATGGATAGGCAAAAATTTTCTGAAATTTGATAGAAAGATAAAATTAGCTATCACCAACGACATATTCGTTGACTGTCACTAATTGTTTTAAAGCAGTCCAACCACGAATAGTCTTTTCTACCAGACAAGTTTTACCGGCAATACATAAGGACGTTCGTTCCACTTTTCAAGAAAGTAATGTTGTATATGAATACGTGAGACGTGTGCCACTGCGATAGTCGGTAGGTGGGTTGAAGATCCCAACGTTTGCAGGACAAAATCCGTTAGCATGTGCTGAAGTCTCTGCAGAACAGAACCGGTCAAGAACGAAAACAACCAAAACAACAAGGTAAATCAGCTAATTCTGTACCTCATTGTCACTCAGCGATTGGAAATCATTTATTTCAAAACCAAAAATGTGCATCTCGCTACAAGGACAACCATATTTTTTATTCTTTCTAACGCAAGATCCGACTTCCATTTATCTGTTTTAAAATCGATTTTTACCACTCTTCGTAAACCTAATTTACTTAGACAAAAGAGTTTGTTTACAAACATAAATTATTAGTATAAATGTAAAAAATTTTCTTGCCTGAAAAAATATTAGTTTAAACCCCCAGGCAGTACGGCCATATTGAAAAGCTTTAAAAATTTCAAATAGTAGCTTACGTAAATCCTGCAATAGCTCTTTAAAAAAAGCTATCGTGCTTTGATCTTTATGATTATGGGTCTCTCTGGTCTCGCAGGCGAAAAACCCTCCACTCTTCATAAATTACTCTTCAGTGCTTTAATGTTTTGAACGCACGTGATCATTGAATAATTTTGCCGGTTGGTCTAAACCAGTGGTTCTCAAACTTTCATGGTTCGTCGCCCCTTTTCAAAGACTCTCAACACCCGTTGGAATATTGTCCCAAAAGACTAGTGAAGAATAATAAAAAAGATGATCGCTTTGAAACTGTCTTTGGTTTCTTCGTTTTTGTCCCAAAAAACTTTTGCTTTTGCTTTGTGGCCCCTTAGAGAAACCCTGGTCTAAACCTTTACAAGGAAAAATTTTCACCGGTATTTACAATATTCGTTTCGCTTGAAAAGGCTTTCTTTGAATGCAGAACCTAGAAAGCCCAAGTTATATTTTGGTACATAGATTAAATAAAAGATGAGAACTGTGCAAAATAAAATTTAAGCAGCCAATTTCATCAATAATAATAGTGTTGCCACGGACGATGCGCCAAGCTGCGAGGTCCCCTCAAGAAGGCGAACAATAAAACCTCCAGCTTGGCAAAAAGACTATTTATTGTTTTAATTTACTGCACATTTTTGTTCTTAAAAGATTTGTTTATAGCCTTTTTTTAACTGTTTAATTTAGAATTTTTTCCTTCGTTTGGCATTTAAAAACAGATAGTGACGTTATAATGAGCTTTGTGTAACCTAACTTTATTGATTCCTTTAACATGGTCATTTTTTAGCTTAGCTATCTTAGGGTTAGGCATGTTTGTAATAATTTATTTGCGTTAGTTATGTTTTAATTAATTATTTTTGTATTTATTTTTGTTTCTATTTGAATAAGGATCATTGGTAATTCTAGTTTAGTTGTTTTAAATTGCTATTGAATAAGGTTAAAATTTGTGTAAACCAAAATTGTTTTGTCGCTATTAAATTTCATTTGTTGATCCAAGACAATTTGAATTTTCGAATACCTGACTGCGCAGGTTTAGACGAGTCATTCCCCTCGTCCCGTAGCAACAAATAGCGTCGGCAGCGTGGTCGAGTGGTTAAAACACCGAACTGATGATCAACATAGTCTCGGTTCAAAACCCACTTGCGCCATTCTGTTGTGTCCTTGGGAAAGACACTTTGGGGCACTTTCCCCTGCTTGGTGGTCTTGACGACCAGTTCTAAATTACAGTAATATCTCTACCAAACTACTAGCGGACAGCAATATCTTGGCATCTCCGGAAGCAGGTCGGGGTAATTGCTTACCCTATGTATAGCGCCTCCGTCGCTTTCCTGCGAGTCAGGAGGATAAATACAGAGATAAAAATAAAAAAATAATAATAATAGAGTTGCGCTGTCCTTTCCATTTTTTTATAAATGTAATCAATTTTGTTGTCATTATACTAGAGCTTTTTCCGCAAAACAACTTTTAAGAAACCTGTTTGATATCCGAGCATTTTTGTAATCTACTACTATACGGGTACACTGATTGATTATCGTAGGCTTACATCTCCAGTTGACTGGCATTAGTGTCCTTTTTAAAACTCAAAACTTTTGGCTGTTGTAAATAAGTGTTGGCCAGATGTTGATCGCTTCGGCATAAAGCCAGTGACATTGCCCTAGTGTGTAGGCTACTTTTTTGCCAGATTTGAAACCAGATTTCAACATCATCATTAGAAATGGAAATGTGCCAGACAGCTTTCTTTTCCAGAACAAAGAGGTCTTATCTTTGTAAAAACTTGCTCTATTTGCTAAAATTTATCAAACAAGCTGTTCTAGCTTGGAAGGTTGTTGAAAACATTAATATATTTGGTTGCGGTATGTCGTTGTTATCGTTTCCTCGTCATTTTTTTGACATCAAAGTAGTGATTGATAAATTCCAACACTCTATTAAATATAGTGACGGAAATTATATAGTATGCCTATACAGTGGCCGCAAATAAAATGTTTATACAGTAAAATTTTAACAAAAATTGTGTTTTATTTGAAAAAAATCATATTTACAGCAATGTAAATTTTGATATCTAATATTTAGTCAAACAGCCTTTGGCTTGAATGATATTTTTCAATCTCTGGGGCATTGAATCGGCCAACTTTTTAAAGTATTCGATATTTATAGTAACCCACAAGTGTTTCAATTTATCTTCAAATTCATTGTATTTGATAGCTGAGCTTCTTGGACCTTATTTTTCATCACGTTCCATACATTTTCAATGAGGTTAAGGTCTGGAGAGTTTCTCGGCCACTCTAAAACAAGTATATCTTTTTCTTTTCGCCACTTAGTTACAAGTTCGGTTCTGTGTGCAGGGTTACCATTCTGCATAAAATGTGTGATATGGTGAATGCCCCAAAAAGGCAGCATTTCGAGATAGTTGAATCTCTTCATTGTAACATTTCTGGGAGTGGTAAAGAAATATAATCCTCCTCTACTGTTGGTACCACTAAATGCACTCCAAAACATTACACTATCTGAGTGCTTAACTGTCTTAAAAGTGTATAGCAAATCACGCTTTGGTACGTTTAGTTGCCTTCTTACCTTTCTGACTGGCCCCGACTAGTCAGAATGTTTGAAAACATCACTTGAAAACCTATTGTTTGAAAACATCACTTTTCACTTTAGAATGATTTAGAATTTAGAACTGCTTGCCAAGACCACCAAGCAGGGGAAAGTGCGTTAAAGTGTCTTTTAATAGGATGAAACAGAATGGCGCGAGTAAGTTTTTAACCGAGGCCATGTTGATCACAAGCACGGCGCTTTAACCACATGACCACGCTGCCGACGAAAAAATCTTGTGTTTATAAAAAAACTCGCAAAATTTATAGTTTTTTTAACTTTAAAATTGCAAAATCTGTTTATTTAGAGACAAATCACTTTTTTAGCTTTTATAGGTCTTAAAAAATTTAATTATGAATGAGAACCTTCGATTTCACATGCTTGCTCAAGTTTTCATGATCGGATACAGTGTCTAAGGGACTTAAATCCTTAAATTTTCAAGAAAATAACATGCTTTTTTGGCACAACCATGACATCTTTAGGAGGTTGCCGAAAAACTTTTAATTGTTCGATGACCCACGAAGTAAAAAACAACATCGTAGTATAAAACAATCAAAATCGTGGAACTTAAAAGTATTTTCTTGCAATAAAAAGAAGAGATTTTAATTTTCATGCACACTTAATTGAAAACAAATGATATTTTTGAAGTTGGCAAAATATATGTGCTACTTTTTATTAACTGATTGTATTAGGGAGCATTGGACTCGATAACGCATGTTCTTCGATGCTCCCGATCATTGCGTTAATTTTGTTTGCTTGCTGTTTGTATTTAGATGTATTGTTGTGCGTATTAGTGAATAAACTATCTGTCTATTTATCTATCTATGCATTCAGTGATGGATTTAATAGTGTGCGAATAGTGCGGCCGCGCCGAGCCCGCTTAAAATACATCAAAAAGTGGCCCCCGCTACACAAGAAACACTCTATTTCTTCATAGTAGCACCAGGACGTCGATAGTAGGCTATGTTAAAAAAAAAAGAAAAAAAAAATTTAAAAAAGAAAAAAGGGCTTCCTTGGTTGGTGACCTTTTTTTAGTGATCGCTTTGTCTGGCCCTGCTTTGGATCACTCAATAGTGGCCCCTCCTAAATTGAAGACCTTTTTTTTAATGATCACTTTGCTTTCATATACTAAAAATGGCTTCAGCTACCTTTTTTAGTACACTAAATAGTGGCCCCCGCTTACGTTTCTTCCACCAGCCCCCCGTTTTGTAAGGCCATCACTGTAGGCATTGTTATAAATGTCTTATTAAAACTGATGCCCCTGAATTTTTTTCACTCCGTTCAAGAAAGGCGTGCCTTTTGTTAAGAAATACTGGCTTAAATTAACTTGAAATTTAATCCCCGACGGTTGTCTAAAGATACAGTCGGACATTTTACATTTTCAAACAAAAGTTGGAAGGGCTATTGTCGTTCACAATGGCAATTATTTTGTTATTAGAAATTGTCTTCACAATGCAAGTAAAAAATTTCGCATTCAGTTTTTACGAGTTGAGTTAAGGTGGTTTATGAATTAATGTTAGTTAGAAATGTATATCATAAATGTTACGGACAAGTTGTTTGAGTTATTAGTTTTTATTTCATTAGAACCCCATGTTTTTTTATTTTGCTTTCGTCATGCTTGAGCCAACTTCGTGGCGCGTTTGCTCGTGTCGGTTCTGTTAGACTCTTTTTCTCTGTGGTGCTGTGTAAGAGTAGTGAAAAAAATATTAATTCTAAAACTGCGTCAGCTATGTGTTGGTGCATGCGTTTGCTTCACATATACGTTAAGTCTCCTAACTGCCTAATAGACGAACGCGATCTCGGAAATAAGGTAGGCCTACTTTTGTGTTAAAACCCACCAAGGACGTGCCGTCAATGGAGGCAAGTAAGACAGTGCCTCACCTGTGGAAATCAAAAAAGTAGAAATAAAATATTGAAGTCATAAGCTTTGCAAAATATATGCAACTTGCTATTAGTTAGAAAAAAATTAGTAAAAATTATACTGTACTTGTAGTAGTGTAATTAGTTTTGCTCTTTAACCGTAATTTTTGACCGTTTAATCGTTGTATTTTCAGCGCTTTAATTATTTCGTCAAGCGTTCTTGTAAAAAAAAATCGCTAATACACGTTAGTGAGGCAGTTTCAAGATTGCCTCCCCTCAGATAATAAAAGAAACAAAAGTAAAGCAATATAGCGCTATTTTTTGTTTTTGTTTAAAATATCTGTTGAAAAGAGAGAGGTTTGAGGCATGGCCCAATTATGACCTCGTAGACTAAAAAAACTTTTTCTTACTCCCGACATTTGTTAAGGCCCGTTTCCACTACGAGCGTGGAAAAGAGCATTCTTTGTCTCTTTTATTGATCTTCGATTGAAGCAAGCGGTTAAAATTGAAGCGAGCGCAAAAAAAAATCAATAAAACAAACAAAGAATGCTTTTTTCCACGCTCGTAGTGGAAAGGGGCCTTTAAAACAAGATAAAACGATTTTTTCTCAGTAAGTCGGAATACACACATTGTGCAACTGCAAAGCGATAAATTTAATGGAAGTATTTGAAATGGAAAATCATTTAGTATTTAAGCTAAAAAAAATTTTCCACATTAAACTTTCAATCTAATTTTGGTATATTTATTATTCAGTGTTTGAACCTAATTTTCGGCAGCATTTTTATATTTATAACATACACTTTTAACTAACACTAATTCATAAACTATCCCTTATCCAAACTTGTAAAAAATGATAGCAAACTTTTTACTTCCAATGTAAAGACAATCGAAATTAATAAAAGTATTGCTATTGTGAACAACAATAGCCCTTCCAACTTTTAGTTTGAAAATGTAGAATATCCGGCTAAATCTTTAGACGACCATCGTCTTACAAAATACTCTTAAGGCCCGTTTCCACTACGAGCGTGGAAAAGAGCATTCTTTGTTTCTTTTATTGATCTTCGATTGAAGCGAGCGGTTAAAATTGAAGCGAGCGCAAAAAAAATCAATAAAACAAGCAAAGAATGCTCTTTTCCACGCTCGTAGTGGAAACGGGCCTTTATTTGAAAAAAAACCGACTGGAGTGAGAGTTAGTTTTAGGAAAATACAGGGTTAGTTTTTGAGAGAAAGTAATTGGTTCGAAAGAAACTAAGTTCTTCTTGAGCATCTTGACAAATTTTAAAAAATTCCAAAACTTTTGGGCCCACAAGAACAATTTGAGCGAAGTTTTTTTCTCTTTCTATCTCTTAGAGCAACTAGTTTTGTTTCTTTTTACTTATTTAAAAAAATTAGTGTCTCACCAACCACAAGCTTCACGGCACGTCACTGAAACCTACCAATAAATATAAAAATGCTGCCGAAGATTGTGGTTCAAACACTGAATTATACATGTACCAAAATTGGATTGAAAGCTTAATTTTGAAAATTTTCTTAGCTGAGATTCTAAATTAGTGGTCTTCAAATTTTTCGAGCAGGGGGCCGTGTGTAGATTTTTTTGGACCTCCTCGGGCCAAAGCGAGAAACTAAACAAAAAAAAAGGTCTTCACTTCGATTTCTAATTTCGCTACTTTTCTCCCAAAATTGTAGTGATCTCTAAAAAAAAAAAAAAAGGTCTTCACTTCGATTCGATCTCTAATTTCACTATTTTCCTCCCAAAATCCTAATTTCG
Source organism: Diplosoma virens (assembly GCA_963680785.1). Lineage (NCBI taxonomy): Eukaryota > Metazoa > Chordata > Ascidiacea > Aplousobranchia > Didemnidae > Diplosoma > Diplosoma virens. The sequence continues at coordinate 38,045,476 of OY796886.1, read as the reverse complement.
CTATTTTTTTTCCCAAAATCTTGTTTTGTTCTCTAAAAAAATAAAAAGATAAAAAAACTGAAACTGGGGTATTCCCGACATAATTCTATCCAACTGTGGCTCAAAGTGAGTGTATATGTTTTTTAAAAAGAGCTCCGCGAGCCGGATAAAAAATCTTAGCGGGCCGAATTTGGTTCGGAATATAGTTTGGAGTCTAAAACACTAAAATTCAGTATTTTAGACAACATGCAGCGGGCCAGATAAAATCACCTCGCGGGCCGTAGTTTGGTGACCACTGTTCTGAATCATCTCCCATTACTAAATACTTACAATGAAGTTATTGCTTTGCAGTTGCACAATGCGTGTACATTCTGACTGAGAACAAACCGATTTATCTTGTTTTAGCAAATGTCTGGAGTAAGCAAAGCTTTTTTTCTCTACGAGGTCACGATTGCGGCATGCCTCAAATCTCTCTCATTTCAACAGATATTTAAAAAAAAAGAAAAAACCGCTATATTGTTTCACTTTTGTTTCTTTTTTTTATCTAAAGGGAGGTAAACCTCAAAGCTGCCTCACTAACATGTATTAGCGATTTTGTTGAAAAGAACACTTGACGATATGATTAAAAAAATACAATTAAACCGTCAAAAATTAGGGTTGAAGAGCAAAACTAATTAAACTACAGTATAATTTTCACTAATTTTTTAACTAATAGCAAATTGCATCAATTTTGCAAAGACTATAACTTCAATATTTTATATATTTCTGCTTTATTTGATTTCCAAAGATTAGGCACTGGCTCACTTGCCTCCCCTGACATCACGTCTCTAATTAAATACTACACAACACATAGGCTACTTTTCAATGTCTGGCTTGGTTTGTTTGTCTCTTAGTATTTTTCTATGTTGTGCTTATCATCATTTGACTACCGCTCTTTTCCCAGTTGACTACTAATCCCCAAACTAAAAAATTACGTTGTTACCATTGATGGCTAAAGTGAGGATGCTGTGAAACATAAAACTAATCAAAATGTTTTCGACGCATCAGCATTCACTGGTTATAGCAAGGTAAACATATTTGCGCCGATTGTAATAGGCCTAGTACGATTTTTGTAAAAACTCAAAATTAGACGAAACCGATTACCATGTATATACGTGTATATTGTAACAGGGATTTGAATTTGAAAACTTTGCCTTTTTTGCCGAACTCCAAAAAAGTCGATCAAGTAAAAAGATCTTTTTCTCTTTTTTAACTCTCAATATTCAAACTCGATGAATTGAAAATGGTGAACTCGAACTTATAATCAATATTTTTGTCAACTCGAACTTGATTAGAAATGCATCGGGTTTGCACCCTTGACTACAACAGTGGGTTGAATTATCAATCTATAGATTATTTTAACACCAAAGTCGGATTTACGCGCTTTTTTGTAAATCGAAAATCATTGTTTCATGTCATTTGTGATTTATCTGTAAAAAAACTTTTCTCCGGTAACCCTTGTTTCTCAAATAAAAGAAAAACTATATAGAAATACGCATTGGTGCAATTTAGTTGATCACATTTTAGCAGCACAAAAAAGTGCTTAATATATTTATATTTGTTCAAATCTAAATTTACAATGAATTTTAAACCGAAATTTCAAAAGTAGGCTAATGGTAAATTTTAAAAAATTGCTGTTACCGGTACTTCTTTAGATCTAATATACAAGCCAACAAGATGTTTATCATTGGGCGCTTTTTAAGAAGATCAAAAAGAGCAAAATGGCATGACACGGTTTTTCGAAACCACAACAGCAGTGAAACGCCAGAACAAGTGATCAAGAGCATGCCACAGTGTTTAAGATAATCCATTATTATTTCATAATGACGTCACGTTTTGCAACAACAAATGCAACATTAAAAATAGACAAAAAAATATTAACAATGGCAAGTTGCTTCTGCTATTCAACGACACAAAAAGGACGGCACTTGAAAAGACCTAAAGCATAAAATTGGCTTGCACAAATTTCTTTAGTTTTCATTATTTAGTGCTAAGGTGCACCACCATGCGGCAGTGATTTTTTTCGTTACAGTGGCTTAGAGGCGCTACTACCAAAAATATATTGATAAAACACAGCCTCAACTTTAAAACATTAAATTAAAGAAAAATTCTCTAAAATCACAAACTACAATCAATGCCACTCGACACAATCAAAAAATTCACTGCAGAACTGCACTAAAACGACAGTTAAATCAGAAAGAGTTGACAACGCAAATCAACATAATTAACGCAATAATGATGTTTTATTTCATTCAAAATTCAATCAACTTTCATACTCACTCGTCAATTACTTAAATACAAGCTGAAAAATATTTGGCGGTTGAAAACTTTCAAGAATTTGTAAAACCTAGGCACAGCAGCTAGGGGTACGAAACAACAAAAAGTAGAATGATTTTGATTGGCTACACACAAAAAATTTTACTTAATTTCAAAAGAAATCTACCGACATATGGCAGATGTATGTATGGTAAATTAACACTTTCAAGTTCAAGGAATACAGCTTTAGCACGCTTAGTAAACAGAATGGTAAGACAATTGTTCTTTCTTTGCGTCAATTTAAAAAAAACAAAAAAAAACTTTAAAAATATAAGAAAAGAATTCAATTGACCACTGGAATTTAGTAGAAAAAGCACGAAAATCCACAAAATGCAGAATTTTCAAACAGATGTAAAAAGTCAATTGCACACTACCGCATGGAACAAACACTCACAGGAAGTTCAAAAAGAATTAGAAAATTCTACGAAACTAAATAAATACAAAATAGGTAACAAAATAAATAAGGTTTGTTCCAAAACTGTCAGAAATTTTTCCTTGACTCGGAAAAAAGCAAAAGACCGCGGTAAAATGGCAATGCCCACGAGAAATGATGCGACGAACTGAACTGGAGGAGCCTTAAAAAGCCTCAAGCAACAAGTAATAGAAAAATAACGAAAATCGACGATCCCAAAAATCCAACGGCGAACCATTTGTTCCGACCTGTAAATAACGAACACTTAACGTGCGGATGTAAGCACTAATATAAGCAGCAATTAATTACTTTTCGATATAGCCTCAAAACGTTGAATTATCTTGTATATGAAGGGTGTGTGTGTGGATTTAAAGAAAGGTTTGAAGACAGCCGTGATCGTTATCTTTACCTCAATCGATATTATATTTAAAACCTTTTCAATAAACCAGGGTTCTTGCGGAAATCAATTCAAATTTTTTCACTAATCACCACCGTCCTTACCGTTCGGCAGATGCGCTAACTTAGGAAATCTCTTCACCAAGAAGTCGATTGTGCTTTGATCCTTCTCAACTTTAATTCCGACGTCATTAAGTAATATTGTTCGATTATCCGGTGTCAGGCTAATAGGTCTGATAAAACAACGAACTGGTTAAAAGTCTTCTCGCGGTCACACTTACAATAAACACTAAATGAAAGGTTGGTCAAAAGTTTGCGCAGTCATTAACGTGTCACGAATTATCAAATTGATATACAAGATAACAGCTGCTTAATACTAATGACAGTGGCTGGCAATAGTGATTGAACAAAACACGGACAAGGCATTTTGTTGAATCACGTGCGCAAAATGGTGAAATGTGCATTTTTTTTATTAGTAAACAAAATCACTACAATTGCAACAGCGAAGGTCATAGCAAAGCTAGTCACACAACAGACTATTGAATAACAGAAGTCACGAAGCTCACCTCAGAATTTTGAATAATTTTCTAAAACTTATGTAACAACACAAGAAGAATGCGTCATAAAGTCCAAATTACTCGAGTCTTTGCATAGACACCGCTAAGTACCAGCAAGAACAAAGAAAGAATTAAGAAAAAAGCAACAAATAATCGTGAACCACTTTCAAAACTCTTAAGGTTTAAATAGCGTCGTGGAAATGGAGAAGACTGTTAGACGGTAATCGACACTTAGCCTGGCAATAACGCAGAGACGCGAGCCACTGTTTATCACTTCACTTCCTTTCAAGTCTAGCCGCTCTTTATGCATCACTGACGCCGCGAACAAAGAAATTAAAGCAACGACGATGACGTCGGGCGAGTTGATAAGAAAGCTGGCACTTTCGGGTAAAGTTTCGCATTTTTATAGAGATCGAGGAACAAAAAATTTCACCGAAGTGATTTGAAAGGAACGGGACTTTCCCGTGAGTTCAATGTATTTGCCGAGCAAAACAGATGAAAAACACGTTGTTTGTCTCAAACGAAAATCTGAGCTATTCACTCAAAACAAAAAGGTATTTGCGCTATTGCTACGAGTAAACGGACAACGTCAGACTAAACTGTTTAAGAAATTGATTTTGTTATTGCGATGCCAGACACACCTACCTATTGTAACAGGCAAACATCACTTACGATTAGTAGCAAGTTTTTCCGCCGAAAGGCAAAAAAATTTTATTGCAACTTAGCATGAAATTAACATTAACATTAAAACTGAAAGATCGCCTTATCTCGCATCAAATGCAAATCATTTAAAATAAGGGGGAAAGCGGTGATTGCGAAATAAAAGTTCACTTAAATTTTGTTAAAAATTACGATGTTATGTTGGGATTCCTCGAAACATAAATCATACATACGGTAGCATGTCGGCAAAAATCAAAAAATCATGTGCCTTGATTCAAAAGCAATCGATGAACCAATATGTTCGGTCGTGATTTTGTTTGAGCTGGTGAAGCATTTTGCAAAAACCTCGTGAACGATCATCGACTTTCTCATGACGAGAGGGTCACAGCAGTAAATTTAGTGTGATGGAAACTACTGTTTTTTTCAAAGGCGTTTTGAACTGAAAAACGTCTCTTTTTCAAAACTTTCCAATGAAGTCTCAAAAATACATTTCGGATTGCAGTTTTTTTTATCGATATGGGTAAAATAAGTTCCAAATTAAAAAATTTTTTTTAGCGGTTTCAGAAACTGAAAGTTACCGATGGCAACAAGATGAAAACAACGGATCGTGTTCGAATTAAAGAAAATCACACTCGGAACGAACCGGACAGAAACCGAGAGTAACATGCTGTAAGATATTTTTGGCAGTTCAGTTTAAATATTAAATCGCAAATACCCTGTTTCCAGTAAATTGAAACTATTTTCCGCATTCTATATTAATCGTCCACGCAGCGTGTTTTAAAAAAGAAATTGTTTGAAAAACAGCGAACTAGAATTCAATCAAGAGCTTGATTCTTGGTATGGAACTACGATGTATTTTTAGAGTCAAGTAACAACTTATCGTGTTTCAAGTAATAAGTATACAGAAAAACTTAATAAAATGCAGATGGTTTGATTAAAAAGAACGATTTGTCTGCCATTTCTAATTAATGCCACTCTTGAAAAGCGCGATGTCCTTACATAAAGAAAAACGTCATTAGCCTACTGCACACACGCACTGCACACAACCACTGTGTGACGTTAACAGCGTCATAAAATCGACATTGCATGCCCGGCTTGTATCACGATAGCCCCAGGCCTTTTAGCCCTATTTAGGCCGTCATAAGGGCTTTAAAAAGTTCTAAATGAAAAAGATATACACGATTCATATGCGTTCAAAAAAGTAACTCTCTCTTCAATTTTGTTCTTGCGCATCAAAAATTTAACAATCCAAACTTACTCGAACGTATTCTTCAAAATGTCGTTGTGCTCTGCGACAAGTTGTTGTTCGCACTTAGAAGAAATAAACTGAAAAGAAGTCAACATTTTAATTGCGCCGGGAAGTAGTCGCGCATAATACGCTATTAGAGCAAGGTTTGATTGATTTTGAACTTATTACAGAAATATCGCCCGCCATGTGTAAATTAATGCTGGCAATTATCAGTTTTTTTTTTAATGATAAAAATTTTTGGCACACCTTGAAACATTTTGTCACGTTTTGAAAAATTTAACAAATAAGTCCACCATTAATAAATTATTTGACGCAAAGAATAAACGAGCCCCTAAGAGGTTCATAAATTGTAAAAAGAAATGCGCTAAATGTTAAATTGTAAATAAGTGTTATGTAAAGTCAAAATTAAAAAAACTAATGCTTTTAAACTGCTACAGATCTCAACCATTTTACCAGAAATAACATCAAATAATTGCAAATAATTGTCTACATCAACGAATATCACAAAGGTTCAACCTTAAGGCTTGTAATAAACAAGCCCAGAAGGTAGTCCAACACCACATGCGTCTTGGAACGGTTTAAACGAGAACCACCTGTTCCACTTCGGCAATAAATTATTCAAGAGATTTTATTATTAGTCAGGAATAAGCAAACAGTTTATGACTTGGTTAAATAAGTTAGAAGTTTTTCGCATAAATTGAGATCATTTCATTTCGAATGACTGAGTTACTCATCTAAGATCCAAACACATTGCCTTAAAAAGAAATGAATTAGCAGTTTTCGGGTATCACTTTTACTTGGCAACTTGATGCACTTTCGTTACATTAAAATTAGTCAAAAGAAACTTAAACTTTATATTTGACACAAATATATATAAAAAAGTTTTTGTTTTGAATCATTGGAAACACGAATTCTTGTTATATACCTCTACTCTAAAAATATAATCAATGACTCAGGAAAAAAATTGGAAATTTAAATCTTTAAAAAGACCATGCATGGTAAAAAGTATTGAGTGCATATTTAAACGAGCTTTTCTCAACTCTTACGTCAGAAACAAGCTTATGGTGGTCTAGCACGAACGATTGACGTCATCAGCTCGACAACAAACACAGCAGGCAAAATTTTTGCAGAAAATGGCTTCAATTTATTGGTTACGTAAGGACAAACAACAAAAAGATAATAAAGCAAAAAATTAAGATTACCGTTTGTTTGAAACATTGGTCTTGCGAGTAAACTTCTTTGGAATTTTCATTTTCTATACGTAACGTAGCGAAAGAACTCGGTGGTGGCAAGTTATTAACGGACGGAGCATTAGAAAGGAGACTCTGGAAGAAATAACATTTAGAACCGTTTTTCGAAAAAATGAAGTTCGCAACGATAATAACAAAAGGTCAATTTGCTTTTTTAAATTAAACCCGGAGCAAATTTCACATAAGAATTTCTCCTTTTTAAAATTAAGGAAATGCTCGCCATAGTACTTCTCTCTTAGATCTAATAACACATCAGCTAAATATGCGTTGAGCACTACATTTAGAAATTCTTCGGTGTAATTAAAATAAATTTTAGTAGGAATTGAATAATTAATAACAAGTTCGCAAAACTCAAACGGCAATAAAAGGTTAGCGAGGAATTTATGTTGCGGCTATATAACATAAAATTAGTTTTAAGTTGCAGAACTTAAAAATTATTCATTGAAGTCATCGAAATTATAAAACATCAATAATGCTTAAAAATTTACGTGGTGCGAAGACTAAAAGCATCAAGGTAAAAAGTCAAAATGCCATGCTAAATTTTAAAAATGTTCAAAATGCTTGTAAATATCTCCTTTAAAAAAGTTTTTTAGTCCAAATTACTTGTTTTAAAATTTTATCCGCTTTTATTTGATTTTGAGGATCGTTTAACTGTTCCTTAATTTCAGCAATACAAGTTCTTGTGTTGTTGATGAAACATATTCGATTGTTGATTTCTTCCTCGGAAATATTGAACTTGAACGAGTTCGATTGAATGATACGTGAATTTATAGTTAAGAAAAACAACAATAGTTACTGTAAAATAGTTTAATAAATCTTAAAAAACATATTGCCTCACAACAAATGATAATATACAGATTCAGCATATTGATTATACACTAATGACTAAACTGATGATACTATTGTGCTGAACAAACAAAAATACAAAACAAATCTCACATAGCTAAGCAAAGTTATTTACTTGAATTTAAACGAAAAAACGACAGACGAAATTTATTTAAACAGCTGTTTGAATAGTGTAATATTTGATTTGAATCTAAAACTAAGCAAAACAATCTTGGTTAAGATATTATCTTAAATATAATTTTAGTGATAATTTAAAGTTGCAAAAGGATATCTATTGTGTCTTCAAGATCTTCCAAGTCCCATTCAATACTTCGTAGATTGTTTTTCAACTCATTGCTGATTCTATCATAATCATCATGTTTTGTCGTAAATTCCTCATTCAGTATTTTTAACCAGTGGTTCTGTAATTTTTTGCAGTTTTTCACTGCTCTGTTTACTTCCCTGAAAATAAACAATACAAATTTAAATGATTAATATTTTAATAGCTAATTTAAACAAACAAAAAGAATTGTGCAATAGCCAATACTTACAGTAAGGCTAGGGCAAGAAGTGTGTAAAAACCAAGAGAAAAAGAATCTCTTCAAAAAGCAATAGTAACCACAAGGGGATTTGGGTTAGTTTCAAAGACAGAAGTTGTTTACAGTGACTTTTTGAAGAGACCCCAAATAACTTGCATCAAGATTTTAAAATAATATTGAAAATTGCTTTAAATTAAGTACCAATAGACATTTAACTTAAATGTAATAAAGTGAAAATGGTCAAGATGTTATAGCATTAAGATAGCAGATAATTGTTAACCAGTAAGCATTAAAAGGTAGATATCCTACATGATCTTCAGGGCAGTTTTAATAGCAAAAAGTTATAAGGGCTTTCTTCAAAAAACTGTATAACCCAGAATTCCTCTTTCAGCACCAGGATGAAGAAGAAACCAAGAAAAAAAAGATCTCTCAAGAAGCAATAATAACTGCAGGGGGACAAAGTTAGTTTCAAGAACAAAAATTGCTAACGGTGACTTCTTGAAGGTTTTAAAAGTTGGTTTAATCCCTTCCACACATATATATATTTACATATCCATGAATTTATTAGATATAATTTAAGAATGCAAGAAATAAAAAAGTTATTTATAATAATTTAAAACAAGTACAACTTACTTTTGTACAACAAAAAATGGATCACCAACTGACATGGTAAAATAACTATAAATATAAATAAACCACAAAAATTAGTAAAAACTATTATAAAAATTGATGAAGTACTGATTGTTGTAAACCTAAAAAATTACTACAATTCATAAATAAACAATTAAAAATTGTTATTTAATGAAAAAAATATTATCAGTGTACCTAGTAATCTTCAAAAACACTAGTGCTTGCTTTATCTTTAAATAAAAATTTACAATTTCTAATGGTCTGTAACACCAAATAATATTTGGGTCTCTTCAGGAGATCGTAACTGTTCTTTGTCGATGAAACTAACCCGGAATCCCCCTTACAGCACTAGGAGGCAACAAAAAAGGAAACCAAGAGAAAAAGAATCTCTCAAGAAATGATAATAACCACAGGGGGATTTCGGGTTAGTTTCACAAACAAAAATCGCTCACGGTCGCTTATGGAAGAGACCCTAATATTTTGGGTGCCAATATTTCATATTTTTCTTTTAACCAAAATGCTATTTTTTTGTGATAAATTGAAATGCAGAATCTTACTCATATCTATATACAAACTGACAACTAGTATCAATTCCAACTTCTTTCTTAGTTATTCTTCTATAAAATAAAAAAAAAGATTAATACTTCTTGATGCCCTTTTGAAAATACGATAATAATTTTTTTTAAACAATTTTTTGAACCTTACACCATAACTAACTGAATCTAACACTGCTACATGTTATTATTATTTTATTCGAACAGGGAAATAACCTGTTATTACAACAATAAGTAATTCTATTTGAACGGGGAAATAACCTGGAAATAAACTTAGGTTACATAAAATTCCCGTTAACAATCAGCCTAAAGTAAATTTTTTTTTACCATATAGTTCCTGCTACAGTTACAGTCGAGAAAAATTGATAGTAATTTTCTGAAAATTTTTTTGGTCAACTGATGAAAAAAATCACAGCATCAGCTGTTTTTATATCTTCGGTTATGACGTTATTTCACTCATGCAGAACCAAATTGCTTTAGGGAATCGGATCATAGCAAGGAATATTCCTGAACATAGCAAATATACAGTAAAGATGTATGAGATTTTGATTTGAATTCTTTGTCGCACAAAAATAAAATAAATAGAAAAAAATCTTTATTAAATTACAAGCGGACAGCGATATCTCGGTATCTTCGGAAGTAGGTCGGGGTAATTGCTTACCCTATGTATTGGCGCCTCCGTCGCTTTGCTGCGAGTCAGGAGTATAGATATGAAGATAAACAAAAAAAAATGAAACCAATACAGAAAAAACAACGATCGATAAAAATTAAACAAGAGAAATTTTACGAAATCTATGAAAGTAAATAATTGTTTTAAATTTGAAAAAAATTTGGGAACCAATAATTTAGTTATCTATAAAAAAAAGTCTTCATATAAATTCCTAAAGTTTTTTGGAAATTAGCACCAAAATTTTTTGATCTTTGTCACTGCCCGAATTTTCCTATCGCAGTTTGAAAACTTTTGGTTTTGCTTAAATTTTTAAAAATTGGGGAGAAATTGTCCTTCTCCAGGTACGGTTATGGTTAGAAGCACCGGTGCGTTGTTAAATTCGCAGTTTTTTTGCTGGTTATTTATACTGTAGTATTGAAAATTGAAACGATGATGGGAATCAAAATTTTAACGGCAATTACCAAAATTTGATGAATTTTAGTCATTGTAACACTCAATCAAGGATTTTTGGAAGTCTCTTACAAAAATTTTTGGGGCAAATTTCTAGCTTTATTTAAAACTTTGTTTCAAATTTTTACAAAAATATTCTTACATATTAGGCCTATATTATTCTTATCACTGCAATACAGAATCGTGCCGCAGCTTTGCAAAGCAAACAAGTTGAAAAGCAATCCTAACATTTTAAATAATTCTCAGTAAAATTCAAAGTTTACTTATCTGATTAATGAAAAAATATGAAAAACAGATTTAGAGCAATTTTAATCTTATAAATGTAGTTCGATAGTGCAAAAGCTAGTGCACTTTTTAGCACTAGTCTTTGCAAAGGCTAGTACAAAAAACATTTTGTCGCCACTTTCTTGAGGATTTTTTCTTTTGAGAAAAAAACACTAACAAATCCGCAGCAAGTTTTAGATTAGAAGTAAGTTTAGTCGCCACTTTTGGCTGACTTGGTAAAGATGATTATTTTTTTACTTGATGACTTTGATATGTAGCTAGCAAAACTAGCAGCAGCACTCTGGTAAAAATTCAAACATTGACTTTTACTTGACCATCGAAGACGTTAAACTTAATGCAACCTTTAGGCGATTTTGGAGATTTCACTAGAGATTTTGGGAGATGACAAGTAGTGCTGTTTGTTTAAAATTTCTTATTTGATTATATAGTTTTTTATTTAGAGATAAGAATGAAATTTGAAGCTATATTTGCTATAAATATCGCCAAACAGAGAAAAGTCTTATAAAGTGTCTTGAACAAAAATACAACAGAACGACTACGGAAAGATTTTCAACAGCGTTTGCTGTACGACGTTCCTACCAACTCACCCACCTTACCGACAATTAGGATGGAACAATCCTATTTGTCGGTATATCTAAAAATATCTTGTCTTTTAGGCTACAATTATAGTGGCGTATTTAGAATTTTTTTCATTTTATCTCTATATTTATCCTCCTGACTCGCAGGAAAGCGATTGTACATAGGGCAAGTAATTACCCGGATCTGCTTCCGGAAATGCCAAGATATTGCTGTCCGCTGGAAATTTTTTGTTTTGGCTTTTTAGTCATGTCAAGATTTACCTTTTCTTGCAATCATCAAAGACAAATTACAAAACGCAAGAACTCATCATTGCTATTCTGGTATAAAATTGTAAACACCCTATTAACAGTTTTTCGTTTTTTGATTGTTCCAAAGTGATTGTAAGCATGTTGCATTCCCAGCATTTAACAAAAATTTATTCAGATAATTTAAAATTTTTTAAATTCTACGATTGATAATGAGTAATTGCTCACACTATGCGACAGGCAAACCAGACAAGCAAGATAAAGTCAAATTAAAGCATAAAATTAGCAGCGAAAAGATTAATATTGTGGCACTGTTTTTGTAACTGCTCCGATTTACTCCAGCGCCCCCAATCGCCCAGTGTGTAGCCAGCGCCTCTTTTATACTGGCAAACGCGCCTAAGGGGGCGCTGGCGCCCACTTTGGAAACCACTGCTTGTTCCGTATTTAAAAATCGCCCCATTATGTATATTTACAATCTCCTGAACAATCTCTTTAATTTCGCTTTGGTCCGATTCAAATAGCCGAAGAAATAACGTTTCTATAAGCAATCTAAATATTTTACACTTATTTACAAGAAAATGGCACAACTGCTTAATTCTTAGGGAAAAATCCAGAATATCCGCTTGACTAGTTAGCCATTGTGACATGTGTGGCGTAATAATGGTTATTTGTGTACAAATGCTATGGCTTAGTTCGTACTATTGCGTCACGATATGGTTTGTCCGTATAGTTGTTTTCTGCCTTATATCCTTTGTCTGTACAGTTGTGTCCTAACTTAGTAAGCGCTAGTTCAGTAAGTTTAAGCTCTAGTTTAGTAGCGTGTTTAGTTTTGAGTCGTGTTGTTATTTTTTTATTTTGCAGACGAACGATTTCGTCATTTTGCGTTTTGTTTATTAAATTATATCATTCTGAAAATGAGTCACGTTCTTTTAATTTGTGATTGGCTTGATCTTAGTAAGTTTCAGAACATTCGAGCAACTTATGACCTTTTGATATAAATAAGGCTCGCTCGAAAGCGTGATTATTATTCATTTTAATAATTCGGTATTGGAAATTTGTTAGCTGTGTGAATTCATAGTTTTTGAACGCAAGTCTCTGGTTGCTTACGTTATTGTTGAAGAATTAAGCTAGTGAGCTTAACCTGCTGTTGATTTTATACTATTGTGGGCCCCTAAGTGGATTGGGGCATATTTTTTAATAAAGAAGTTATTGTGGCAGTCTGAGCTGTGGTTTAGCTAGACTATATTTTTGCTGTTATTGGTTCCTAGGGCAGGTCCAGTAAGAAGATTTAAGAATTTTATCTTGTGATAGGCAGCTAAGACTGTGTTATCGGTGAGAGCCTTCTTAACAGGCACTGAGAGGTTAGAAGATTAAACAACTTACCGAATTACTGAATTAATTTCTACAAAATTTCAAAAACTAATTCTGTAGAAGTAGCACTGCTCTAAATGCATTAAAAGAGAAAAGATTTCATAATTTGTTGTGACGTCAAAAAAGCAACAAGTGTTAATGAGAACTACTTGTTGTTGAATTATTCAAACGCAGTATAATTGAAGCTTAATAAATTGTTCTGTTTGTTCAGCTTAGTTTGTAGCTAAATTTAATAGAATCAAAAACTTGCAGAACATTACATACAGTAGATTTTAAAAGCATGTTAGTGTACAATTGATACAATTTTTGTCCAAGAAATCCTTTCTTTCTTTAGTAAGATGTTAATTGTCGGTAGCGTGGTTGAGTGGTTATAGCGCCGTGCTTTATGATCAACACGGTCTCGGTTCGAAACCAACTTGCACCATTCTTTTGTGTCTTTGGGTAAGATTCTTTACAGCACATTCCCCTGCTTGGTGGTCTTGGCAAGCAATTCTAAATTACAGTCATATATCTATTAAATTACAATCGGGCAACAATTATATCTTGGCATCTCCGGAAGTAGGTCAGGGTAATTGCTTACACTATGTACAGTGGTGGATATTCAAATTCAGGGGCCCAAGGTAAAAAAATTGATGTTCTCTAAAAAAGAAAAAGAGCTTTGATCTCGTCTTTTACTTTATTCTCCAAAAATCATGGTGATCTCTAAAAAAAAAGGTTTTCACTTCTGTTTCATCTCTGATCTCCCTATTTCCTCCCAAAATCAAGGTGTTCTCTAAAAAAATAATGATTTTTTGCTTCAATTTGATCTCTGATTTTCGTATTTCGCTCCCAAAATCAAGGTGTTCTCTAAAAAAAAAGGTCTTTACCTAGAATCGATCTCTATATTTCCTACTTTTCATCCCTACTTCATAATAACCTCTAAAAAACATCTACAGCGAATTGAAACTGTATGTGCTATTTTCGAGGGGGGGGGGCCGAGGCAACTGCCTCATTTGCGTCACTCAATATCCACCACTGACTATGTATTAGCGCCTCGGTTGCTTTCCTGCGAGTCAAGAGGATAAATATAGAGATAAAATTATTTCAATAATAATGACGTTAGTGGAGTACATCTCGTACATTTGCTATTGATTGAAATACTTTGGTGCTATTTAAAGTTTACCAAAGAAAATAAAAGAATGTGTTTGTACACCAGTGGCGTGCGGTGACCTCTGAGACTAGTCATGAAATTGGCATGCCAAAACCGGGTCATGAAATTGGGTATTTCATGGGTAGTCAATAAGTAAGACATGCATTATATTTCTGGTAGGAAAACAATTCTGTGTGAGATCCTAATCTTTGGTGCTAAGATCATGGTGTTTAAGAACCATTTTCGTCCTCAATTTAAGGTGATCTTAAAAAAGGTCATCAATTGGAATCGTCCCTTGGCAATGCACTTTTCGTCCTAGAAATGCTGTGTTCTCTAAAAAAAAGGTCATCACTTCAAATCGTCCCTCAGTAGTCAGTAATGCACTTTTTGTTCTGCAAATGCAGTCATCTCTAAAAAAAGGTCTCCTCTTTCAATTTCTCTCAACTTTTATCCTTTTCCTCCTGAAATTGCAGTATTCCCTAAAAAAAAAGTCTTCGCCCCGGATAAGCCTTAAATTTCTCTAATTTCATTCCAAATTAATACCATTTTCCATTTAATTAATAAATATACGTATGCCTCATCGCACAAAAGTTTGTCATGCAATTCCTAAAAATTTGGTCATGCGACTTGCATGCCACTGTTGTACACAATTTCAGATCAACAAGCTTTTTGGTAATGTCGATATTAGTGCGCTACTCCCACAAACGCCAATTGTAGCGTCTTAATACCGTATTTATCCGATTGTAAACCGCCCTTGAAAATACACCGCACAAAATAGAAATAAAAAATCATTATAAGGCGCCCTTGAAAGTAAGCCGACCTACAACTGTAAAACGTAAGTTCTTTAACTTATGACCAACTGTGACGCAACAAGAAGGAAAATAAGAATAAGAAATGCGTAAAATTTTGGCTATTATTCGCATATTACAGTATAAAACAAACTTTACAGCAGTTTTCCACTTTCCTTAACACCTTACTCTTTTACTATCAAGCAGCTAGCATGGTGGTGGTGGTGGTTTTACCCGACCTATTCCTGGGGATGGGGGCCCGGATCAATTCCGCGGAATCCCAATAATCCGGCGACTCCCCACGGACGGGACCAGAGGTCCAGAAGAGAAAGGGTATTGCCAAAAATGGCCCGACGCAGAGGGTCTAGTACAGGGCAGTCGAGCACGAGATGTGAGAGATCCTGTGGTTGCTGCATGCTGCATGAAGGAGCATGAAGGAGTCTAGTTGCTGCATGAAGGAGTCTCGGCTCGACCAACCCTGTGGAGATACGAGTTAAAAGAGTGCTGTGCCCGTTGCAGCGTAAACGGGAGAAAGCACAGCGAGCGGAGCGAGGGAGAGTAAGCTCCTCGGGAGATACTGGAGGGATTTGGTGTTGAAAGAAACCAGATTGGACACTGCGTCTCCAACTGGTGTAGAGGGATAGTCGTTGGGAGGAAATAAGGGGTGCGAGGGACACTGATGTACTGGAGAGATCGAGAGAGGCACCGGCTTTAGCTAGAGAGTCAGCTAAGTCGTTACCTAGGAGGAAAGAGTGACCATGTATCCATTGTAAATGGACTACCTTGGATTGGGATAGAGAATTGAGAAGGAATTGTGTATTGGATAGAGATTTGGGGGTTAAATATGGTAGGGGGCAGAGAGAGTTGATAGGACGGATAAAGAGTCGGAAAAGAAGGTGATAGATTCAAAATTACATGTCTTGGAGTGAGAGATACACCACTCAAGAGCATGTACGATAGCGAAGGTTTCGGCACTATAACTGGTAGCCCAGAGACCAGTCGAAAAGGAGAGCGAGGTAGCAGTGACACACTTTGTACACTTGATGTGTATCCCTGCACCACTTTGCCCCAGCCCGCCAGGTACCGAACCGTCAGTCCAGGCAGAGATATCGCTGTGAGATAGAGTGGAAAGATGAGTGGTAGCTGCAGTGTTGCGAAGGGAGGGGGTCTTTGCGAGAGCATGGGGATGAGAGGTGAAGTGAGCTTGTGTAACTAGATGGGGCAGACCAGGGGGGTTTAGGAGGGCAGAGGATTAATGGTTCACGGGTAAGATGTAGGTTAGGGGTAAGGTTATGTGATCTGGAGAAGGATCTCCATGAGCTCTTTTTGAGACGTGTACGGGGGTTAGAGTTCGCAAGAGAGACTATGGGAAAGGTGGGAGGTAGACGGAGGGCTCGTTCAAAGAAGGAGAGGGATTGGTGGGTGAGGGTGACTCGTAGTGGAGGTACAAGTGCTTCTATATGAAGTAGAGGGATGGGAGTGGACGATAGACAACCCGTGATTACTCTACATGAAGATCTATGCATCCTCTCCACAGAAGTAATGTGAGTGGGAGATGAGAAGGGAAACCAGCCTGGAGAAGCATAGGTGAGGATGGGGCGAATGAAGGCTTTGTATAGGGTACATAAGGATTCTTTTGATGGACCCAAAGGAGGCAGAGGCAATGGAGCGGAAAGCACGGAATCAGCTGTGAAACTTTTTCCATAAGGATAAGACATGGTATTTGAAAGAGAGAGTGCGGTCGAAGGTTACACCGAAAAAGGTTGTATGGGGGTTGAATTTGAGAGGGGTGTTAAGAATGTGCAGAGAGGGTTGTATACGTGATTGGTAGGGGTCTAAGCTGAAGAAGGATGTTTCACATTTGAGGGGGTTGAGAGGAAGGCGCCATTTTGAGGACCATTCCACCAGTCTGTTGAGGGCAGCTTGTACTACAGAGGTTGCACACTCAACACTCGGGGAAAAGGCCCAGATGGCTAGGTCATCTGCATAGAGAGAGGTCTTAACAGATGCAGAAAGGAAAGTGGGAAGGTCATTGATGTATAAAGAGAAGAGAACTGGTCCTAGAACCGAACCTTGGGGAACTCCTCTTCGGAGACGGAAAGGACAACTGTATGAATTATAGATACGGACTTTCGAAGGCGATCTGAGAGGTAGGATCGTATCCATTCGACAAAGCAAAAAGGAGTTTAGAGAGAAGGGCAGAGTGCCAAACTGAGTCAAAAGCTTTCGTAAAATCCACAGTGGCAAGGACTGTATGTTCGCCTGGCTTAGATTGGTGGAAGGAATCTGCGATTGACTGTGAGAGAAGGAGAACCTGGTCTACAGTCGATCTACCAGGTCTAAAACCAGCTTGCACGGGTGAGAGAATGTCTTGTTGTTCGAGAAAATAGGTTAGTCGTTCTAAAACCAGGGGTGGGGAACCTGCGGCCTTAAGGCCACATGCGGCCTTCTGAGTCATGAAGTGCGGCCTTCCGTGGCTTATGGAAGTTCTTTAAAACTTAAACTCAGAATTATACATCTGACACCTAAGAGTAGCAAATACCAGTTCTGTAAACGCTAGATATTTCTTTTCTGTCATTTATGTATAATTTGACACTATTAGTTATCTATTATCACTTTAAATTTGGCATTTGTGAAATCTACATTTCAAGCAAAGCAAAAACGTACTATTTATAGCAGTAAGAGCAGTTCTTTCATGTATAGTTTGTGTACTAGTGCCGCTCACTATGTTTTACTCATGCTACATTCTTGTTCGGTTGTTGTTTAGCCCACTGCTTCCCGCCTCTATTTGTTTCAGATAGCTTCGTAGTAGTGTCACAGTACAGTAAAAGGTAGTGGTACAGCTTCCATTAGAAAAATTAAACAGCACACGTCATACCTTACTCGCCGTTGGTTCGTCAGATCGTGCTACAAAGGATGTAAACGCGCTCGTTATTGGTTACATATGCAACAAAAACTCTGATCGGTGGCAGTGTTAAACAGTGTTGCCAGGTATGACCATTTAATGTCAATTGGCATTATTGGAGCGTGTTTGGCATCGAATAAATATATCATAATGTCATACACGATTTGTCATTATTTTGCCATTTTCAGATTTTTTTCAACATCATCCTTATTATCACTATGTTATCATATGCATATATGAACTAGTTTTTACAATCGAATAAAACTGCCAAAAATGAACACGTTTACCTCTGTATAAATCAGAAGTCGGTGGCAATAAGTATTTTTGCACACGTTCAAGATATAACGTGTGCGAGATCACGTGAACGTGACTCTGCCACCAATACGAGAGAGAGAGAAAAAAGGCTGCAGATCAGTTCGGTATTAGCAGTGAAGGTGTCGTCATATTTGTTTGAATTCATAAAAATATTTGCTGATAGTTTTATTTTGAGTGTTGCATTACAGTGATTGCACTGAATTATATATATTTTTGTGTACAACATATTAAAAACAATTTTACTTTGATAAGTCCTTTAATTTATAAATTTTGCTAGCAATAAGTAGTGCATTGATGCCAAATACAGTGTTATTGAACAGTTATTGATATTTATCATATAACTTGAACTTATAAAACAGCTATCGCATTTTTAGCGCATTTTGAGGTAAATTAGTTCATTCTACCCATATCATGTCCAAGAAATTGAAAAGAACATTAAAAGATGAACACAGAGTCTTCAATGAAGAGTGGGAGTTGCAATATTTCATTGTGTCAGATAATGGCAAAATGCAATGCTTGCTCTGTGAAACAACAATTGCAACAATAAAGAAATACAATGCGCATCAGCATTATAGTACTCATAAGGACAACAAGCATGCTAAATTAGAAGGTGAATCTCGAAGTATTGCATTAAAGAAGTTGAAAGAAGGAAGACAAAAACAACAGCAATTTTTTCATAGAATAATACATCAGGATAAAGCTGTTACTGAGGCCAGCTACAAAGTTGCATATCTTCTTGGAAAACAAGGTAAACCTTTCAGCGATTCACAACTGATAAAGGACTGTATCATTGAAGTTGTAGGATGCTTAGATCCAGACAAGATCAACAAATATAAGAACATACCTTTATCAAGAAGAACAAATACTGATCGGCAGCAGGAATTGGCTCAAAACATAACAGAGCAGTTAACGAATGTTATGAATAAAAACACTACCTATTATTCAGTAGCACTTGACGAATCAACAGATGCAACAGATTCCACACAAGTCTTGTATTTTGTTCGAGCAGTAACTGAAGAATTTGAAGTATACGAAGAATTGTTTGCTTTAGGCACCCTTAAAGGGAGGACACGAGGAATTGATGTTTTCAACGACTTCAAAGAAAAATTTATTGAAAAAAGTCTGAATTTTGCGAATATAGTGAGCGTGTGCACAGATGGTGCCCCATCTATGACTGGTAAAAATGAAGGATTCGTAGCACATCTCAAAAAGGAATTTGTAAATCAAGATTTTATTTCCTTTCATTGTATATTACATCAGCAAAACCTCTGTTCCAAATCTGTCATTCTCGATGACACTCTGAAGAATATTGTGGCCATAGTAAACTATATTCGCGCAAATTCTACAAGACATCGCCATTTTCGAGAAATGCTCATGTTGGATGAGGAAATCATCAGTGCAGATTTGCCCTACCATTCGAAAGTGCGATGGTTATCGCAAGGTCAAGTTTTAGTGAAAATTTTGTCTTTACGTGAGAAAATAATTCAACTGTATAATGAGAACAATCAAAACTGCGTATTATCAGATGCTAATTTTCTTCAAGACACTGCTTTTTTGTGTGATATCATGGCAAAACAGAACGAATTAAATGTCTCTCTGCAAGGTAAAAATAAATCTGTTTTCGAGATGTGGCAAAAAATTCAGGTATTTCGGAAGAAGTTGTCTTTTTTCCGATCACTACTTGAAAAATCAAATCTTTCAGAAAATTATTTTCCCGAGTTAGCAAAGTTAATGAATGGAAGGAGCGACGACACTAGTGAATGTGTTGTAAGATACGTCACAGTTTTAGATAACCTGATCGAAGAATATAACGGTAGATTCAAGGATTTTGAGAAGCATGAAATGACATTAAAGCTGGCTTTTCAGCCACACGTACTTGATTTTTCTGAAGCACCAGAAAAGTTCCAGATGGAGCTTATTGAGTTATCTGAAGATAACATTGTTAAAGCACAATTCGACAATAAAGAAGATCCCGCAAGAATATGGAAGGGAGCAACAGAGTATCCTCGTCTTCGTGAACACGCACGTAAGTTGATATCGTGTTTCTGTTCAACATATCTTTGTGAATCATCATTCTCTTACATGAGACAAATAAAAAATGATTTGAGAACTCAGATAACAGACGTACATCTTGAAAACCAACTAAAGCTCAAAACGTCTTCATTGGAACCAAATATCTCAATGCTGGTTCAACAGAAGCAACCGCAGAAAAGTCATTAAACGATTAAAAGATAAGTGAACAATACATTTTCTGTTTCTTTTTTTCAATAATCTTTAAATTTTCATGCTGATTATAGGCATAATTATATCATTAATAACTGCAGTATTAGTATTATATAGAAGTTCGCACATTTATTGTCTGTGGCCTCAAGGGAGAGCGGATAGTGCTGGTGTGGCCTTTATTTTTAGAAAGGTTCCCACCCCTGCACTAAGTTTTGAGAAAGGATAACATTAAATTTTATATTTTACATGAACTTAGCTAAATTGTTGTCAAAGTTAACCTTTAGACTTTTTTTCTCAGTCTCCTTGCGGCCATCTGCTTAATTATGATTGTTAGTGCGGCCTTCATAGAGTAAAAGGTTCCCCACCCCTGTTCTAAAACCATTCTTTCGAAGAGTTTGGAGGTACATGAAGTGAGAGAAATGGGTCTATATGAAGAAGGTGAGTCAGAGGGTTTTCCGGGTTTGAGAATGGGAATGATTGTTGATTGTTTCCAGGCAGACGGGAAGGTGTGAGTTGACCAAGAAAGGTTGAAGATGTATAGAAGAAAATGTAACGCAGATTGTGGGAGGTGGGATAGAAAAGGGTAGGTAATTTGATCAGGGCCTGAGGAGGTTGAGGTTGAGAGTTGAGAGATAGCTGTAGAGAGTTCAATTGAGGAGAATGGTGAACAGAAAGTGGAATGCATTGCAGTGTGCAGTTCTGATTTGCTTCATTTGAGCTTTCTCAGTGCTTCGAAAAGGTTTTGGGGTTTGGGTAGAGAAATGAGACTGTACATGTGAGGAGAGATGGTTGGCACAATCTACAGAGGTACGGCAATTTGAAAAATTGGGATGGTCAGAAGTAGTTGGGGAGGGGGAGCCAGAGATGGAGCGAAGTAGAGAGAAGACTTCACTGGGACGGGTTTTAGGAGCAAGGCTAGAGCAAGTGTTCTGCCATGACTTAGCTTTAGCCTTAGAAATCACAGTGGAGGTATATCTGGAAGTGGCGATATAGTGTTGGCGGTCTTCTTCGGAACAGTGTGCCTTTGCAAAAGCCTTTCGGCGTTTTGCGACGGCATCTGCGACTTCAGGAGACCACCAGGCTTTAGCAGGGCGGTTGATGCTGCCGAAAGGAATGGCAGAAGTGGCAGCATCATTGAGGAGTTTGGTAAAGGTGTGGGTGGCTTCAGAAAGAGAAAGTGTTGTAAAGTTAGAGGGAGGAGGGCAGTGGGTATCAATATAAGTAAGGTAATCGTCCCAGCGAGCTTTATTGTAGTTAAAAAAGGGGGGGCGGTGGGAAGAGTTAATTATAGGGGAAGTGGGAATAGTGATGGAGATAGGAAGATGATCTGAGACGAGGTCCGGAAGGGTCTGCCGTGTGCATTTAGAGGCAATTCGGGCAGGAACTAGGGAAAGATCAGGGGAAGAGCGGTTTCCGGTGGCACGGTGTAGTAGGGTGTGGTGTTCGGGATTATTAAGAGGTAAAAGATCAGAAGAGAGGAGTCAATTAAACAGATCTTTGCCTGATTAGTCTTCCGGTGAGTGCGAGTCCCAGGATGAATGATGGCTGTTAAAGTCGCCAAAGATGTAAGTGGTAGGAGATGATGGTAGGAGAAAGGGTGAGAAGGATTTTGGGCGAGAGTCGAAGGAAGAGGAGAGGATAGGAGGGACATAGACGTTGAAAAGATGTATGGGAGCGGCTCCTTTAATTTTAACTGCGATAGCTAAATAATCGGAGCTGGGGTCGAGGGAGGAGAGTGATTGTGTGGAGAGTGAAGTGTAAGATAGACCGTTTTTGACAAGTATCAGTACACCTCCTCCTAGGTTTTCCGTAGAGTTGGTGGTTCCTCTCCTCGTCAAAAAACGGTTCTTCTGGAGGGTTTTATAGCCGGGTATACGGAAGGTGGAGTCAGAGGAGAGGTGTGACTCTTGTATGAAGATGAGATCGTACTGATTATGAGAAAGAAAGTGTAGGAGTTCAGTACGTCGTGGGCGAACCCATTAGGATTCCACTGTAGGATTCGGAGGTTGTTTCAAGGGGAGAGGAAGGATGGAAAGAGGATTGTGTGAGAGGAGAGGTGGTATATTGGGTTTGAGGAGAAGGAGTAGTCAAAGCTGAGGGAGGGTAAGTATAAATTAGTTGGGGGTGATTAGGAAGATAGGTGGGGTTATTCGAGGTTGTTTTGAGGGAGGGGTTAGTTTTTGAAGATATGGTTTTGTGGTTGTTTGTGAGTTGAGGTGGGGGATTTAGAGTGTGAGAAGATGGAGATACAGAAAAAGATGAAGATATGGGATTAGAGTGTGAGAGGGAGGGGAGAGGTTGAGAAGAGGGTGGGCACATTGGGCAAGTCCAAGAGTGTCCCGGGGAGATTTTACGGAAGTCAGCGAGAGAAAGACCAGAGCAGGAGAGGTGTACCCAGAGAGAACAGTTGGTACATTGTATTGATCTGTTTCCCCAGGTGACTCTACGGGAGCAGACAGAGCAGGGGTCTATAGGGCCAGGGTTGGGGTGAATGTCACCGCTGATAAGGAGAAGCATAGAGATAAGAATCAGTGTTGAGTGGGATAAGTGATGAAGAGGTTTGGGGTGGAAGGAGGGATGAGGAAGAGATGTCCGAAAGAAAATAGAGGGGGTAGGGGGGCGGTTAATTGGGTTTAACTCTTTCACGGCGGGGCTTTTGTCCACTAGCTGCGGTAATTTAGGAGTTTTTCAAGAATTAAGCAATATTTAATTATAATTTCCCCATTGATTATAAAAAAAATTGTTTAAATTTTATATCATTAAAAAGATGATTTTTTCCTAAGTACAATGATATAAAATGTTTAAAAATTTGTTCAGAAACAAGTTTGCAATAAGCAAAATAAAAGACCCCACTTTTCCTTTTAAAAAAATCCCTTTTTTTCCAATAATTACGACTAGCGACAAGATAATTCAAATTTTTAAGTCGCTACGTGTCGCTAGAGTTCTACTCTGTCTGGCGGAAAATATTTCGTCTGAATATTTTGCAAAGTGAAAGCGCTATATTCGATTATATTCCCAAGAGATTATGGCGAACGGTACATTTCTAATTAGAACAACGAAATTTTGAACTTGATCGTAGTGTGTGTGCTTGCGTGCCATTGTTTGAATCTTTGCGCGGCTTTGCCTTTGATCTAGAAAAAAAGTTTCCGGTTTTTTTCGTGACAATTTATAAAGAAATGGCAAGCTCAGGGCTTATATTAGCTTGTTCAGCAAAGTACAGTAGTTTCTTGTAACTCAATAAATTCTTATGTAACAAATTTCAATCGATTGATGTATCTTTGCTGAAGCATAAAACTACAACGGTATTATGTTTTAGGAAAATATTTTCAATTGGCTGTTTTGCAACTTTAGCAAATAAAAATTTATAAATGAATTTTTTAATGCAAATTCTGAAATGTTCTTTGTGATAAGCAATAAACTATTTTTACAAACAGAAGGTCACCGTGGATATGGCACACCAATCCTTTATAATTTTTTATTTTTAATTTCCATATTTGTCCTCCTAACATACAAAAAAAGCTTTATAAACGCTATAATAGAGCAGCTGTCAAGCAAGTATTACGATCTGCTTTCGGAGACCCCAAGATATTGCAGTCCGATTCTGAGCTATTGAAGCACATAATTTATAATTTAAAAAAAGAGGGACCCGCAATTTAGACGAAACATTTGGTGTTCAAAAATCTGTTTTTGAAATAACATATAGAACCAAAAACCAGTTTTTAAAAATATATTATTTCTAAAATTTACTTGATTAATAGTGTTCGTATATATTCTTTACTTCATAAAGCTTTATTAATCTTAGTCTCATACAAAAAAAAACTTTATTTATAATTATGATTTGATTAGTAAATTACGTATAATTTATTAAATTGAACAACTTATCTTTATACGGTTCGTAACAGAGCTTTCAGAAGTTTTTTTGCTGATTATAAATTCTGACTTCGGATCAAAGCGCAGCCGTATATAAAGGGACGTGCGCATTTGCTTGGGTATTGTGACGTAACAGAGGGTTTTTCAGGAAGTTTAGCCAAAAAAATTTGCCGTGTTTCTTTTTTTGCTCACTTTGAGTCACGTGACATGAGCCCATTTTGTCCCTCCCGCCGTGAAAGAGTTAAGAGTGCTGTGCATATGTGACCGCGCATTGGACAGCAGGGATAAAAAAATGAGAGAAGTTGTCCGAAGGAGAATCGCCCCAGGATGAAACCCTCGGGGAATCGACAAGCCATTTCGACCCTCCCCAGTGCAGGGAGGATGATGATGATGATATTTTATTCACGCTTAGTAACAATATTTAAGTATATGCAATGTACATTAAGCAAAGCATGAAAAGGAAACGCGACACAACGACGAACGTTAAACATGCAGAAAGTATAGAGAGGGGGTAAGAAAGAGAAAAAATAAGAAGCACGGCCGCGTTACCTAATTCAAACTAAATATTATTATTTAAAAAGACAAAAAAGACACAAAAAAATGACAAGCCAAAAAAAAAAATGACAAAAAAAATAAAAAAAATGTGCAGTGCAGGAACGGTTATGTAAATCATTGGGAGGCACAACCGCCCTATATAGCTAACTATAAATTTAGCTCAACTGAGCATGGTGAGTAAAGAAAACCTCCCGAAAAGAAACCTCACCAGGTCCGGAAACCTTTTCTGGATGCACTGCAAATACAAACATAAAAAGAAAGCAAAATATACTTATATATATATACATTATGAAGAGAGAATAAAGAAGTATAAAGTTTAGAAAAGAATAGAACATGCCAACTGTGTAAATTGATTTGAATAATCAGTTAAAAATAAATAAATAATAAGGTTGATTGTCATTTAACGGTTTGAATTTGTTATATCAATTGATTCCAATTTTCTTACGTAGCATACACTCTTTCTTGATAGAGATTGAAAATGTTTTGAAGATTGTAGCCTGATTGAGAATTGATAAGAGAACCAATGTTGATGATCGTCTTTAGAAAGACATGTGCTTGAATTTCCTGAATTCATTTTTATCTGAAATAAAAATGCTTTCTCGCAGTAAGTAGCTCACTGAAATCGTTAAATTTAGATCTTATTGAATATTTAATTATACACTAATTCTAGTTTACAGATGTATAAAAGCAATACCTTCATGCACTGTCAAGTTATGGCGCCGAAAAGACAGAGCGCCATTAAGACATGGTTATAGTTTTATAACTTAATTTGTAAAATTTTTTATTGAACCTTATTTATATTGATTCATTGAGTAGGAATTTTTTAAGATTGTTTCTGAAACATTTGAAAGTCTGGTTGCTAGTTTTTAAATTGGCTGGGAGAGAATTCCAAATGAAAGGGCCTTGATAAGAAAAAGATTGGTTTGCAACAGTTGTTTTACAATGATGTGTTATGTATTGAGCTTTGTTTCTTGTATTGTATTTGCATGGATTTAAATGCAAATTACAACTAAAAGCAGGAGATTTGTTTCCACCTTGTATTAGTTTGAACCAAGAACTTCTAAATCAAGGACATGCAGGCGCTAGTTTCAGATAATCCTAGCGAAGGCGACTGTTTTTTCTATTAATTTGCACAGCCGATAAAAGCTTATTGTTACATCATACGGTAGACTTTGTGATCTACAATGCTAACTATGGTAGGTTCATTTACGAAAATTTAAATGTCTGTTACCGAGGCAGTTTAATCCTAGTAAGGTGTACTCAAGTTTCATTATAATTAAAAAGAATAATAAGAAATACCGTTTAATGATTTTTAAAATTAAATAAGAACAGCATTAAAATTTATAGCAAATTGAGGAAAGTTAGGTGGAGTGTTAAAACTGGTTGGCATAGGGATAGGCGAGTGTTAGGTAATAGGTAGGCCTATTTAGGCCTGTTTAAGATAATAGGCTATTTTAGTGACCCGGCGACACCATTCTCCGGTTGGCCGGCAGATAAACGCATTGTTCTGATTGGTAATTGACTGTTTTTTAAGGGTTGTTACTTGTCAAATCAACGGCGTCGCTGCAAGTGGTCGTAAAATGTAGTCAGGTAGTGTTACTTCAAAGCTATCAAAATTTCAGAAAATTTAGGTGACCTCCTCAATCAATCATTGTTTTATTTTAAGTGTAGAACGCACAGTAAATACGAGCTTACATAAAGAAGATAAAGTTGAGTCGTAGGCCTAGGGCTCTAGGGCCTACTACTACTAGAAAAAGATATTCAACTGTCGAGGGCTCAACTTTTTCCCATCATTCTGAATAAATGACAAGTGAATTTTCCATGCATATTGACCACTTTTTACAATTTTTTCAAACTTACTTACACTAAGAAATCGGGTTCAAATGGAGAGTCGGCCGTGATGAAAATTTTTTTGTAGTTAAAGCTATCTCCTGACTTCCTAACCCTCACCTTAACTTACTGTATACCTTTACACCCACTATACCTTTACCTCCTAACCCTCACCCTTATAGGGGTGAGGGTTAGGAGGTCAAAGAATAGGTTAGATTTAACTACGCTGCGGTACTAAATTTTCATTACGGCCGACATGGTAAATTTTCATCACGGACGACTCTCCATTTCAGAAATCGCGTTGTTAAATAACTTTAGAAACAAAACAATCCATAAAATTGTTTTAAATGATATACTTTGTAATGTCAAAAAACAAAAGGTTTCGACCGGTTTTTTACCGGCCGGTCAGACCGGTCAAGGTTTGTGAGTAATATTGATAATTATTTTTCTCTTTTTTCGAAGAGCATTAATTTACGTAATTATGCCGAATAAATGTGGAATTGTGAATTGTAGAGGAAACTACGACCTTTTATCAAAACGTAGAATATTCAAACTGCCCAGGCTTGATCCTGAGACGCAGAGGTGGCTGGCTGTGATTCCTCCTCGCAAAGACTTTAATGTTGCAAATGCTAAATCTTTTTTTATTTGTGAGAAGCATTGGCCACAAAATCCTCCAATGAAGAAACTGCCAGGTGGAACAACAAGACCAGCTGTTGCACCTAGCATTTTTGATGTACCTGCTTCATGTCTGCCGACCCCCCAAATCCCTCCTCGCCCTGCAAAGCAAGTAGACAAACAACTTGACGTTTTTATGGCCAGAGACAGGATCAAGTCGTTCAGTGAATTTCTACCTGACAAGAAACTTCACAAGGAATATAACAATGTTGTGATTACCCGAAGATCTGACAGGTGTGCTTTCCTTTTTATGTCGTCTGACTTTCGTGAATGCGAAATGACTGTTCTGGTTGAAAACAAGTCAACGCTATGTTCTCCTCTTACGTGTTTTGCATACAAGAGTGGAATTCGCGTACCCCAAGGAACTATATTGAACCCCAATAATGGCCTCAGTTCCTATTCACAGTTTTATGCTGTTGTGCATACTTGCTTTAACTATAAAATTCCTCTGGATAAAGTGTTGAAGAAAGTAGTTACTGTGCTTCAGGCTCAAGAAACTGAAGACAAAAAAAAAGGCAAAAAAATCGATTTTATTATCAATAATTTGAAGCTTCTAGTCAACAAAAATTTTACTGTAAAAGACTACTGCTTTGCTGTGGGATCTTTTCCACACTGCAATTATGAAGTACTCCGTGAGTATCTAGTTTTGCCAAGTAGAAGAAAATTGCAAGCTGTCGTCTCTTCAGTGAATGTGAAGGACATTTTATCAAAGACGTTTGCCAAACTTCAAAAGCCTCAACAGAAAAATGTAGTTCTCTTAGTTGACGAGATGAAGATTCGGCCAACAGTAGCCTTCAATGCTTTGCGTCATGTCCAAGTGTCTTCATCGAGGCCACTTCAATGCTTCGCGTCATGTCCAAGTGTCTTCATCGAGGCCCCAGCATCATGGTATCTGTTACACCTGTCCATAAATTAACAGCTTCTTTTCAATTTGAGGTGGTGAAGCAGGCTGCCATGGTTGTAGAACAGGCTGGAGGCACTGTTCTTGGGTCCATCACAGACAACCACAAGATCAACCAGCTTTACTGCAAGATGTTCGATCGTCCATCAGAGTCGGATTACCCTGCCACTGCTACTCATCCTTTAGATAACACACGGAGTTGGTACCTACTGTTTGACACAGTGCATCTATTGAAGTGCATAAGAAACAACTGGATATCAGGTGAGTCTACACTATTTTTGATTTGCTGTATGTAACATTTTAATACAAATTTTGAAAAAAAGCTTGAAAGAAAATTATTTTATTTTAAATGAAAATCTTTGATTATAACTGGAACTTAATTGACGAATAAAAAGAATAACAATTCCGTGATTTTTTTATTTAATTTTTAATTGTGTTGGTATTCATGCATTGGACTGCGTTTTGCTGTATTTCGACATTTCTGTTTGTGAGAGTTTTTTTGCGCAATAAGTAGATTTGTCAATTTTGATTGCTCTTAATAAGAAATTTAAATATTATTATCTATGCAAAGACTTCGTATCTATTATAAAAATATGATTTGCAAAAAAATTTAAGTACCAACAGCGAACAATTATTACTCGTGATTTTACTTAAAATAGCCTAAGAAAAAGCACTTACAAAATAATTATATCTTCATGTAGTTCTTACGTGAAAAAGTTTTGTTTAATCAGTGACAGAAAAAAAAATGAAATGAATACTGCAGCACCACAACAAAAAATGCCAGCATGAGATGATTTTACTGTTTGTTCCTTTTGTTTCAGAGGCTTGCCAAAAGATGACTTTCGACAACCAAGTCACTGGTTCCTTCAACGACGTCAGAAAGCTATACGATGCTGAGAAGGCAAACCTTTTGAAAACATCTCCCCTGACAGATGCTGCTGTTCGACCTTCAAAACTTCAACTGCAGAATGTCCAGCACGTGTTGAAAGTTTTCAACGACAAAGTTGAAGCTGCCCTCAGGCTCCAGAAGTGTGGCGACACAGCCGACTTTATTCAATTTGTGCTTAATTGGTGGAATGTTGTGAATGTGTCATCAAAACATCAAGAAGTGAGGCTAAATGATCCCCACCGGCATGTTCAGGACCACACCACTACCAACTTGTCCGATTATCTACAGATTTTCCAGAAAGCCCCTTCTGGGCACGGAATAGGCAGAAAGCAGTGTGTAACCCATGACACTAAGAAAGCACTTGTGCAGACCATGCAAGGCCTGACTTCCATTTGTGCACACCTCCTGACCCATGCTGGCTTCCAGTATGTACTTCTTCGTGAGCTGCAGAGTGACAGGATAGAGGGTGAATTTTTTGTGTACAGGCAATCGACTGGTGCAAATGCTTTTATGACTTCTGGGGATGTCTTGACTGCCTGCAAAAAACGCCTGGCTAGACATGCCGCTTCTTATCTGGAGACCTTGGACGTAAATGGGGAAACCATGGCTCACACGTGTGTTACTAGTGCCATCGATGCTGAGGACGCCACTTTCATTGAGGACTGCACTGAGCCTTCACTCTCTATCCATGAGGAAAGCAGTGCAGCCTATGTGGCAGGGTGGCTGGAGAAAAAGTGTGAGGAACACCTGATCTTCAATGAGGAGGATGAACTAGTCTCAACAGAAGTCAGTGCCTTTATCTCCGAAGTTTCACGAGGCTCCTTAAAAATCCCCCACCAAACCACTTTTGACCTTGTGCGATGTGGACTTGCCTTTATCACCAAAGCCAGACACAGGGCCTGCTGCTGCAGGAGACTCATGATGATTCTGCAAGTGATGGAGGACTACAATAACCTGAACACTAGTGACAAGCTCAGACGACACGTGGCAAATGTACTTTTGAAAGGTCTGCATAACTTGGAAAAGGATCAGCAAAAGAACGCCGTCCTCCTCCAGACATCAATCAAGAAAGCGCGCTTGTCCGATTAAGTTTATTAGCAATTGAAAAGTTTTTTTTATTTCTTATAACTGTAATTTTTATGTGTAAAAGTTTTTATGTCATATTAAATATTTATGTCTATTTAGCGCTGTATATGGCAGGTTTCAGGTATTTCACTCAAGGGTAGTTCTGTGGGCATGGTATCACATATTTGGGTATTTATCCCTCAATATGCGTTTAAACGTTTTAATGCTTTTGTCTGAAGCAATTACGGACCAATCATTAATTGATTTCAGTAATACATTAGCACTTATACAGTAAAGATGATCGCCTTCGCTAGCAAAGTCTGGACAAAGACAATGCATGTCCTTGATTTAGAAGTTCTTGGTTTGAACATAAGGGACGCCGTTTCCAATTTATATAATTGATTTATTTTTAAAATGTTGCATTGTTTCATAATGTCATTTATGTTGGAACAATAGGGCAATTCAAATATCATTTTCAAGAATTTGTTACAAATTTGCTGAAGCTTTGTAATTAGAGTTGAATTACCAAAACACCAGTTTGAAATGCAATATTGGAGGTGACTGTTAATTAGAGAATGATACAGAAGGAGTAGTGAATCCTTGTTTACAAGTGATTTTATTTTGCACACTACACCATAACAGCTTCTTAGCTTTGAAATCAAGTATTTCATGTGTAGACTCCAGGAAAGATTATTGTGAATGAATACACCCAGAAATAATGTAGCAAGCAGCAGTTTTAAATTACAGTAATATTTCTTTTAAATTACTAGCACACAGCAATATCTTGATATCTCGGAAGCAGGTCGGGGTAATTGCTTACCCTCTGTATTAGCGCCTCCGTCGCTCTCCTGAGAGTCAGGGGGACAAATATAGAAATAATTTTTTATTTTAATCTCTATATTTATTCTCCTGACTCGCAGGAAAGCGACGGAGGCGCTATACATAGGGTAAGCAATTACCCCGACCTGCTTCCAGAGATGCCAAGATATTGCTGTCCGCTTGCAATTTAATAGAGATATAATTTAAATTTAGAACTGCTTCCAAAGACCATCAAGCAGGGGAAAGTGCCGTAAAGTGTCTTTCCCAAGGATACAACAGAATGACGCGAATGGGTTTTGAACTGAGACCGTGTTGGTTACGTGCCCGGCGCTTTAACCACTCGACCACGCTGCTGACTGCTCTATATAATAAAAACTACCGGTAATTAACCTAGTTTGCGATGGTAGTTACGTTTCAATAATTCTCAATTCGTAGCGAGTGTTTAGAATCAGTAGTGGATATTGGGTGAGTCGAATGAGGCAGTGGCCTTGGGCCTCCCCTTGAAAATACCGCATATAATTTGATTTTGGTGTATATGCTATTTTTAGAAATCACCATGATTTTGGGAGAAAAATAGCGGAATATGAGATCAAATTGAAATGAAGACCTTTTTTTTTCATAGAGATCACTATGATTTTGGGAGAAAAATAGGTAAATATCAAATTGAAGTGAAGACCTTTTTTTTTAAAGATCACCATGATTTTGGAAAAAATAAAAAAACGAGATCAAAGCCTTTTTTATTAGAGAACACCAATTTTTGGGAATCCTTGCCTCGGGCCCCTAACTTTGAATATCCATGACTATTTAGAATGTTTACTTCTGAGGTTGTTACACTTTGTGTGATTCTTATTTTCACTAAAATGCTTCGATGAAAAAAATTTTAATTGCCCTTGAAAGTAAACTGCAGAAAACGAAAGCAGAAAACAATGTAAGGCTTACAATTGGATAAATACGGTAGGTAAATTATACGGTTTACCAGCGGCGGCGCGTTTACAGCCGCTTGCAGTACTTTTTTTTCAGGGTGATCTTTGTTTTATTGACGCTCAAATCCACTCATTTTTTTAAAAAAAATTGTTACTTGTTTACACTAAAAAAAAGTACTATAAACCGCCTTAAGTCGGCAGTGTGGTCGAGTTGTTAAAGCGTCGCGACTGTGATCGACAGGGTCTCGGTTCAAAACCTATTCATGCCATTTTGTTGTGTCCTTGGGAAAGACACTTTCCCCTGCTTGGTGGTCTTGGCAAGCAGTTCTAAATTAAAGTAATATCTCTATTAAATTACAAGCGGACAGCAATATCTTGGTATCTTCGGAAGCAGGTCGGGGTAATTGCTTACGTACGTATTAGCGCCTCCGTCGCTTTTCTGCGAGTCAGGAGGATAAATATCGAGATAAAAAAAACTCTGGTATCTACTGTACATATTGTGTTGACTAGAGATCCTAAGAATGCAGCAAAAATGTCATCAAGCAGTTACAGTGACCCAAGACAATATAATGCCATATTGGTATTCCCTAATACAGAAAAAAGTTATAGGAAAGAAACTATTCTGACTTTCTCAAACAAAAAATAATTTAAAGACAAAAAATACAAGACTGAATGGTTGATCATTTATACAACTAAAAATGAACAAATCATAAAACAATAAAAACACTTGTCAACAACTTGGTCAACTAAAACATTCCTACTCTATAAAGTCGAAAACATGAAGAAAATTAATAAACAAAAACGAAAACTTAATAAAAGTTATTGACAAATTAAAATGGATCAGTCGCTTGATTTTGCAGACAAGTTGGACGATGAATTACAAGGTATTTCACTCGACAATTGGCTGATCTCATTCAAGTAATCTTCTTTCAGTCTAAAGTGAACGAAAAAACTTATGAAAATTTGAAGACAGTTAAATTTTTGAATTGATAAAGAAAGAGTTTAAATTATTTGTTTAAAAAAAAGCGAAAGTTGATAAAAAGAACCACGATAAAATTTTAAATTTAGTTATTTTTTACAATGAAATGTTTAGGCAGGTTTGCTAACGAAGAAGTTCAAAAAGTAGGTAACCACTTTTTGGCCTTCATTTTTGAATGAAGATCTTTCTTATTTTTAAATCCTCGCTTAACTTCTAGCACAAAAGGATTCTTTCATGAACATTTGCCAGGATTGATTATAAGATGACGTCGCTCCTCTTCAACTCTTCGAGCGCGTTTCATGCTAAAGTGCGGCAAATAAGCGAAAACCCACTTAATTGATTTGCCATCAACAGAGCCTTGAAACTTCAAAAATTCAGCGATGCGACCCACCGTTGGAAAACTTCGGAGGCCCTTAACTTTTTGTTAGAAATAGTTTACTTGAATTTTTATATGTTTTCTCTTTTTCGACAAAAAAGCTGAGTTTACCTCTTAACGTAATCCATAAGAGCTTCATCGTTTAACCTTGAACTTCGAGCAACCTGAAGGAGCTTTGTAGCAAACCTGAGTGAAATAAATTGGAATCAACAATCATTTATCAACGGGGTCGTTCGCAAATTCGATGCTCGTCTATTTCAGTGATTTCTGTCGCGTTCTCAGGAAAGAAACTTCACGACGAATTCCTAAATGGACGTGTGTTTCGCTATGACATCGCGATAACGACAAGCACGATCAACACGATTCCAACTCGTACCTGTTGCTGGCACTCCACCTCAATCATTTGTCACCTGTCAGGGGCGAGGCGCACAGATCGAAACACTTATCCAAACTCGAAATAGCTAGATTATGAGTTCGAATCTCGCGCAACCAACGAGTCACAATGTTCGAAAACCAACAAAAAACAGTTTTGGCTTACTTATAATTTGCATTTTCTTTCAGTTGCTTCGATGACGTCATGGTTTCGGCGGCTTTTTTAATTTCTTTCATTTTCGCCGCAATATTCTTCGCTTCGTCCAAGAGCGAAGAGGGAAAATCAAAAAGCTCAGCTAATTGAAGCCCTGCGTACAAATTAAACTAAAAGAGCAGCTTTTCAAACGTTCAAACCAAAACATCAGATTTCAATTAACCGTAATGTGATTGTTCGGTGAAACCACGGGACAGCACGTAAGTGTAAACAACTTTTCTGAAGCCTCCCTGCTTGTTCAAGACGTGCTGAATCTTTAAAAAAAGCACCCAGTTATACAATTCTCTCTATAAAGCCAATTTATAAAAAATTATTTACGATCCAAAAAAAAGTTTTGGCATATCAAATTAAAAGGAGTTTTAGTATTTGTGGGTACGGGGAGAGGTCAACAGAAAAAGGATCTTCGGCCAAAGTCGCCCAAACCGGGGCTTGGAAATAACTTTAATCAATCTGAAGCTTATCAATCAGGACCCTTTATAGTGGTCCAGATAATTGCAGAACCAAGTGAGAACTAAAGGTCGTCACTTGTTGTTCAAATAAGCCTTTTTTACATTAGACATCAAGACTAAAGTCAATATTTTGTTGAGTTTTTTTAACAAAGACCAAAGAGACCAAAAAAAAAGCTTTTACTCGACGTTTAAAGCAAAAACAAAAAAAGATGTTTTAAACAGCAAGTACAGACTTTTTTTTGGGGGTTTTTCACTTGATGTTTCGGATAAATAACATTTCGCCTTCTGAGATAGTTTCTAACAAAGGACGGCGGCAAGTTCAACGCAATATCTTGAAATTTGATCGCAGGAACTAAGAGCTTGGACCATTGTGTGTAAGCCACTTTGCAAAAGCAATCAAGTTCGTTCCACAACAGAGCTGCAACTGCAAGCTATGGCAGCATGCAGCAATCAAGACGCGGCAAAACCTTGATACACATGGATCAATATCATATTGACTATAGAAAGATGAGTATAGGAAATCACTCCTATCTCTACCAATCTTAGAAGTGATTCCCTATTCTCATCTTTCTATAATAAATTTCGGTATCCGGTAATTTCATCGCCGTAAATTCATCGCGGTAATTCCATCGCGGTAATTTCATCGTTTGGTAATTACATCTCATACATTTTCACCGCAATGTAACTACATCGCAACATATTACATCGTCAGTAATATCATCGTCGCGATTTTTCAAAAGGGATAGCAGACAAAAAGGCAGTGAGAGATAAACTCTCTCTCCTCTGTCTTTAGCTGTTATGTGATAGAACTGGCTAACTTGTTGACTTTTCCAATATAAAAAAGTTAAAGTCAAAAGTTGTCATGTGATAGAACTGGCTAAGTGACAGACAGAAAGGAAGAAAGGGACAGACAGACAGAAAGGCAGTGAGTTAGAAATCTTGAAAGGCGAACAAGCGAGAAACGAAGAAATAATGCACGTAAAAAGAAGAAGTATAAGGATACAGCATTAAGAATTCAAACTACAATCAACGATTTTGAAAATCGCGAACTACTGGATTATCTAAGAGGAATCGCTCATAACTTGTCGTTTTAAAAAAAATGAATACCGTCCTTCAGGTTTTTTGTTTTTAAAATTGTGTTTATTTTATTTTGCTTTGTTTTTAGCATTGGTTGAGTTAAAAAAAATAACTAGTTAAATGAATAAAATAGAACGTTGGCGATGATATTACTGACGATGTAATATGTTGCGATGTAGTTACATTGCGGTGAAAATGTATGAGATGTAATTGCCAAACGATGAAATTACCGCGATGGAATTACCGCGATGAATTTACGGCGATGAAATTACAGTGAACCGTAAATTTCTTGCTTGCCATAAAACTAACGATCTTTAAAATATTATATTGGTTTACAATCGTTAATTCACTACCGATCACATCAAATAAATCAAAAAAACTGAAGCCAACTAGCTAAAATCAGCAGATTTTCAGACCCAACTGTTAGCAACTTGTGTCAAGCATATAAGTTTAAAAAATTAAAGAAAAATATATTGCATCAAAATATAACCGTAATCATAAAAAGGCTTTCTGCAATATTATTTAAAATAAGCTGTTTTTATCAAATAATTATTTAAATATAATATCTGTATGACTTCTTAACAATACGTAAATAAACATAAAGGGTATTTTTTGTGGTTTTAAATATCTTCTTTTTTCTAAAGCCTCACTAAGCCATGGTAAAGTCAATGTTGAACACGATTTTAAACTATGTTTTGTAAGCTTCGAGCAACTAAAACAACTTTTATGCAAGTACAGCAACAAAAGTTTTAAGCAAAAAAATGCATAAGTAGCAAGTACCTCGAAATGATAGTTTTGCACGTTAGGGTAAACAGATTCCAATCGGCACAATTCCAAAAAATGAGTGGCAAAAAATGTAAAAGCCTAAAAAAGTTTTTTTTACGGTATTGATTGAAAAATAGCAATAAACCATGTGATAATAAAAATATAAAAATGAAAGCTCGTTTCCAGCACGAGCATTGGCGGGAGTATTCTTAGTTTGTTTATTGATTTTTTTGCTTCTCTTGGCGCTTAAGCGCGGAAAGAAGTAAAAAAACGATAAAACAAACAAAGAATACTCTCGCCAAAGCTCGCACTGGAAACAAGCCCTCAAACATCAACAATAAGAACGAGACCTTCTGCGAGAGAATGAACTCGGATATCGCCCAGCACAAACCTACGCCTTCTTCAGCAGACGTCCCACGACCAAGTTCGTCAATGATCACCAAGCTATTGTCCGAAAGATTTTGAATGATGTAGTTCACCTGTCGTGTAGAACTGTATAGGGTACTTACAACAAGGCCAACATTTAAAACATCTTCACGTATTTAAGCCTTAAAATGTGTGCTGTTCGGGTTTTTCAAACGGTTATTACAAAAAAAACTATTAAACAAAAATATTTTAAAGTTGCTTTCAAAACATTATATTATTATAATGAAAAAAAAAACACGTTAAAAAAGATCCTCTTCGTCTTTGCTTGTTTTAAACAAACTATTTGAACGAAACGAATCGCTTTGAACACAAGCGTAAATCAGTAGTCAAACGAAACGTCAGAGAGTTTGAACAAATACCTCTTTCATCTCCATGGTGAACGATGACGCATTCGTGTCGATGTCCTCATCGCTTCCGACCCTGGAGAAGATGTGGTCGGAAATGCGAAAGGAAGCGAACTCGGCCGGGACGTAGCACCCGATCTGCGCCATGATCTGAAAGCGACACATGATTACGACTGAAACATCGACTGGACAGCAATGTTCAATTTTATGCAAGCAGCTGGTCACTCAGTTTTTCGATTGAAATGATCTTTTAAAATGAAGTTTGCAAAACGAAAGTTGCCGTCAAGCAGCAATATTCTTGAAAAGCGATGAATAAGAAAATCAAAATAAAGATATGAGTGGTGATCCTTGAACCTACTTATAAAAAAGCTATCTGTAAAAGAACACTAACTAGGAGCAAATATATCAGTATAAAACTATAATTTGACCTGCAACAAAGGAACCATCTTCAAATAAGTTGATTTTCCAGCCATGTTCGGTCCTGTGACGATATTGAAGTTGGAACCCTCCGAGGCGTAAACGTTGTTCGATATAACCCCGGATGTGAACTTGGCCAGAATCGGATGTTTCCCTTGCTTGATCGCCAGAGTATCCGTGAATTCAGGTCGAACTGCCGAATGATATTGAAGGAATATTCTTCCCCAATTTTTACGACTTTTTGATTTACGACTTTGAAGCACATTAGACAATTTGGTTTCAGGCTTTTTTCTTCGTATTGACCTGATGGCTGCCTTCTGTTTAACCCCTTCAGTCATCTTGT
The DNA here is from genome assembly GCA_963680785.1 of Diplosoma virens. Lineage (NCBI taxonomy): Eukaryota > Metazoa > Chordata > Ascidiacea > Aplousobranchia > Didemnidae > Diplosoma > Diplosoma virens. The sequence continues at coordinate 38,007,821 of OY796886.1, read as the reverse complement.
CCAATACATTGGACAATTTTCTAAGTTCAATTTTAGTCTTAAAATACATTATATGATCATGTCACATTGTCCAATAAACGGGACATACATTTCTGGCACCAATTAAAATTTTTTTTATACAAAATTCTCTAATTATATGTTTTTGCAGTTATATTTGTACAAATATTAAATAAATTTTTCAAAAAAATTATTAATTCTCCGTGACTGAAAGGGTTAAGCGGAATCAGTACGGGTGGGTAAGCAGCATGGGTCCATTGGGAATTTGCGGTAAAGTGCTTTTCGTAAGGGCAAAACAGAAATTACTCAGGTGGAATGAGCATGAAATTCGCGTCAAACTTAGAATAAAAGACGCTAATTGTTCATTCATTCATTTATTCATTTTTATTCTCGATCATTATTAAACAGTTTAACACAAAAATTATACATATTTAAAAGATCAAGAAAATTGTTGAATCTTTCAGTTGATCTTTTTCAAGATAAATCTAATTCATATAAAGTTTTCAATGAAAATTTCAACGAATCGAATTTAAAAAGCGATGAAAACAAACATGTCGTAAAATAATCGACCTCACCGAAGTCCGTGGTGGTCCTGATGTGGGCGAAGGACATGAGCATGTCGAGGGTGGACACAATCTCGGATAAGTTGTAAATACAACCGACGTTACTCCGTATCTCGTGCAATAATCCGCTTACAATCCTATCGACACATTCAACAATGAACGCATCGTACAGCATTAAGTTATACTTCTCTAGATCATGTTGCTGAGACGCGAGAACAACTGTAAAGGTTAAAATCAACACACGAAATTTATAACTTTAACTTGACAGTGCCGCGTACGAGTCTGCGAGCCAGTTGATATCTTTGATGGATTGATCAAGTCTGTCGTTCAGCTGAATCAGGTCGTTCGTCGTAAAGCTCCATGTTTTCTTGGTCTTTGTGATCTTGATAAAAGCCGCATATATCACATCACTATCAACAATTGCTTATTCAGAACATTGTTATATGAAGCGGAGTTTCGGGTAACCGCGATAATAGTTCCCTACAACCAGGGTTGCCTTCTTGTGCTTTTTTGTAAATAATGTCTAAGAACATTTTAAAGTGCTTAAAAGTTAAGTGCTTAACTTTTATTTATATTGTTTTAATGTTCAATAACAATCTTATTTTAAGGTCTTTCCTAAATCATCAGAGAAGTTTTTTTTTTGGTTTCAAATCAACTAGGTGGTTTTAAAACTGTTTGGGTAATTAGCCCTTTGGGTAATTTTTTAGTCATTTCCGATGGCAACCCTGCTATACCGGAGACCAAAAGTCAGAAGAGCTAATCTTTTAACGAATGGCATTTAAACTAAAACTTAAATTTTTGACGTTGATTTAATTTCTATACTGATGTTATGCTGGGAGATTATCACATGTGCTGTATATCCTTCTTGTTTTTGATTTCTTCTTATATAAACTCATAACAATTATTTAACCTTAACATGTTTTAACAATCTTATTGTACTTTTGGATAGAACATTTAAAAATGCAAAGCTTCCAATAAAAACAAAACTGAAAGGTTTTTGTTTAAAGAAACCCTATCTATATCAGGTGATCAAAGTTTTTCACGGCTGTAGGAAACTTTTATAAATTGTTAAAAACTTTAAGACCGAGGCTACTTTGAAAGTCAGAAAAGAAAGCAAAAGAGGTTGTTTTTGAGATTGAATGTGAAGAAAACTGTCTTCAAACACGTGCGGAACCTCCTAAGCCAGGGGTGGGCAAACTGCGGACCACAACGATCTTTTGTGCGGCCCGCGATGGGTTTAAACAAATAATTAAAAAATTTGAGGCCGATCGGAGACGAAGACTTTTTTTTTTTAGAGAACATATGAAAAGTAGAAAATTAGAGAATTATTTCCAGCGATGACTTTTTTCTTTTAGAGAAGACCTTGATTTTAGGAGGAAAACTAAAAATTCCGAGACAGATCCATAATGAAGATCAATAGTTTTAGAGATTACTATAATGCGGCCCGCAAATAAATTCAACTTTCAAATGCGGCGCTCGAGCTAAAAAGTTTGCCCACCCTTGTCCTAAGCCGTTTGCTCGGGCTGCTACGACAAGGTGGCGCTAAACCTAATCGACAAGATTTAGAATACTTAAAATTGTTCGAAGACCCACAGAAAATCAAGTCGGAAGCCACAATGACCACCTTGCTTCATGCAAAGCATTATGAGGGTTACTTAGATCAACGCAAACATGAAGTAGCAAACCTTGATAAAATCTTGGGGCAAGTTCAAAGCATCTTTAGCAGGAAGCTGTATGTGAAAACCTCTCGAAACATTATACGAGCTCTTTAGAGGAAGATCATGCTTTTCACTCAGTTGTCGAATCAGCTCTGAAAAGTTCAATTTTTTTGGCTATTAAATATTTTTTAATCTAAACACTGTTACCAGGGGTAATACTTATCTCAAAATTCACGACTAGAACTGATAAATTTTAAATAAAATATTTTTTATGACGAAAAAAAATCAAAGCGAAACGAATGAGATATCAAAGCAACGAAAAGGCTTAGATGTTTGAATTTTTAAACGTGCAATAGAAAAACATAGTTAAGTAATTAAAAAGCAAATTACTTTTAACATAAGATATAATAACCCCGTATCAGGAATACTATTGGTAATCGTAGCAAACGGCTACTAAAAACAATGAACTCAAAATGAAATCAGAAAAGCACAAAAAAATAATTCTAAAATAACAACTTAATTTCTGGGAAAATAATAAATACGAGTATAATGCAATAAAATAAGACGCTTTTAGTTATTTTTCATAATTTTTTTTATAAAATAAGAATTAGAAGAAACAAAGCAACAACGATCGAACCGTTAATATCGTCGATGTACTCAGTGTAAGTTTGTCTCGCTAAATCGAGTACTCCATCGATACCAGGCTTGACGGCGAAACATCTCTGCGTCTTCATATTAAGATGGCCTTTCTGATACTTGGCGTCTTTATGAATCACCTTGTCCAGCAAGTCGTGAATGTGTCCTGGATGATAAACATGAATGTTTACTGAATAGTAGGTTTGCTCAACAAATGATACTAAGAAATCAAGTTTCACCCACCAAATCTAACGTCATTTAGTGAAGCTTGATAAGCTTGCAGCAGGTCGCATTGCACGTTCGACAGAGAATCCTGATGACGGACAAGAAAATTGCTAAGGGTAAAACAATTAAAAACCAAACTAATAACAGCAGCCACAATAAAGGTGATACACAGATTGAATAGAAGATTTGGTGCATATCAAACATTGAAATGTAAATTAAGGCTAATTCGAGTAGCTAAAGATTTGATCATGAGCTGACTACAATTTTTAAAACTATCTCTACATAGAATTTTTTAAAAGAAAAATTGGAAAAAACACCAATACAAAGGTTTGGCAAAGAATATTTCAGTGAAACAAAAATTAATGATATGAAATGCAAATCTATAATAATAATAATTGTTATTTTCAGTTTATATTTTGTTGAGAATCTGGTAGTTTATATTATTAAGACTCTGATAGAACATTTGGTGTATAAAAATGTGTAGCATTTTTAAGAAGGGCTAAAAAGGTCATCACATCAAGCAATGTCCAGCGGTAGTTCAACTATTGGGACAACGGTTTGATCAAGAATTAGAGAGAATTGAAATTAACAACGTAAAGGAACGAAATTAAAATAAAGTAAAAAAACAAACAAAAGTAGTTTTCAGCACGATATTGATATTAATTGTAAGGAATTGAATAAACCAAACAAAATAAATTTGGAAGATTGCAATTTTAGATCTATTTAAAAAGAGGAAAATGTCACTATCAAATTATATATAGATTGTAAGACCAAAGTTGGTGTGCCAAAGCTAATTACAAAAAGTATTCAGTTCTTACCACAAGTACAGGAACAAGTTGAGTGACATGCTTCAACAAGATACAAGTGTTGATACGACTTTCTCTTGTTTTATCTGTATCTTGTTTGGGAATTTGAACCAAACAAGCAAGCAAATGGTCGATGTCAATTTCAAAGCGTCCCAGAGCAGACTGGAGCCTGTCATTAACATAATTTGAGTTGCAAACTAAAAATCCACACTCTTCAGCACAAGTGCATTATGACACAAAATGCAGGAAATTCTTATTCATAATGTGCAGCACAATTACCCATAAAAGAGATCGGGCGAGTTTGAAAGCTCATCAGCACAATCTAATCTTGCTTGGATTGTTGGAAGATCATTAGGAGGCTGAAGAATATTGCTGCGAAGTAGTTTTGCACCACCCACTGTCTTGGTATTGCTTAAAACACCAAACAACGTGAATGATGATCTGTAAAATATGATAACATTATTATTTTAAGTATTAATAGAAAAATATTGTTCAATGAGAAATTAATATATGAAAAGTTAATAAAAGCAAGAAACACTTTGTGAATTACCGGTATGTTTTCTCATAAAACCTAAAATTGATAACTTTTTTTGGTTTTCATTAAAAGAAAACATTCTTCCAAGTATGGCAGAATAATTTCACAAAAATAAAAGTGATGGTTACTCTATGTAATGACTATAATTTTTCCTACCTTTTGAAAATTTATAAAAGCTCTAATAACAACTAAAGACTGTATTTTTTTAAACATTGCGTAAGTTTGAAAAAAAGAAAACAAAGCATAATGAAAATACGTACGATTGATTTTCTAAATTAATAAGAAGTTCCAACATAGAAGCTGTTTTTGAATCAATCAAAGTTGTGTGTTCACTGCCTTTGTACACAACACTCAGCGATTGAGAAGCATAAAGATTGTTTTGAACAAATTCAACATATCTTATTAATGCAGCTGCAGCTGCGAGACAGTAGTATCTGTGAGATGCACCAATGTGTAAAAGTAAAATACATGAAATACTAGAAATAAAGCGCAAAAACGCATTGATTAGAAATTTTTTAATGCTTTGTCAGGAAACTTGAATGCTGACTATGAAGATTGTTGATAAAAGTCCAATTTAATTGCAAACTGAATCTGGGTAATAAATTTTTAAATAACCATTTGCTTAATGTACTTGAATGAAATCGTTAAATAGTTTTTTTTTTTTGAACCGCTCAAAACAATGATTTTAAACAAAACTAAGATCAAGAGTACATACAGAAGTAGAAAGTTGGTATGTTAGCAACATAACTTTTGATCTTTTTACTCATTTGAACATACTATCATCATGACAACTAACTTTGCTTTGACATCATTTTCAATTGAATTATTTTCTTTTATGGCAAGTCTTTTAATTTCTTCTAAACCATTTGCTTCATTGAAATATCTTCTTTGCACTGTCGAAATATTAGAACTCTAACACAAAAAAATGAAACACTGTTAAATAAATCACTTTTACCAACATTTATTAGTAAAAATTTCCAATGAAAGCGTCTGCAAAGAACTCGCACATTTTTATTATAAACAGATAAATGTAATTGTATAACAACAACAGAAAAGTTTTTTAGTTGTAAACTCACTGAAAAGTTTTCTGTTACAGTTTTAAAGACTTTAGCCATATTTCCACTGTCACACATAGTGCTGGGAAAAACGAATTCTTTTGGTTGTAGAATATGAAGCTTAGTCAAAGTTTTTACATAAGTTTGTGAATCAGGAAATTGAGATAATTGTAAAATTGGATGCTTTAAATCAATTGATGCAATTCCAACTTCACCTCTGCAAAAAAATAAGTCTTTATAACCTTTCAAATGTAGAAAGTTTACACAAGTTTTAAAGAATCAACCTGGCAATATTATCAATTCAAAAACTAACTTCTAGTTCTTATTGAAATCATTTCAGAGCAATTGTTTCATTTTATAGCATGAAAATTGGTTGTATACGTTTCAAGAGTTTTACAACAAGAGATATTATCTTCAATTGTAGTTGATACTGATTCAGTTTTAACCATGCTTGTTCTTGCTTTTTTTAGTGGTGGCCAGATTTACCTCAAGACTCAGAAGCTCAGCACAATAAATATTCTAATTTTATTGATTTATGGTATGCTAAATTTGAAAATTGATCTTTCTGGCATTCTTCTCCCATACTCTTTCCACAATTTTTTTGAAAACCCTGTTTTCTCATATCCACTTTAAATTCTAATGTTTTTTTTAAGCATTAATTATTATTTTTCTTCCTTAAGACATTTCCACATTATTGCACAACATTAATTCTTGCCAAACCCAACATGTCCATCAAATTAATTGTACTTTTTAATAGTTTAACACCACACTGGGGTTGCAGAGTCAGCATGGGAGTCAGGTTGGAAGAGACTCATGTTTCAGAAAACAGTTGAGATCTTTTATTAGATGTGTCAAAGCCAAATGGTCACTGTTTTCAGCAACTCTAACAACAATTTTTGCTATATGATGTGCATATAGTTGTTTAAAAATAAACGTTGATTAATCAGACTTAAAATAAATTATATTAAGTAAACAGTATACACTGTGGGTTTTTTTTAACATTTATTTTGCTTAAGTATCAAACAGCATATTTGTATCAAGTATGGCATATAATATATATTTATTTAGAAGAATGTATATAAATTTAATATTTTTGCAGAAGGAACAATTACACCAACAGGGTTGACAGAGGAGTTGTATGTTTTTGTGGATCCAGAGTTACAAAATTTTAAATAAGTGATGTCAGGGTTGCAAATTGCTACTGGCTGCGCACAAGATACAAACACTCAACATCTACACAATAAAACCAAGGTCCTTCCAATGGACACCCATCTCAAACTTCATGCTACTCAACTTAAACAACTGGCTCAAGCACAAACACACCCTTTACATGATCTTAATGCATACTTGGATCCATCCAGAAACATGAAAGCCACGATTATTCATAACAATGAGCACACTAACATCATCATCTCAAAACCAAACTTAACATCTGAGGAATGTAGAAAAAATCTCAAACACATTCACACTACCATCACTTCACAATACCTCAGTCCTGGAAAAAACAATAAAGTTACTAACACCACACCCTATGACAGCAGTTCTCAATTGGGGGTGCTCACACCCCCAGAGGGTGCAAGAAGGGACTTCTTGGGATGCAAACTTCTCTGCTGAATTTCTCTTCTCTACAAAAAACAATACATTAAATAGTGCGCGGGGTGAGAAAATGATTTTTCCTTCCGAACGGGGTGTGGGCTTCCAAATGAATTGAGAACCACTGCCCTATGACATTCATTGACCAGAACAAACATTATGTCATATGCATACAAAACTAGCACAGCTCAGAGCAACAAATCACCACTCTTGCAAAGTTACCTACATACAGTGAGCCCTGAAACTTAAATATAACAATGTCAACTATGTTTGTCACACACACATGACATTAATCACCTCATAAACTGTAGTCCAGTATTAACACAACACAACACCACCAGTCTGTGGAAAAAGCCTTTGAAAGTAGCACAGAAAATTCAAGAGTGGGAATCTAGATTGGCTTCTTTGAAAGGTTAAGGCATGGCTACTTTAAGATAGCCTTGGAGGAGGGGCAACAACAACAACAACAACAACAACAGGGTGGCAAAATAATTCCTTTTACTCCACAATGCTGGAACATTCATAGTTTGTATTATACAGGGTGATTCAGCGAAGTGTGCACAAATAAAAACTCATCTTTCGGACTTATAATTAGGTCAAATGAAACAAGTTATATGCTGTGAAGATAATAAATTTAATAAGCTTTCAGAAAATATACAAGTTATTCAATATAACCCCCTTTGTTTTTGATTACTTTCCGAAGTCGTGGCAGAACCTGGGCACATGTGGCACGCACCACTTCTGGGTCAATTTCGTCCCATGCCGATGTCAATTTTCGCTTTAGAGAGTCCAGATTTGGATGAGAAGTACGGCAGGCTTTTGTCTCTAAAATAGACCATAACCCAAAATCCATAGGGTTCAAGTCTGGTGAAGATGGCGGCCAAAGCTCTTTCTCCCAAAAACCTTTGAAATTGCATCGACACCAAGCTTGAACTGAGTTGGCCGTGTGGGAGGTTGCACCATCCTGTTGAAGAGTAACTCCTTGTTCTCCGACTACTTCTTGGACCCAGGGAAGGACTTTCTCCTCCAGCATTCGCCTATAGACGGTCTGGTTTATCTTGACCCCTTCTTCAATGAATATGAGAGGAGTTTTCAGCCCTTTTGATGTTGCGCCTGCCCATACCATTACGGAGGCGGGTTTTTGTCTTCTGAAAGAGCTGTGACGCTTAACTGGGACCATGTTTATGTCTGGAAGCCAAATCCTGTCATTTTGATGGTTATGGACAGCTTGAACAGTGAAAAGTTTTTCGTCTGTCCATAAAACTTGAGGCTGCGTGCCATCGACAAGTTTCTTGACCAAAACCTTTGCTCTATTGAGCCTTTTCTTCTTAGTGGCCTCCGACAAGAGATGTCTTTTGGTGAACTTGTATGGGTAGCTCTGGAGATCATCCTTGAGAATCCTTTGCATGCTGGACACGCTCACAGAGTAGTCTTTAGCAAGTTGTCTGGCACTTCTTGCAGGATTTCTCCTCAACTTCTCTCTGACCTTTTTGATCAGTTTCTTCGTCCTTATGGTTCTTTCAGGGTCACTCCTGATTCTTGGAGCATAAGTCCCAGTGTCCTTGAACCTTTTCATGGCTTTATAAACTCCTCTACGGCTTACAACCTCCTTCATCAACCGGAAAATTTCACTTGGTGGGAGCTTCTTCTTGCAATACTCTTCTATCACGTCATTGATCGTTTTACTCATCGTTTATTTTTACTTCAAATAATACCAGATTTTAAATTTTAACTCTTAAATAATAAGAAACTGAAATGTTAATAATTAAAAGTTAATAATGGACGAAATACATGTACATAAAACTAAGAAAAGTATTTGTGCACACTTCGCTAAATCACCCTGTAGTTTTCTCAGAACTTCTCCAATTTGTCATCTGATTTTTTCCAATGTCAAGTTTTACTTCCCAACAACATTGCACAGCTTATACAGCTTTCACCTATTTTTCATCTTGAGTCAGGGTTGGCTTTAAAAAACCCGCCCAATAAAACCCCAAAAAAACACCTAAAAAAAAACAATAAAACTGACCTTAAGTGGTTTTTTGGGTGTTTTAAATTTTTTAAGGTATTTAAAAGCATTTGTATATCAATTATATTAATAGTTATAGTATTACTGAATATATTACCCGGGAACAGTAGAAAAATGTATGTATATACTTACATATCCTATGAATAACATGCTACCAATTGATAAATATGATCTTCACAAATAATGTCAGTCATAAGAATGGAAATAAAACTACAGCCTCAATTCAATTCTTTAGTTTATTTCCATTTTACATAAAAATCAAACAGGCATTTTACTGTATTTACCACTAGTTAGATGAGTAGGACATAATAAAAGTTTCTACTTAACCTATAACCAGTTGTGGTGAAGTCATGGAGACATCACTGATATTTAGATTACTAGGGAGACTGAAGTCACTATTTCTGCTTGACAGTTTTGACATGTCTAAAAAATCCTCTTCACTTTTTTTCTAGATATTCCTTTTTCTTCTGGCAATCTTTCAAACAAGCTCTTATTCTTTGTATTTTCTTACTAATTGATTTATGGCAATAATCACATGATACTATAATGCTGTCTTTAATTTTGGATACATGCTCCCATTCTATTCCTTCCTTTCTTCCACTTCCCATAGGCATCCTTAATTAATTTTAATTATTTGAAAGATTTAAACAAAATATAAATTGAACAATAGTGAAATACTTTATCTAGACACAGATTAAATTTATGTTTATCAAGTAAGTTTAAACCAGTGTTTTTCCAAACAAATGGAGTAACTCTCAAGCAGACAGAGAAGTTTAAATATCTTGGAGTGACATTCTTGAGTGATGGTAGACAGGACAACAAACTGGACATGCGTGTTGGAAAAGCAATTACAGTAATTAGCCAGTTTTACCAATCAGCTGTACTGAAACGAGAGCTGTGTACAAAAGCAAAGCTTTCTGTTTTCAGATCAGTTTTTGTTCCTATTTTTACCTATGGTCATGAGTGTTGGGTAATGATCAAAAGAGTGAGATCTCAAGTACAGGTAGCTGAAATGGGTTTCTTGAGAAAAGTCAGAGGTTTATCTTTACTTGACAAGGTTAAAAGCACTGACATTCATCACTCTCTCAACATCAAACTGCTACTACTCTGCATAGAACAATCTCAACTGTGCTGGTATGGCCATGTGACACGAATGTCTCATGAGCAAACAGCAAAGCAACTGATGGATGCTCTTCCAAGTGGAAAAAGACCTAGAGGGTGACCCAGAACTTGCTGGCAGAATTATGTTGAAGATCTGGCATGGTCACGTCTTGGAATTCCACCAGTGAAATTGCCACTAGTTGCAGGAGATTGGAATGCTTGGAGATTCGAACTTGAGCTGCTGCCCCTGCAACCCCAAAAGGACAAGCAGGCAAAGGGAAATATACTGAACTAATTCAATGTTTTCCCTGAAAATGATGATGAAGTAATTTTAAACTTTTATATTTGAAGAATTACGAGGAATTTGGAATTAATTTTTAAACCAGCTGCAGAAAGATGAGAAGATACGGTCCCAGGTTCGATTCGCAGTGAGATAAGCATCACTGACGAGCTCTAATAAGAGCAAAACTCGATTCTGGTGTTTCTCATCTTTATGCAGCTTGTTTAAAAATTAATTTTAAACTATTAATTCTGAAAACATACATAGAAAATCATAATATACAATAATAAAAACATAATAGAATATTATAATGTACAAACACACTTGAAACATAGTTCATCATCAAAGCAGATGTCCCTGCTGGAATGAACTTGCTGATTATTGACCACAATAATTACTGATGTTGCAAGATAACTGGCAGCATCAGTAATTTACTAATTTTTTGTTTGTTTTTGTTGATAATGATGCACAGCTAAAATATATGTACTTTATGTTTTTGAAGTGTGTTAACAATTAATAAGGATTGCATATCCAAAAACCTTACAAAAATATACAACCACCTTACTCTTGATCTAACCCTACAGTGCTAAAGAAAATATTTTGTTTTAATCAGAGCATCTAATGGCTGCCTTTTGCAATTAATTTCTTAAAATAAAATTTAAGAAGCTATTTGAATTTTTTCTGATAACCATATTGATATTATATTCTTTATTCCTGTCACTAAATAGAAATATGAATCACTAAATAAAGTATGCCTAGTGAGTAGTGACCAAGATATCTTCGACTTGCTTGCAGACACATGCAGTAAACAAACACCCAATCCTTATAGCGTCTGATGCTATACTAAACTGCAACGGCCAATATTGTATGTTGTTGGTTTGGCTGCTCTTGTGTAACACTAGTGTGTCTTCTGACCTAACTTAATGCTTATCCAAAGGCATCAAGCTACCTATGCTCTTTGATTATAATTATTCTTAGCTTGATGTGGCAAAAACTGGTGTGCACCATGTTCATTTCTCAATATACAGTGAAAATTATAAATATATGTTCAATACAATTCGGTGGGGCAAATCCAAATGCAAATTTGATGAATTTACTGGTAATAGTTGTTTGTTATATAGGCTATAGCTAATGGCTATGTCAGTATGTCAAAAAGTAAACACATCAATCTATTTGTAATTTGCATTAATATTTGTTTGAATTTACTTACCATTCCTCAATTTATTAGTCATTTTATAGCTTCTTTTTTAGTAAAATGTCTCAAAAAGAATTTAAGTAACAATAAAATACAAAAATTAATAAAAACCTAAAAAACAAAAAAAACAATAAAACCCAAAAAAACCCAGAATTTTGCCATTGAGCAAAAACTTTTTTCATTGCAGTAATGATTTAATTTTCTCAATTTCTCCAACTAACTTTTATTTTTGCTGTTACAGCTGCTTCACAACCACCACTAGAATTCAGTTTATCTCCCCAAAATGCAAAAACTTCACTTTTTCAACTGCTTTACAAAAAACTTTTATCTGATCTTGAAGCTTTTGTTGCAAATCAAAAAAAGTTATGTTACAAGTATTTACTAAATTTTGCAAATTAAAAATAGTTATGTTATTTAAAAGGAATTTGGGCAATATATAGAAAAAGGCTTTATTGATTTACAAAACTTCAATATTATTTTTTTAGAACATTAATGTTACTTTATTTTGTAGTGGAAAGAGATTTCTGTTTTCACTAATAATGAAATGGTAGTGGTTAAATTATGTTTGAATTTAATCATTGCAGTTCAATCCAGAAAGATAGCAGAAAGCAATAAGATGATTCTATTTATACTTTTTCATTCATAAAAATACATCTTATTCAAGTAAAAATAACAAAAAAAGAATAAAAAACAATTACAATTTCACAAATCACTTAATTAATTTTCTTCAAAATAGAGGTGTAACATTATATAAATAATTCCACCAGAAAAAGCAAATTTATATGTTATATTCAAAAGCTAAATCACTGTATACTCGTATAGTTAGCATACTAACAAAACTTTGTAACTAATATAATTAGTAAACTTGCATTTTCCTAAAAAATTTAAAATTAAATTTATGGCTTTGAAACTAATGGCTAGAAAATACTGAGGGGGATATGTGTATAGTGTTGTAAGCAACTTAACATTACTAGGACCATAACCAAAAGTACTACAGCAAATCAGGTAAGAAAAATGGTAACAATTAACAATCATATACTTAAAATACAGGGTGTGGCACAAGTAATGCCTTTTTGTATTTAAAAATATTTATATTATAAAAACTTTCATACATAACTTTTATTGAACATAAATTTATTGCATTACCTTAAAGAAAATAAAGATTAATAACTTGTTGGTAAGCTCTTCAGCATTGTTTTATAAAAATTTAGTTGTTACTTACAAATATAAAAAGGGCGTTACTTACGCTGCACCCTGTACATATAATGGAAGCAGCAAGTTATTTCATTGTATGAGGGGGGTGATTGAAAAATTTGTGACCTAAAACACATAATTTTTTTTATGTCAAATTGCTACACTATTTTTCATGTAATCTTTTTGCAAGTGTGTGTTTTCCAACATTCATAGAGTTTACAGATACCCTCATTATTGAAACTAGAGTCTTGGTCATCTGATACAGTGAACACCATCAATGACATTATTAACTGTAGCAAAATGTTGACCTTTGAGCTATTTTAATGATTTTTTGAGTGGTGACTGTGATATGCCTTTTTAAATAAGGGCAATCTTCCAAGCTGTCCCTACTTGTTTAAAGCTGCCTATTTTTTAACCATAGTGTATGAGGGGCATTATCTTGTGAAGTTGTCACCATATCCTCTTGAGTTTCTTTGATTTAAATCCCTAATGTGTAGGTACTGAATGACTGCTTTGACCAATTCTGTCCATTTTCTCAATATTAATAACCTATTGTTATGAAATCAATTAATGGTAAAACAAAAAATTATTACATAAAAGCTTTAAAATTCTTTTATATTTGTCTTATAAGACTAAATTTAGTGAGTTATGGGACAGATGGCACTAGAGAGTACCACCTGTGGCATTGTGCATCATGCACGCCGAACCCGAGCTCACTGCCCGACCATGGTTTCGAGTTTTAAACTCTCATCAGGGACAGTCTGCTTACTCGGGTTTAGTTGCAGAGCTGGTCATATAAGAAAAGGTAAATCTTTAAAGAAGTTTCCAAAGGTATAACTGAAATAAAGCTGCCGTGGGATAAACTTGTGGGATTCAGCAGAGTGGACTGGTGGGCAGAGTTCAGGAGAAGATGCAGGAAGAGAACTGTGCAAGTAAACTAATTGTTTATTATTGCATCAAGAATCATTAGGAGGCAAAGCCTAAGGATGGAACTTATAGTGACCGCAGTAACTTAAATAGTTAACTTAGTAAGAACCTAAGGTCTGAATTATTGCCAGTTCAAGTCTTTTCTGGAGGAGTGTAGTTCAGAACAGGCAGACGTGCTGTATCACACAGAGGTGAGATGGCAAAGCCAAGGAAAAGTACTGAACAGATTTTTTAAGCTGCATGAGGAAATATCTCCATTTCTGAATAGCAAAGGGAAAGACAGAGCAGAGCTCCAGGATAAAAAATTTCTGAGTGAGCTGGCCTTTATATGTGACATCACAAGCCATCTCAATGTGCTGAATCTGTAGCTTCAGGGGCAGGGGGCACATCATCACAGACATGTATGCTGCAGTGAGGGCTTTCAAAACTAAATTGGGCCTGTGGGAGAAAAAGATGCTGCAAGGAAACCTGAGTTGTTTCTCCTGCTGCCACATGATGAAAACATATATTTCTGCCATGTTTCCATGTGCACGGTTTGCTGAAAAACTCGGCATACTCTGCGCTAAGTTTAACTGGCGATTTGCTGTTTTTGAGGTCCAGAAAAGCAGGTTTGAACTACTCAGCAATCTGTTTACAGTTGAAGTGGAAAATGCCCCAATCAACCTTCAAACAGAGCTGATTGAACTCCAGTGCAGTGACATGCTAAATCAAAATAAGATGCTGTGGGCACTGCACAGTTTCCAAATTTCATCCCTGACACAATGCCTCAGCTCCACACCCAAGATGCTCAAATGCTTTCCATGTTTGGCAGCACTTATCTATGTGAGCAGCTATTCTTTTCAATGAAGCTGACTGAAACACCTAACAGGAGATGTCTGATGAATGAGCACCTTTGCTTGATCTTGAGGATTTCCTCAGCTCAAAGTCTGAGCCCAGGCATTGGTGAACTTGTATTCCAAAAAGAGATGCCAGGTATCTGGTTGGACACGTCAGAGTAAATCAGGGTCTCATGAACGGAGCTACAGTTAACTTTTTCTTTTTGTGTATTAATTGAAAGATATTATTCATTACAGTAATCCCTTGTTACTCATGCTTAATGTGTTCCAGGGCCACCTACAAAAGGTGAAAATCTGCAAAATAGCAACAAAATATTTATTGCATTATTTATATATAACTGAAATGTTTATGAACCCTCCTCATACTGATATTAAACCACTCTATATCTGTACATTACTTTTTCCTACACTCTTATAAACTATTTAAAATGCTTTTGTATTAAAAAGTTAATCTGTGTATTGTACAAAACTTTGTTACGTGAAGTGTACAGTACTGGTACCATACACGAAAATATCAGTTGTTACACATCCTCTATATGTACTAACCTATTGCAAAGTGAAAAATCACAATGTAGCAAAGGCATGAAACTTGAATTTGAGAGGATTACTGTAATTGGTTTATTATTGTTATTTCATTTTGAGATTTATTATTAACCTGTGAAAAAAAGTTACTGTAAAAAAGTCATTCAGAAGGCCGCAAAAAAGAGGCATACAATTTTTATTTCAATTTAAGACATGAATGCCATTAAGGTTATTTTTATTTAATATCAATTTTTTATGTGTGCAATATTACATTTATATTGTACAGTAGGGTGTGGAGTGAAAATGGCCGTTTTTAAAATTTTTCTCAGACTGCTCTGTAATAGTGAAATTATGGTGATGCATTGTTAGAAAGCACTTATGATAAAATCCCAGCTCATATAAGTGATATCTTCAGGTGCTGCCATGATATTTTATTTTGTAAAAATATATGAAATGTACCTTTCCTCAAAATTTTTTTCAATTGAATTTGTTGTAATTTCTTGGTTTGTAATAGAGATATTTCAATTAAGGTAACTTGTAGGAAACACATATTAAAAACATTTTTGAATAGTTGAACATTTAGAGGTGCTGCAGCTGTGATAAAAATATTTATAAATGATGCAAAATGTATGTTTTTTTTTAGAAATCTAGATTTTACTTTATATAATGTATATAAATTTTTTTAAGATAACCTGAAACACACACATTGATGAAAGATTTTTATAAGATGTACAGCTCTCAGTTTAACTCTGATTTCAATACTTTAATTCTGAGTTAATTCAGGACCTACCACGAGGAGGTAGCTGTACTTTGGGTCCCACCCTAGCCCAACCCATTCTCCCTTCCATTTAAATCATCAGCAATAAAGCTTTAAACTCTTGTTTTGTTTCAAAACTTGACATTTTCTGACATGATTCAATTTTTGAATGAATAAAACCATCTCTAAAATTTTTTCCACAAACCAAGGAAGAAGTTTTAGTAACTAATTTTACACATCTTTCCAAAGCTTGCATGTGGCATGGTAGATGTGGAAAGCTCTTCTTCTCTTTAGAGCTAATCAAGTGATTGATTTCATTGTCAGATATACGGTACTACGTGTTAATGGCGATTCAGTTAGATTCACCTTTTGCCAATTTATCATGTCAAAATACATCTCAGCTTTAAAGTTGAGATCAGGAATTTGAAATGTCCTGATAATTTTCCCTTTAGATTGCTCTCTCGCCTTCTTGATTTGCTTCCAACCAATGTCACTTGAATCATCATTAATCATGCAAAGTAAGAAGTTTTCTGGATGAGCGAAAAAGGCATTACGTTGGATGACAAGGTAAACAATGTTTCTGACATCAGGAGTCAACATCTGCATTAGTTCTATTGTCTTAAATAGATGAAGAGCCCCATTTTGAAAAGATGAATCTTTTTTTATTGTAAACCGAACAAGAGCATACACTTTCGTTATGTATTCAACAATAATTTTCAGGGTTTGAGAAGGTTCAACTGTTGATATATATAATCTCAATACGTAGTTTGCAGTAGTTAACCATCGAGAGTGGGCCGTTTTTCCAGGATTTTTATTAGCCAGACCTTCACTTAAATTTCCTTCTGACACAGACTGATGAATATCATACAGATATTGTTGGTTAGTGCTTAGATTGATTTGATTTATATTGAGCAGATAGAAAGGAACTGGTTTAAAGTTGATGACATCCAGCTTTTCACATCCATCAAACATTTTACCTATATTACCACTTGAGTTCTTCAACAAGTGATATATGTTCTTCATATATATTCTTCATGTACGATTTCTTTTGAATTTCCAAAAACTTTTTTAGTCATTGTCTGATCCTTCCTACCATCAAAGTACAGAGCGATAATATCTTTGTTATTATCTGCTTTTTTGCTTCTTTCTTGAAGAAAACAACGATTGTTTTTGATGACTTCTTCTAACTTTAGATCAATCAAGTACTACTAATGAAAGATTTGTTTCAGAACATCTCGCATTTTCATGCAATACAGAGCTGGCAATGATCGCTGCAGCACGATCAGATATGCCAGTTTGGTCCAGCAAAAGCAAAACTAGTAACATTCATTCATTTTGCTGAAGTTTAAAAGTTAGTTTTCGTTTCATTTGTGATAATGGTGTTTCTAAATAATCTGGGTCCTCAGCAGTATCAGATTCATAATCTGTTGAAGATTCTGAAGTAGAGATCATATACGTTTCAGGATTAAGAAGCTCATCATCTTGAATTTTTTGCTGTTTTATTTGAAACAGTTGAAATCTGCTTTTTCTTTCTTTCAGGATGGCTATTTTTTTCAAAACAGCTGCATCAACTCCTCCAATTGCCATTTCTCTTGAAGTTCTTTGATCTATCAAAAACGCTTGTTCTCTTTCTGGGATTTTTCTATCTCTAGTACAAGAACACACTGAAAAAGATCGGCACTTACAACTAGAAATATCAAATAAGGTTTTATCTGCGTGGTTTTTAAACTCGCAACATTTTCCCTTGAACTTGGCATTATCCTTCTTTCCTTTCAATGATTGCAATGTTTCAATACTTGCTATGGTAATCAGATATCATTCTTCTAGTTCTGTTATTAGGAACACACGGAATTGATGCTTTAATCCATAAATCTTTTATTTTCTTCACAATTGGTTCAGAAACTTCACTTACTGAAGGATCTTTATAAGTTGTCAGCTTGATAAGTTGTCTTTCATGCAAATAGCACTTCATTACATCTGAGTATGTTGGCAATACTGTTTTACTTAGATCACGTGAGTTTCCAAATATGGGACAGTCAAGAAGATTGCATTTAGTAGACATTTTAATTAACTATACTATAATATTTACTTTTGTCTAAGAAAAATTATGATTTTGAATAAATTTAACAGTTTATAAAGCTGAAAAATGAAAAAATATAAGTTACGCATCTCTATACATTGTTTTAACAAAGGTAATAAATCGATAGACTGGACTAGTGCACACTGAGCAACGCAATACACCCTACCTTCACAATAACTCACAAGTAACTGAGGGTTAGTGAGGTGCGATGCAGCTTTGTGAGTGGTTTCAACCGCGTAATATGCTACTGGTGGCACCTCAAGATATAATTCAATAATGGTAAAATTTTGCGTAGAGTATTATGAATGTTTTGCCTACGTCAATATCACTATTAGAATACCCCACAATGCAACCCTAGAAAGCCATGCACTAAATTTTAAAAAAATCACATAAAATAGTATTTTTTATAAACTTTGATCACCTGGCAGCACCTCAAAAAATTGATTAAATGGAAAAAGCTTTGAGCACACTCAATATCATACAACATAGCATCATAATATCACTATTACAACTCAAAGTTCAGAAAAAAATTTTTTCGCTCCACCCTATAGTACAGTTAAGATTTACTCATTGCATATTCAGTGTTGAAGCAAAACATGTTTGGGTTTATAGGAAAAGGTTCATTGTTATATCTCAATATCAATGTTGGGTTGCCACTCTATCCAAGTTTGAAATTTTGGCCCAATGTGTATTTGAGTTGGACACCCTTGATTTAAAGGCTGTATCTTTGTCATTCCGTAATAGACCATAAATTTTTCTATCACCTCTCATACAAAATGATTTAATGTAATTTTTGGTTTTTTACTGAAAAAAATTTGGAAGCCTAAAACTAAATTACTTAAAGATTCATAAAACACAACAAGCTACATTTTTTGTCTTAAAGAATTAATGTTTTGCTAATTAAATTTTTGTGTTAGGGATTACTCAACCATCATCAAACTGAAACCGAAATTATATGTTGAAAAACCTAAAAATAATAAAAGTCAAAAAATCAGAACTAACTGTGGCTTATATCAAAAGATCACAACCAAAGAAAACAACACAATAATTACCTAGCAATACCTCTTCCTTCTGCAATAGCTACAATAACAGATGATTCATGCATATGTGGTGTTTCTCCACAAGAATTTCTTGGAGTTCCTTTTCTCATAGGTGTGTTTTTTACAGAAGATAAAACAGATCTGCATTTAAATAGCAAAATATTAAATTGTAGGTAATTATGTGCCGTTAAAATTTTCAGAAAGCCATAAAAAAATTTAATTAAAACTGTTAATCAGTTATTAAAAGCAACGTTAAAATCTAAAAATATTTTACTTCAGCTAAAAATTGGTGATTTTTTTTCTTAATTTTCTGCAATCCAGCAGCCACCAAAAAGATTGCAGCAGAAACAAACTTGTTGCTGAATATTGCTGTTGCTGCCAATGCTGCATGTTTACTATAATGTATCTGGGGATAGAACAAGGTTTCTCAACTGAGGCATTCAATCCCCAAGAGGACCATGGAAAATTCTCCAAAGAGCTATAAGCAGAGGCACTTGCTACACATCTCTGCCATGTATTGTAAAACCAAGCTTGAAATTTAACCTAATACCCTTTCAACAATCTTCACTCCATGTTCTAATAACTTCACTCCTCTATATGCTCCACAGTTTGTCACATCTCCTTTTTCCTTGTAGATTGGCACTATCACACTAGTCTTCCAATCTTCTGGCATTTTTTTCCTATCAAATATTCTCTGACAAAGTTTCATCATCACATCAATTCCAACTTTCCTACTTGCATTTATCATTTCCACACCCACCTCTAAAAGATGAGATGCTTTCCCCGATTTCATTTTCTTTGTTGCAATTATTGTTTCCTCTAAGGAAACCTCTTCCACTGGACCTTCCACTATACCAATCTCAGTCTTTTGGTCCCATGCATTCTCCTTAATCATGATTTTTTTCCATATGTTCTTTTCACACTCTCTTTCAATAGTTCTTGCTGAATGCATGTTTGCCATTTATTCCTCTCAAACATAGTCCACTGTTTACAACTTGTCCCTTCTTTTTTAAAAACTTCACAAGCTTAAATACACTGTTTGGTTTATCACATAAATCATTTATCTCTTGCTCAGCCTGTCTTCTTATTGCTCTACTAACAATTTTTTTGCTCTTTTTTCTCTTTATTGCTTCTTGCACTTCCTCATTCCATCACCATGTGCTTCCTCACTCCATCCTTCATTTTCTCTTTCCACAAAGTTTTTCACAACCCTCCAAAACCCTATCCTTAAATAAACCCCTTAAAGCCTTGTTCCAGTATTAACTAATTCTTTCACCTAGTCCTTAAATTTTTCCCTTGTTTCTTTTTTTTAAGTTTCCAAACCATTCTGTAAATTTTCATAAATATATTTTATTGTGGAACTAATTGCTTTGGATAATGACATCATTTAAGGTTGTGTTTTCCTGCTTCGGCTTTCTTGATGTGACATTTTAGTTTAAATTTCTGTCTGGCATTTTAATCAAGAAAAATAGCTCTATGCTTTAGTTCCTATCAAAGTACAAAAATTCTTTTAAATTCAGTTACAATTATCTTAACTTTCCTTATCAGTTTTGAACAAAAATGGCTACACAATTTTTTTCTTCTGTAGTTTAGTATTATTGCCATGGTGTCCATGGTAGTTATTGCAATAGTGTAGATTCCATAAGTTTGTGTGACTTAAACCTCGATTACTAAATCAGAGTTTAATACTGATTTCTGCAAAAAGCTTAAGCCAGCAATGTAAACTTGGATTTACTAATCCAGTATTAAGACTTAAGCTCAGCTTAATTAAGTCAAGTTTTGGCATATCACCTAAGTTAATAAACTGAAATATGTAGAAAGAAAGCGAGGTATTTTTATTGATGAAAAGGTGGCCATGGGTGATCAGGGTCTCTTGAAGAGGGCCACAAAACACAAATGGTTGACAACTACAGCATTAGGGTGTCAAAATGAAAAATATTGCTGTCACATGTCAATGTTGGCAAAACAGAAAATGCCAACACTAAACATAATGTCAGTATGCTTTGTGTCCAGCACACTAAAGTCAATATCTAAATTATCCAATAACTGATAATAGTAAATACTCGTATATTGACTAAAACTGATATATTCAGTGTTTATAATTTGGACTGGCATCTACTCTGGATCAGACACAGAAAGGACTGGAGTCAAAAGTTTATCCTTTTACAAACTTAGGCTGCGGCAACTCATATTTACAAGCAGCAGTGTGTTGTGAAAGCACAATCTTCAACACCCCAAAACAGTAAGATTTTACAGTTTTTACATACCCTAATGTAGGGGAAAGATGGCATAATGTGGTCTCCAGTTTGTTTAGTGGCACTGCATTAGCAATTCCATGAAAGAGTGAGATTCTTTTCATGCATGGACAAGTAGAAATGCCCAACAAAAACAAGGTGTTCAAGCTTAATCCTAGTTGTTTTTTGAAATTGCTGCTGTCTGACACTTTAATACTCCAAAGTATTAATACAATACACAGTTTGAACAACATAGATTAACATAATTTTTACTGGGGCTTTCAAGTTATTTTAAAAATTAAGGTATGCATTGTATATAGCTTTGTGTTGAACAATAAACAAATCCCTAAAATGCAAATAAGATTAAGTGATATACTGGTTAGATAATAACGTTGAACACTATTGGTATGCTGTTATGGACCATATCTATAGGTTTCAACTCTATTATCTAAGATATAATGTTTTTAAAAACTAGCCTTGGATTGAGCATGTACAACCTTTAAAACCCTCATGCCTCTTTATTAATGGCTACAGAGCAGAATAAAACCTAGTGTTATGCTTAAGTCAAAGGCTATCATCATTAGATTACAGCAGCAAGAAAATACTAAAATAAAGCTACAACCTTTGAATAAAACTAATGTTTACATAAAATAACTTGGATCAAGTGCAAAATTTTTCCCCTAGTGTTAATAAGTGCAAAAATTTTCTACCAGCAAAAAAATAAATACAGCATTAAGAGTGTTAGCAAGTGATTGCCCCAGCTTGAACGGAAAATATAGTCACAGTGTTAACAAGTGAGCATTAAGAACTTGATCCAATAGCTTTATTATTATTTACCTATTAAACTTTAAATTTATTGGTGTTTTTGGAGTGCAACCAGAGAACAAACGTTTTGCAGGAACTTTTGGAACTTGAAACACTATAAATATTATACACAAAATTATTTTCATGTTTTAGTGGATTAAGTTTTTTCTCAAAATCCAATAAATTTTAGCAAAATAGTTAAGAGTGCCAAAGTTTTGACTTGAGAAAGGAAGTTTAATACTTAGTAAATCTCAATGATGAAGGTTGTTCCCTGAAGAAAGACACTTCACAATGCTATATGGAGTTATGATGGTTGTCTGCAATGATAACTTTGCTTATATCAGAAAGCAGTAACCAAGCCAATGCAATGTCATTACATCTTGCTTTATAATCAAGATTAAAGTAAGTAGCTTAACTACAAAAAAAGTAAAATTGATTTAGAAAATTTTTTTATAATAGTTAAATGATAAAAACTTAACTAAGTTGTTCAAACTTCAAACTATAACTTTTCCTTCCTTTAAAAAATGGGTTTTTTAGTAAACCTAATTTTATTGAGTCTGACTTAAGCCACACTCAAGTTAAATTATTTGAAACATTTAATATTTATAAATATGACTGTAACTTGTACTACAGGGTGTAAACAATAAATTGGCAATAATTTAAATCTGCAATAGAAAAGTTTTTAGCTGTGTTGTTATCCTAATATGAGGTCTTCTCTATTCTTCATTGTGTAAAATTTAAAATTAGCCACTTGATACACATTAAATAATGAATATCAGTGTTGTATCAAGTCGTAGAATCTTAGTTGCTGAGTTGCACTGCACCAAGAATAAGAGTTTGGGTATTATTAAAGAAATGGGTTATGATGCAAGCATAGTTGATTGCACTGTTGCAACTTTAAAACAAGGAAAAACTCACAGTCCTAGACATTACAAGAAGTGCATAAAAAGGTTTTTTGGTGGATTGAAACAAGGAAATAGCATTGAAAGAAAAATTCACAGTCCTAAAAGTGACAAGAAGTGCACAAAAAGGTTCCTTGGTGGATTCAAACTTTCCATTGCAACAGACTTATCAATGGCTGAACTAACAAGGAAACGAAATGTGAGCAAAATGACCATTTCTGAAGCTGTTAGGAATGATTTATTGCAGAAGATGTCACAACATTTTCACAGCAAAATCAAAAGCTATTGCAAAAAAAGAAGCACCTTGCTTCTCCACCACTTGAAGCACTGTGGTGGTTATGTTTGAATCTTTGTGCATGAGAAGAAATTCATGGTAGATGAAACGACCAATTGCAGAAACTCTAGAATTATTGCATATAACCCTTCTCATGTTTCTCCAGTTGTACAAAGGAGAAACCTTGCTTCTGTGATGGTGTTTAGAGCAGTTGCAAATGATGGTAAAGTCATCCCCATGCATTTCATTAAAGCTGGCTTCAAGGTCAATACTAAAAAGTATCTGAAGATTTTGAAAGAAGTTTTCATACCCTGGATAAAGAAGAACTATCATCCCAAGAAAGTGATATTCATCTAGGACTTTACCCCTGCTCATGGTTTAAAGAAAGTGCAGACCTTTTTGAAAACCAAGTTGCCACATTTTGTGCCCTAAGATATTTGACCCTCTAACTTACCAGATTCAAAGTTTTGTGACTACTGGTTGTGAGGCAAAGTTGAGAAAGTATCTAATGCTCATTCTCACAAGGCTGTCTAACTTAAGGCCTCCATAAAGCAAGCATTTCGCTCTATCAAACAAGAGTTTGCAGTTAAGGCCTGTCATTCTTTCAGGCCTCACATTTAGCAACTTGTTGACATAGAAGGTGAACATCTAGAATAAATTATTTGTCTTTTCATGTTTAATAACATAGGCAAACCACAATTTCAATGTTTAAAGTTTTAGCTTTATTTTTGCTGATTTATCGTTTACACCCTGTATAGTCGTAATAAAAATTTTCAAGTGTTTTATTAGAATCATATAGTTTTTAACAAAATAGTTTTTGAGACAGGGTGTAAAACCTATGAGACACTAAATCCTTAAACATTTTAATGTATATTTATATAAAAGCAAAACTATTTTTTTTTACTTAAATAAAAGATGAGGGATTGTAGGTAAAGCAATGTTACCAACTGCAATAATATTGCATTAGTTTTGAGGATGATTATTTTTGTTTGTGTATCAAAATGACCATTTTAATATATATGGTGTCCCACTTCATTCACAATGTAATCTTAACTTCATAAATCTATAGTTAATTTTAGTTTTTGACTGTAATTTTTTTTTTTATTGTAATGTGGTTTTTCAGTGTCAAGTAGTAATTGCATAATCAGTACACCCCCCTTCCTTAATTTATTTATTTGCAAATTGTCCTGATAAGTGCATAATAATTATTTGTATGATGTTTTTAATTTAGAGCACATGAAAGCTTAATAGCATTGTCAACTTAAAACTATTCTATGCAATTTGATCTTTTTCAATTGTTTCCTTTTTATCTCGAATGCTTGGGAATGATCAATCATTGCTCAGTAACATTGGCTGATTTATATAGTCTGCATTTTCTTATCATTCATTCCAGTTGAGTCATTTGATTGTTAAAGTGTTTGGAGATTGTATCAATCTTGTGTGGCTGTAGTTGTTTAAGGGTCAGGTTGAGGCCTTGGAATGTCAATTCAAAGGAGTTAAAATTGTTTTAGCCCTTGTGAAGAACGAACTATTAAGTTTAATATTAGCTACGACAATGCTAATTCATTTTTATAGTTTTTCAATACAAAATTTTAAGTGATTATTTGCAGTTTCTGGTGCTGTGAGGTGTTTTGATGTTTGGTTCAGCTTAGAAGCCAAGTTTTACGAGAATTGATTTTGATGAATATATTCTTTATAGTAAGAAACTATGGTTTCTTTCTTTCTGCAAAGAAAAGCTTCAAGAGAATCTATTTGTACCTATCCAGAACCTACTGTTTAAAAAATTAGTCTCACAAAAAAATTTTTTCTAGAGCCAATATATAGGGTTTTCATTTTAAGTTGGCAATTTTTCATTTAAAGTTCATGATTTTTCATTTCAAGTTCATGAGGATTAAATTTAATTTAATTCACAAACTTGAAATAAAAAATTGCGAACTTGAAATGAAAACCCTATATATAAAAATAAACAGAACTTTACTTCAGCCTAAGTTGAGTTACATAGTTTAACTGGTCTTTTTGTATTTCCAAATAAAATTTTGACATATGGTCATCTTGATATACAAACAAAAATAATCATCCTCAAAACTAATGCAATATTCTTGCAGTTGGTAACATTGCTTTACCTACATCCCTCATCTTTAATTTCAGTAAAAAAAAAAAAAAAAATCTATACAATACAGTAAGTCTAACTAACCAGAACATGACAACTCTTTATCTGCAGATGTATCAGATATCTCTTCTGTAGCACATAAAGTAGATGAAAGCTTTGAAGTACTGGCACGAGATGTAGATCTTCCTAATTTGAAATCAAAAGCATTTTCATTTTGTATCTGATATTAATCATATAAAATTAAGTGCTATCATGTTGTATTAAATCATGATACAACCAGCTATAAATATATTGTAACAACCAGGGCTGCAGAGCTGGCAAAAAATCTATGGCTCCAGCTCCAGCTCCAGCTCCGCTCCAGCATTGGGTCTATCTATAGCTCCTCATATCTTTGTTGTAGTATCCCCTCATACTTTGTTGTACCTAATGTACTACAAAAAATAATAATGCCAGATTCAGAATTAATGTTTGCTGTTATCCAAAAATAAGTGCTCTTTTTCTCATTAAAAAAAGAAACTATTTTTGGATAACAGTGTTATCTGAAAATTTGTTTTGAACTGAAAAATTAAAAACTTCAGGAATTTAGAAATTTTGAACAAAATAAAAAAAATTTGGGTCTTGTTCAAAATTTGTCATTAGTAACCACTAAGGTTTGGGGATTTTCCAAAATTTAAAAGATACTTAACTAATCAATGCAAATAGTAAATGAGAACCAAAAATTTTAATAATATATAATTTGGAGTAAAAGTTTTTAAACATGATTTTTTCTTTTTTTTGCATTAAGCACTCACAATATAGTTCCATTCAAAAAAATTTATCTAAAATTTTATTTGCCTTAGCCAATGTATATTTAAAATAAAATACTGATCTTTTACAAAACATGCCCAATAGACTAATAGAAACTATTTCACTCCAAAATTGTTACTTAATTCAAAGCTTAGGGTGACTTTTTAAAGAGATCTGGTTTTTTAAGATAACAGCACATAAAAAAAGAGAAAACATAATACAAAAACTTGTAAATATTAAGCTTACCATTAGCATGAGATTTGCTACCTGTAGCAAGGTTAGAATCTTCAATTGGCGTAGTCGCTAAGGTTTTGTTAATTTCTGGATTACCGGTATTGGACAATAAAGTGCTATTTACATCCGAACTGTCAGGCGTTTGAAGCAAACCAAAATTATATTTTGGAAACCGAAGCTTCTTTTCTGACATATCAAAAATCATACGAGTGTATAATAGTTATTTATATAATATATTATACCTGGTTACTTCAATTCAACAATTTCTGATAGTCTTCAAGCAAATTTTGAATGTATTTTGTTTTTAGGTTAAAGAAAGTTTGATTGAGTCTAATTCGAAGAAAAACCGATCGGAGCTGTCAAGTGAGAGTTAGTTTTAGGGAGATACAGGGTTAGTTTCTGAGAGAAAGTAGTTGGTTCAAAAGAAACTAAGTTCTCTTGAGCATCTTAACAAATTTTAAAAAATTCCAAAAACTTTGGGCCCACTTTGGGCTCGCAGGAACAATTTGCGCGGCGTTTTTTCTCTTTTTGTCTCTAAGAGCAACTACTTTTGTTTCTTTTTACTCTCACTCTAATCGGTTTTTCTTCGATTAAACTTGACCAGAAATTTCAGACGACTGGCGTTGCCAATTATATTTTAACCACTTGATTTATTGGAATTCAGAGTTCATAAAATAAACATGATTTCTTTTTTTATAATTTTTTTTATTTATAATAAACCCATGAATTAGAAAATTTAAAAGAAATTCTTGCTGAAGCAATTAAGCTATTCTTGTGGTTTTGCTTTTGTTTTGCTTCATTTTTTGCTGCGACGGATGATGCGCGTCATAGTGCGATCAGCGTCAAGCTGTGAGGTTCTGTCGAAACAGTCAATGTAAAACCTACGGCTTGGTAGAAAGACAATTATATGTACTAATTTATGCTGTTTATTGTTTTGATATTTACTGCTTAATTTGGATCAGCTTTTGTTTAATGTAATCAGACTGATTAAATTGGAGTAATTGCTTTCTTCTTCCTGTTCGATCTCTTCGGCAGATTTGTTCTTATTAAATTTTTGTAAAGTAATTTTCAAATGACTGCGGTGTTGCTATAATACGCTCACCAAATACACAATTCTTTAATTTAAAATTTTTGTTCATAGCAGAGGTGCGTATGGACATTCCATGGTTGTAAAGTTTCAAGTCAGTGTTTGACCAGGACCATAACTATCGCCGGTGCAGCCGGTGCAATGCACCGGGGTCCCAGCAGGAGCGGGCCCCGCATTGCTATATTTTATTCTAAAATATTTTCGTTAAAAGCTAAAGTAAACTTATTATTATTAAATGTTACACCTGTAGATAGTTATTCCACAAATAATTGAACACTTTCTTTGACTTGTTTATTCTTATTTAACAGAAATTGAAAGAACATATATTGACAACCAAAATAACACACATCATTACAGTTATATTTTTATATCGTTTTTTTTATATCCACAACTTATTATTTCCTCGTTTCCAGTGTTGCCCTTCCATTTATAGTTATTCTATAGGAACTTGTAGTGATCTATACAGGATCACTACACACCTTCATTCATAATTTAAATTTGTATTTAACCATCTAATTTATTTGAAATATTTCTTAATGTATTTAAAGTTTCGACTGTGACATATTCATTTTAATTGTGACGTACTCGTGATGTAGTCAATACGCTACTCCTACTCAAGTCTGTTCAGTAAAATAAGTTTAAGCTATAATGATCATATAGCATCATATTTATCCGCTTTATTTTACCTTGTAATTGTTAATAAATTTTACTTTAGGACGTATGTCATACGTAATGAACGTCATGGTTTTGAGATAAAGGCCCGTTTCCACTACGAGCGTGGAAAAGAGCATTCTTTGTTTTTTTTTATTGATCTTCGATTGAAGCAAGCGGTTGAAATTGAAGCGAGCGCAAAAAAATCAATAGAACAAACAAAGAATGCTCTTTTCCACGCTCGTAGTGGAAACGGGCCTTAACTCTACAATTTTCCACCATAGTCCAGTAACTTAATAGTATCATAGTCGCTATATATATAGTCTGGAAGCTCCTGAATTAATGTTGTCGTTGACAGCGCCATCTAGTAACGGTGTAACACGATTTCAAATTAGCATTAAAACATAATTAAAATAACCATAGACAACTATGGTACTGCTTACAATACTAGTATTCTAAAGTCAAAAATATTGCAGATAAAAAAATTAAAGTAATATTTTATGTTGTTTGGTGATTAACAGAAGAAGAACATGCACGGTAACGCACAGAAGTTATTATTTTTAATCAGAGTCAAGATGTTTACTGTACTTTTTTTAAACTGCTAGTCTTTTAAAAATGGAGAATATTTCATAGGTGTTATAACTATAAAATATTGCTGTTTACTAATTAAATATGACTTAGGATACTTTGATAGGTGCAGTAGATGCCATTGTCACTACTCATTAACTGCTATTTTATTTTTATTTATTTATTTGAGTCAGACACAAAGTTCATAGAAAAGTGAAAACTATATATTTTTATACTTAAAGCCATTCTTTGTTATATCTTATGTGTGCAATTGACAACTTGGAAATACTATATATTATTTTTATTACTTTAATTTATTTTGGAGTAGTTGTAGTACTGAAAATATTTTATGGTTTTGGATTTTGTTTGCAGTTTATCCTTGATATTTGGTATTATAATATATTAATTAATAATTGAAGCTGTTATGTCAAAACTTTCAGGAAGAGGAGGCAAGTATTGTTGTTTGCCGCAATGTAACAGTTCAACAACCAAAGGATATTCTTTATTTAAAGTTCCAACTGGTGCACAGAAACGTACTGGGGTAGTTACTGACCAATGGGCTCAAGATTTTCATCAGGTAAATAAAACTAGTTTTGCTAGTTATTTTTGCATGTTTGAAGTGCTGGCCAACTATATTTCTACAGTTTATAATTACAATTGCCAAACTTTTAACTTTTTGCAAAATGTTTACTTTAATTTGTTTAAATAGCATAATTAGTCCTACACAACAAAAACAAACTGCATGACTATGCATTTTTTTTATTAAAATGTATCTTGTTTTCTTGGTTGTATTTGTTTACAAACAGCAGTTTTTCTAATTTTTTAAACCTAATATTTTATTTCTTAATCAAACCCCATATGACTGATGTAACATAACTCACATTTTTAACTTAAAACTTTTATTAGAAAAATTTTAAAGTAAGAGCTTTAGTCTTTAGTTTTCATGTGATAAACCATCCAGTAGTGATATTGAATGATGTTGTGTTTTAAGGCTATATTTCTTTCATTTACATAATATTATTTATCTTTTATGATTATTTTTAAAACTGTATATTATCAGTTATATGTGTCAGATTTGCAAGTACAAAGTTTATGTAACATTATTATCTCATTTAGGTCATTTTATCCTATAGAAATGACAAAGTTTTCAAACAAAGATTATTTGATGGAAAAGTTTTTATTTGCAATAAACACTTTAAAGAAAAAGATATTCTACAAACAGCCACTAAAAAGTGCTTAAAGTTGGGAGTTTTGCCATCACAAAATTTGCCCGTAAAATCACATCCTAGCAAAATTCCTCAAGAACGAAGGAGTATCATTAGACATTCCCAGCCATCTTTAGCTAATTACTCAAAATCTTTTGCTCAACAACCAACATCACTCAATGATATTTCTCAGCAATTTTCCCAAATGAAATTGTCTAAGTGGCGAATTTTTGTTGCAAATGACTTTGTTCATTTTAAATATTACAGTAACATAGATCATCACCATATAGCAGATGTAAGTTTGCTAATTAAAGACAATTCAGTTGATAGTTCTGGCTTGGATTTTTCTACTTCATTTCATGGTAGATGTGCAGCAGAAATTACCAAACAACTGTCATTTGAAAATTTTAGTTTATGTGAGATGTTGGAGTTTTTAAAGCAACAGTTGATCTGCAAAGGCTATACAAGTGTTCCTAATCAATCTCAATGGATATGTTTGAATGGCTGCATTTCTTACCCCTGCAATGATAGAAGTTCAAAGTTTGTCTGCATTTATATTTGTACTCCAAACTTTAAATTATTTCATCTAGCAACTGTAATTTCTGTGTTTAATAGCCTACTAAACATTTTTAATTTTTTATGATGTATTGAACTTGTTTTGTAATTTCAAACCTAGCAGTTTTTTCTCACCCAAAAATATTCAAGCTTAAAAAACAAGCAGAAGCCGAGCATCATAAGCAAAGTTAATTAGCTTGTATGTACATGCATAGTTGAATGAAGCAAAGTAGGCAAAATGTTTGCTTGCTTTCAGCTGACACTAAATTGCAATATTGATCCACCTTTAGATGTGCCAGTGAAATATCATGTTTTTCTTGTGTTGCTGGATAAAAATTTACTTAACTGAAAACGCATTTAGAAAGTAAACAAACTGGTGTGGTTAGTATTGCATAAACTAACGTAAAAGTTTTGTTAGTAGCACTTCAGGAGCACAGCAAATTTAGTTTTTTTTGATTTGCTCTAAACCATTTTACAGCTTATAACTATCAGTAATATTTTCTACTTTAAACAGGTTTTTCAGCAAAGATTGTCAAATTGTCTGTGATAAAAGTAATTCTGTATGTCAACAGTGCATGATGCTTCATGTGCGTCAAGTAGATAATGCAAAGCGCAATTATAAGAGGATGCAGCAAATTCAGCATAAAGTACTCCCAAGTCACAGTCCAATTACCACTGCTTGCGTTCAACGAGTAAAAGCAACCATCACTGCTCAGAAAGAAAGGTTTTTTTTTATTATCATACGTTAACTTGTGTATAATAAATTGTGACCAGCTGCACTACCACCTGAAGTTTTTAATACATTCTGTAAGATATCACTTTTTAAATTGTCTCTCCTCATATCCTTATATACCTGTGGTAAATATTCTCTTACATATACATCCTAGAACCACAGTTTAGACAAAGAAAAAGAAATTTTGGGCTGAAAAGGTGCAAATAAACTCAGAACATAATTTTTGATTAAGTTGTCTAATAATGCATTATACAGTGAAGACCTGGCTAACATATTTGTTAGCCCATTGCTGAAATTGTTCCTCTGCAATAGAAGGCTGAAAAGTAGCATTTCGAGTGTAAAGAAGATCCTACTGTTTGTGGACATTTGTTGCTTTTTTTGGCAACAATCAGCCTTCAACTCAACCATTTTATTTGTTAGTCATTTAATCACAGTGCTGTTGCAAAAGACGTGATAAAAATATATTTACGGTCTTTTTCACCTTTTTTATTTACAGAATTGGCAAATTAGAAGAAGAGTTTTTGAAGAAAGGTATTGATGTGGATGAAAATATATGCTGTATAGTAGAAAACTTAAAAGATGACCCTGTTGCTTCAAAGAATGACTTTCTCCGAGAATGGTGGTCTAAACAAAAAGAGTTGCAATCATTGGACAATAAAAGTAGTTATCGCTATCCACCTTCAATAATCCGGTAAGCTTGCTGTTTAAAATGAATTTTTTTTTCAGATTTTCTTGTTTTCTTACTTTTGCTGTTAAGGTATTTGTTCACATATTGTCCTTCGTTATATGGCAGAGTACCTTCTCCCGGCTAATGCATTATTACTCAGGGTACCCGATGTGTAGGACACTTTGTTTATGGTCTTTGGTTTGTTCATAAGCGCCACAATGACAATTCGGGGAAGGAGGGAGACTTCATTAGTGCATGAACCAACAGAAGCGACCAACGCCAGATCGCAAGCCATTAAGTTTAATCCCAGTTGCTCTGGGTAAACCCCAAACCCATTTCAATAAGTCTGGTGCTGACCTTGCAAATTGAAGTAGGAAGTTCGGGCGTATTTTTTGACTAGCCTTTGTTATAAGCTTTTAGCTCACATTTGGCTTCTCGGTTATGAAGTTAAAAAAACGTTTCTGCATGGCTTTAGCCTCCAAGTCAGAAGGTATGTAGCAAGATTAGTCCTGCCCTGGCTTAAAGTGTATTTGTATGCCAAAGCCAAAAAACCAAATTCTTCAATTCACCTATATTAATTGCCCGCTACAAAGAATGATATTATTTTTTAAATAGATTTTGTTTAAAACTCCATGCAAAATCTGCAGCTGCTTACAAATCGGTACAAGAAATTTTGGTTCTTCCTTCTGAAAGAACTTTGCGACAAGCGCGAAACAACAATGAAGGCGATAAAATAGGCATTCAAACAGAAGTTGTTCAAAGAATCAAAAATGCAATTCATCATTGCACGCTCGAAAGTGATCGACTTGCTGTTCTTGCATTTGACGAAATGGCAATTAAAGGTAACCGTTGCATTTTGTGTTTGTTTTCAACAATTTTTTCTTTTACTTGAATAGTTTTACTGTTTAGTCATTATTACTTTGGGGCTACATACACAACAGCAGCAACTAGCACGACTATATGACATCGCTAAAAGAACTTGCATAATCTTACGTGCAATGTGATTGATTTTCAGAAGAGCTAGCGTTTTGCTCTGCTTCCGGTAAAATTGTCGGCTACGTTGACTTCGACGATGAAGCTGTTACAAGCTTATCGAAATCATCCGACGCAATTGCTTCAAATATGATAGTTTTTTTTTAAGAGGTGATCATGGTTTGGTGCAAGTTTCTTTTGTTGAAATGCTGACTAAACACGTTTATTTAATAGGAATTACAAACAGCAACATAGATGGCGTCGTTGCTTTTTACCCCACCAAAAACATAAACTGCAGTGAGCTTTTTCATCTGCTTGTTGATGTACTCATAGAAATTCCGTTTCAGACTTCATGCATTATCACGGGTCTTCTGTGTAAGTTTTAAATAAATGTAGTTGTTAATTGTAGTTTCTTGAATTTATTATTAGTATTTTTTATTTCTATATTATGTATAGCAAATTTACATTCCATAAGTGTCCATTTCTTTTTTTTTTTTGTAGCGTTTGCATTTTAGGCAAAATGTTTAATTGTTGTTGTTCTATTAAACGTATTCGTAATTGTTGGTTTAATACTATTTATCAGCTAAATCATTTTATATAACATTTTTACAGTTGATGGTCTTTCTGCAAATCGAACGGTAATGAAGCTATTTTGCAATGAAGATGATGATGTACCTTTTAGCATGAAAAATCCGCTGAATCCCGACAGGCAACGTAGCTTGTTGTTGCTTCGTAACGCATAGTACTTAGATTTTTTTGTTTTCTAGATACATTTATTTCTTACCAGACCCTCCACACACATTAAAGTCATGTCGCAACAATTTGATTAATCCTAACAAAAGCTTGTGGAATGACGGAGATATTTGGATGCAACCGCTTAAAGATCTTATTCGGGTATTTCGTAGAAGCTATCAGCCACTTCAAGAATATTTATTTATATCAAATGTTCGATTGATTTTTAGGAGGATCTTTCTCGTGGCGAGTTACGGTTGTACCATAAGCTCACAGAGAAGCATGCCACTCCAAATTCTTGGGAAAAAATGAATGTCGCAATTGCTGCGCAAACAATGTCGGAAACAGTAGGTATGATTGAAGCCGGCATTATTTGTGCTTAATATTTCTAGTTTGTCTAAATTATACTTGTTTTCAGGTTTGGCATTACAACAAAAAGGTTATCCTGCCTTATCGACTTTTATCCTTTCTATCGATAAATGGTTCGATTGCATGAACGGAGGTTGGTACTTTTTAGATTTTATGTTAATGTTTTTCGTTTGATTTGTTACGTTGAATGTAACGTCGTAGCAAAACTTTTACAATTGGGTTTGGGTTTATAATAAATAGAAGCCTTACTCTCCAACAACTGAGGTTGTTTAAAAGTTTTAGCTTGTTTGCCTTATTCTATTGCGTGCACTATGTTTTGTATTTTTTTTTATTTTTAGGTTTTCAAAACAGAAATTTCAAGGAAATGCGAAAGCCTTATTCTGACATTAATGATCCACGTTTGCAATGGCTGGAGAACGATTTTCCCACGTATCTTAGGAAGTGGAAAGAAGTTGTCGACAATCGACCTCTTGTGGGCAACGTAGACCGAAAAAAAATGTTCCTAACTCAGAAAACTGAAGAAGGGCTACTTGTGGCGTGCTTCTCTATGAGCGCTATTATCAAATCTTCATTAAACGCCGGCGCAAAATATGTTCTCGCTCGAAGAATTAATCAAGATCCATTAGAATCATACTTTGGGCATCAGCGCCAAAGAGGAAGACGTCACGATGCTCCCACCGTTCGAGACTTTGCGAGCAATTCAAGAAACTTGGACATATTGAAACATACGCACATTGCTGGCTCTAATGTTCATGTCGAATAATTGTTGTTTATTGGTTCTTGGATGCTAAGGGGGATAATAGCTACAACCTTTCGCTTTTGTCTGCAAACTCATTTTTCTATATTTTGCTTAAACAACTTTGTTAATTACAATAAGGTTCAGCATGCCCTGTTTCTGCGCAAGTTGTGCATTAAAAAATAAACTGTATTGTACTTGAATTTAGTATCATAGCTCAAATGTTTAAATAAATATCAGGATTTATTCGTATTGCTGCAAAAACGAGATGTTTAACAAATCTATGCGATATAAAAAAACTAATGCAGATAAAGCGGGTAAATAGGCACTCTACGGTACCCGACACAACAAATAAAGCAAACGAGTACTACCGCAAATAGTTTACAATAGCAGAGAAATTGCGTGCATATATGATTTTGCTAGATTTAACTTAATATTTAGCTACAGTACTTATTATCAAGCGCATTTAGTCAGCTATAAATGCCTGCTAGCATAGACGTCCGCTGACCTGTTTTCAGGGGGAAGCAAAATTTCAAATACAGCAGTTTTTTTAATAAAGCCAATGGAAGCTTGAAGTTAAGAAACTCACTTCAGAATAAAAACTTTTTTTACTCATTTAGTAGCAAAACATGAATGGACGAAAACAACACAAACGAGTATTGAAGAAGTAGACTAACTTTTTGCGAGCATAGTGTATAAGTAGGCTGTTGAAGCAAATTGACAATTTAAAAAGTTTACCTTTTGAGTTGCAATTATTTTTACAGGTATATTTAATTTTTTAGAGTAAACTTTTTTCTCTTTTGAAAGATAGGAAAAAAAAACAATTACAAATCAACGAGTATAACGCTTTACTTTTTTGGAAAACTACGCTTTAAAGCTCGGCGAATACTTCCGTTTTTTTGTGCCAAACTTAATTTTTTTGTGATTTGGTAAAATTGCAGTTTGTGCTTACAGGAAATGTGGCATCGCAGTCGAATATAGCGCTGCAGCAAACTGCTAGCAGTAGCTGCGTTTTCCGGATGTAAGCCAGCAAAAAATGAATGTTTTTGCTTAAGAGCGTTAACAATAGTACTAACATCAACACTACGAAGACACCGCTGTTTTCGCAGTTCTTTTTCACAGTCTAAAATCAAATCGTAAAAAATTAAATTTGGAACTATCAAACCCCTGTTGGTTGTAAGAAAGCGAAAATGATAAACTTCTGGAAAGTCTGAGGATTCTGAGGAAGTATGACTTTGACAGTAGCTTCTTTCTTCACCTTTAAATTTCGTTATTCCCCACTTCAAAACAGCCCCAGCAAGATAAAACACAATGGACTTGTCTGTGTCAGTAAGAAAAACTTCTTGCGAAAATTTTCCATCCAAAACATCTATTTTTGAAAGGATTTTGGTAACTACAGCTTTTAAAATGCGCTTTATGTCAGCTTCTTGTAGATTCGTCCCTGAAGTGTAAAACTTTTGCAAAGTAGTAGCATACATTTTCAATCTAGTTTGTCCTGTTTTATATATAAACAACTCAATATCAGGAACAACATGGTCCATGAAAAATTTAAAGTTGGCATTTGAATTAGAAATCTTCACTTCATTAATAACTGTTTGCACAATTTCAGCAATATCAAAATCTGGCAAAGGCTGATGATCACACTCTGATTCCTGAAAATACAGTAACAACCAATAAAGAAAAAAAGGAAGTAGCAAATTAACAGTTTTGCAACATTCATGATTATTATTGATTGCAGGTAATGTCCTCTATTTTGCATTATAATCATAGCAAAGTACTTTCCATAATGACTACCAAATAAACTTTACATATAAATAAAGTAGATGATATAAATATATATATAGTAGAAGTGGAAAGACTGGCAATAAAGAGCTCAATGAAAACTCTGAGCAGTAAATAAATTAAATTACAAGAGCCACTTAGAGAATTTATTTAAACTCTAATTATGCTAAAATATAATTAATGCTAAAATAAATTTTGTGGTCTGAAATTTAATTATATGTATATATACATACAGGCCTATATATATTGCAAGAGTAAATCGATCTTCCTTGCAGAGTGCTCAATGAAAAAATCAGAGCAATTTAATACGAAATTTATTTAATCACTGTTTAAAAACCACAACAGTCTGTTTCATCCTTAGAATCATCAGGTGGTTACTTTTAATTCTATTTGAATAAGTAAACACCTGACGATTCTAAAGATGAAACAGACTGTTGTGCTTTTAACTTATATAGTGTAGTGTTAAATAAATTTAATATACTTGCTCTAACCATGTGTTATTGAGCACTGTACCGGCAAAGTGAAACATTACTGGTTTATATATATATATATATATATGTAATATAAAATTTATTCAATTACTGTTATAACACCACAGAAGTCTGTTTCATCCTATAGAATCATCAGGTGGTTAATTAAAAGTAATTGAGCACTCTGCAAGGAAGATCAATTCACTCCTGTAATATATCTATATATATATACAAAATCACTAAACTATTTTATAGGCCTAATTGTTTTAGAACTGCAAGGTATATTTAGATATATCAGCATAAAAAATTGGTTCTTGATTTCATTTTTGATGTGAATTACATACAGAATTGTCTTATGAAATAATGTAACTGTATTGGATGTACTTACATTACTGTTTGATGGAAGTTCATCAATTAGAATAAAAACTTCACTTACATCCATGGAAAGTAATTGGTGTAAATCCATTAAATCATTGTTTTCAACCATGATTTTAAACAATTTAGATTATATATCGCAATCAGTTTCAACCAATAGCCTAAAGTAAAAGCAATTAAATTAAGCAAACCTGACTGTTCCGTTCCTAAAAATCGCCCAAATTATGTAGATTCACAATCTCATAAAAAATATCTTTGATTTCGCGTTGGTCCGGCTCAAATAGCCGAAGAAATAACAGTTTTATAAGTAATTTAAATATTTATTTTTATTTACAAGAAAAAATGGCAACACCGCTTATTTTCACGAAATTTAAAGTAATTTCCAGAACTATCCGCTTGACTTGTTTTTGCATGTGACGCAATAATGCTTATATCTGATTGGCTTCATTGAGATAATTTTAGAACATTCGAGCAACCTTACCAATGGTATAAATACGATTCGCTGAAAAGCAAGATTATTATAAAATTGGATGTTTCGTTGTGGTAACTTAAAATTGGAAAATTGTTAACTGTGTGAAGTCATAGTTTTTGAACGCAAGTCTTTGGTGATCTACGTGATTGTGAAGAATTAAGCTATTGAGCTTTAACCTGTTGCTTTGATTTATACTATTCGGGCTCCTAAGTGGATTGGAGCATATTTCTTAATAAAGAAGATATTGTGGTAGTCTGAGCTGTGATTTAGCTAGACTATATTTTTTGCTGTCGCTGGTTCGAAGGTCAGATCCAGCAAGAAGATTAAGAAATTTATCGTTTAGTAGACACCTAGATTGTGTTATTGGCGAGGCCTTCTTAGCAGGCGCCAAAAAAGGTAGACGATGAAACAACGTACTAAGTTACCAAATAAATTCTACAAAATTTCAAAAAACTTTTTAACATCGGAATAAAATTTAAAAAACTTTCCAAAATTTAGAAAACTAAAATTTGTGGAAGTAACAAAATTTCAAAAACTATTTACTAAATTTCTCCACTGACATATTAAGCAGGGAAATAAATAATTTGTAACTAAATGAAATTTCAGGACTAATTTTTTTTTAACACAAATTATTTTAAAAACTCATGTCAATATTATTTCAAATGCAAAAATTTATTCAAAAACGATTGAAATTTTTATTTTAATATTTAGCATATATTCTGACAAATTTCTAAGCTTAATATTGGAAAATATACTCCTGCACAATGTTAAAAATTAAGCCGCCTTATCTCCTTTTTTGTAACAAAAACATGAAAACTTAGCTTACTAACAAGAAAAAAATGCATTTAAACATAAAACTGCAAAAATATACATATGCATTTATCAATATTCTTTTCAATTCACGAGCATAATTTAATAATTGCCCATTTCATTTTAACATGTAACTTGACTGACTTATTTTGTGTTACACCGTTACTAGGTGGCGCTGTCAACGACAACATCGACAAGATTTCCTATTGAGCTTCCAGACTATATATATAGCGACTATGATAGTATCGCATGTTACATAATTTGTTTACCAGCCTTTTAACTTAGTGTTTTGTGACGTAGCAGTAACTGTCTGGCTGCCTTGTATCGTTGTAAAATAATTAATTAAGAAAACATAATATCTAGGGATCTTCTAACTCCCGGATTGCTAACTCCGGTTTGGAACAATTTATCCTATGCACGGAAAAGGGCCTTAAGTTTCAGCTAAGCTATAGAGAGATTTTAAATGTTTTTTAAGTAAAATAATCCATACTGCGTAAAGAAAACGTTTTAATTTTATAGTTTTGGTGATACAGAAATTATAACGTCTTTTTTAATAAGATATGTTGTATCGGTTTGTTGAGATACGTTAGATCTAGTATGTATAATAGCATAAAGTGCTACTGTACCGGTAACTTTTTTATTTTTACTTGTGATAAATACTTGTAAGTTATATTTTTTGTGACTGACAGCTTTGTTCAGACAGTCAATAAATGTTTTTTTTAATAAGTTTGTATAAATTATTTATATACTTTTTTTATAATTGCAATTAGCTAAATGCAAAAAGCAGTTTGAATACATTTTTTTAGTCAATAAAATTGAGTTGAGATGCAATAATAATTGAAGTTCAGTTGAATCATTTTAATTACAGCTTTTGTTGTTAAAAATCTTGCTACAAATAACCTCATCTTTGCACCAGAAATTAGAAGAAAGTTTACCAGGTTTTATCAAAATTTTAGTGCGTTTTTACCAAAATATTAGTGCACTTTTTGGTACCTAAAGTTGTATCTTTTAAAAGCTTCAAATTAAGTAATTTATTTTGTTTTGAATTAGCTATTTGTTACATATTCGAGATTTGAACTCGCGTAGATAACTTATTCAATTAAGTAATCATTTTAGTTGCGCGTTTTCATTTAATTCTCAAGCATGTTGTCGATTTATATATATAAGCTCGCTCTCTTTGGACATCCTGACAGAGACATAAATAAGTAAACTAAATTAGTTGGTGTATAAGAAATGTAAAAGTATATTAGACTATGTGTGCTATAATATTTGTTTTTCATCATTCTATTTGAATAAGGATTAAGGCTTTCATTAAATAAATTGTAAATGTTAAATATGTGTGTTTAATCTATTTGAATAAGTAAATATCAATTGTAAAACTATTCCTTTTAAATTAATTGTCTAAACTTTCACTAATTGAGAACACTAACAAAAACAGTTGAAAGCTATGCAGTTTGGGTCAAATACAAGAAATAAAAAATAGCTTCAAAGTTGAAAATTGTTTTATTTTAAATTATTTTTTCAAAGTTTAAGTGTCTTGCAAGTAATCACTAAAATTATGAAATTTCTTTTAGTTTGTTGAATAAAATATCTTTAAAAACTATTTTAAAGATAGATGTAATAAGTTTATATGTAAAAATGTTAAAGTTGTGTTTTTAATTAAAAATCACATTTTCTTTTACTATAGGTTATTCAACATTGTACCCAAAAGGTGAGCTTTTTTAGAATAGAAATCTTAGATTGTTTTTACAGGTTGCAATACTTAATGACATTTTTATTCCACAGCAAACTACAAAAATTAAGGTTTACTTAAATTTGCACAGTTTTTGTAACTGTGCAGAAAATTTATGAATCT
Source organism: Diplosoma virens (assembly GCA_963680785.1). Lineage (NCBI taxonomy): Eukaryota > Metazoa > Chordata > Ascidiacea > Aplousobranchia > Didemnidae > Diplosoma > Diplosoma virens. The sequence continues at coordinate 37,967,413 of OY796886.1, read as the reverse complement.
TTTTTAGTAGTGCTTGCAATGGTTAATACATGCTGTGTACCAAAGTGTAAAACTGGTTACAAATCTCACAAAAATCATCCAAAAACTGCTTTATTTCAGTTTCCATCAAGAGGTTTTGAAAAATAAATGGTTAAAATCAATTCCACGAAAAAATTGGACTTTGTCAAGCTCTCACAAAGTATGTGCAAAGCATTTTCATAAAAATGATTTAATAACAAAATCTACAAATATATTTAACAATTTTCTTAACAAACAAAAGTTTAATATTCCTACAAATGGTATGCAGCAGCTGCATTTCTAAAAGCAAGCAGCAAAGCGAAATCAACACTATAACTCGACTCAATCAACACAAATAATTCTACCTCTGTAGAATACAACTGCCAACCACTGGCGCAAAATAAATTCAACACTCGACGACCAATACAAAAACTAATGGGCCTCCCGCGCCCAACCAAATTACTTCCACATGAGTCGTCTTAAAATCACATCTAATCTTCTCTCATAACAATTCGCTACGCATCGGCTTTATATAGAAACCAAAATCACGTGACGTAAACTTTCTCGTAAATTCGAGATTCAGTCAGACTCCCTGGAGAGATCGTTACGCGAATATCCTACTACGTTCGAGATAGCAAAGCTTGAACAAAACATATTACCTCATACTGTCGAGCGAAAGAGAAAAAAGATACATGTATCGAGCAATAGAACAAATTGGACGTATATCGCAAACAGCGCTCAAAGAGCCGCATATATTCTCTTATAATAAAACTATGAATTGCTTTTAACGGGGATAAACTACATCGTTATGATTAAAATATTAATGAAGTGTGACAGGATGGAAAATTCTTAATGTGAAATCACCATTTTAAGGTAGGCTTATTTTAACTTAAGCTATCCATTCATTTAGATGTGAATTTAAAAGGTCAAAGTGCAATTGTGGTATGCATTGCTAATCCTACACGATTCAATATATTTTTGATTTTAACTGTCAGAGTATCTTTTTAAATGTCAAGCCTTACTTACATCAATCTTTTTTTTGATTTGTTTGCTTCTTATTGAAAAAACTAAAGTTTTAGTTTTATAAGAAAGAAATCCCTTTTTTTTTTTCAGCACAACAACAAAACAATTATTTATGTCGTCCAATTAAAGATTCTGCTGAAACCAACTGTTCGTATTTAAAGGAAGCTCGAGAAATGTTTGTCAGTTGGAGAGGTTCTAAAAATGCTGGTCTTACTCAAGAAACGTTTCTTGCTTGTATTCAGACGATGGGGTGATACCAGATTTAGCCATGTATTTGCAAGAAAAGCATGGATTTTCTTATCTTTTGACAAGAAAATTAACTTCTGATTCTATAGAGGGCCGTTTTGGGTGGTACCACCTAGTAAACAGTGGAAATTATTTTATGTGCGTCAAACAGTTGATTCAAGCAGAAAATAAAATCAGAGTTTTGAATCTTCTTCAGCAAAATGTGTTGAAATCTAGTTCCAAATTACTTACTTTTGACGAAATTTCTTTGGAGCCCACTTCAAGCAAAGAAATTAATTTTCAAAAAGTTTGACTTGTTGGTGACGTTTTTTTCTGAGCTTTCACTGGATGAGCTGTCTTGTATTGATGCTAACATCACCTTTTTCTTTAGTGGCTATGTGGGTAGAAGTGTTTCACGATGTCGTAAATGTTCATTTTGCAAAGAAATGCTTGTGAAAAGCCAACGTCCAACACCAATTTATAATTTTTTACCAGAAGAGTACACTCATTTGACATTGCTGATAGACGCGTTTTATCAAAGCCGTCGTAGTTTTGTTATACTGTTACTGCTCTTGCAGTTCAGTATTACTCGGCATTAATCGACAATAACTATGCAAGAATCCGATTTTTGACTTTATTCATCCCGCGAGAAGCTTTTATTTTTGCATTAAAAAAAGCAATGCCATTTCAGAATAGCTCTTTCTTGCTACAACAATAATGTTCTGCCGGGCACATAAATTTTACAGCAATTATCGAATCATCATTTAATTGCTTCGCCAAAAATGAACTAAAGCGCAGCAATGACAGCAAGGAAACAATCCTTGAAGAGCGTAAAAAAAATTCTTGAAAACTGCAAAAACTTTCTTCCAACAGTTAGTTTAATCTAATTTTTCTTAATTCAGAAATTACTGAATTATTTGTCGATTTTGATTGTTTTTTTTATTGAATTCGGTTATTTTTAAACATTGTTTTGCCTTTTTTTTTATTTCTGTGTTAAAATTTTTTATTTACAAATTGTATTTGTGTTTAATATGACTCGTAGAAAATTGACAGCCGCAGCATGAAAAAAGTTAGCAAAAATTTGCTTTAGTTAGCTTATGTAAAATATTTCATTTGATGTTTTGTTAGGTGGCATTACCCAGCCAACAACAAGGGCTGCCCGTACGGGACCCGTACCGATTTGGCCGCGGGCGCTGCAGTGGCCCCGCATGGGCTTACCGCACGAGTTTCATAATTTTCAAACTGTTTATTCAAATTGTTCCTTTTCTAAAATAATTTAAAAGGTTAGCTTATTTGCCTGTTTTAATTTTTGATTACGGCTTAAAACTGAAAACCAAATTAAACCCGTGCGGTTAGCCCATGCGGGGCCACTACAGCGCCCGCGGCCAAATCGGTACGGGTCCCGTACGGGCAGCTCTTGCAGGGCCCGCATGGGCCCTGCATTGCATTGTTGGCTGGGTACAGTGCTTGTACTTGTGCTTATTACATTGCTACAACCGAAACATAGGAGTTTTCTAAATCCTAAGAATATACAACAGTCTGGTATCTCCTGCTATAATAAGTCTTTGGCGACTTTTATTACTATTAATCTACCTGGGATTTAAACTCGAATCTTTAAGATCTACATGCGGATATGCTCGCTCCCGCACTTTCTTGTATATGATATGCAGTATTTAGAAATAAAAAAGTCAAAAAATATCAATAGGTAAAACACGTTAAATTAGGCATTTGCATTTTTGAGCCTTCTATGAATACATATAAAATAAAGTTAGCAATCCCGGAGTTAGAAGATCCCTAATAGTATCTTCTCAAAGTCAGAGGCGGATTAAGAGATCGCGGGGCCCGGGGCAGATAGGAGTGCGGGGCCCCTAAATTTTGGAACGCGAAAACAACTAACTCAGATTTGGGTCGCGCTCGAAAATGTTTGGAAGCCACTGATTTATATAGGTCTTAATGATGAAAGACATAAGCTCTTACCTTCCGGGAATAAGGTGTCCCTGAGGTAATCCTTGTTATTTAAAATGGGTGAAGTATAAATGAATTAATTCAACTGTACAGTACTTATTTTAAACTAAAAATTGAGTTTTTTGCGTTCTTTGTGTTTTTGTTTGATAGAAATTTAAATAAAAAAAAAAAAAAAATTTATTTTGATTATTATTTATTTAGTAGAAAAGAGATTGAGTCTAATTTGATTTATTAAAAAAGTAAATTTTTTAAATTTTGTTTAAAATTTACTTTGAAATTTATTTTAAAAGGTTAAATATAGAATAAAATTTTTGCATTCTTTCATTAACGGGGCAAATATAAACAACACAGAAAATATAACAAACAACACAGAGAGTGCAAACAAAAAAAGCCAAGACAAATAATGTATTACAACTGGTGTTTTCGGCATTTCACTGCTGGAAATTTATCAATAATATCCTCAAAGCTCATAGATTTTGTGAAACTCTTTTCAATGGCCATAATACAGAAATCACAGACGTGATCCTGCGTCAAGGATGAGCGCAAGTAGTTTTTCACTCTTTTCAATGCCGAAAAAGGACGTTTACCTTCCGTATTTGCAACAGGCAAGGTCAGATATATACGAAGAATAATAGCCACATTTGGAAAAGTTTAAATTAAGCAGTTCTTTTTCAAATACGACAGCTGTGCTTGCGCAGTATTAGTCTTCTAACCAAGATCAGGAGATGAACGTAAATAAAAAGCGAAGTGCATAACTTCTGAAGGAAAGTCGCTATCCAAATCGCTTACATATATTTTCAACAACTTACTTGCAACGTTTTTTATATCACTGATAGCCCAAGTGTCCAGATTCAGCAAAAAATTAAAATTCTGTTGCAATATGCAGTAAACAAATTTTCGTCTTCTTACTTCTGCAATTAAGGTATCAGGGATTGGAAGGTAAGTTCCAATACGAAAGGATTCACGAGCATCTTCCAAAGCTCTAGTGCATCCAGTGTCTTTTCCTTTATAATCAAAAATCTTCTTCGTCTTCCGGTTGCGTTTGTTTTGAGACGCATAGGTTTTCTGTATACAGGTTGTGAGTTTCAAACCATTCTTTTCAATTGTATCAAATTCATCCTGTAAATGCTGGCAAGACTCTCGATTCCATTGTAAAGTGCTACGCAACTTCCTAAAGATATGTCAGCACGCTGTAGAATTTTGCTTGTACTGTGAAACCTTTGAAGGGTTTTGTGCCATAAAACACATAATATGGCTGTTTCTAAGGCATTCATACTCTTTTTCAAATACGATGAATCTGATTTGGTTTTATTTGTTTCATTGTCGTTCAATTAAAATCTTGTAACAGTTATCTCAACTCAACAAAATTTTCCTTGAGGGCTGTAGTGGCGTCTGATCTCGCTGACCATGTTGTGTTGGATAAAGATTTTACTGTTTTTCCTTTAATGGCTGATTTCATTTCAGCCCAATGTTTCGTTGATGCAGAGAAAAATTTATAAAAATTCTAAAGAAAGCCAAAAAATCAAACAGCATTAATACAGCTTTCTGCAGCACACGATCCAATTAAATTTACTGAATGTGCGGAGCAAGAAATATAATGAATTAGTGGATTTAATGCTTTGAGTCTCGCTTGCACTCCAGTATATTTTCCTGATAAATTGCTAGCATTATCGTAACTTTGACCACGACAATTATCCAAATTAATGTTGTATTCCGTAAGAGTACGTAAAATGTGGTTAGTTATTGACTCAGCATCATGTTGTCCGTTGCTATTTATAAACTTCAAAAACCTTTCCACGATAGTGCCGTCGTCCTGCACATACCTGATAATAAAAGTCAACTGGTCTGCATGGGTCACATCAGGAGTAGAATCCACAGTTATACTAGATTTGGCTTTCTTAACCTCATTCGCAATTTTGGTTGTAACTCCTTTGCCACAAGTTGCACAAATTCGTTGCATATACGAGGTAGTAGAAGACAGGAAGGCACAACTCTACCAGAATTACCAAATCGGCGATGTGATCGGCTAGAAAATCGTCAAATTGCGCTAATTCAAGTAGTCCAAGAAAATTTCCGTTTTGAGGAGATCCAAATACTTCATTTCCTCCACGAAACGGCAAACCTCTTTAGCACAGAAACTTGACGACGGCCACAACTTTTTTTAACACTGCTCTTCAGTACACTTTTTCTTTATCAATCTGCACCAAGAAGCTATAATGCACTCGTGCAGTCTTTGTCTTGAAAGAAGCAGCGAATAGACTGGCATTCCTGTGTGATTCTCTGTTTTCATGTTCATGCAGCCGATTAATATGCTTCCAGTCATTAAATCCACAGGTAAAATGTGTTTCACGATCAGTAAATAGCTTACAGACAGAACAATATGCCATTTCAGTAGTTTCCAAAAACAGCATCCAGTTACGTTCGATAGTTTCTCCAATCTCCATTTGTTAAAACTCTGTAGAAATGTTTTTTTTTAAGATTACGGTTAATGCCATCATAATATGTTCTTTTGAAATTAGTAAGATGTTTGCATACTTTCATTTACATCATTTACATTTTTATTTTTAGATTCAGTGTCTAAAGCAGTGTCAAAAGTTTGCTCTGCTGTGCTCTCAAGATTTATAGCTTCTACAGCTTGACCATCATTACTCTGAGATTGAATCGATGGAGGATCAGCTAACTGCTCATTTAGATTAGGAAAAAACTGACTTATTTTCTTACACTTGCTTTTAACTTCTTTTGATTTTGTCTCTCTTTCGTCTTTTCTTATACGTTTTTGACTTCCACTTTCATATTTTCGGCCTAAGTCACGAATTCTTCCAATCATGAGCACTTTAAATATGAAACACTCTGCAGTGGTCACGGAACTCAACCAACTTAATCTATTCAGTTTAACTAAAAGTATTGCTGTAAGTATAAGCAATGGTGGATATTGGGTGAGGCGAGTGAGGCGATCGCCTCGGGCCCCCCCTTTTTTACAGTTATCAAGGGGTCCCCCTTTTTGAAAATGCTGCATGTAGTTTTATTTTGTGGTATTTTACATGTTTTCATGAATCTCAAAAACTCTCAAAAGTTTTCAGCAAATAGGTGAAATTTGTGTCACATAATATGGCATATAGGGTAATGTTGGCAGAACACTTAAAATTTAAAACAAAAATCCATAAAATCTCTTCAGTTTCTATGTAACTACATAATGTAAACTATTCTTAATAGTCAGATTGCTATAAAAGTTATTTAAAAGTGATTGAAATTAAGCAGTAACAACTCTACAACTAAAAATATGCTTAAGAAAAAGAGAAATCTTGTTTTAAATTTAAATTTTTCTATTGATAAAAATACTACTTAAAATTAATTGTATTTTTTATTTTATTTTTTATCTCTATATTTATCCTCCTGACTCGCAGGAAAGCGACGGAGGCGCTATACATAGGGTAAGCAATTACCCCGACCTGCTTCCGGAGATGCCAAGATATTGCTGTCCGCTAGTAATTTAGTAGAGATATTACTGTAATTTAGAACTGCTTGTCAAGACCACCAAGCAGGGGAAAGTGCCGTAAAGTGTCTTTCCCAAGAACACAATATTAATTACCTTCCATAATTGATGCATCAATATTAATTACCTT